>LR990490.1:2500-649238 GCA_905147785.2 Thyatira batis
GACCTAACCGACCTAACCGACCTAACCGACCTAACCGACCTAACCGACCTAACCGACCTAACCGACCTAACCGACCTAACCGACCTAACCGACCTAACCGACCTAACCGACCTAACCGACCTAACCGACCTAACCGACCTAACCGACCTAACCGACCTAACCGACCTAACCGACCTAACCGACCTAACCGACCTAACCGACCTAACCGACCTAACCGACCTAACCGACCTAACCGACCTAACCGACCTAACCGACCTAACCGACCTAACCGACCTAACCGACCTAACCGACCTAACCGACCTAACCGACCTAACCGACCTAACCGACCTAACCGACCTAACCGACCTAACCGACCTAACCGACCTAACCGACCTAACCGACCTAACCGACCTAACCGACCTAACCGACCTAACCGACCTAACCGACCTAACCGACCTAACCGACCTAACCGACCTAACCGACCTAACCGACCTAACCGACCTAACCGACCTAACCGACCTCACCGACCTAACCGACCTAACCGACCTAACCGACCTAACCGACCTAACCGACCTAACCGACCTAACCGACCTAACCGACCTAACCGACCTAACCGACCTAACCGACCTAACCGACCTAACCGACCTAACCGACCTAACCGACCTAACCGACCTAACCGACCTAACCGACCTAACCGACCTAACCGACCTAACCGACCTAACCGACCTAACCGACCTAACCGACCTAACCGACCTAACCGACCTAACCGACCTAACCGACCTAACCGACCTAACCGACCTAACCGACCTAACCGACCTAACCGACCTAACCGACCTAACCGACCTAACCGACCTAACCGACCTAACCGACCTAACCGACCTAACCGACCTAACCGACCTAACCGACCTAACCGACCTAACCGACCTAACCGACCTAACCGACCTAACCGACCTAACCGACCTAACCGACCTAACCGACCTAACCGACCTAACCGACCTAACCGACCTAACCGACCTAACCGACCTAACCGACCTAACCGACCTAACCGACCTAACCGACCTAACCGACCTAACCGACCTAACCGACCTAACCGACCTAACCGACCTAACAACCGACCTAACCGACCTAACCGACCTAACAACCGACCTAACCGACCTAACCGACCTAACCGACCTAACCGACCTAACCGACCTAACCGACCTAACCGACCTAACCGACCTAACCGACCTAACCGACCTAACCGACCTAACCGACCTAACCGACCTAACCGACCTAACCGACCTAACCGACCTAACCGACCTAACCGACCTAACCGACCTAACCGACCTAACCGACCTAACCGACCTAACCGACCTAACCGACCTAACCGACCTAACCGACCTAACCGACCTAACCGACCTAACCGACCTAACCGACCTAACCGACCTAACCGACCTAACCGACCTAACCGACCTAACCGACCTAACCGACCTAACCGACCTAACCGACCTAACCGACCTAACCGACCTAACCGACCTAACCGACCTAACCGACCTAACCGACCTAACCGACCTAACCGACCTAACCGACCTAACCGACCTAACCGACCTAACCGACCTAACCGACCTAACCGACCTAACCGACCTAACCGACCTAACCGACCTAACCGACCTAACCGACCTAACCCACCTAACCGACCTAACCGACCTAACCGACCTAACCGACCTAACCGACCTAACCGACCTAACCGACCTAACCGACCTAACCGACCTAACCGACCTAACCGACCTAACCGACCTAACCGACCTAACCGACCTAACCGACCTAACCGACCTAACCGACCTAACCGACCTAACCGACCTAACCGACCTAACCGACCTAACCGACCTAACCGACCTAACCGACCTAACCGACCTAACCGACCTAACCGACCTAACCGACCTAACCGACCTAACCGACCTAACCGACCTAACCGACCTAACCGACCTAACCGACCTAACCGACCTAACCGACCTAACCGACCTAACCGACCTAACCGACCTAACCGACCTAACCGACCTAACCGACCTAACCGACCTAACCGACCTAACCGACCTAACCGACCTAACCGACCTAACCGACCTAACCGACCTAACCGACCTAACCGACCTAACCGACCTAACCGACCTAACCGACCTAACCGACCTAACCGACCTAACCGACCTAACCGACCTAACCGACCTAACCGACCTAACCGACCTAACCGACCTAACCGACCTAACCGACCTAACCGACCTAACCTACCTAACCGACCTAACCGACCTAACCGACCTAACCGACCTAACCGACCTAACCGACCTAACCGACCTAACCGACCTAACCGACCTAACCGACCTAACCGACCTAACCGACCTAACCGACCTAACCGACCTAACCGACCTAACCGACCTAACCGACCTAACCGACCTAACCGACCTAACCGACCTAACCGACCTAACCGACCTAACCGACCTAACCGACCTAACCGACCTAACCGACCTAACCGACCTAACCGACCTAACCGACCTAACCGACCTAACCGACCTAACCGACCTAACCGACCTAACCGACCTAACCGACCTAACCGACCTAACCGACCTAACCGACCTAACCGACCTAACCGACCTAACCGACCTAACCGACCTAACCGACCTAACCGACCTAACCGACCTAACCGACCTAACCGACCTAACCGACCTAACCGACCTAACCGACCTAACCGACCTAACCGACCTAACCGACCTAACCGACCTAACCGACCTAACCGACCGGTCGTCGTCGTCGTCGTCGTCGTCGTCGTCGTCGTCGTCGTCGTCGTCGTCGTCGTCGTCGTCGTCGTCGTCGTCGTCGTCGTCGTCGTCGTCGTCGTCGTCGTCGTCGTCGTCGTCGTCGTCGTCGTCGTCGTCGTCGTCGTCGTCGTCGTCGTCGTCGTCGTCGTCGTCGTCGTCGTCGTCGTCGTCGTCGTCGTCGTCGTCGTCGTCGTCGTCGTCGTCGTCGTCGTCGTCGTCGTCCTTCGCGTAATCTAACAGATATGGTTCTTAACTTGTATATATACTAAATCCTGAGAAAATCTCCATTGTGCGATGCAGAATCGTAAAGTGCCATCTGTTGGTGAGTAGTTGTTACATGTCGACACCACCTATTTATACTATGCTAACTCCAAAAAAAAAAAAATCTTTTTTCTCTTATTTCCTTTTCGCGATTTTCCATTACTTTGCCGAATGTAAACGTTATACACGTCTTACTTACGTGCATTTATTCTAACCTTAGTGTTCTATATATATCCGTATGTTATACTTTTTACTTGCTAAATAACTACTTATTAAAGTTACCATTGTGTATGCAAACGGGTAAGTAATTATTTAACAGGTATATAAGTTCAATATAGCTCTTAATATTGTTATTTTTAACAGAAAATGAACTTTTCTCATCGTGATCTTTTGATTTTATGTTTCAACAACGATGATGATGGACTTAACGTCAATAGAAAAGGCTTTTGGACCAAACTCAATACCTTTTGGTTCATAAATATTTTGTAATATTTTAAGAGCTCCGAAGTCCTTTATGTTTATATATTGTAGGTCTACACATCATTTTCATAATTGACTTTACTGGATAGGTATACGATAAAATTATTATTTTGAATAGTCTCATCGATCATAATGTGCTCATACAAAACCACGAAGTCAGGATTATTACATTAGCTGGTAATGGCCACGACTCTACAAAAAAGGGTACATTGTACATTAAAATTATGTTTTTTTTATAATTAAAACATGCCGATACCGATGCCGCACAAAAAACGATATTGGCAATAATCGAGTTAGCGTAGTATTCATTGCTGGTGTCGATTTGTTTTGGTCATTCACCGTCAGATGGCACCGTTAAAGCGCCATCTGTTGTTGAGTAGTTACTACATTTTGTTCCGGTCATCTACAAAATTTGATATGGTAGTGTGCACGCGCCATCGAGCATGTAACCAATAGAGTAGAACTGTTAACAGTTTTGTTAGAAAACAAAATACGCCAAAGCGCTGCGCCGGCCCCTGTGTTCTGATTGGCCGACTCAAGGTTAAGTGTTGCACTCGACGTACACACAGGTCTCTTATTGGTCGGGTACTGTTTTAGTTCGAGGGTGGCTTGTTAGTTATACGTAACAAAACATTGATGCGTTGCTAAACAAATGGCTCACTATTGCTACTCTATTGGTTACATGCTCGATGGCACGCGCCGACCTTCTCCATCCGCTATCGCTCGGTCGCCGGCAGTCGCGGTCCGAGCCTCCGACGCACCGCCCGTGCTTACCTTGCTATTAAAAACGTTGCAACTCCGAACATCGTCTCGCTCGAACATTGCCTTATTCAACCCTACACGATAAAATGTGTTCTTGTTCTCATATATACATTTTCTATATTTAATTCCGTTTGTTTTTGTTCAAGAATTCAAGATTAACCAAATAAGTAGTTCTGCTATTTGATACAAGCTCGCTACCTCAGTGAGATAATAATGTTGTTTTATAATTGATAAATAAAGAAATAAATAATGGGAAGACACCCATTGCGAGTCTTCATATTTATATTATGTACAATCATCGATATATATGTACTACGTACTAGATAGGGCGTTCCGAACACTCGCTTTTATCAACTCAACTCAACTGCAGTCCCCACACCCGACTTTAGTGTGGCTTCGACATTCATTCAGTGCGGGTGCGCACGGAGCAGCGTTAATAACAACGATAATCCGAATCAAAGTAGACCCTGGACGAAAATAACTAGTCAGTAGTCAACTAAGTAAAATTACTACCTGTTTAAGTGAATTAATAGGTGATAATTCCGTAATTCCAGAGTAGAAAAACAATTTATCTATTTAAATACCACGCCATTCTACAATCATATACTAAAACGTGCAGATGTTCCCTTAAAACTGGTTGTAGGTAAAAATATGTAACTGAACACAGACTTGATATGTTTTTTTAGAATGGTTTTAATTTGATTAATTGTTAATGAGTTTTTAATTAGTAGTGATAGTTTGATATTTTGAATAATTGTTTTATGTTAATTCAAGCCCTGGCCCGTACCTCTGAGTACTCATTTAAGCCATGTGAAGTCCGCCAATCCGCACTAGGCTAGGCTAGGCACTAATATTAATATAATACATTTTGAAATCGAGTTTTATTCTAATGAAGTTTAGAAGGTAAAAAAGATGTGTCACATCTGCGGTGTGAACTCTATAGGGACGACATCTTAGTGTAGTTAACTGAACGAAACGCGTAAGCGCCATGAAATTTGCGGCGCTTACGACGTTTTGGTCGCGAGAAAACTATACTCTAAGCAATCTAGCGCTGTATCTTTTAAAATAGTTTGGTTAGTTGACACAGCTTTATACAGCGCTGCAGCGAACTTTAGTTCTAACTCTTACCAGTTTTTAAACAAATGTTTTACATGAACGTTCTTGTCTATCGCTATACGTCGATGTGTACAATAGATTTGGTTGTCTATCGCATATCTATCGAAGATTTATTAAATTAGTAGTCCTACTTTTCAACTCAAGATGACGCTACCGCCATGAGAAAATTTTATTTAGTTTTCAATTTAAAGTTATTATAAACGCGTTACCTTTAAACTCGTAAATACCTTTGGCGATGCCACATACTTATTTACATCGATATATATGTACTACGTACATATGTCGATGCTTATTTATAATACGAACTCATTGAGTAAACAGTCATGCTTTTCAACAGTAGATAACGCCACGCACCTCAGAAAAACAGAATGTAGATTAAGAAATAATCGACAAAAATATACATGATGGTAAGGTGCCCTCTTTGAACTACATACATATTTATATTTTCTACAATATATTTTGTTGTTGATCGCATATCTATCAAAGATTTATTAAATTTGTAGTCCTACTTTTTGCCGCAAGATGGCACTACTGCCATGAGAAAACAAAAAACTATTTTTCAATTTAAAGATAATATTGTTGCATTTATAATCCGAACTCATTAAATAAACAATTCTGCTATTCAACATGGCGCCCGGCCCAACTTATAAACGGCAACGGCACGCGCCGCGCAGTAGGTACTTGATCATTATTGTACTTTGCTCCGATGGTAAATTTGCAATATCTCCTAAGATATTCATTGAAATCGATGATGTAAAAGGCAATTTTGATTTTAATTAAATACTTGTGATGAATAACGGTCTTCACAAGCACTTATTATGTGTTTTTTTTGTCAACGCTGTTAATATCTACTACCGTACCAAATTACAGCTCTGTAGTACCACCCGTCTCTGAGATTACCCGCGGACGGACGGACGCACATGGCGAAACTATAAGGGTTCGTAGTTTACTACGGAACCCTGAAAAACAAACAACGCATAATTTTTAGTAGATATTTAATTAAAATGCATTTTGGTTTCATTTTGTATTAATAATACATTATTATCAATCTATACATAAAAATATGTTTACATCAAAATACAAAATATGTTAGCCAAACTCTTGCTACCTCGCGCCCTCACGCGGTCCCTGCGGTCCCACCTCACCGGTCCCTGCGATCCCACCTCGCCGGTCCCGGGGCTGCACGCTGCACAGGCACGCATACAAGCTTCCTTGTATAGCCTACTTATCTACTTATATATTTCGTTGGCGACCATCAGAGCCCCTCGCGGCCGAGTCGGGAGATCTCTCCGATCGGAAGTAGAACGGTAGTGCGTGATATGATATGTAGTGTAGGCGCTAGGCTGTGCTCGACTCGACGCTACATTTTCATAACGGCGACCGTGTTAACTGCCTCAATCCCTAATGGAAATTATTCGTAAAAATTTTATAAGCCTGCACACTATACATTATTGTAGAAACCAAGTTTTATTACAATTATTCGTGTAGTTACCCGAGATTAGGTAGGATTTATAAATGATTACTTTCATGCTAGAGACATCTCCGAGGCCTCGAAACACGAATACTTATTTGTTTTATTAAAGAAAGTGTCGCTCCCCGGATGACGAAGCGCGACGGGCCCCCGAGGCCCGGGGCTGCCTCACTGCCTCACGTCACGGCGGCTCACTTCCCTCGCTTCAAGCGTTAAGTTGGAAATTAATTCAAGCGAACCGAAACAGAAAATCCTTAAATACCTATTTTGTGATACCTCTCCCCCTCCCTACCACATAGGTAGGTAATATTATGTACATGGAATATTATCTATTACTACGGTCGGTTAATACTGGTCTATTTGTTTTTATAATGGCATCGGAAATATGTAAGTGAACGTTCACGGTGAGCAGGTAGGTCCCGGGAGTGACCGCGCCGTCGCCGGCCGACAACCGGCGGGAGGCGCCGACGGATACCGCCCACTGTCGTTCCGTGCTGGACCACTCGGTTGTTACTATAAATTACAACTAAAAATTAAAGCTAAATTTGTTCGACACACGAGCTCCGAGTCGCCCTGCGGCGGGCACAGGGCGACTCCCGCTGGGCCACCGGGGGCACCGGAGCCCGGGCTCGGGGGCACCCGCTCACCGCGAGACGTGATCTAACAATAAAAGCCACGCTTCATAAAGGTACACAAGTATTTACAGCGGTCGAAGCTAGCCAGAGTATTAATGGATAAGTTAGTGTCTAGCTCGATTATGTCTAAAAATAACATCTCACTAATATCATAAAGTCGTATAACAACAAAAACAAATAATATCCGTCAAATATGGACCATATTGAAGAGAAGAAATCGTAGAAGTAGTCGGACGCCCTCCCCCTGCCCCGCCCACAGGGCCGGAGCGGGGCCGGGGCGGGGGTCGGGGCCGGGGCCGGGGTCGGGGCCGGGGCCGGGGTCGGGGCCGGGGCGGGGGTCGGGGCCGGGGCCGGGGTCGGGGCCGGGGCGGGGGCCGGGGCCGGGGTCGGGGCCGGGGCGGCTCACACGTAGTGGTGCGGCGGCAGCATGGGCTCGGTGTCGGCCCCGGCGGCGGTCCAGTCGCGCGGGCTGGGCTGCGCCAGGCCGCACAGGCGCCACCCGAAGAAGTCGGCGCAGTTGTTGAGCGGGCCGCGCGTGAAGGGCGAGCGGCCGCCGCGGGCCTGGAAGTGCCGGTAGCGGGCGCGGTTCAGCTGCTCGTTGGTCGTCATGCCGAGGCACACCACCAGGTACAGCTGGCAGCTCGCCAGCACGCTCACCCAGAACAGGTGGAAGGCCGCGTTGGCCATCACCCAGGCGACCCAGGGGCTGCAGCGCGCCCAGGCGGCCGCCACGTCCGCCGGCGAGGCGTCGGCCGCGCCCGAGCCGCACTCGGCCCGCAGGTACCGCGCGCCGCCCCACAGCATCCAGCCGCACATGAGCAGCAGGCTCGCCAGGAACCCCACGAAGTAGCGGTGGTTGTTGGCGCCGATGCAGTTGCCCACCCATGGGCAGTGGTGGTCGAACTTGGCGACGCAGCGGTTGCACACCGAGCAGTGCTTGGAGCGCAGCGGCCGCCGCACCAGACACGCCGAGCAGAACCGCGCCGGCTCGAACCCGCTGCCCCCGGTCCCGGTCCCGGTCCCAGTCCCGCCGCTCGCCGCGCTCGACGACTCTGACAGCTCGATGATCGTCTGCTCGAATTTTAATAAATGGTTTTATTTTAATGTTCAATCTTCGTTTATATATAAACATAAGTGGATCAGTAAACTCATCAATTGACTTTGTGTGAATTTGTGTATCTAATGCTATATAGCATAGTTTAAGTAGTGTAGTGCAGTGTGGTGCAGTGTAGTATGTCGTGTGTGTACCGATGCCGGTGTACTGACCCGGAACTTGTCGGCCTTGGTGGCGGTGATGACGCCGGGGTCGGAGCGCCAGGAGCGCAGGAAGGTGTACCAGAGCGCGGCCGAGCTCGCCGCGAAGGCCGCCGTGGCCGCCCAGCCCACCGCGCCCGCCACGAACACGCCCCACGTGATGTAGAACCACACCTGCACCAGACGACGCACCTCTCACTCACTCGCTCCCACTCCCACCCTCCGTCTCCCTCCCACCTCCCACGTCCCACCCACCCACCTTGGTCGCCAGGTACACGCTCAGCGGGAAGATGTTCTTGAGGTCGTCGTCGAACAGCACGTTGCTGGCGAGGTGCAGGCTCGCGTACAGACAGACCAGCAGGAACAGCTTGATGACGTACAGCGCGTCCATCTCCAGCACCAGCCCCGTCAGGTAGAATGCCACGAAGGGCATCACCACCACGCACCACCAACGAAACTTCTGTAACACCCGCCTTGTTACTTACGCATATACGACTGTGACTGTTATACAAATTACAACCAATTTAACTACTTAATCAAATTTATAAGGAGCTTTTAATTACAAATTAATATGCTTCACAAATTCATCCAGTGAATCCCGGCACAAGTCTCGAGTGATACCTGTTTCTATTTAATTAGCATTATATATTTGTTGCATTCTATTTTGTGCCCCAAATTGAATAAAATTAATACAGTTTAAATAAATAAATGTATTTCAGAAATCATTTTGTACACAATTACACAGTTTGGTGTTGTAGCACAAACACTTACCTTATCATAAGTCAATCTTCTAAAAATGCTTCTCCTATTGGAGGCATGTTCCTTTATTTTGTCTGAAACTTTGGAGCCAACCCACAAGGAGTCGGCATTGGTCTGCAACATTGTCAGCGGTGTCACTCCTCTGAGGTTGGGCACGTCCAGGCTGGCATCACCCTGAATATATCATATTGATTGAAACACTTTCAGAAAGGGTTTACTTATAATGGCATCTGTAAACCTTATATAAATGGAGGTCTTCAATGTGTTAAGTCAGCGATTGAAAGGAAAATATGAATGTTGTGATAAAAATTAAGCAAATAATTTGTTGTAACTTACCCTTAATACCATTGTATAATTCTACATAATAAATAAATTATTATTTGGTTTAACATTTGAGAAATGATACAAAAGCAGTGATTTCTATAATTTTACTTGTGCGTTCCATTTCTCAATGTTGTTTTGACTATGAACTCAATGTTTCTCTGACTCATAAAACCAAAAATTTTATATGATCACTAGCTGTCGCCCCGCAGTTTCACCCGGGAAGTTCCCGTTCCCGTTGAGATGTGCAAAAGAACATATATAACATGGACAGACATGTCTATAGGTTTATATGCAAAATAATTGTTAAAGTAACTGGGGTATTAATATTTCCATTCTGTTGCAATCGAGTAACAAACATACATATAGACTCACATAGAGGATGAGTGTGGATATGGCGGTGGTGTTCCTTGCCAGGATAGCCCAGTGCAGCGCGGTGTTGCCGTGGGAGCGGTCGGCGGGGCGCGTGGAGGCGCCCAGCGTGAGCAGCAGCCGCGCCGGGTCCACGGCCGACACCTTCCAGCACGCCCACATGAGCGGCGTCATGCCGCCCGCGTCGCCCTCGTCGGCCGCCGCCCCGCGCGCCACCAGGTACGCCACCACGGCCGTGTGCCCGAACTGCGCCGCCAGGTGCAGGCACGCGCAGCCCTCCGCGTCGCGCAGCGCGGGGTCGGCGCCCGCGCGCACCAGCAGCACCGTCGCCTCCAGGTGCCCCTGCCGCGTCGCCCAGTGCAGCGGCGTCGACTGCAGCTCGCCGCCCACTGCGTCCACCCGCGCGCCCTTCCCCACCAGGTACTGGATGATCTCGCGCCGGTTGTTGATGGCCGCCCAGTGCAGCAGCGTCACCGTCTCGTGGTCGGGCTGATTCACGTCCCAGCCCGCCTCCACCAGTTCCTTCACGCGGCTGAACGCGCCGTACTGCGTCGCTTTCACGATGTCGAAGCCGCTGTAGTCGCGCTCGAGGGGCGCGGGCGGCGGCTCGCGCGGCGGCGGCCCGTCGCCGTCGGGCTGCGCCTTGCCGCACTGCCCGCTGGCGGCGGCGCCGCAGGTGCTGTCGTACATGATCTCAGAGGTGGCCCGGCGACGACGATTCGGTCATTATTATTTACGTAATCTATGCGCTGCACTACTATAACCCTAGCTACCTATACGATGGAATTTATTTAAGGTTTACACATATAACTTTCACGTTTCACTTATTTGATCCACAAATCCCACAAAGGGGACAAAACACCCAGAAACATTTAGATTGTCAGTTTGACAATCTTGACAAGACATTTTTTTTTATATGACATATGGATATGAAGTACATTCCGAATCACGATATTATCGATTTCAGGTGACGTCACGACCGATGCCAAAATATTGGACTTGTTTTCAGTGACTCCTTTATTTAATCCGATATCACCGTAACAACTGTCAACAAAAGTGATAGTGTTATAATAAATGGTTACCCAATAATCGATTGATTGCTTGGAACACCTTCACATAGTAATCTATACTAATATTATAAAGAGGAAAGATTTGTTTGTTTGTTTGTAATGAATAGGCTCCGAAACTACTGGACCGATTTCAAAAATTCTTTCACCTTTGGAAAGCTACATTATCCCCGAGTAACATAGGCTATATTTTATCCCTGTATTCCCACGGGAACGGGAACTACGTGGGTAAAACCGCGCGGAGGCAGCTAGTATAGAATAAAATACTAGAAACTGAATGACATGTATGATATTTGTATTGGTTTGATGTTGAGCCACTGACGTATAAATGAGCACTTCACAAACGTTCCAATGTCAGAATATGAGTTTTAACTGTCATCTGTCATACCATACATACATACATATCTGGATCGGAACGAAAATTCTTGATGTACCATAGACAACGACGTGTTGTCCTGGTATTTAACACTATTTTAATTAACCGTTTTATTAGACTTATACAAGTTAATTAGGAATTTTGATTTTTTTAGAGGTAAGATAATATTAGTCATGTTTATTGGACACAAATATTATACTGAAATTTTTTTACATAAAGTTTTTATTAAGTCGTGATCGTCATTTATTTATTACCTAATGAATACATATGTATGAAAGGAATAATAACAACCTGTATTATGATAATCTTGATAGAGCAATATCTTCTGAAGGTTACCTTACAACCTACGAAATATATCAATATAGTTTTCGTCGTAATTATATACTTACTTATCTGGTTTATATCTTGTTATCATTGCTGATTAGATTTATTTAGACACTGCTAATCCTTTAAAAATGCTTAATGCTACATACTGGCAGGAAGCACATGATTTAATTTTCATTGAGTTTGGTTACGTAATCACAAAATCTACTTTATACTATTTTACTAGTTGTCGGTACGAATAATAAATCCATCCTAAAACCGACAACCTCAAACTTAAAAATCTTTATCTGGTACCTGTGACTTTTACTTTTAGAATAATTACTTGAGTAGTCCGTGTTCATTATGTTAGATATGTTAGAAGATACGGCGTAATATACTGTATAAAAATGCAGGAAAGTCGAGAGAATATAATCTACTAGTCCTCATTCGCACGAGTTTTTTTAACGGACGTTAAAAATGCGGATGTTCACACGACATCGTTTTTAAAACGCGGCGCATTTTTATCGAGCGGTGTTGCATTTTCAACTTTGGGCGTTGGAAATAGAGCATATTATGCTACTTGGGAATGCATATATAGTATTTGAACGCTTATTTAACGTCAGTTGAGATTTTTAAAGTTAATATTTTATTAAAATAAGTGCATTATCCATCGATGAAAATATTTACTCAAACATGTCTAAATCTTAATAAATGTATGTACCTATTTTATTTTAAACATGTTCATACTTTTTATTGTCATTTGTTTCCTTCGTTTTTCATAACCTTGACACTGGCAAAGTTGTCGGCCGCACGATGGAATAAAATAAGCCATAGACAATAAAAATATTTTTATTCGGTAGGTTGCCTAGTCAAAAAGGGTTTGCTTGAAGTCAAGATTGTCATTTCATAATAAAATTCATTTTACTTACCGTTTAAGCCGGCAGCTGCTACTGGACCGATTTAAAAAATTCTTTCACCTTTGGAAAGCTACATTATCCCCGAGTAACATAGGCTATATTTTATCCCTGTATTCCCACGGGAACGGGAACTACGCGGGTAAAACCGCGCGGAGGCAGCTAGTATTCAGTAATTTGATAAATTAACCATTAAGACAAATAAATTTTTTCGTTTTCATTCTCTCAGCCCTCATTCGCACGAGTTTTTTTACCGGACGTTGAAAAAACGTTCAAATACAACAAATGCGTTCCCATGTAAATGATCACACGACAGCGTTGGTACTTAGGGATGCATTTTGTCTATGAACGCTTTCCTAGCGTCCGTTAAAAAACTCTCTTCTGAATGGGGGCTTATACTGTTCAGCATAAATCGTTTCCTAATTTCTTAAATTATATTCGGACTTTGGTAGTCTAACGATCTGCTGATTTCCATACAAACCGAGTAGTAAATATTAAATGTAACAAAAAGAAACAATCATAAAGCTTTCAGTTTATTAGTTAAACAAATATCACTTTTATTTACAACCAAAGCAATCACAAATTATAAGTATTAACTAATCATAATCTCCTAGAACTACTTAACAGATCGAAATATTTACAATAGAATTAACAATTCTTCAACTCATAGAACGTTCACACGCGTCATCTACTCTATCGACTCGCGAAAGGCATCTCACAATCTGTCGAACGCTCCGTCTCTGACGGGATCGGTCTCCGGCGGGGCTCGTGCTCGGGCTCGTGCTGGGGCTCGTGCTCGTGCTCGTGCTCGTGCTCGGGCTCGGGCTCGGGCCGGCGGGCGCGGGCGCGGCGCCTTAAGTACTAGGTCGGGGCGCGGGCGGGGCGGGCGGAGCGGGCGCCGGTCACGCCGTGGCCAGCGGCTGCGTCACCACCGGCGAGCGGCGCCGCGGGGACGCCTCCTCGCCGGCCGCCTCGCCCGCCCCCGCCCCGGCCCCCGCGCCCAGCCCCGCCCCGGCCCCCGCGCCCGCCCCCGCCCCCGCCGTCGGCGCCACCGCCGCCGGCTCCGTCAGCCGCAGCGCCACCTCGAGGTCGCGGAGCACCTGAAACGGTCATGATGTCCAGTCGTTAAGTAAAGTAATCGGGAGGATATTAGTCGGAGCTCGGAGTGTGGAGTGGGCGTGGAGTGGTACCTCGGTCTCCTTGTGGTCGAGCAGCGAGAAGCGGCGGTCGAGCGCGGTGAGGTGCGCGAAGGTGAGGTGCAGGTGCGCGTGCAGACGGAGCAGCGCGAGCTGGCGGAAGTGCGCCGCGTACATGTGCGCCACCACGTGGAACAGCAGCCGCACCACGCGCCGCACCACGCCCTCCAGCTGCGCCGGGAACGAGTTCGCTAAGGGGGGAGCACGCACGTTAGCTTCTGTTCTTTCTTTCTTCTAATCTCTTTCAATTAATTAGAAGCTAAATTTCATTCAGCGTGAAAAAGCGCTATCATAAGATCACCCGCCGCGGCGAGCGACCTCGCTCGGATGCAATCCGATCAGTTATACATCAACGATTCGATAAAAAAGTTAATGCCGGTTACCTATTATAGTTTTTATAACTGAAAAGGTATTTCCTGTGTCCCAGTCGAGTTTCATGCGAAGCAATTAAATATGTTTACCTACAGCTTTACATAGGATGAAAATAAATCTAAAGATACTGCAAAAGATGCATACCTACACAGTGTATGGATTAGGTAAGTTTAAATTTTCATTATCGGCTGAACTTTCGCATGTCATAAGCAGGTATTTTTTAGTAAACATAGATAAGTTAGGTTCGTGTGAGGTAGGTGGGTAGATGGGTGGGTAGGTAGGTAGGTAGGTAGGTAGTTACCGTATTTAGTGGGGAACACGGTCTCGTCGTTGACCGTCTTCTGCGTGTAGGTCATGACGTAGTCGACGTACTGCGGCGCGGCGACGCGCGACTTCTTGCCGCGCTCGTCGTACCAGGCGTAGGTGCGCCCGCCCGGGCCCGACATGTCCGCGCACGTCGCCGCCGTGCAGAACTCGGACACGGTGCCGTACAGCAGGTTCACGTGGTCGAACAGCGCCAGCGTGTGCGACGCGAGCCACTCGTTGTAGTCCAGCCCGTGCGGCAGCTCCACCAGCTGCCGCATGTCCAGCTCGGGCAGCTTGCGCTCCAGCAGCGCCTCCTGCAGGTACAGCTTGGGGTCGCCGGCCGCCTCGCCCTCGCGCTCCTTGCGACGCGCCTTCCTGCAAACCAAACGACCGCGCTCGCATCACAACATCACCACATCACCACATAACACCGTCATCATCAATCTTATTTATTTAGGTTTGTCTCTCCGTGGAGTAACCGGATTGGCAATATATGACCGCCGTATATTGGAGAATGGATTTTTGCGCAAAGGGGCAATGCAAGGGCCATCTGGCCGAAAAGACAAAAAGGAAAATGTTCAAAAATGGAAAATCTCCCGAGCCCCCTTCTTTTGATTTCTTTTAGTTAGAGCTAGATAGAGATGGAAACAAAAATATATTTTGAATAATATTCTTGTACTCAATATTAACAATATCAAACCGTTTTAGTGGTTGATTAGAATGAAGAGATTGCACCTACTAGTTGTTACTGCATGTATCAAAATTTCTGTTTTTACTTAACCCGGTAGAAGGAAGCTAGTGAAGCAGCTCCTGAACACAATACCTTTCGCACAAGTCTCGGTACTGGTTTTAAACTGTAATACCTATGTATTGAAATTAGATACTAGCTATTCTATTTAGAATTTTGAGTTAGTTTCTGCGCATGACTTGGGTCTACAAATACACCTATGCCATTAAGATCTTTCTCCGGAGACGGGCCCTACACCTTCATTAATTCAAACTATAATAAAAAAATTCAAAGCCAATTTATTCAGTTTAATTTTAATATAGACCATTAGGGCATTTTTGAAGGTCGAAGCTAATACGTTCGGAAGTCGGCGAAAACCGGCAAGAATCAATAATCTTGCCTCGAACACCTTCCTGGCCCCTGCGACTCTTTCCTGTTCGGTATATCTGTGATATATCATGAACCACCAATAATCGAGAGTCAAGTTGCCATGTACGAGAGTACATGGCAACTTGACTCACACCTTTTTGAGAACTAAAAAAAGCTCGTGGAAAAGTAACCGTCCGCCTTCGCGGAAAATTTGTAGAGCAATAAAGTGAAATATTGCAAGATCCAAGTTGAACTGCGCAAGCAATGTCCAAAATGTTTTTCACGCAACCGCCGCCGCGAGTAACCGATCCACGCGTGGATTTTTACGCCAAAAAACTGATATGTCGATGAAACGCCGACAGATAAGTAGTGACAATACTTACAAAGCAAGCATGACAAACAAAGCGAAGGGCAAAACACAATGAGTAGGTAATTATTAAAAGAGAACGGCTCCGTGTCTGCCGCGCGAGCGCGAGGTCGCCGCCACCGCCGCCGGTGCCCATGGCGGCAGCGGCGTGTCGCAGTGCTCGGCCTTCGGAGCCCCTCCGCCCCGCCCCGCCCCGCCCCGCCCCGCCCCGCCCCGCCCCGCCCCGCCCGACCACCAGTAGCGGCACCACGCGACTTATCCGCAAATTGTAGTGCCCTCTACTACCTACACTGTTCAGTACCTGCGGTACATCTGAGGTTAGTGGTCATCGCTGTTTAGATCATACAACAAAGTAACTCCGCGAACGATCACTGCACTAAGAGCTCTACTATTTACATAATATAATTATTTCATGGCCCAAACGCATTTGCTTCATTAATAAAAGTATATATATCTGTCCAAAACTAAAGAAATATTATTAATAGTGATGCAATCACCCACAACTACTCATCAATCAGCCACACCACATCATGCGATAGATATATCAGTCAAAGAGATTACTACCAACCCTGTTTATTTTCCATCAATACCTAATCTATAGCTGATAAATACTAAGTATAGATAAATAAATACAATTCCTCATAGAACCGTTAAAACTTTCTGCCATATTTTGTACTCGGTTTGTATACCTCCTGTTGACATGCACGCTGCACGCACTACATTACTTCGATAAAGAAATACATTGAACAAAGTAACGGGGAAGCGTATTGTGTTGTGAAGCAATGTCCGTGGCGAGGAGAGGTCGCTGGAAGTGTACCGCGCGCGTGAAACAGGTCGTCGTCATTGTGTGCAAAGCAGCCGCTAGTCCGCCGCCACCCGACCGCCATCGCGCCATAGCGTGTCGCGTGTCGTGGCGCGACCCGGGGCCCTACTGGTCACCGGCTACCTACCGCGGTACTGCAGGTAGATGTTGAAGGGAACGCCTGATCCATCTACGCCGCCCGGGCCTTCCTTGACAAAGAGGGGGATAATGCCATGGCGGACCCGATGCGGTGCGGTGGGGAACTTCACACGTCAACAGCTTCTAATTGCCTCTCTCACATGATTGATTAAAATAGACTACACATAGTACCTATAGTTTGCGCCTAATAAAGAATCCCTTTTCTTTGGACATTTTGTTTTCGTATTACGTAGAACAACCATTAGGTACTGTAGTTACTGTATACTGAAGTTCAGAAAGAAATATGATGGTAATGGTGGTTGTAACGTAAACCGTTTCGAGACTTAAGGTGCTCCCCAAGATAATGGAAATAATATGTGACAACGAGCGATGTACAGTTTGATAACTTTGAAGCTCTCGAATAATGTCATCTTCAATACGCAATTCAACGTGGTTAATGGTAGAAAAACGATGTAAACAACACACAACTTAGGCGACTAAGGCGGCGGAAAGTACAAGGAAAATGACAATTTCGACTCCTTTATTACGTGGTATTTAGATAAAAGCAAAATGTTTTGCAATGCGTAACGGTGTGCTACAATTGCTAATCCTGAACACCTGCTCGATAATGCGTCTGCAGAATGATAATCGAATTGATATTACTAACTTCCCGAGAATGGCATCGAAGAAGCCGGAGAGCCACAACACGAGCGTCCCCAGCCAACGCATGGTCCCGGCCGGCGCGGCCCCGCTGCGCCTGCACCCGACCAGCGACCGGCACACGCTCGCTCGGTCAGCGGTCAGCGGAGGACTAGTGGAGGCCCCGCTGATACGTAAATTGCGGTGTCGCCAACGTCGAGCGGCACGTCACACCGACCAGTCATGAAGACGGGTGCACGGATAGCCGCAGCGCGCAACGAAGGTTCAATGTCATAGCATAGCTAACGAATCCGAAGCTGACGGACTACGCATATCGCTCGTGACCGCAATGTTTAATGTGACAATTGGTATGAGTTTCATGCGACAGTGATTCATAAAGGATCATTATCCTGTCGCGAAAGTTGTATACTCACTATGACTAAGCTTCGATCGGTCCAGGTAATATAAAACTGATCGAATCGAATACGAGCAAAAACATTGAATTGTAATTATGAATGGTAGGTATGATTTTTACATTCGATTTACCATTGATAGCCATTTTAAATGATTTTTAGCACGATAAAATTTTGCGCAAATCTTGGATATAGCAAAACACATACAGATGACATTCAAAACACATCACAACATGACACATCCAACATATCATAAGTTATATTCCTTGTACAATATGAACCCACGCTTCGAACCGAACTGTGGCTCACCTGAATGGGACAGCCGAGTAGAGATATGATGGCAACGAAAAGAATACTCCCAACACGAGCGCGTGGCACATGACGGCGACAGACGACTGCCGACCGATCTGAGTGCGCCGAGACCACCGAGCTCGCAAGCCGAGCTGGCCCGACTGCGGCGCGGGCGGCCCGTCCCCCGGCCCGTCCATCGTCGCGGGGCGCTACTGTGCTGCCGGTCGAGAGCCGAGCGCCGAGTGCCGAGTGCAGGCAGGCAGCCCGATCGAGATGGACTATGAATTATTGAAACGTCTCTTTCGCACGTCGAGCGCGGCGCGGCCAGCGGAGCGCGCGCGACCGACTTATCGCCCACACGACTGACGCGATACTAACTAAACAAGATGACCGAACCGAACCAAACCGACTAACTAAAAGATATAGATCGATATGACATAGGTATATTACAAGATATGACAATATTGCTAAAACATTAATGTAGGTACATTTTGTACTTGATATTATTTTATCGTCTGATACTCGCGACACTTTTGTATGTGCGAGTATTGTTTGTTTTTATAGTCAAGTAGAAACATGCCGTATGACCTTGACCAGAAATATAAAACGAGTTATTCTAAATAATACTATGACCATCCATTCATCCGGGCATCAATAGTGTCATTAACTGAGACGGAACCACAGCGTTAAAAACAATCGAAGCGGACCGATGAACTTAGAGAACACCTCATTTAATAGATGAAATATCAGTTTGTGAATTGGCACGTCGCTGTCGTGAATAGGGAAGAGTAAAAGTGTCGCAGTCGAGATCGTTACCCCCTGAGCTGCGGTGCGGGCGACGGGCGGCGGCGCGTGCGCATCCCGAGTTGACCGCTCCGCTCCGGGCGATGTGCCAGCTACAGTGCTGGTATTATAAGTCACAAATATTTTTACTAAATTTCTAGTCAGTCTAAAGAACTCATTCAAGTTATGAGACGCTGAATTTTAAAAACTTCAGTGCACAGTAGAACACTGAATGGGTACCTTGTGTTCAAGTAAGAAGCAAAACAATAGTTGGCAATATCAGCAAGAGCACCGCACCGCACCGCAGAGCAGCGTAGCGCTGTGCTGTTCGGGCCGAAACACACTTTCCACACGGAACTCGGTACTCTCGTTTTACGTTATATGTGTACAATAGGTACACGCTACGCGAGTCGCGACAAGACGCGAGTGTGGCAGGCGGCGTGGCGTAGCGTGCTGATGCCAGCGAATAGTGTCGACATGAGGACCAAACTGTAACACTTGCCAGGAAGCTTGTAATGAGACATTGCAACAAGCAGTTTTTTCTCCTGCAGTAAAGTAAGTATGCATTCAAGATGTGCGAAACATTAATCTCTCTCACATCTGGTCCGGCTTTCGTAAGCAAAAAGCTATTGATCTCTACTGTAGTGTAATGTTACGTGCAGTGCAGGCAATTTGCGCCCGCGCCGTGAGCTTATGCGAGTATCAAGGTCGACCATCTGTTTACGTATTTGCAGTCGTAAATCTAAGTTTGGGATCAGAGAGAAAGTTTTGAAACAAACATGAATGAAATTGTGTTTGGCCAAATTAGTTTCAGTAGCATATAGCTGTGTGAACCCGCATTTTCGCCTGATCGTAGTTGATGAAATCCACCACGTGTAGGACTTGGTCCGCGTGAAATAGTTTCTTTGAACTCTAAATACGGAACCCTACACTGCGCGTGTCCTAACACGCTATTGGCCGGATTTGGCGGTTTTTTGGATAAATAAAAGAGAATTAATTCTGAACTTCATAAAACTAGTTTATAATGGTTCAATCGCTTCCGGGAGATAACTTAATGACCCAACGAGTGTCGGTGAAAGTTGCGTTGTGATTGCGGTAGGCCCACGCCACGCGGCGCGACAAGGTCACGCTCATCGATATATATGTACTACGTACTAGATAGGGCGTTCCGAACACTCGCTTTTATCAACTCAACTGAACTGCAGTCCCCACACCCGACTTTAGTGTGGCTTCGACATTCATTCAGTGCGGGTGCGCACGGAGCAGCGTTAATAACAACGATAATCCGAATCAAAGTAGACCCTGGACGAAAATAACTAGTCAGTAGTCAACTAAGTAAAATTACTACCTGTTTAAGTGAATTAATAGGTGATAATTCCGTAATTCCAGAGTAGAAAAACAATTTATCTATTTAAATACCACGCCATTCTACAATCATATACTAAAACGTGCAGATGTTCCCTTAAAACTGGTTGTAGGTAAAAATATGTAACTGAACACAGACTTGATATGTTTTTTTAGAAAGGTTTTTATTTGATTAATTGTTAATGAGTTTTTAATTAGTAGTGATAGTTTGATATTTTGAATAATTGTTTTATGTTAATTCAAGCCCTGGCCCGTACCTCTGAGTACTCATTTAAGCCATGTGAAGTCCGCCAATCCGCACTAGGCCCCCCTAATATTAATATAATACATTTTGAAATCGAGTTTTATTCTAATGAAGTTTAGAAGGTAAAAAAGATGTGTCACATCTGCGGTGTGAACTCTATAGGGACGACATCTTAGTGTAGTTAACTGAACGAAACGCGTAAGCGCCATGAAATTTGCGGCGCTTACGACGTTTTGGTCGCGAGAAAACTATACTCTAAGCAATCTAGCGCTGTATCTTTTAAAATAGTTTGGTTAGTTGACACAGCTTTATACAGCGCTGCAGCGAACTTTAGTTCTAACTCTTACCAGTTTTTAAACAAATGTTTTACATGAACGTTCTTGTCTATCGCTATACGTCGATGGTCACGCTGCTCGTTTTTAGCATATCTACAAAACCATTATCTGCTTGATTAATAGGGACACATTGCGAAAGGACTTGGCGCCAGAGAACATTATACCTAATTTCATATTACTACACAAGTTAGGTCGACTTCCGTTTCAATCAATACTCAAATAGTAAAAGAGTATACCACAGGCACAGTGTTGAAACCGTGTAGCGTGATAATTGTTCTTGTAGCATAATTTTTGTTTAAACTGCAAAATAAGAACAAGTGCGGTCGATCACTATAATGGTATTGAGCGATCAGACAATCTTTAAGAAAACTGATAAGGCCTCAACGAATAACTGATGCCCGTTAATCCTGTACTTAATATTATATTAATAAGATTAGTTTCGTCAGAAAGCAGATCTGGTTAGTGAGATGATCGCGCGCCGCGTGCGACCCAGTTACCGACCGCACGAGAGCAGGTGACGTCACCGACCCTGTCCCGCCCCCACCCCTCGGCGGGAGAGATCAACAGGTGTCACTTGAACCTGCAGCCCACTCCCCCCAGGCCCGCGCCGCGACCTACGCTGTGACGTCATCCCTTGTACACCCACTCACTGTAATTCAGTTAATAAATTTTGCCAAAAACCTAGTGGAGTCATTTTTGATCAAAACTGCGTAGTTCATTTGGGAAGCAGATAAATTACCGGCGATAAACATTACTTAAAGCAATATTTTTGGACTAGGCAAACTTTTAAACAATTGCTCCATACAGAGAAGAAAGAACATGGTGATTGGACAGTGTTAGGAGGGGGCCTTGAAACGTAAAACGTAACGTGAACACGTAGTTGACACAACGATGGAACTTGCGCGGCTTGCTTGATTATATCAACGAGGGTTTTATTTTAAAGTACATTAAATTAATCAGGAATGCAGTTTAAGTGCGTTTTTTTCTCGTGGTTGACCTGTCCCTCGTCTAAAGCCCACCAGCATCACAAACAGATGGCATCGACCGTACAATGCTATGTATGTGAGCGTGACGTTTCGTATCGCACTAACTACATCCAGGTCGGTGGTCGCGCCGCGCCGCGCCCGTAGACTCACACACTACACTAACTACGCAACGAGCATATTAATTCTACAGCATATTTACCAATTCATTAGCAACGGTTGTCTATTGACAAACTAAGCACGTCGCAACACGACGAGAGTCAGTGACCCATTATAACAAACTAGCAAGCCTACAGTTAGCCGGTCTTCTCAAATTGCCACTGGTCTTGTTTTCCTGAACTCACCGACCCTATATTTATATTTCGGGACATGAAATATTATTTCATTCAATCATTTAAGTTATATTCAACCGGTGCGACTTATTTGATTGCATTCTATATGCTATGCTATCGGGTGCATGTTCCCAGAGGCAAATGAATATTGAGTTACTAATAAGGACTTGGGCCACATATGTTTTGCGAATTATTGGACCGGGATATGATTAAGCAGGTACTAATGTTAATGAATGTTTTCGTGGAGAACTATATATGTCAATACATTAAATCCGATTCATACCCGCGTGCTGTGAACTGTGCGGGCCGAGCGGGCGCCCTGGAGCGCGAGCAGGCGGCTATTTCAGGCTTTTGAGGGCCAGGGGACGGGCCGCGCAACAAAAACGAACGAATCCACTCACGCGTTCATTTACTGGGGTTCGATGTAATAACCAAAACATGACATTTTAGGACGCACAATCGTCATAGGTATTACCGAAATTTCGGTATTACCCGAATTTATGGAAGCCGAGTGCGGTCACGACTCACGACCCGAGCGGATCGTGTGGTCGCGTGGCCGCGTGGCCGTCCTGCGCCGCGCCACATCGTACGATCATACGTATGAAGGCCACAGTTAACTTATCTAATTTTTGCTTGTTGTTTTGAAACCGATTATTGCGTCATTAAATGTTATTGTACTGAAGTATGTGACGATAGGTAAAAACATTAAAGCTTATTAAGGATTATGTTAAATGGAAATACGCACGCAATTACGTTACAAATGTCGCATAAGGTGGCTTGGGATTCAGCTCATTGTGGCTGGGCCAGGGTCGACACCGCAATCACAGAACGAGGCACCAGAGTGTAATAGGCGTCCATTCTAGCAACGTCACCGCAAGCAGCGGTGGAGTTTCGTTGGGGCCCGATTGCCGCGCGATTGGTGGACTCTACCTTTTGTGGGAAACGAATACACGACAACTCACACGGTCTAAAGCCAACAATACCTAACCGCGACTATCAGACCGGACGCGAGCCTCGATGTCGAAACATTAAACATTGCAGTAATAATTTAACATAATTAATGATACAATTCACAGAACTGATAATAAGCAAGCGAGCATACACACGTTGCGCACTGTTACACAGTTTTCTTTATATAAATTTCATTGTAGGTAGAGAGATGTCGAACCGTACCTAATCCACGAGGTGGCCTCTACCGCGTCTTCAGTTGACACAGCTGGTCCGTCGCCCTGTCCGCTGTCGGTGTATTGTGTGGTGTTGTGGCTCACACTCACACTCACACCTCGGAGGTTAGGTTCACCGAGCCATATTGAGCACTCCGGCATCGCATATACACATACATGTTTTGTGCAACGCATCGCGCAAGCAGTAAACACCCGATACGTCATCCATTCGGATATTTTGGGCGAGCTTAAAGCGCTCGGTAAACAACTGACGTCATCACTATTATTCTACAATACTGATAACACAAATCGCGACTCGCGAGTGTAACGACAGGTTTTGCTGAAGTGCGTAGTAGGTAGTAACCAAGGACCTCGCAAGCCTCTAAACGTAACGAAGAACGAATGCGAGACAACATCTATTAGGCGCTGTTTGTTTTGCTACTTACTTATTGTAATTTGGATCAATATGTAAGTAATATGAATCATATACAATATACGAGTATGTATAACATAGGTATGGTATGTATGCCGTGGGAGGCGAAGATGTTCACGGAGTTTAAAATAAACCGAGCATGCAGTTTAGTGCTAGAAGACGAATGCAAGTGGGATGATTTTCTGGAGTTCCCGAATAATCAATGACCCGTGCCGAGGCCGGATCGTTACCGTTGTTATTGTGATTGCGTTGAGAACTTTCACTCGTCAGTTGCTAACCGCCCCCGCCCCCCAGGCGGCGCGGGGGGAGGGGGGCGGCACCGCTCACAGCGCGAGCAACAACTACAAGTTACGTTTGTGCAACCTTACCAGCGCAGCGACAACTTGTACACTTGTAAAGGCTCAATAATTTGGGCATTCGACCGCGTGGAATAAAGCATGGATAGCGGTTTTCTTGGAAATTGTTATTTGGTATTGTTAACTTTCCTACCTGAGTTGGCCGCACTAAGCAGGTAATAGTGCCATGTAGTCGTAGTGTCGGCGTGGTATTTTACCTGACTGCTATTATATTGTTTTTTACCTTGATTTTTGTTTACCAAAGCTACAGCTGCAAGAGTTACTATTTATTTTATTTATTAGGTTTACCAACAGATTTCACACATACACACATATTACTATGAAATAAATAGTTTTACACCTACCTCACTATGGATGGAATTAGTTAAAGTTTAGCGATACACAACAGATTCGGCATTGGGCACCATTATGCAACATACCCCAGGCGGCGGTTAATTGTGTTGGCACATCGCGCTCGCGCTCGTGCTCGTGCGAGGTCGGGCTGTGTGAGCATCGGGGTGCTAATATGTAGCGACCTTCGCACCTCGCCGCGGCTGGGCGGGACACGCACGCGCCGCGCCAGCCGCACTGCCTGCCTGTACTATTCCTACCACTCATAATACTAATACGTAGCGGCGTATTAGTACCTATACAATACACGACGTAATAACGATAAAACTGTAGAACCGTAAGTATGAAAGCCCGGTATATTGGGCAGTTTTTTTATGGTCTTATATTATTATGTTCTCATGTAGTTATTTTCGTTAGAATTTTGATGATGAATCGACGAGCCCAACTGAAACTAGCTTCCATTGCACAATACTTGATGAAACAGACGAGTCGCCTAGCCATTGAGAAAAATAAATGAGCACGCCACGCATCGGCGCCGGCGCCGCCGCGTCCGCCGCGCCTGCCGCAGGGACGGTGAGGAAACACGGACCGCATCTAGAGCGCGGAGAATCGGTGTTCGCCGCACGCCGCACGGTGGCGGGGGTGGTGGTGGTAGCTCATCAGATCCTTAAAGCTGCTTCACAGCTCAATGCCAGCGATAGAGTAGTGCAGCAGTATTGCAACTGTGAATTATAGTAGACTAGTGGCTCCCCGCGGTTTCACCCGCGTTCCCGGGATAAAAAGTAGCCTATGTGTTATTCCAGAACATATTCTAGCTCTGTGCCAAATTTCAAGCAGATCCCTTCAGCCGTTGGAGCGTGAAAGAGTAACAAACATCCATACATACAAACTTTCGCATTTATAATATTAGTAGGATCTAGTAGAACATTTATCTCTCTCGTCACCCATCTTCAAGTTGTGAAACCGACATACACCATGGAGTCTGAAACTATTCGAGCGACATGAGTGATAGTTAGCCGCGGTGCAGGTATGCCGACCAGAGTACGCCGCCGCGCCGCGCCGGGCGGAGGCGTACGATTGCTCGTGAGGTATGCGCTCTCGCTAAGTGTGCGCGTGCGCAACCGTTCCACGCTCTTGCACCACGCACCGCGCACGCTATGCGCTTAACTATGAAATCCGCGTTCAGCATTTCTACTCAAAGTTGAAATAATCACGAGATACCGAGGCAAGGCACATACTTGCTTAATAACATACTTTGTATTTATTTATAAAGGAGAGTCAGTCATAGTTACATAATCAAAAATTAAGGAACAACTCAAACCATATTGAAGGTTATTTTATTGCCTTATTGCATTTACTTAATTATGGATTTCAATGTTTCTTTCTATTCCTTGGCATGTTTGTAGCTTCGTATCTGTGCCTAGGTCGAGGTCAGAAATTGGCAAACGTTCATATGCGCAGGAAGGACACAAGAGTTTCCGTTACCGTGCCACAGCAACGCCTCCGAGGAGTTCTGCGAGCATTTTATTATTAATTCCTCAGTTATATGTACTACGAGTGCCATCCAAAATAGACGGACTCAGATGAACTTGACCAATCTATAAGGTTCCACATTTGTCTGGGGAGGCCTGGTAAACTTGTGTGGTGACGATGATGAGTGTGGCAGCAATTAGGCGGTCGGTTCAACGACAGCGCGGTGCAGCGGCGCGGCGGCGCGCGTATCGGGGCCGTCCCCCGCCCGGTCCCGTTACAACTGTACCGTACCCGCCGAGCCGCCCAGCGACCAGCCGCCACCGGACCACGCCGCCACGCCGCCACTACGGCCAAACCGTTCTCATGGATCACACAACTGAACGACATAATAAACATTTCCTACATTTCAATATCAAAGATATATAAAATGATTTACATAACAATCATATTGACAAACGGTTAACAGGTGACAATGTAGCAGAACGGGTTATGTGTTGGAGAAAAATATGTAGTCAACTCGTTGTCTTGGACCTAAATGTGTATTGCAGATCTTGACGGATGCAGTATGTTTTATGATAATTTAATATCATCGGCTCGATTGCATGCGGTACGGATTCAGGTCAGACGTCCATCCGGAACCCGTACGCGTTGGATCGTGAAGGCGACACGATTAACAACGGTTACTTTTGAATTTTTTTTGATTAGCCGTGTTTTAACCCGCTTAGCTAGTAGAACCTAGGTAGGTATCCTATGTGTGTAGTATTAAACGCTTCAGCCGTAGTTGCTATCATGTTAACATACATCCTTTGTGGCAAGCTCTTGCGTGTCTCCATGGTAGCGGTGATGCCGGTGGTGGTGGCCGGTGGCTGGTGGTCGATACCGGTGCCGCACCGAGTGCTATGCGACCTGCCGCATAACGAGTGGCTCGCATGCCGCCCGCGCCCGCCAGCCCCACACCCCGCCGCCCGCTAGCCGATCCTATGGTTGTAGTTGTGGTAGTGGTGGTACGGTGCCCTACTTGTGTCGCTCTATCTATATTTATATGCCGGCCTGAGAATAATTTAGCATTCTATTAAAAGACACAATGTTCGATTTCAACAATTCAGCTTGCGCTTCAGACGGGACACCGGATAGATGTCTCGATGCCTTACAATAACGAGTCCAATTTATTGACCAATACACTCGACCTATCAAGATTTTTGACGGCTTCGGCAACATCATTACTGGCACGCATCGTAATAGAATGAATATACATAACTAAGTGAAAAAATATATGAACACGATAATTGTTCCGAGAGGCTTCTTCGGTGCCTGCTTTAGCATTTAGAACTTATATTTGCGTAACGTATGAGATGAGACCTACATGTGTACCGGACCGACGTCGTTTAAGTAACTCTGCTTGTCATTCCTTCCGCCATATTAGACATTTATGTGTTAGTAAAACGGTAGGTACCTGATTCATGTACAGGCCAAAGTAAGAAATATACACAAAAATCGTATGAAATTATGAGACTATTGAAGTTTCGCATGATGTGGGAGCCAGAGTAATGCTGCGTACTTCGGCCGAGCTCCAGGGAGCCCATCGACTGCAGACTGTAGGGCTTACTTTGTACCATGAAAACAATCCGGAATAAGCGGAAAACTATCTGTACCAATTATATTGATAGATACGATACATAAATAACGGTATTTTCTCAATTTTGGGTTCTCTTATTTATTTAGTACGCAATTTTGAAGGAAAACTATTATTTTTTTTTATTTGACATGTCTTATCACATTTTACCTACTAGTTTATACATATCTACCTGCGTCCATCTGTTCATAATAATTTGTCGAACCCGAAGTATTTTTATTTGTTCTTTTATTTCCATGTTACAATACAAAACAAAAGCAAGTAGCAATGTAAAAGATATGTACCTGAAATGCATTGTACGTGACAATGAATAATATGAAAGAAAACGGTCCCAGGTGGCATCCTCGGGGATCGGCGGAAGTAATAACAACAGCTGACCAAGAGTTTATCTTTGAACTTTTGAGAATTTTTAATGTAACAAAGGAAATGTAGGATCCACTTATCATAGTAGTTCAAGCTTTGACTGAGAATTTTAACACAGTAAACTGCTTTGGAAAGCTTACATCAGTTTGAGACACGAGGTTTTATGTATTATAGGTATTCGAAATTAAGTACAACTACGACAAAATGCTAAGTAGGCGATATGTTAATCGCAGAAGGTAGGTACCGAATTTGTATAGGTACCTACTAAGTTTTAGCTTTAACAATTCCTAAGAAGTGCAATATTAAAAAAAGATACATAACATTCCCCATGTCATGTAGCTGGGTTGTATCATGTCTACACAAATATAGAACAGGATATCAAATATATAAAAGGCAAAGTTTTATAAAACTATTTGGTAGTGAATAAACACAAAAAACGCTTCACCGAAATTATTTCACCTAGGTAGGTATACAAAGCTATATTATTCCGGAGTAATGTGAACTGTACTTTAAATAATAAGGATATTGTAATAATATGAAGGCGATATGAAATTCACGATACTGGCTGTATGCAAGCAAGTCCTCTATTGAGAAGTTCGGAAGGTGTGTAGTAACTCACGAGACGAGACCTCCGAGGAAGGCGACGGGACCACCGCCGATCAACCTGATCTTCCGGTGGCAAGAGTCGAAGAGCGAGAGACGCGCGTGTGGTGGCGGCGGCAGGCCCACCGTGCCGCCCGAGTCGGCCGAGCGCAGCATCCCCTCGCATGCCAGCCGCGGCCGGCGCGTCACTGGTCGCGGTAGCGCAGCGCCACCGGTCACCGCTCGCCCTCCAGGACAAAATCCAAACAACACTGCACTATTCGATCGCGGCCGCGTCAGCGCGGACGCTACAATCAGCTGAGAGAACCCTCGCCGCTCCGAGCATCGCACTCGCACCACGTGTCTCCCTGCTCGCGGCCTGCGCGGGACTGTGCCGCCGCCGCCGCCGCCGCCGCCACGCGCCGCGCCCGCTCCCCCAGTCCGCCGCCCTCCTCCCCCCGCCCCCCACTCCGACTGATGCCAGCCAAAGAGTCCGACCGCAACCGGTACACTCTACTCCTAAATTTGTCTGACGTGACTTTGAAAAAGCGAACTATTGATTTTGGTTGAGATTACTTTTCAACCCCCGCTAGATCTTATAAAAGGAGACAATATCATTACATTACCCAAACTAAATTATAGTGAAACCTTTCGTGTCAGCGTGTCACGGTGTTTGTGTTTGCACTCTTTTAGCCAATATTTTAAATTGACGTTCGGTTGTCAGGTCAGCTAGCATCTAGATTCGCGGCAGCCGTGTAGCCCGACGAGGGCCTAATTGAACCGCACCGCATCGTGACCACAAAAGGTATAGAACACGATTTGTTGTGGTGGCCCACGATCAGCTGACTGGACGGCGCGGCGGCGCCGAGGCGCAGGAAGAGGGAAGGGGTATGAGCGGGCAGGGCCGGGGGAGGGCGACTACGGTAGACGCAATAACAGTCACCATAAATAGTTCTACAAGTGTCGCAAAGCGTAAAAATCCAGAAAATGCATACCTATCCCCAAACAGTGCTTGCAAGGTCTCGAACGAACAAGGTATCAATAACAAAATGTATATCTATACAAAGGCTTATCAATAACCAACGACCCCTAGAAAACGTAAGTAGGTAACTTTATAGTTGGTAGAAATGTTTCCATCAATGATTCTAGGATAGGGTTGCCATTTCTAAGGATAAGATGCGTGAAAACCCCGGATTTTAGAGTCAAGAACCTGAAAACTGTTTTTTCTCCGGAGTTGGCCTTTTTCTTCTCAACGTAGCAAAATACATCAAAACATATTTTTGAACACGGACTATACCTACATGGAGTCCTCCCCGGACCCCTTCTAAACTAGGACAAATCCGCACGGATGGAAACTATATTCTAGCATATCGTGGTATTTTTAAAGCCTATCCCCAGTAATGTGATCCATTATAGCCGCCAGACGCTCCATGGCTGGCAGCTTTTTGTGCACTTCCACGCAGATTGAATGTTTCGCTGTAGTAAAAGCACATATTTTATCTCTATGTACCTCACTAGATGGCGCTCTACCGGAAGTGTCGATTACACGTGCTCGAGCGTTGCAATTTGAATACATATATATATATTTAGGGCATCTCGTCTGTTATTTTTAAATTCGAAACAAGTAGTTTTTATGTAAATTAGTTGCACAGGTGCTAATATTATATTGCATGTGCCGTTCCGAGCGCACCGTGCGGCGCGGCGCGGTGTCGTCGGTCGCGCAAGTCTTGTCGCGCACTCGCGCCCTTGACATTTAAGCGAAGCTGATTCAGCTTACATCACCGCCCCACGACTCACACTCGCACTCGCAGCCGCACTAGGCTGCGGTCATTTAGCCTCATTTATAATGTAAACAAACAACTCGCGGAGTACGTAGGTGTCGCAGCCGGAGCCGAACCCGCAGTCGAAGTCGCAACCATTATAACCTACACTACAAGGTTTGGACATTATGAAATACATGCAATATATTCATTTGTTAATGATTATGAGGTTCTGACGGCGGTTTCATCTCCACCTACACTATCGTCATTCCAACTATGCATATTCTTAATTAATAAATGTTGGATCTCCCATATTGAGGAACCATATACCAATGACACCCGGAATAGTGTTATTTGAAGTTTGCGAACCTGTCTTTATTAAGTTCGTACTTTATAACAAAAGCTCGGCATTGCTAAGTACACGATAGAAGCTAACAAGTTGGTGCGCGTGCGAGCCCCTTTTCCTTTTCTCAAATAGGTAACGTAACGTTATCGTCGATGTTAGGAACTAGGTAGGTAGTCGAATGTTGCGGAGGGAGGTGTCCCGGACGCGACGCGGCGCGGCGAGACCGGACCGCGGCACTTACCAGAGGCAGTCCAGCATGATCGAGACATGCGCGGGGGAGCCGAGCACCTGCCCTACCGCCACACTCACCTGGAACAAAGGTCGACCATGAACATGCGGGTAATCAACTAACACCACTCGACAACATCACTCGCCGGACGGACGCCTCGCACGAGCGGAGCGGTACGAGCAATGAGCATGCACCTACCTAGAGTACGAGCTCCGCTCCTTTACGCTTCAATAATAGTGCATTACGTCACAGCTAGTCGGCGCCGCGGCGTTTTAAGCCATCTGGCCGTGTGTGTGTACATATACTAGATCTAAATGCTATCTAGAATAAATAGTGTTAGTACCTACTGCTAAACATATTGGCAAGTCTATATGTTGCGATGCGAGCGGCATGCACTGGCCAAGAATAACGACACGACACGACGCGAGGCGAGGCGACGCGACGCGACTAGACAACCCGGAGATCAGAACACGCTCATTTAGGAAACGAAAGCTAGCTTACGCATAGATATATATAAAGCATGGTGTTCATCAATATTTAACCGCTGCGCTGTTTAACGAATAGCCGTGATGTCGGTCAGTTAAATGTACCACATCAACGACAGATAAAGCACCTAGTAGCCAAGCAAGCAAAACTTGCCGCGCATGTTTAATATACATATAACACTAGCGACGCGCCTCGGCTTCGCATCGATAACCCTATTAACTGTATCAACACTGCAACTAAGATGTAATTGAAACTAACGCCCGAGGACGGAGCTCGCACTTTCGTGACAACATCAATACTGGATGACCATCAACAATTAATTTATGCACAGCAATTTATTAAGATTCTAGGGCCTTTAGAAGGTCCTCTATAAAGGTTAAATATTTGTAAATTATTTCATAATACAGCTAGGTAGGTATCGTCAGTTGCGTCAATACCTATACTGCCTCAAGCATGTGCAAGGAATTCTCACATTAAAGTAAATATTATTGTAAGGTATTCATAAAGTGTGCCTGGACCAGGCAGGTGGCCGGCTGTAAAAAAATACTCCAATATATGATTATCTTTCAACATCCGTAAAACTATAGCCAAGAATAGAGCAGCATTGAGTTACTTATTATGTAAAGATCGTCATAGAGACAAGCTCTGCGGAAGGTTCTACCTAAGGAGTAAGCCGCCTCCGATATGAAATGAAATAAGTTTTTTTTCTATTCAAATAGGCACAAGCACGTCTTGTGAATAATCAGACTCTAACGCTCGGTTCGGAACGTTGGTTTTGCTGAGAAGAGCCTTGCCTGATACAAGAGGATCAGGTAAAACAAGCAAAACAAGAAAATCAATCAAAGTGATAAGCTCTTGCACCACTCGCTAGTAACTAGTACTAGTAAAGTTACAAGTAGTTCTGATTAGGGGAGCGCTCCACAAGCACCCGCGGAGTTGCTTGCATTGCACTTAACTACTTAGTTCACTCAGCTTTTGTGTTTATTTATCTAATACACAAAACATATGACAATTCAATTATTTAAAAACGCACCTATCTTTTACTAGCCACATTCGTTAAAATAGTGTATATAAATACATAAATTTATGCAATTTAGTGAAGGCTGCCGAAAACGAGTAAACCTCTCGGTTATGTCGGTTTATAGTATGTACGCAGCGAAGAACTAGCAGTCGAGTCGAGAAACATTTGCAACAATTCTTCGAGAACGTGGTTTGAGTAACTATGTATTTTGTTTCCTCATGCATGGTGGCATATGCCACATCACACAGTAGGTAGGGACCGACTGAGCAGCGCCGCTGGTGTGTCATCGACCGACGCTATCGTTGAAAATCGTCGCTGCACTACTCCTCGCCACTTGACACTACGATAGTGACTTACTATTTTATTTTATTGTGATTTGTTCGTTTCTACCTGCCACCAATATATGGTAGGTACTAGCTGACCCGCGCGACTTCGTCTGCGTCATGTAAGAATTTTTCTCCGTTTTCTGACTTTTTCATTATTGCTCCGCTCCTATTGGTGGCAGCATAATGTAGCCTTTCTTAATAAATGTGCTATCGAACATAGAATCAATTAGAACCAGGAGTTCCTGTGATTAGTGCGTTTAAACACACAACCTTACAGACGAACTCTTCAGCTTCTAATATTAGTATATATTATATAGATTACCGTCCAGTTTCTGTAAAACTATAGTCAAGAATATAATTACTTATTATCAGCAATAGGTATTTTTGGACACGAAGGTTATTCTCTGATGGATTTTACACCTTTACACGGAGAAGTCGGTGAGCGTAGAAGGGTCTTAAACGTAATCTATACTAATATTATAAAGAGGAAAGATTTGTTTGTTTGTTTGTTTGTAATGAATAGGCTCCGAAACTACTGGACCGATTTCAAAAATTCTTTCACCTTTGGAAAGCTACATTATCACTGAGTAGCATAGGCTATATTTTATCCCTGTATTCCCACGGGAACGGGAACTACGCGGGTAAAACCGCGGGGAGGCAGCTATTCATTATATTTATACAATGGCGAGTTTAGTTACAAGCAGCAGTCACATGAGCACAGAAGTACTGACTGCTATTGGGCAACATCGCGTGATGCGCGGTCCGAGGGGCGGCGGGTGACGGGGCGGCGCGGGGCGGGGCGGGGCGGGGGACGGAGCTGGCTGACACATAACATTAACTGTCAATCCAAGCTACTATAGGTATTATAATGGAAAAACTTTAAGAAACAATGGATGTAATAGACAAAGGAAACGTTGCGGCGGGCGACGACGTGTTTTTACACAAGTGTTCGAGTAGACAATGGCTTGTTTCACAATAACACATATTCAGGTGTCCGCGACCGCGAGCCGTACCGTCTGCCGCACCGCCGCACCGCGCCGCGCCGCACCGGCACCGGTAACCACGAGTACAAGCGCGCGCGGTGGCGCGGCGGTGGCGCGGCGGTGGCGCGGCGGTGGCGCATGGCGAGGCCCTCATTAGGCAATTACCCAATTTAAGAGTAAAAAAATATTCTTGTCACCATAACATACAGCGGCAAGCAGCTAAATAAACGTTTACAATACGCGACGGGAGTCACGGGAGCCACGTTGGAGTAAGGGCACTCACGAGGGGCCAGTGTGATGTAACAATATTTACAAGAACCTTTTATAAAGATAAACTAACTTTTTTGTTATATATTTTATTTTCACTCTACTATTCCCGCCATACATAAAAGTATACTAAGTATTTGAAGATGAAAATACCTTTACAAGAGAACAACAAAATGCAGTCATCTAAACGAATCAAAGTAGGTACCTACCTAATGCTCCGAATAATGGTGATGTGTTTTTAATTTAGAACCTAACCTTTTCTTTATTACTAGCTTCTGCCCGCGACTCCGTCCGCGTGGAATAGTTACTTTGGGCTAACGCTAACTTTCAACCCGCGACTTCATTTACGTAGAAGGATGGACTCGCAGAGCTGACTGATGACTGCACGCCGGCCCCGCACGTTAAGGCGCGCGCAGTACTTGATCATTTTTTTGCTGTGATGATCTTAAATTTGCGATATCTCCGAAGATATTCATTGAAATCGAATGATGTAAATGGCAATTTTGTTTTAAATTAAATACTTGTGATGAATCAAGTATTAATTTGGATAAGGATTAATATCATCTGTATAAAAACACCTTCACAAATAATGCTTAGTTTTAGAACAAATTTGGTTAGCATAAAAATGGTTATAGTGAGCCAACCTTAACAGATAGACATATGCTATCGCGGACTTTTTTTTAGAACTCTTGATGGGGAACAATTCTGTCATACATCATTTTAGGGAAACTTAAACCGTTTATGCAGCGTACGCAGCGGAAGCTCTCAAAAGGAAATAGAAACTCCCGATTTTGAAACATTCTTCATTGGTGCTCCGCTCGTATTGGTCATAGCGTGATGATATATAGCCTATAGCCTTCCTCGATAAATGGACTATCTAATGGCGAAAGAATTTTTCAAATCGGACCAGTACTTTCTGAGATTAGCGCGTTCAAGCAAACAAACAAACTCTACTCCTTTATAATATTAGTATAGATAGACTAGTATAGATTATGACAGCTGTGCGCGATCACGCGTGCACTTCCAGGTTAATCGTACATTTATATAACCGAACAATTAACCCTAATATTGGCGCACGCACTCGAGTAGGTACTCAACCCGTCTCGGGATCACGTCATAGTGTGACATAATGTATCGATCGATAACAACATCAAATGACATAATGCTCGAACATCGCATCGCATTGTGAGTACCTGCCTCTACTGGACTGGCACTTGATGCAGTGGTGACAGCGGAGCCAGCCGGGGCGGCGGGCCGGGGCGCAGGCGGCGAAGGTTTATAGCTCGTTGGAGGCGAGCCGTGAAATCACCACACCACGCGTGCAGCCCAGGGGCCTTCACAGTGTATAATTGTTCACATCACATCACATCACCGGCTGACGTCATTGGGAAAATTACCGGCGAGACAATCGGTGCGCGGTGACTTGGGACCACTTCTCACTGTGTATTGACACTCCGGTGCTAGGTACCACAGCCAGGGTCACGCCGCGCCCACGGCTCGATTACCACCTCAACATTAACATTTTGATAATATTTTCACGTTTGTTTGTATCGAAGAAAAGATCTATTTTTGTCTACATAAAAACAACCTTAATAGTAGGTACGCCGTACGCGTGATGTAAAATAAGATTAATCTAAATATAGAAATAATCTCATTTGACGGCTGGCTTTTTTCGATTTCAATATTTACTGTTTTTAACTAATATTGGGTGGTGTTCTTTCATTGGTGATGTAGGTGGAATTGAAATATTTTTGGAAAGAAAAATTTTGCTCGTACGTGCACCCTAATTGTGTGATTCTTTCGGCATCGTCAATAAAAAAATGAGAAATCGGCTCGATCGACAATTTCGAGAGAGACTATTGGGGGTCTGGTGGGAAACAGAACGATCTTTAAACCAGAGAGTTCCCAAGCGCCATAAGGCACAATCCTCATGCATTTGTGAAACAAAAAGTTTTTGAGCTACTAAATATTGCGACAGGAACCTTGAAGTTACTACAGGACGTGCGGTGTAGTATGCAGTAGACAAGACACGTATTAAAATTATAGCATATCGTGCGAAACTGAACAAGGCCCACCAGGGCGCGGGCGCGGGCGACGCGGGGCGGCAATACAGCTAACTTGCAAGTCGCTGCGTTACCACACCACATCGACGCGGCGACGTGTTTACGTGACAAATGACAATATCATCGTCAGCCTCTGCACTGCACACCGCACGCTGCACGCTGTTGGTGTGGCGAGATGTCATGTCGTCACTCTTAAGAAGGTTATCCTTCTCAAAAATTTGATCATAGATTAAGCATATGTGGCCTGGACCCCGAAAGAAGCAATCAGTGGAATTTTATTTAGTGCAGAATACACTTTTATTTTCAAATAAACATTAACAAGTACAGTAAAACGAGTTACATCGGCGAGTACCTACTGCACTCCGCCTGCACGACACCTGTCGCGTGTCCCACGAGTATCAATTAAATTATACCTTTCAACAAAGAGCATATTATACATACATATATACAACCACTATGTTGAACATTTATGTGTGGCTCTTTCATCGATATGCACTGCGCTCGCGAATGCATGCAATAACTGAAGACATAAAGGTCTCTGATTTTGATGACTAGATTTTGTATTTTTAGGCGCATTCAGAAGGGTTATCGGTAACAGCCTGCGGTGGACTAGTTAGTGACGCAATGACACCTGTTCCGGCAGTGTGCAGTAGTGTGCTCATTGACGCTGATAAGATAACGGCTTCCCACTATACTGTAGCAAGTAGCGCGAGTGTCACAACACAACGTTGTCCTACCGCAGGCCTGTACTCTATGTACGTGGCGCGTAGTAACCGAGCCGAGAGCCCCACTACACTTAACACATTATTGTAGCAACTAACGTGTGAGGTTATTTCCCAAGCACACAGTTAGTACAAGTCAAACAATACTCAGCGCTGAGTAGGTACCTAATTGTACTATGGACCTACCTACTAACGTATACATCACACGTAGTTTATGTAGCAAATTAGTACATCTCAGTGTGATAGGTAAGATGATGCTTATCGTGTGAAAGTCTTATGTACAAATCAGTGGTATTTTTAGTAATGACCATAAGGCTTTGGTTTTAATAGTTACACCATACATAGGAACTGCGTTCACGGGCTCTCTTTACTGAAGGAAGTCAAGTGTCGCCTCATCTTTCACAAGCAATAGTTTCGATGAGTATACCTAGACTAGATTTGACTACACTAGAATGTTCTAGCCGAGGTTTGACTACGCAATTACAACGCTATGGGAATGTAGACGTAGTTAATACTTAGTTCTGTGGTTTAAGTGAAATCACGTAACATGCTCGATGAATTGTTATTATATGTGTTGTGAACTTGTGAGTAGGGGGGGGGGGGGGGCGTGCGTGTGCGTGTGTGAGTCAGGATGGCAACACTGTGTCAAGTCACTTACATACTGCGGCGAGCGAGCGAGCATGCGACTCACCTGAAACCAAACAAATAAACACAAATTACTATGTGATCCACTCAAGCCGCACATGCATTAGGTGTCTTGCGATGTCGTGACAACTTGTGAAATTTGCAACTCAGTAGGTACTTGACAATGTTATCAAGTCATTAACTGGTGTCTCACGGTCCAATAACACCTTCTACAACTACACTAGCAACTTCAGAGATGTCACAAATTACAATAGCACATATATAAAGCAGTGCAGTAGTTGCACAGCGGCACGGCAGCCCTCTCTCGGGACGGTGTCGTTGAACACGGTGCCGCGGTGGTGCAATCCACGCTCTCTATAGCCACTTGCGACACTACGCGACAGATAAGTTGCGGATTAGATAAGCACGGTGTTCGGATCGACTGAAGCTTTTGTGCGGCGTGAAGCGTGCGCGGTGCGCGTGCAGCCTAATAGTGTTAATAGAGCGGACAGATCCGGCTGCAATCATGTGATTCGATCAACGGCCGTCGCGCCGGCGGCGCTACACCCAATCCTTCTGCACAATTAGCGTGATTCATTCAACTGATTGGCAGGCAGAAAAAAAGCACGTATTTCAGGACTGATTTAAAACTGTTATCTCTTTATACCTCGCTATTTAATTAGAAATTGTTACAAAATGTACTTATACTGGAGCGACATTGAAAGTACAACAATGCCGGGTTCATAAAAAAGTTAGTGACACATGCTATAAATCATAGTTATTAATTTATGAAATGTTGGTTGGTTTGGCCCGAGGAAGACGTTTGTTGTCGGCATGTGACGCTATCGAAGTAAACGTGACCACAATGTCCATGTAAGTGCTACAATTGTAGGAAAATTACCATGTAGGAAAACTATTGTTAAGGTAAACATTATCACTCACTACATACCTACATATTATAAATTTAAGTTGCCTGCACAGTTTGTGTTTGTTCGGTCTAATCTTTATAACATCTGTACAGATATTTATAATTTCTACAGAAGGGTAGGATTTATCAAGGAACCTGTGCGGTGCTGGGGCGGGTCGCAAGTTTATGTATGAATTTGTATTTTTTCATGTCAAGGTTAAACCAGCACACATTCTCTTAAACATAACCGTTTACTGATGACGTAAGAGAGTCAAAGAATAAGAAAAATTGATTATAAACACTACCCGCTCTGATTCTAGGCTGTGTAGTCCGAATTTCCACCAGTCTCGTTTCATACTAAAGTATCATGCCATCAGGGTCTTTGTGACGAAATTCACGAATAAGGTGATGGAAAAAAATGATTAATCCGCGAAATGTTCGTTGTGTGTTGTTGTTGACGTGGCGTGGCGTGGCGTGGCGTGGCGTGGACGCGGCGTGGTCGTGCGGCTCGGCAGAGCTGGAGTTGGCGGTCGGCGGGCGCGCGGCGGAGCCAAGTGGCACAATTAGTAGCGCGCCGGAGTCAAGTGGAGGCAATCAGTGCTCGCTAGCTCAGTGCTGGTGCTGAATCGTACCGAATTGCCTCTTTAACTCCTATCGAACAACGATTGTCCAGCCAGTCAGTGCACGTACTTGCGCGTGATTTACAGAGACGCCGGCGCGGGCGCAACTGCAACTGCGCAGATGCAACAATACTTGACTGCGGTACCGTTCTAAAATAACAACTTGTCTTCTTTATCTTGGTCATTTATGCTTCGCTGTGGTTCATGATTCCCATTTTCACCAACGTAGGTATGGCTTAAGTTCCAGATCTTCAATATGTACTTACCGGACTTCGTTTGCCCCGTACACATTACGAAACAAACATAATGCTCCAATAAGGTCATACAGCTAGAGGTTTAGGCTCTTCGTTTAATTGATACCGTATAAAACAGCGAGTGGCGACGTTACATTTCATAAGTGCGTGAGACGGGCTATTTGAATAGAAAATATTTAGCTATTAAATGGTACCCAAATAGACAATAAATCACCACCACGACAGATGCGCTGCAGTACCTAAATGTAAGTAAAGATTGCATTATCTTATCGGCGCAGTAAAAGGTAGTCTGAACAATGAACAGATCTTCAAACATGGCGCCAGCTATACAAGTTTATGGAACTGTGTTTGCGTGCGCGCTGTTACATCCCTAGATAATTCATTACTTCACATTCTTATTGCCGATACACACAATTCTAACTAGGTCATAGAAATAGTGTATCTGCAATATTTTTCCTTTAAATTCGGTACATCGTTATGTTTTAATTAGTAGCTGTTGTACTGTGCCGAATTACTGCCCAACTACGGACCTGGTTTCTGCCTGCCGGTTTGGACATAATAAGGCTCCTACACAGTTCCTCCGGGTCGCCCTGGTTTATTAAACCAAAAGTAAATAATCCGTGAAGATTATAGTAGTGTAAAAGTAGAAATAAATAAGTGTAATAAACGTTAAGTGGCAAAAATTGTGTTTTTTTTAAAACATATAACTGAGCCACTCTAACATTTGGTGTCAGAAGAAAAGGGGATTTATATTCCCGTTGGTCGCCTACTCCTGACGACGACCATCAACTGTTGGCTGACTCGCTGTGCGAGTTGCGAGCTGGCCCCTTGCTGTCCCTGCCGTCGCCGCTGCTGCATTTGTTGCAACCGCTGTTACTAACAGCCGCTGCCTTGGACAAGCCGCCTGCCGCCGCCGAAACACTACCAGTATCGTGCTCCACTGTGCCCGAGGGTTCTCTGCCCAGCACCGAGCATCAAAATTACTTCACCGAGCTCCACGGCACGCGCTATAGAGCGCAGTGTAATTCGACCCGCTACATCCTCGCCGCCGCTGTCCGCCACCCGCGGAGTGCCCCAAACGCTGCATCATCAATATCGAATGTCGCCGTACCTAATAGTGTGCCTGTAAGTCGATTAATTTCACTATATATATATTTTTTGTTATTGTCCGTTACTTTTTGTGTAAATTATCATGGCAAATCCTAAAATGGAAAAAGGTAAATCCTCCTATTCTATATCTGTGGAAGATATTCCCACAAATGTCCTCTTAAGATTTATAAAACCATATGATGGTGACAGGAACAAAATATCCTCATTTCTCAAAAATTGCGATAATGCAATGGATCTTGCTTCACAACCCCAACGCGAAATTTTATTTAAATATATTTTATCCCAATTAGAAGGAAAGGCCGAACTAGCATGTTCCTTAAAAATTTTCGATACATGGACAGAGCTTAAACTTTTCTTAAAAACTACTTTTGGTGAAATCAAACATAGAGATCACTTACTATTAGATCTTCAAAACTGTAAATTAAAATCAAGCGAATCCGTCACACAGTATAGCTTGCGCCTTGAAACATGCCTTACTAGGTTACAGACTGACATAACCCATTCCACGAAAGATTCTAGTGAATTAAAAGGACGAATTGCCAATACCGAAGATCTAGCGTTACATACATTTTTATTAGGATTACCAACACATATCTCTACCATTATTAGATGTCGAAATCCAACTTCATTGCATGAGGCCATTGATCTGGCCATTCAAGAGGAAAAATTACATAATTATATTCAATCTTCTAAATACATTGATCCTAGACCAAAACCGAAATGCAGAGCCTGCGGTAAGATTGGTCATATTGAGAAAAATTGTTATTTTAATCAACGACGTCCAGTTCATACTATAAAAAATGAACCACAACCAGGTACCTCCTCGCAAACTAATCCAATTATTTGCCGTTATTGTAAGAACCCTGGTCACGATATTAGTGTCTGTAAAAAGAGAGAATATAATAACTCTCGTAAACAAAAAGTCAATTTTATTTCTGATACGAATAGCCTTCCCGATACCGCTGATTCAGATTTGAACCAAGACTCAGATAATAACCCTGTTTTTAATTTAAACTAAAAAAGATTCCTGTTTTGCGTCGTAAGGAATCTGCAGTTCAAACCGACGCAGATATAAATACATTGTTAAATAATTTTACTACCAATGCTAATGAATCTATTTATAACAATGTATATAAAATTACCAATTCTACTAAATCTACCAAGTCTACTATATCTACCAATTCTACTATATCTACCAATTCTACTATATCTACCAATTCTACTAAATCTACCAATCCTACTAAATCTATCAATCCTACTAAATCTACCAAATCTACTAAATCTTTCAATCCTACTAAATCTATCAATCCTACTAAATCTACTAAATCCACCAATCCTACTAAATCTACTAGCTCCACTAAATTCACCAACCCTACTATGTCTACCAATGCTGTCAAATGCAAACCTATTATATTTTCCAATTCTACCAAATCTATAAACGATTCTATTGATCCTACTTCACATAGTGAGATGTTTTCCGATAATAATGAAACCGATATTATTCATGTTTCCACTGACTCTAAGCCTTCAAGTAATAAAGATTTTCATGAAAAAATTCATGATATAAAGTATAATAACATGACTCACTTACCTCATGTATTTATCAATTCCAAGTATTCAAATAAGCCACTAATACTTTTGATCGACTCCGGGTCTTCTATATCTCTTATTAAAGAAAAATCCTTATTTATCCAACCTAAACTTGAATCAAACTCAATAAAGTTCAAAGGTATTGACAAGAACACAGAACCAATCCAGAGTCTCGGACATTTCGATCTAGATTTGACATTCTCTGATTCCGAAACATTCTATGGTAAATTTCATCTTATTCCTGAAACTGTTGATATAGAGTTTGATGGAATTATAGGTAACGATTTTTTGAAAATTAATAACTCTAATATTGACTATAGTAATCAAATGTTATCTATAGGTAACAGCAAGATAACAATTCATTTTACTAAACCACAATATACTATTCCGGCTCGTTCTGAAATGATAATTGAATGTAATGTCTCTAATCCTGAAATATCAAGTGGCTATGTAAACAAACTTAGCATACAAGATGGTGTCTATCTTTCTAATTGCCTAGTCTCAGTCAAAGAAAATAAATTTGTCAATGTCTCGATCCTCAACACTACAAATAACGACGTCACAATCAAATCCTTATGTGTTAAATTGACTCCATGTTATACATTAGATGAAATAAAGCCCCAATCCAATGTAGCTAATCCTACTACAACTGACAGAATAAATGCAGTCAAGAATCAAATTCGCTCTTCTCATCTCAATCAAGAGGAATCAAAGGCACTACTAGACCTTTGTTCTGATTATTCTGACTTATTTCACCTTACTGGTGATTTCCTAACGCATACAAGTACCCTTAAACATGAAATTAATACTACTAATTCTCAACCAATTCACGTCAAAACCTATAGATATCCTGAATGTCACAAAGAGGAAGTCAACAAACAGATAAAAAAAATGCTTGATCAGCATATTATCAAACATTCTAACTCCCCATGGTCTTCTCCCATATGGGTCGTTCCGAAAAAACAAGATGCTTCCGGCGAAAAGAAATGGCGCATTGTAGTTGACTATAGGAAACTTAATGACATTACAATAGGCGATGCCTATCCTATTCCAAATATCACTGATATCCTCGATCAATTAGGACATAGTAAATATTTTACTACCCTCGATCTCGCGTCAGGATTCCATCAGATCATGATGAATGAAGACGATTCCCCTAAAACAGCATTTTCAGTCCCAAATGGTCACTTTGAATATACTAGAATGCCTTTCGGGTTGAAAAATGCCCCAGCTACATTTCAACGTCTAATGAACACAGTTTTATCTGGTCTTCAAGGTCTCCACTGCTTTATTTACCTTGATGACGTCATCATTTACTCCCACGATTTATCTTCTCATATAATGAAGCTTAAATTAATATTCGATGCTCTTAGGAAACATAATCTTAAACTACAGCCAGATAAATGCGAATTTCTTCGTCGTGAAGTCGCATATCTTGGCCATATAATTACTGACAAAGGTGTGTCCCCTAATCCCGACAAAGTCAAATCTGTTTTATCCTTTCCTGTTCCTAAAACTCCTAAAGAAGTCAAAGGTTTCTTAGGCCTTGTCGGCTATTATCGTAAATTCATTCCAGACTTCTCTAAAATTACCAAACCACTTACCTCATTACTAAAAAAGGATGTAGAATTCATCTGGTCAAGTCTACAGGATGACTCCTTTAATTCCCTAAAAACTATGCTTACTAATGCCCCTATCCTGCAGTATCCAGACTTTTCTAAAGAATTTATCTTAACTACTGACGCTTCTAACTACGCCTTAGGTGCTGTCCTTTCTCAAGGTGAAATCGGCAAAGATTTACCTATCGCATACGCTTCCCGCACCTTAAATAAAGCTGAAGGTAATTACAGTACCACAGAAAAGGAATTACTAGGTATAATTTTTGGCACTAAAACATTTAGACCTTACCTTTATGGAAGACGGTTTAAAATTGTCACCGATCATCGCCCTCTCGTTTGGCTCTTTAACTGCAAAGACCCTAGTAGTAAACTAGTCCGTTGGAGATTAAAACTCGAAGAATATGACTATGAAATAATTTATAAATCTGGTAAAATGAATTCTAATGCAGACGCATTATCTCGTCCTCCTATTCATAATATCATGGATGATCTGAATGATAATCTTACTTATGAAAACTTTACTAAATCACGATCAAGTCCTTTTGTGCTAGATACAAGAATCCAAGAATACAATCAAAATCTATTAGAAACACACTGTTCCACTATTGCTTATCCTACTTCACTTGATCTCGACCCTTCTAATCCATATTGTGACAATGTTCTAAGTCTTCTAGATGATCGACAATCTTTTGAAGAATCTGAAAGAGAACTTCATACTGTAAAAGTATCTTCTGTTAATAATAAAATATTTTTTCATATGTTCACTAAGAAAGACCATTACGATACTGTCAACTATAAGGATATTTTCAAAACCCTAAAAGATCTCCGTAATAACTTAATCGTTTTCTTCCCAGACATAAAGGAGATTTCAATGTCTGACTTTTCAAATCCTTTTGATAAACTTCAATTTATATTACTTTACGAAATCATTTCTTATATTTTTCACAACACTGGTATTCGAGTTAATATCTATCATAATAAAATGATTTATCCTATTCCTGAAGAAGTTCCAACTATTCTTAAAGACAATCACGATTCTCCAATCGGTGGTCATATTGGTTCCACACGAATGTATAATAAACTTAAAGATATATTTTATTGGAAAGGAATGAAAAAAGAAATAGAGACTTATGTTAAAAACTGTTCGCAATGTCAACAGAATAAGGCTCTAAGAACTATTAATAAATCACCAATGGAAATTACATCATCATCTTTTGAACCTCTTCAACGAATAGCTATTGACATTGTAGGTCCACTTCCTGAATCTGGTTCTGAAAACTATAAATATATAGTTACATTTCAAGATGATTTAACTAAATATTCAATGGCATATCCTATAACTCATTCAACTGCTGAACAAACTTCTCAGTGTCTAATTAAATTCATTAGCCATTATGGTATTCCTAAAACCGTTCTCTCTGACCAAGGTGTCCATTTTATAGCCAACGTTTTCAAAGAAGTCACTTCCCTTTTCAAAATCAAACATCTATTTTCTTCACCATACCATCCGCAAACGAATGGTGCTCTCGAAAGAAGTCATGCTACATTGAAAGAATATTTAAAATCCTATGTTAATGACAATCAAGATAACTGGCATAAGTTCCTACCTACTGCTCTGATTTCTTATAATTCCTGTATTCATTCTTCAACTAATTTTACACCTCATGAACTACTATTTGGTTGTAAACCTTATATTCCAAGTTCCATTTATGATATTAGTCCAAATACTACATATTCAGACTATATTAAAACTCTTAAACACCGACTCATTCATTCGAGAAATATAGCACGAGAAAATATTATAAGTAGTAAAGAAAAATCTAAAAAATATTACGATAAACATGCTAAAGAAAAGACATATAATGTTGGAGATTATGTCTATGTAAAACACCATCATCGCTTACGTAAAGCTCTATCTCCGGTTTGGAAAGGTCCTTTCAAGATCATTAAAATCCACTCAAACAATAACGCCACTGTCATTGTTAGTCGTAGACATGTAAGGTATCACTTTGATCAATTAAAATTAGCACATAATAATAATTCTCTTCCAGGGCCATCATGCCAGGCATCGTCATCTCAACCTCAAATTTAACGACGCCTATAATAAACAGCCCAGGACTTTATTTTGATCCAATAGGAACCTTAAGATTTTATAATAGCTATTGGAATATTTTAACTTACTCAGATATATCATATATACAACCTCACATCGAAAATCTTAGAAAAATATTAGAAACATCCAAACACGTTTGCAAAACTTATCGATCTAACGGAATGTCAGTCGACTGTTTAAATGTTTTAAGTCCCATAGAAAGTTTATTCATTAATGTCAATAATAATTTTCAATCTTTAGCTCACTTAACAACCACTAACAAAACCAACAGATTTAAAAGAACTGCTTGGTTTGGTATAGGAGGTCCAATACTAAAACAACTTTTTGGCTCACTTGATGAAGATGATGCCAAAACATTCACCGACGCTATCAATGCCGTACAAGATGATCAAAGACATTTAGCTTCACTTATGAAAGAGAATATACATGTTATTTCATCAACAATCTCTACTTTTAATGCAACTATTCAAAAGTTAAATGATAATGAAATCACTCTTAATAATAATATTGCCAAATTAGATGTTATCTTAGAATCCATTTATACAAAAACTGATAAATTAGAAATTAACTCCCACCTTGCTATGACATTTAGTGCATTAGAAAGCTCTCTCATGATCCTAAATTTTAGTCTTAGAGATCTTATAGATGCTATCCTTTTTGGTAAACAAAATATTGTTCATCCTTCAATTCTCAGTCCAACACAGCTTTATAAGGAACTAATTTCCAATAACAATCATATGAGCAATTTCCCATTACCAATTTCAATAGATAATGTTCATATTTTACTAGACTTATCTGAAGTATCTTCATTTTTGAATGATAATAAATTAATTTTTGTAGTAAAACTTCCCTTAGCTCTTCTAGCCTCATATAATTTATATCATGTTTATGGTCTACCAACTCCCCATGATATTAAAAATCCAAATTCATTTGCCATGGTAAAACCTACTTCAAAGTTTCTGGCAATAACAGAAGATAAACTAACTTATGCGTCTATGGATGATTTAAGTGAGTGCAAAGTGATAACTGTCGGTAATTATCTGTGTAAATTAAGTGATATTCGATCAAGTGTTAATAACCCTTCATGTGAAGTTACGATTTTGTCAGACTATGTAACAAACATACCAGTTTCATGTAATTATAAGGTTATAATAGGTAATATAGATATATGGCAAAAGTTGAGTAACAATAGATGGATTTACGTTCAATCTGACATTGCAAAATTATCTATAAATTGTAATAATGTAATAAATGACTATAATATTGTAGGGTCAGGTATTTTAAGTCTACCCAAAAATTGTAAAGGGTATCATAAACTTTTACAGTTTATTCCATCTAGAGAATTTGAGACTAGACTCCAAATTCCATCTCCAAATTTTAACATAATTGAAGATGACTGTTGCTCAAAAATTAGACTCAACCATAGCTTCTCTTCTTTAACTCCAATTACATTGTCACATATTAATTTAGACTCTTTACAGTATGCTTCACATAAATTAAATCAAGTTAATGATGAATTAACTAAAATTGAAAATGAACCATACCATATTAAATATGGATATTATTTCAGCATTTTGACTAGTATTTTATCTGTTTCCGTGTTTTGTTTTATTTCTTATAAGTTATATAAATGTTGTTGCTCTAAACGTAGAATTGCAAGCTCAACAGCATGTTGTGTAAAGATATTCAATAATTGTAATAATAAACCTAGGCATACAATTAGTGCTCATTCCAGTGTCGAAATACCTAATAATGTATATGATTCTGATAGTTCAAGTATATCAAATGTCAGCTCAGTCCCTCGTCGTAATTTAGAATACAGTTAATCTCGCCCAATTATTTTACATGTTTTATTTTGAACTATGATTTTATTGTTATCTTAGATATTTTGTATTAGTGTTAGTTAAACCTTGTTCTTCAATATAAGAATATAATTTTAGTTTTGTCATTGTAACTTTAGAAATTATAATCTAATTTTAATATTTTTTCTTTTTCTTGTTATCATGGATTATTTATTCTCATACTCACATCTCTCCGCGATATTCCGTGTTTTAGGGGGGAGGTGTTACATCCCTAGATAATTCATTACTTCACATTCTTATTGCCGATACACACAATTCTAACTAGGTCATAGAAATAGTGTATCTGCAATATTTTTCCTTTAAATTCGGTACATCGTTATGTTTTAATTAGTAGCTGTTGTACTGTGCCGAATTACTGCCCAACTACGGACCTGGTTTCTGCCTGCCGGTTTGGACATAATAAGGCTCCTACACAGTTCCTCCGGGTCGCCCTGGTTTATTAAACCAAAAGTAAATAATCCGTGAAGATTATAGTAGTGTAAAAGTAGAAATAAATAAGTGTAATAAACGTTAAGTGGCAAAAATTGTGTTTTTTTTAAAACATATAACTGAGCCACTCTAACAGCGCGTGTGCGTGTGCGGGCTTCCAGTGCATCATTGTTACTTGCAATGTAAAAATAATTTTATTATATATAGAGCCCGTGGGCTTCTAGACAGCATGGAATTAATAAGTTGCCGATATATTTTATCATAGATTAGAATTAAACATCACATTGATATAAATATAATAATAACTGTATCAGATCACTAACAGGCGTAGTTTATCAGCACAAAACAAAATTATTAATTTACGGCGATGATGTCCATGATCCATGTTCGCCATCGTAAGCCGCTTATCTAGTTTCGAGATCTTGGTGAGTATCTTTGAGTGAATTCGACATTTTATGACCATTTTATAAGATTTCTTCCTCGAGCTGCGGGTAAGTGATTAGGTACCTAAAAGTCTACTTAGTAACTATATACTACGTTTCTACCTAAACCTACCAAGTATGTTCAAGGTGCAATACGAGTCATTAGGAAAACAATCAAGCGGCCAGGCATCGGTGAGTCGGCGCGGGCGCGGGCGTGCGTGCGTGCGTGACGTCACACAGGTATAGTTTAGTCAGTGATAACACGATAGCGCGATAAGCGGCCGCTCTACTCTACCCACCGAGCGGCACATTTAATGTAGGTCGTAGCCGTAACACCTACTTAATGTATGTATACCTACACTACACATACGATACGAGTATCTACTACTCGACACGAGACACGGAAACAACCACCAACCGGTAAAGCTAGTTATTTATTGCCTGCTCATTACCATAGCCTAACAGAATTTAAGAAGTATCTATGTAGGTAATGGCCGCAATAATAATGTCTTCAATTAATCACTAATTCAGAATGCAATGAGTATTCCGTCAGCCGTTAATGTAGTAGCGACTCGTGGGAGCAGTACTGATGATGAGGGTCGGACGATGTGACGCGGATCGTTCGAATGATGTGAAATGTGAAGCACACCTGCAGAAACAGGAGACGGTGTCGTCGAGGTCGAGGTCGAGCGGCAGCGCGGGGCTCGGCGGCGGCGCGGGCGCGGGCGCGGCGGCGGGCGGCACGCTGCGGTACTTGACGTGCAGCACGCGGCGGGCCGCGCGCGCGCCGCTGCGCCGCAGGATGCCCACCGGCCAGCGCCGCCCGCCGGTCTCCTGCGCACCCTCACCGCCCCCGCCCCCGGCCTCGCTCATCCTGCGCACCCACGCCTTCACCACCATGCACGACACTGCACCCTCCCGCCTCTACTCACACCGATACCGACAGACGACTAGGTGGCGTCCGTCCGTATGCGCCAGCGGACGGATTACTTCCTATGTCTCTTAACTCACGAGCACGAAAAGTTCGATGCGCGACTATGAAGTCTGTCGCAAAAAACGGCGCTCACGTTTGCGCGCCGCTCACGACTGAGTGCGCGCAGTGAGCGGCGGCGGCGGCGGTGAGGGCCGAGCGGTGACATCACACACGTTATCAATACACCTGAATACAAACATCTCGACAAAGGCAACACGCTCCTCGCCGACAGATGCTATGACAGGACGCGATTACATCAAACGCTACCCAGTAGGGCATAAGGTTTAGAAGAGCATGTGAGAAACCTCTGAATATAGCAGAAATCATAGCTCACGTGATCCACGATATAAACGAAAACAACAATGGAGTATCGAAGGTAAATTTTACGATTAATTTCAATTCTCTTCGGGTTCTATACGAGTTACCATCAGAGGTTGCCTCTGTACTAGTATTGGGAACATACAGCCGTCTACACCCGACCACACTACAATAAGATAAACCGACACACTATAAATACGAATGACAAAACTGAAACTTATGTGACTCCTGCGATAAGTCTACAGGCAATTGTCACTTATGAGAAGTATTGCTTTTAAATAGAGCAGGATCGCTACTCAATGCATGCCGTTATAGCCGTGCCACGTCGCGGCCCACCGACGGCCACTCGCCGCACACAGACTGCTCGTAAACGGCCTGCTCTTCTCCGACAATTGAAGGTTTGCCTGATATGCCTAAGTATGTTTGTTAATATTTTATGTACACTTGGTCCATTGCTATTCGCTGCTCTAGTCCACTAGCACACGCCATCATGTTCTGCATGTCGCACTAACAGGCCGCGAGGCAGCTTGTAGCAAGCTGTTGTTGAGTAACCTCTCAACAGAACTGTTGATGCTCACTCTGACCTCAGTGGACAGAATGCTACCGACGGTGTTAAGAGTAAGACATAAACAGCCGACCAGTTACCTCAATCTACAGCTTAGCAACCAATTCATCAAGTTTCAAACATATGTGGCCGAGAAAGGCCCCTAATTAACACTTATAGGGATAATTTGAAAATGTATTTTTTATGAACATATTAAAAATAACAAATTGCATTAGGTATGACAGATGCCTAGTATTATTATATGCCAGTTTAGGTACATACCCGTCTGATCATGTGACAATATAACAAAGCACCAATGTGATGAACTTTATGCTGTTTGTTCCTGTTGTGGTTTTATGTTTATGATTATACAACTAATAAAGGACTTAATATATTTTTGTCCTGTTTGTTCACTTTGATATTTGTAGTGCCTACAGGTTGCATGCTTGTAGCCTGTAGGTATAATAGAGAAGGGACAGTGGTAGTTAATTCCTAAGGTGGTTACTTATGTCTTCGAATGCACAACAGTAGAACAAGAGGGTATTACAGTGTGACTATACAAATAAATTTAACAATAAAAACAAATTAAAGGAAATTAAATCCAGAGTCTCACATCCAATAATAGAATAAAATGATTGATTCAATGTAGGGCAATAATTATGAAGGTATTCTAAAAGCTACTAGTAGTAGGTATTTTATAGGTTTTGCTTTAAATGTATTAAACATTACTTCAAGCAACTTATATCTATAGTAAGGGTAGGGAGATGATAATGTTTCTGTCCATTACAATAAAGTATCAGCATGTCACTGGTATGAAGAAACATAGTCCAACAAACTAGCAGCCTAGCAGGTAAGTAAGTAATAAAGTTATGTCATTCAGAAACTTCAGAAGAAATTATTTAATACACTTTTATTATTTAATACTGGTAAGAAACCTTATAGTTTTTGTTTTTAAGAATTACAATATTTATGCTGTGAAAGGTTGGAGTCTTAGAGAGGTCAGGAATTGTATCCAAAATATACTACCATTACTATTACCATTTATATTACTAAATATCCTGGGAAATTCATAACACATTGTCAGGATGGCAAACCACTACAAATTCACACAAAATCTATACAGTGAATAAAGCATCTTTTTCCACCATATCACTGAAAACTTTATGTGTGCCACCAAAACAATAAAGACCATTTGGAGAGTAATTGTAGATTACCTCAAAAAAGGCTTGGTACAAATAACTTATTTGCCATGTTTCCTAGTGTACCTACTTACCAATGCTTCTCATTGCATTTAGAATTCAACAGACAAATTGCAAAACTAAATTGGAGGCAAAGACAATACAGAATGTGAAAGTGAGTTTAATGAAAATTTTTGAGGGCAATAATTATTTTATTGATCTAAATGAGTCAACCAACACAACTGCTTTATTTTTTATTAGGTCACTCCAGTTAGTACTGATACCATGTGTATGGTAACAAACAAGATATGGAAATTAAAAATATAAGTAACTTACAAGGATCTTAACATACAAGATCCATACTACTGCATAATACTTTGCTAGATGATATTAAAATTTTATCTCAAATTCTCTTTATGCTCTACTTTAGTGAGTGACAGTTCTATGTCTGTCCAAGTTCATTTACAAATAACTGCCAAACCAAATACAACTTAACCAAAGAAGAATCAATGTAGGTATTATTATTGCATAGTTTCAACATAGAAAATAGTGAAGGACTATGTGGACTAAGACTATGTATTTAGTATTGTTAACCAAGCTCAAAGGTAAATTTGGTTTTCGATAATGAAACGTAAGTTACTACTTGTAAATAAATAGCTAAGGCTGAGTTATGGTTTGCATAAGAAAGCAGGAAACAAAGGCATGTGGTCACTCACCCCATGAACCAGTCGACGGTGTCGCGCAGGTACTCCGGTAGTCGCTCCAGCTTGACGGATTTCCTTCGCTTTGCAACCGAACAAAAAATAACAGTTCTAGGTTTGCTACGACAAGTCCGCGCCTTAGCTGCACCAACTCACCAACTGTCCCATCACATTTGCTAGATAGTCAACCGATTAAACTTAACTGCGATCTTTGATCGAATTCAAATACTAATGCTAAGTAGAGCGTGTCGTTGTCACAAAGCCCTATCATCGAAAATTTCACTCTATTTCACTGTCCACCAAGCAGCTGAGCCAAAAACGCCATGTTGCGCAACTCAATCGTAAAAATTAAAGACAAATCGAGGTTCCTTTATTCCAAACCAATAACAATGTATTTAAAAAATATATACACATCAAATTAACTCTATTATCACCGTATTTTCACCAAGATATAAAACAGATCATTTTGGAATGCCAAAAACGAACGAACAAACAATATAAAAGTTTTCGTTTTATAAATAGTTTTAATATTGGCAGCACTGAATTATCTGTCATTTATTAGGTATTTTTGGTATGGCTACATAATACTATAAAACTGTGGTATGGTTTGGGTAATGGGACCACACTAGCAATGCTCGGTTCCCAAGCCAGTGTCAATTCATAAAAAATATATATCTTAGAAATAAAATAAAAATGATTTTGAAGAAGTAAAAAATATGTACAATAGTATTTTTTTGCTACTTTAGTAATAACCTTAATTAGTTAAGGTCATGTAATAACGTAAATGTAATAAGGTAAGGTAATAACCAAATTAATTAATTAAGGTTATTAGTAAAGAAATTCTCGGTTATTAATAAAACAAATTCTCAACTGATTTAATAGATTATAAATCATTCGATGCATTCTAATGATCCTTTAAAGCTCATCACTACTAATTAGTTTTGACAAGCTATGTTTGACAGTGTCAACATTACCAGACTCAATAATTTTTATCTGTTGTACTATATTCGTACTAATCGTAACCCTGCCGTACCGTACGTACGTACGACATTGGTAATGTTTACCTCTCGCATTTGTCAGCATTGTATTTTTTAATTTAGGCATAGTGTTTCAGTTATGCTATTTAAATTAATTCAATTATTGTTTTAATATAATATTTGTTCTATGCTTGATATTGTGTTAGTTGACATTGTATGATCATTGATCGGTTTTTCGTAAACCTTAAATTTTAAAATAAACTAATTTGTGTAATATCTTCGTTTGTTTATTAGTTTTTTTTATCGGTCGTTTCTTTGGCTTTTCTTAAATTTAACGCTGGCAGATTCACCGATCACACGATGTAGCCATAATGAAGAAAGTGAAATTGGCCTTTATAAGATTTAACTTACTGATCAAAAGTACTGTAAATTTTCTGCAAAAATGGAAGTAGGATCATCTAAAGATCAAAGATATTATAACTACATACATATATATTTTCACCGCAAATCTAAACCGAGTTGACTGGTGTTGCCATGCAGCTTTAAGCTTTTTCAACTGTTGGTGTATGTTATAACACATACATGTTTATTTTCTCCTTTTTTTTTAATATAACTCTTGTTAGATATTAATGAGTATAAGTCTACTTCCCATGTTTGTCTATGGCAATGCCCGCCAATTTTGCAATGCTGTATTGAAATAGAACATCTACCGCAAGCATATGTTATTTTATTTATCAGTGGCGACGAGAATAAAAATCATTGTTAATCATGTCTATCGGTAAATTAAGTGAGTTTAAACTGGAAACGGGAAACTGGAGATCTTATTGCGATAGACTAGAAATGTATTTCATGGTTAACAACATCAAACCGGACTTGAAACTGCCGACACTTATATCGTCAATAGGTGATATGGCGTATGATGTGATGGTCAATCTATGTAGTCCAAAGAAGCCAGCAGACATGAGGTATGAGGAAGTGGTGTCCATTATGCAAAAACATTTGCAACCGACGCCTTCAATACTAGCGGAACGTTATAAATTTCGACATTACCGCCAAAAACAGGGACAATCTGTGGCACAATATGTAGAACAATTAAAAAAGTTGTCTAGATTTTGTGAATTTGGTGTCTCATTAGATGAAAATATGAGAGATCAATTTGTGTGCGGTTTGTTGTGTGATGGTATCAGACAAAGATTGTTTGCGGAAGATAAAATAGTAGATTTCTCTCAAGCAGTCTCATTGGCGCTATCACTGGAAGCGGCAGAGCGAGATGCCCTTGCGGTAGAAGCAGGAATGCCTATGAGTGGTAGGAATGAGACAATAAATTCACGGGAAGGTACGTCTGTAAACAAATTAAACATTAATGGTTGTATGGCGTGCGGAGACTTCCGGCACAATAGTAAAGATTGTAAATTTCGTGAATATATATGCAGTCGGTGTCATACAATGGGACATTTACGTAAAATGTGCTTGTCACAAGAAGAAATTGAGGGACGTTATGCTGGTAGTAAAACGTCCTCACATAGAGCCCATACTCTAAAGGGATTAAATGGAAGCGGAGAGCGTAACTATGCGAGAGTTACTACAGCTGCCAGTAACAGTGCCGTTAAAGCAAGAAAATCAGTACCGCTGGGCAGCGGTACTTCAAGTTCCGGACGCGGAGCGGTGAGACGTCGCAATTTTGGAAGAGGAAAGCCGGTCTGTTGGATGGATGAGGATTTCAATCAGTTGGATGAACAAAGCGATGATACGGATGAGGAGCAAATTTTTCAGATGTCGTTAGCTAAATATAAGCCGGTGAGCGTACTTGTTTCTGTCAATGATCAACTAATAAGTATGGAGATTGACACAGGTTCAGCTTTGTCATGTATTAGTGATAAGGAATATAGTTTAAGGTTTAAGAATATACCACTAGAACCTTGTATTTTGATATTAAAGTTTTATAATGGTAGTAAAACTAGACCATTGGGAATACTAAAAGTTAATGTAAAATATGGCAATAACTCTAAGTTACTGGATTTGTATGTAATACCTAATGGCACAACAAATTTATTAGGCCGGCAATGGTTGGCTGAGTTGAAAATGAGTATTCCAAATTTTGATGTAAATAATATAGAATCACAGGAAAAGTTAGGTTTTGATAAAAATAATTGTTTGAAAAATATATTTTCCAGATGTAAGGAGGTATTCGAAAGTGGATTAGGGTCTTATACAGGAGAGCGAGCACGTCTGCGGGTGCGTCCGGATGCGGAGCCGGTATTCTGCCGCGCGCGACCACTGCCGTATGCGCTGAAAGGGCGTGTCGATGCCGAGCTAGATGCCATGCTGGGCGCTGGCATCATCGAGCCCGTGGAACATTCGGACTGGGCTACACCGCTGGTAATTGTACACAAACCGGATGGTTCATTACGTTTGTGCGCTGATTATAAAACAACCCTAAATCGATTCCTTCTGGTTGATAAGTATCCTGTACCTAAAATAGAGGATTTGTTTGCTGAGTTGAGCGGTAGTCAGTATTTTACAAAAATTGATTTATCTCAAGCTTATAACCAAATATTACTATCAGATGATTCTACAGCGTTAACGGTAATAAATACACATAGGGGATTGTTTAAATACAAAAGGTTAGTGTACGGGCTAGCCTCAAGTCCAGGAATTTTTCAAAGGATAATGACTACAATGTTTAAAGATATCCCGAATGTAGTTGTATTTTTAGATGACATTTTAATTTCAAATAGTGACAGTGTAAACCATATTAGCACAATTGAGAAAGTATTTGAAAAATTAAAGAAGTATGGTTTAAAAATTAAAAAACAGAAATGTGAATTTTTCGCTCAAGAAGTAAAATACTTAGGTTTTATTATTAGTAAAGATGGTGTTAAAGTAGATAAAGAAAAATTAGAGCCAATATTAAAAATGATAGCTCCAAAAAACACATCGGAGTTAAAGTCATTTTTAGGTATGATAAATTTTTATGGGAAATTCGTAAAAGATTTAAGCTTACATTTAGCACCATTATATGAATTGCTTAAGAAAAATAAGCGGTGGTCATGGGGAGTTCGTCAAAAAGACGCTTTTATAGATGTTAAAAAGCTTTTGAGTAGTGCTTGCGTTTTAGCACATTACGACGGTTCGCTAGAGACGGTAATAACCTGTGATGCAAGCCCATACGGGCTGGGCGCTGTGTTGGCGCAACGTGGACCCGAGGGTACCGAGCGGGTGGTAGCCTATGCGTCACGTGCGCTTACACCGCCCGAGCGTAACTACAGCCAGATTCACAAAGAAGCTCTCGCAATAATATTTTCGGTTAAAAAGTTCCATCAGTATGTTTATGGGCGGAAATTTATTTTAAAAACAGATCACAAACCCCTAGTTAGTATATTTGGACCGGGGTTAGGGATACCAAATATGACGGCAAGTCGGCTGCAACGGTGGGCTGTGATATTATCGGCATATAATTTTGAAATCGAATATATTAAGTCGGATAATAATACTGCAGATGCTTTATCACGCCTGATAGCCACATACAAAACTGTAGACAACGAAAGAGAGGAAATTTTAGAAAAAACGTACTTACATTTTGCATCTGATGCTTTACTTTTAGACAATAGCGTTATTAAGAAAGAAACTCGGAAAGATCCAGTGTTAAGTAGGGTGATGTGTTATATTACTGATGGCTGGCCCGATACAGTTGAGTTGAACGAACTGAGACCTTTTTTCAATAGGAGAACTGAATTGTATATTGAATTGGGTTGTATCATGTGGGGTCATAGAATCGTTATACCAAATTCATGTCAGGGTAAAGTATTGCGAGAACTACACGAGTCTCATATGGGAATTGTAAAAACGAAGAGCTTAGCTCGTAGCTATGTGTGGTGGCCAGGTATAGATGAAGCTGTGGAAAAACAATGTAAGTCGTGTGCTTTGTGTGCAACGCTGAGTAGTGCACCGCCTGCTAGCTCGCCTCATTCCTGGCCTTGGCCTAGCCGACCGTGGACTAGAATTCACTTAGATTTTTTAGGACCGATAACGGGTAGAAAATATTTAGTTTTAGTCGATGCTTCGTCAAAATGGATAGAATGTTATAAGATGTGTAGCACAACAGCGACAATGGTAATTAATGAGCTCAGAGAAACATTTGCTAGATTTGGTTTACCGAAACAAATTGTGAGTGATAATGGTCCTCCGTTTTCGAGTTCAGAATTTTCCGATTTTTGTTCAAATAACGGAATCGAACAAATTTTTACAGCACCGTACCACCCATCTTCTAATGGTGCTGCGGAAAATGCTGTCAAAATATGTAAAAATGTTATTAAAAAGGCCATTGTATCTAATAACGATTTAGATTTAGCTTTAAATAGATTTCTGTTAATATATAGGAATACGCCACATAATACGACGGGAGATAGTCCTGCCCAAATGATGTTTGGTCGGTCTCTACGAACAAGATTAGATTGTTTAAAGCCGGACCGGGAAAATAGAATTAAAAGATTACAAGAAACGCAAGAAAAATATGCAGGGGGAAAGAGTAGAGGTTTTAAAATAGGAGACGCGGTGTGGTATAGAGTTTACTTAAAAGATGTTAAATGGCACCCAGGTCGGGTACTGGATATAGTAGGTGAAACTGACTACCGCATAGCGACTAAAAGTAGTGATACAATTCACAGGCATATTGATCAACTAAAAGGACGCGAGGAGGGACAATCAGTTACAATAGGAACTCAAAGTGCGCCGGTTACTAGTAGCGGAACTTTATTACATCCGAGTTTAATGTCGTTACCAGTGGGAGGTACTAGAGACTCCGCGGGGACTGGAGGTGTAGTTTTAGCGGAATCTGGGGAGAGTGCACCAGCGCCTTGTCCGGACGCACCAGTAGTCGATCGTCGTTTCCCGCTTAGGACTCGTAGGCCCCCTAACAGATATTTAGAGTTTGATTAAGTTCTTCAATGTCCATTTATTGTTTTTGAATTTGTCTTGTGTTTATATTGTGTAAGTAGCGTAGAATTTAGTTTTAAATAAGGGTGGAGGTGTTAGATATTAATGAGTATAAGTCTACTTCCCATGTTTGTCTATGGCAATGCCCGCCAATTTTGCAATGCTGTATTGAAATAGAACATCTACCGCAAGCATATGTTATTTTATTTATCAACTCTCATGGCTAAGATTCTCCCAATTTTTTTGTAGGAAAGGTATAAGTAAAGTTTGCTACATATTCACATCGAGGAATGTTTCTTTACGCAACTGTACCTTTCTGTTAAATTGTGTACTCAATTAGTGAGCGAGTAGCTTGCTTGCCGTACTCATTAAAGAATTTACCCTGGCATCACTAACATTAATCCAATCCAAATGCGAGAACGACGAAATTCGTAATATTTTTAAATAGTTTGAAAAGTGTTACATATTTCTTTTAGATGTGAATCTGTGCAATCATATGAATACCAAGTGCTTAGGGGCAAGTGAATCATGCTCCCGTCATGATAATACTGATAGATTAGTTGGTCTATATGTTAAGAGAAAGTGTCGTGAAATCGGAGAGTCGCCTTCAATGATGTGGAAGAGGTCGATTGTGCAAGCGACGACTGGGCGCGCGAACAGCGCGGCCCTGGCGCTGGTGCTCGCCGTGCTCACCGTGAGTTCATGTTCTTCTAAACTTTTACCAGAGAGCAAGTCAGCATCCTGGAACTACCGTCGTGTTGCGCACGCTTAACCATTGTTTTTGTTTACTTTTTTTACAAACCACCGTGGAAATTTCTTGAGTAGTCTACAAATTATGCATCTTTAGAGTTTCAGATTAAAGAATATTTGTATAATTATTCACTGGTAACTATTATTGTAACAACTAGACACATTTATCTCAAGGTCTGGCTACCTTGCTTCCAGTCATTTGAGGATGGTATAATATTATGTATGCTTGGCAATTTTTTGTAAGTGAACTTTGTCATGGTCATAAGGTACTTGTGATGTTACTATCCCATGTGGATGTGCATACTTGTCAAAAATAAATGCTCATATGACAAATTATATAATAATATATGAATTAATAACCAAAATGCAAAGTTAACGCTAAGGCACTACGCAAATTCCCAATAAATTATTTGTTACTAATTCTTTGCATTTTGTGAACATTAGGAAAGTCACTCTATGTACGCTACTCAGGGAAGTAAAAACTCCAATGAGTGAATTTTTCTTTTATTGACCTATTTATTTTTTAATTGTTAGATATATATTATATATGTTGTCCATCTATAATATATGGACAACTATGAAATTAAACATCATATGGAAAGCAGAAATACAAATCAAACTCACGTTATAGGTACTATGTGTGTGTTTTTTATTTCATAAAATTTCTGAACACTAGTTTTTGTTAGAGAGATATGCTTAATTAATCAAAAATGTAGTATTGTTTGTACAATTTTGTCTATGTGGTTAGTGACCCTGACTTTTAAGCCGCCAGTCTGGGTTCAAATTTGACCCAGGACAAACATTTGTATGCATGAATATGTGTTTGTTCTGTGTCTAGATGTAATTTTCTATATAAGTAGGTATGTATTTAAGGTAGTATATCAGCTATCTGGTTTTCATATCACAAACTCTGCTTAGTCTGGAATCAGATTGGGTGTGTGTGAAAAATGTCCCGGGATAATTATTAATTTAAAAAAAGATTTATTATTCCTATCTGCCAAAACAACACCCGGTGATAAAGTGATATCCCAAAATTGGATGTGTTGATATCCAATGTTGTTAAGTAATATCATAGGATATTACAATTTTATAAACCACAAATTCATAATAACAACAACATCGAATCTTATAGGGATAAAAGGAAAGGAAGCTTATATAAATCTTACAGTCCAAAAGTTAGCTTAAACCTGTTGATTTACGGGTTCAAGGTACTGAACAGCTTCAAGTAATGTCTATAGGTCATCAACTCCCCGTGGTTTTACCGTCGGTATCATTGCAGTCAGGTGGAGGTAGTGTCCACTACTACATTGTGGATATAAACATTATCGAGAGTGGAACATACAGTAGTAAGGTTGTGGGTTGTGCAGATGTCGCTGTGCCCCGGGCAGTGCGCGGACCTGGTGATCGAGATCCCGGGCTCGGGCAGCGCGGGCGGCGACGCGGGCCGCTACCGGCTCGACTACCGCCCGCCCTTCGGCCACCCCGCGCCCAACTACACGGTGGCCGCGCAGGCCTCCACCATTAACTTCCAGGGCCTGCCCGGCACCAAGTACCATTTCATGCTGTACTACTCCAACGCCACGTTTGCCGACCTGCTCACGTGGAACCAGACGATCATCACCGGTTAGTGGTTGTCCCTATTGTACCTACTGCACTCGGTTGTTTCCCGTTACGAGTACGCCAGATATAGTAACGGGTCGAGCAGATGCCGATGCGGCCCTCGGTGACGCGTGTGAAAGCTACCATCTGCTATGCATTTGTGCACTTGTACGGAAATCATGAGCGTGAACGCAGCTCGTTTCGAGTGGTTTCTTTAGATATCATTAATGACTGCATTGTCCATGTGAATCGTGCATTGAATTGTACAGAACGTAGGTGACCGATAACTGATATGTGACGAATGCTTCACCCGAGTCGTTCAATAATAATGAGCGACTTACGTATGTCGTATGTTAATAAACTCTTAAGTTTATTAAATCCGTGTATATTCAATTATGAACTAGAGGTTCATCATGAGTGCTATTCGGCACTTTTTCAATTTAGCAACTAATTTGTGCGCCGACCGTAGCTAATTATTAGTAATTATGTACATACAATGCCGGGCAAGTATCGTACCGGTAGAATAGTAACGGTGATGTACGTCGTTCCGTAGCCCCGGAGCCGCCGACGAACCTGAACGTGACGCTGGGGCGCAACAAGCAGGCGACGATATCGTGGGCGCCGCCCGCGCACGGCGACTACACCGGCTTCAGGTTCAAGGTGGGTGGGTAGGTGCAGGAGCGGGAGCGGGAGCAGGAGCAGGCGGAGTCACTGAGCGTGCGCGTGTGCAGGTGATCCCGCTGACGGAGCGCGCCGAGGGCGGCGAGGGCGGCGGCGCGCGCAACATCTCGGTGGAGGGCGCCGGCAACTGGACGCACGCGCTGCGGGACCTGTCGCCCGGCGCCACCTACCAGCTGCACGCCTTCACGCTGCTGCACGACAAGGAGAGCGCCGCCTACGCCTCCAGGAACTTCACCACCAGTCAGTACCTGCATCCCACACCCCACACACCCCACACACCCCACACCTCGCTACACCTCCTCTATAGCTGGAACAATCATGTATGTTACCGAGTTAAATTGTGGGTTGATTGGTTCGATTGTAAGTGTTATATTAAATTAATAGAGCCGTAGCATATCGAACTCGTCGCGGCATACATAGTAGGTATCTACTGGGGAGCCGGGGCGGCGGTGGCCCGGCACGGTCGATCGCCGAACATAGATTTGAACAAAATGCTAATGTATGCGATGCGGTGTGCGCACGAGAAACCAGTTAGGTCAGTAAGGATTGGGGCATATTCAGAGAAAAAATAACAACATTGCGTCACGTGCATGTCATACATATCTATCGAAACGAGGACACAGGTTTTCGCTACTTAGTTACACTGAATACTTAAATTTAAATATTCGCTCGAGCGGCGAGTAGGTGCCTATTCGTCTTCTATTTATCTGAATAGAATATATATAATCGAGTTGGTGATTGTTTACCAATAAAATACATAGTATAGGTACATGTCCATATACATTGTGTTATTGTTCGGTGAGGAGTGTGTCAGCGCGCGTCGATCACGCGGCCGCGACGGAGGTCGAGCGGCCGGAGCCGCACGGGCCGCACCGTGCCGCACCGTGCCGCACCGTGTCGCACTGTGTCGCGCCGTGTCGCACTGTGTCGCGCCGTGCCGAACCGTGTCGCATTCATTCATTGTTGTGTTCCGCCGTCGCCCGGCCCCGCGTCGCCGCGACGTCACGTCTCGACTATAGCGGAACGCGGCGGACAGGCCGTGGCACATTCGATGCTTATAATCATTACCATATTTTTTTCCATACACTTAATATAACATACCCATAACATACCTAACTATTGAAAAAATACTTTAACACTTATAATTTTAGGATTACACAACTCATATACAATCATATACCTACTCCTTAACACGAACGACGTGTGGGATCCTGCAATAGGATTAAGTACCTCTGGGATATGTTCAAGCCTATCGCTTAACAAAGTTGATAGTGGTGCTCCTGCAGTGGTAGTTGAGCGCCAGTCCCGTCGGCTCCGTGCAGGCCGGGGCTGGTCCGGCCGCGATCACTCACTCGTCCCCCCGGCACCCACGGCTAATGCCACAAGGAGGCCGTCACCGCTTACCTCTACTCTACCTCGGTGACACATCTACCTGCTTTTCAATTCAAATCACTTGAAATAATATGATGACCTTCTACGAAAGGTTTTTATACGATACTTAGTTTAGTATTTGGTACCTACACTTCATAAAATGATATGTTACATTTACACACATGCTTGTTTACCTAATTATAACTAACTACCTATATGTAATGAACAAATGGAAATGCTCCTAATAGTTAATGAGGTGCTTATTGAAAAGGAGAGACGAACACTTTTACCTAATGTAAGACAAGTAAAGTGACAATATTAACATAATATTTGTGTTTGCGTGTGCTACCACAGGAGGCTGCGGAGACCGGTGAGCGAGTAGCATAGCCACTCACACCTCGCATGCCGCGCCTTGCCCCTCCCTGGCTTGCCTTACTGCACTAAATACCAACCCTCCCATTCCTAATGCTTATAACATTGTTGTCTGTCTGTCTATAATATATCATTTGCGTTGTATATCTGTATTATGAATAACTGTCTTCATCATTAACGCTGTCCAGTACTTTGAGTAGGTAACCATGTCTTTGTTTCAAATAGTTTCGCGTAGTTACGATGACAATTTGTTGTTTTGTGTGGTTTTGGTCAAACTTTCACTTTGCTTAATGTCCTAGAGAATTACCCGCGCCAGTAATGCGAGTGCGGAGCGATGTGACGTCACCGCGAGTCGGTCGGCGCGATGACGTCACTCGGCGGATTTCACGCGGCAATTTTCCCCCGAGGAAAGATACCTGCATTCAATCACGATATTGATTAGTTAGCTAATGATCAATTATCTTACTATACATACTGACGCGGCACGCTCGCGGAAATCTATTTCAAATTAACAAACAGGTTTAATATGCAACTAAGAATCGATTAAAAAAATATGACGAGAAAACAAAGTTTATTATTATTTCAAAACAGAACAACTGCCTAGCTGTGTGTTTGTTGGTGTTCATGTAGGTAACCTACTTTAAAGATAAAATAGAACAAAGAAATAGATTCAAATGCGTCAGTCTGCGTGTACATAAGGTCGGTGATCTAAATAGCGCTTTGCGGTAATGCGGTTTATGACAAACATTTGGTACATACTCGTAGATGGGATGGGTAATGAATACCTACCTGCTGTTCGTCTGTACTGAACAATAAGTGGACGTTCCACTTAGTGGCCGAGTGCCTAATGTGATGTAAAAGAGTAGCTTATTATTTCGTGATTTGTCACAGTCTTCGACAATTGTTTGTACAGGTTTCGGTTCGCGCATATTCATATCATACCTACCTATAGTGTTCGAGCAGCTTAGTGTCGACTGTACAAAATAAAGTTACATAAATGAAATCCAAATTCTTTACAAATCGTAAATTCTTCTCGTAGGTAGATAGATACTAAGAGGAAACATGACAAGGAAAATCTTACGAAGTATGTTGCGGCGGAAAGTCACGCGCACTCGTTATAAGATGCTTATCGACTTAAATAAGTAACGATGAGTAGAAACTTTTTGATATTTTCCTGTTCGGCCGCGCCGCCACCGCACCGCACCGCACCGCACCGCACCGCACCGCACCGCACCGCACCGCACCGCGCCGGTCGCACCGGTCCGGCGCGCGGGGGTCGGCGGTGACCTTACCGCTACTACGACTAGTTCTGTTCACGGATATTCGATAGATATTAGACTAGCTCACCGCGCTGCTTTGTTAGCGTCACGTTTTTCAACATCTCCGTTTTTGCAACAATACAACAGCCTTATAGTCTTCCTCGATAAATAGATACACTACAAGAATTTTTCAAGTCGAATCAGTAGTTTCCGATTAGCGTACGTTTAAAAAAACAAACATACTCTTCAGCTTATAATATTAGTAGAGATAGATAGTCAAGTTGTAGTCGAAACGGAGGATCTTTTAAAAACAGAAGTTAATTATGAACGTTTATTCTCTACAAGCGTGTCATCATCATCGGCTCAAATACGTCTCCACCGAGGAGCTCGAGCCTCCCCTTGCATTGAGGGGGTGTAGGCCATAGTCCACCAAGCGGGCCTAGTGCGGATTGGCGGACTTCACATGCCTTTGATTGTGACATTTCGGGCATGCAGGTTTCTTCACGATGTTTTCCTTCACCGCAGGTTAGAATAGAGCGCGGGATGTAGAGTCGTCCATGACTGGATAGTATCGATAACGCGTTGTTTTTTGCATCGTTTGTGATTATGTCAGCCCGCGTCGCGTCACGTCGCGTCGCTTCCGGCCGCCGCTGGCTGCGCCTGTGCTGTGTGTGACACAGGCATGTCTGTATGTTACCTCTGACATTGTGCACTAGCGACTACTACCCTACTCCACTGGACTGTACCTAACAACGACTGACGATAACAATGATTCTGTGTCCATTATGCCTCCGACCCGCCTAACGGCTAGGTACAGCAGGTTGTCCCAGTATGCACGTTATCCGATTAATGATTAGATTGAATTGGATATTTACTTGGAAACCTGGACTAGGTCACGCTCGACAGGGACAGACGGCTTACATTCCACCTACTGGCATGCATGCGTTCGATTTTATTTATGTAATCAAATTATTTACGCATTTATATTATACCTACTATCTCTTTTTTCATTTTCTAATACTAATGGGGCTTTAATGCATTCTGAGCGCAGAGTTTTTATTGTACCTACCTACGTTTGTGTTGAATACCTAAACCTTTTTGTTGGTTACCACATATTTAGTTTTGAAAAGTAGATGAAAAGCTTGATAGCATTATTTAAAATTGAACATCTTAGAAGTTAGTTACAATGACGCTGACCTATGTCTGCTCTGGCGAGCTCTGGTCGTTAAACATAACATACAAAGTAAATAAACATGTCGATAGTAAATACTTTGATGTTCTTGACTTACAAAGAAATAATATATTGAAATGTTACAACGGACAGACTAAATATGTGGCACTAACCTTGAGGCGCCTACTGTCCGACCCCCCCGTCCCCCTCCTGCCTCCCTCCCGCGCTGTGCTGAAACACCCAACAGAATGTTATTTTTTTATCTTTTTTTCATAATTATAATTGCAGTAATTTATATGTACCATATTATTGAGCAGCATTCGGGTACGACGAAATCTGATACATTTGACGCTTTTTTTACATTTGTCTCGTCCAAACCGGGAGCCTCGCTACCAGATAATTTCCTATTTTCAGCAAATGCATTAAATTTATTTATTTTGCCCTTAGAGGGCAACTGCTAATGTTACAAAGTAACCGATTAGCAGCCTTTAACTGAGGCGAACCACAACCGTATTACGGGATCGTAACGACATCCGAAGCCGTCGTTGAACACATTTCCTACATCTAGTAGCGAGGCTCCCGGGATATCTATATGTCGGCGTGCACGTGCACGTGTACCTAGTGTGTGTGCGTGTCTAGTGTATCGTACGTTACGTGTCGTTATGTGTCGTGACGGTGTGTGTGTGTCGCGCAGAGCCGAACACGCCGGGCAAGTTCATCGTGTGGTTCCGGAACGAGACCACGCTGCTGGTGCTGTGGCAGCCGCCCTACCCGCCCGGCGCCTACACGCACTATAAGGTATGCACGGTGGCGACCGGACCGAGGTAGCCGGCACACTACACTAGACTACAGTGGACACATGCACCCCCGCAGGTGTCCATATACCCGATGGACGCGCGCGAGTCGGAGCTGTACGTGGAGAAGGAGGGCGAGCCGCCGGGGCCGGCGCAGGCCGCGTTCAAGGGGCTGGTGCCGGGGCGCGCGTACAACATCTCCGTGCAGACCGTGTCCGAGCCGCAGATTTCGGCGCCCACCACGGCGCAGTACCGCACCGTGCCGCTGCGGCCGCGCAACGTGACCGTGCCGGCCGCGGCGCGCTCGCACACGGCCTTCCTGGTGACGTGGCTGCCGCCGCTGGACGAGAGCGAGTTCGAGAAGTACCAGGTGACGGTGAGCGTGGCGGGCACGGGGCCCAGCTCGGCCGCGCGCCGCCTGGCGCCCGCCGTGGTGGCGCGCGAGGACCCGCCGCGGGCCTCCTTCGACGGCCTCGAGCCCGGCGGACACTACACCGTCACCGTCAAGACCATGTCCGGCAAGGTCACCTCCTGGCCGGCCGCCACCGACTTCACGCTCAGTCAGTACCTACCGATTTCTATTATTGCTTGTATACCTATGGCTCGTTTAATTAATCCTTAGAATTAATGTTGAATTCGTGTGTGTTGCTCCATCGGCAGAGCCGTTGCCGGTGCGCGCGCTGCAGTGGGCGGCGGCGCGCGGCGAGGAGGGGGAAGGGGCCGGCGGCGGGGAGGGGGGCGAGGGCGTGCGCGTGTCGTGGCTGCCCGCTAACGGCAGCACGCAGGACGAGTACAAGGTATGGACGGATACTCAACTCTTATTGACTTCCAGAAATATGCTCTAAAAGTGTTCCGTTTTTTGGTACTGGACAAGGGTTCCAGCGATGTTATATATTAAGCTCATTGCTATAACCGTTGTGTGTATGTGCGTGCTTGCGGCAGGTGTCGTACCACGAGGCGGGCCCGGCGCGCGACGACAGCAACTCGCTGCACACGCCCGCCACCGCCGTCACGCTGGACGCGCTGCTGCCCGGACGGAACTACACCGTCACCGTGAGTACACACTGCCTTTAATACTCTACTTATCATTACAATTACTAAATTAAACAGAACAAAACAAAATGAACGGGACAAATCTCTAAATAATTATCAAATGAAAATAGATTGACAACAAATAGATCAATAAGAAGTGATAAGGTAAATCTGCCGTCCCTACTATTGCACATATCCATAGGCTGTGGCAAACACTTACCATTAGGTAGGTAATTTTATTTTATTAAAAAGTTCAAATATTCTTTTGTAAAACTCGTTCCTATATATTTTGAGGACCATTATATATATAATCATTTCATTCCAAACTAATTTAGGTACCTATTTTGTTCAACCATTCTAAAATGTCATACAAATGTGTTTTCTTGAATAATGAACAAGGAAAATATTTTTTTTATGTATCGAAAGGTCATGCCTGAATCATTATCTGTGTTCTCAGAATGTTTGTAATTTAAATATGAATTACAATAAATCAAAATTTAAGAATCGACTTGAAAAGGTAAAAACAAGGAAAAACCCTACCTAACTTACTTGCGGTATTGATATAAAATCATATTTTTATTTATTTAAAGCCTTGGTTGTCCCACTGCAGGGCAAAGGGCAATATATATTTGAATTTAGAAAATGCTACTAAGTATTTTCTCTTTTAACATACAATTTTGTGATCATAAAACAATCCGAACAAGCCGTTTCTCACGGATGTGCGTTCCGGCGAGCATTACTTGATTTATTTATTTGCGTGCAGGTGTGTGCCGTGTCCCGCGGCGTGGCCAGCAACGAGAGCGTGTTCAGCGTCGCCACGCCGCCCCTCGCGCCCGTCGTGGTGGGCGCGGCCGGGGGCGGGGCTGGCGGCGAGGGGGGCGGGGGCGAGGCGGCGCGCTCGCTGCGGCTCTCGTGGCGCTCGGACGTGACGTCCCGCCAGGACGCGTACGTGCTGCGCTACCGCCGCCACTACGCGCACGCCCACACGCACACGCCCGACCCCTACCGCACCGTGAGTACTGCCCACTGCCTACATCTACATTCTCTTACTAATACCCCGTGAAAATTTCTAACATTACTATTTCATAAAAATAATGGAAATTGAAATAAAGGGGGAAAGAACTAAGAAGAAGGGGAGAAAAAAGCAGTCTAATTAAAGAAAATTCATTATAATGCTTTCTAAATAAAATAATTGCCGCTTATAAAATTACAAAAATGCTACGTGTGTGTGTGTCAATGTCAGGTGGAGACCCGCGAGACGAACGCGACGCTGGAGGGCCTGTTCCCGGGCGCCGTGTACGAGCTGCAGGTGGCGGCCGTCAGCCACGGCCTCTACAGCGAGTGGCACACGCTGCTCAAACCTGTCCGTGAGTACACCGCACTACCTACATCACTACTCGATGTACAACTACACACACTTTATCATCACCTCATATATGTAGCCACGGAAGAGCACGAGCTTCCCCTACATCGAGGGGGATTAGGCCATATTTAACTACGTGGGCCTGATGCGGATTGACGGACTTTGCATGCCTTTAATAGTGCCATCTCTATAGTGTGATGGTGATGTCATAATCGTGAATGTGCGTGTTCTTCGCTGAGAAACCCACACACACTTATTACCGACATTTTGACTCTCTTGATCACCCTGAGATCGGTGATCATTTTGGAGGGATTATAGTATAATGCGCGTGTGTGCCAGGTCCGCTGCCGGCAACGTCGCTGGTGGTGGAGCGCGCCACGTCCAACAGCGTGTCGGTGGCGTGGAGCGGGCCCGACCCCGCCGCCAGCGCGCTCGGCGACTACACGCTGCGCTACCGCACCAGCGGGCCCGCCGACCCCGCGCCCGCCGGCCCCGACCCCGCCGACCCCGCCGACCCCACACCCGGCCCCAACCCCGGCCCCGCCGACCCCCCGCCCGTCTGGCGCACGCTCGACCCCTACCCGCCGGACGTCACGCGCGCCGAGGTACTACTGCACTCATCCTAAGTTCCTAACCAATATAATAAATGCGAAATTTACTCTTATCGTTCGAACTAAAACTACTGAAACGATTTAATGAAATTTGAGACAGATAATCTAGAGCCTGAGAAATGACATAGGCTACTTTTTATCCTAGGAAAATGCTTGATCTACCGGGTACGCGGGTGAAACCGCGGAAGCCACTAGGACTTTATATATGCTGTGTTTTTTATTTTTTAATAATTTTTGTCTATAATTTAAAAAATAATAATTTAAACCATAAGTAGACAAATTTTTTTTTTAGTTTGCTTGTAACGAATAGTCTCCGAAACTACTGGGGAGATTATCAGGGAGTAACATGGACAAAACTTTATCCCCGTATTCCTCCGGCAACAGGAGCTACGCGCCCTTTTATGCTCTGTATAAATATGTAAATATTTACTCTGATCGACCAGTTTATACAAATATCCTGGGACATTTTTCACACACATTCTTTTCTGAATTATGTTGATGTAACGTTGTAGATAACGAACATGACCCACGGCGAGCGGTACATCATCGAGGTGGACACGGGCAGCGAGCCGGCCGCCGGCGACGCCGTGCGCAGCGGCCGCCCGCTCGCCGCCGACCACACCGTCCGTTAGTACCCGCCCTGCCCTAGCCTAGCCCTGCCCACCCCCCACCCCTCACGCGCTGCTGCTGCACTGCTGCACCGGCCACACGGTGCCAGGGTATTCCAACTCGCTTCTCACTTCTAATTATAAGTTAACAATCAATCATAAAGTATTGTTTATGGGCCCGCGTGTGTTGTATCGCTGATAAATAAATAATTATTTCCGGTACATGTCTATTGTTTTTTTAACAGTTTTGTAACAGATTCAGAGTAGGTACTTGTCTTTTGATAGTTATTTTCTCCAACATTTAACTGTCGTTACAATTAATAACTTAACTGGTTGACCTGGGGTCTGGCTCACTAGTATGTACTAGTAGCGACCTCGATGTGTCTAATTTTATGAAATCGGGTAACAAGACACTTTGTTAAAGAGATTTGGTTTGAAATAACAAGCTAAAATTTTGGTTGTTCGGTGACTGTGTTATCGTGTATTTGCTTTCACGGAGCGGGCTAGAGTACCTTGGGATGAGTCGTTTATACTTTATAAGTAAAATTTTGGCATCGCTTGACGCTATTAACAATTCGATAAAAATATTGTTAAATCATTGTAATCATGACCGATTGTACACGCGGAAACCTGACAAAAATAAATAAAAAATATTTAGCTTATATTTTTTAATTAAACATTCGCTTTTGCTTACTGTTCAGTAAATTTTTAAGCAGAATTGATGAATCCGAGCTTGCACTAAGAATGGGGTCGTACTGCCGCTAATGAAAGCTTCCAAAACTAGTTTTAAATAGCATCGCTTGTGCCTTGTATTATAATTATCGATAGGAACATATAACAGTTGTGTATGTGTGCGTGTGCAGGTCCCAACCCGGTGACGAACGTGGCGCAGCTGGTGGACACGCGCAACCTGACGCTGGAGTGGCCGCGCCCCGCCGGCCGCGTCGAGTGGTACTCGCTGCGGTGGTGGGGCGGGGGCGGGGCCGGGGGTCGCGAGCGCAACCTCACCGCGGGGGCCGGGGCGGGGGCCGGGGCCGGGGCCGCCACGCGCTCCGTGCGCGCGCTCGTCGACGGCCTGGCGCCCGGCGAGGGGTACACCATCACCATCGCCGCGCACTCTTACAACCTCACCAGCGACCTCTTCACCATGGACACCAGGACGCGTGAGTACCCACACCACGCCGGCTGGGACTGTACTGCCGCGATGCCGGTCACTGTGCCCGCCGACTAAATACATGTACTATGTTCAATCATTCAAACACTTAACCGACGATAGTCTTGTGATAATCTCCTATTTCAAAGAAAGTATGTATAGAAAATTTTTAGAGCACATCCATAAATGTACGTTTCATTCTGTTCATTTCTATATTAGGCTTAGAATTTATTTCAAGAAAAATATAATTGGCAGGTCCGCTGATACAATCCGAGATGACGATAGTGAACGAGTCCGGCGACGGCGAGGACGAGGACACGGAGACGGCGCCGCACCTGCTGGTGCTGTACACGCGCACGCCGGACTCCGTCACCACGTTCGACGGCTACCTGTTCCGGCTGGAGGACGCCGAGGGAGCCGCGGGGGGCCCGGGGGGACCGGGGGCGGGGGCTCCGCGCGAGCAGCACCGCGCCGCCGACGCGCCCTCGCAGCAGGTCACCTTCACCGACCTCGTGCCCGGCGCGCTCTACAACATCACCATGTGGACCGTCTCCAGGAACGTCACGTCGCACCCGGTGCAGCGGCAGGCGAGACTATGTCGGTACCACGGCCCGCTATATTCCCGGTACGTTTATATTCCGGCGTCGAGGGCGCACTAACCCGTCGCTCGTTCCGTTCCGCAGTCCCCCGGCCGATAACGCAACTGAACGCGACGGAGATCGGCGCGCACTCGCTGACGCTGTCGTGGGACCGGCCGCGCGGCGCGTTCACGGACTTCGAGGTGCAGTACCTGGCGGGCGAGCACCGGCTGCAGACCGCGAGCACGGCGCGGCAGCGGCTGCGCGTGGAGGGGCTGCGCGCGCACGCCGCCTACACGTTCACCGTGGTGGTGCGCGCCGGCGGGCCCGGGGCGCTGCGCACCGTCTCCCGCGCGCACTCGGCCGCCGCGCGCACCGCGCAGGCGCCGCCGCCCGCGCCCGCCGGCTTCCACCCGGCCGACTCCGCGCCCAGCCACCTCGCCTTCGTGTGGGACCTGCCGCCCGAGCGCGCCAACGGCGAGCTGGGCCGCTTCCTGCTCGAGTACCGGCCGCAGGGCGCGCCGCACCTCACCCGCACCGTCGAGTTCCCGGCCGAGGCGCGCGCCGGCACGGTGGCGGGGCTGGCGCCGGGCGGCACGTACGAGTTCTCGCTGCGCGCCACCACGGCCGCGGGCCCGGGCGAGCCGGCGCGCTGGACGCAGCACATGGCCATCGGCGCCCCGCCGCGCCCGCCCCCCCACGCCGCGCCCGCGCCCGCCGCCAGCACCACCACCACGGTGGCCGTGCGCTTCCGCGCCGACTACTTCAGCGCCGCCAACGGGAACGTGACGGCCTACACGCTGGTGCTGGCCGAGGACCCGGCGGCCTCCAGCTCGCTGGCCGCCGGCGCGCCGCTCGCCGCCGACCTGCACCTGCCCTCGTGGCGGGACGTGCACCACATGCCCGTCTGGCCGCCCTACCAGGTACCTACGCGGCCGCATTGTAGTAGAATTTCTTCTCAAATATTCTCGTTAAATTATTTATCAAAAACAAAAATTTCAAAAGCAAATATGCTGTTGTTTATGTCTATATTTAAATATACGTGGTATGGTGGGCGATGTGTGGGTGTGTGGGTGTGTAATGGTGGTGTGTGTCGTGCAGGTGACGGAGCCGTACTACCCGTTCCAGTCGTCGTCGACGGAGCAGTTCACGATCGGGTCGGAGCGGTGCGAGCGCGGCGGGCGCGCCTACTGCAACGGGCCGCTGAAGCCCGCCACCGCCTACTTCGTCAAGCTGCGGGCCTTCACCGCGCCCGACAAGTTCACCGACACGGCCTACACGCGCGTCTACACCGGTCAGTACCCACCCCCCACCTCCCGCCTCCCGCTGCCGGCCCTTATCTCGTAATACGTAGGAGCACTTAGCGCTAGATTCATTTGCATGTAGATAGTGGCGCTATCAGACTATCGATATCGATCACCGCGATAACGTTAGTCACTGTGCGACGGCGCGCGGGGACCGACCTGCACATGGGTAAATTATAATCATATATCACTCTTAGTTTGTAAAAATAATGGCTCAGTGGGGGGAAACCATAAATAGCCATCTTGTGATTATGATAAGGATTTCCTGTTCGAAACTCAAATATGTCTTTAGATGGTTTTAAATATTCAATATGCTAAGTGAGTCATTATATATGCTAGATTCATCAACGCGTGGCCTCGCTCAGTGGATTACTAAGCACTACTATCTATATTGCGGTTCAGAACTAAATCCTCTGAACTTATCTAGCTGGTGCCGACATATTTAGTGCTTGTTATAGTCGTTATAGCTATAACACCCCTATTCAAGTTATTCAATATTATGACTGAACATCTTTATAAGTATGTATTACATTAATCAGCTGTTTATATTATTACAAGTTCTGTTTCTGAAATGCCCTAAGATTTATGAATTCATGGCTTCCTCAAACTAATATATAGGTATTATGATGATATAAAATATGAATTATCGCTATCTATCAAGGATGAGGTCGATCGCGTGTCGCGGGATCTTTGTCGATTAATCGATGGCCCGACTCGACGAGGCTGACTGATTCATAGCCGCGACAGAACAGGGATGTACCGCGACATGTTGCTCACACTCGAGATAAGCTTACTATGTATTTGAAAACTTTGTTTACGATCTTACTAAAACAATGGCACTCCAGATGGCATTTTTCCCTTTTTTGTTTTGCTAGTAAGGTGCAAATAGGTACCTACATCCTATCATAGTTATACAGGTTTACATCCGGATAGCCGTGTACATTGAAATAATGATTTTATAATTCGTTTATTTTCAAAATGTTGTTCAAACTTAACTAATACATAATATGTATAAATAATAACTTATTATACTATACTACATTGTACTGGTTTTCATTTTTGTGAAAATTTAGTTACTATACAAGAACGATCAAGACAACAAGATCATTCGAATAAAATTAAAATAAAAAGTACTAATATTCGTATGTGCAGATGGGAGTGTTATTTATTAAATAATAATTTAAAGTTTTACTAGACAGGGAGAAGTGGAGGGGGATGATCATGAGCGAAAATAAATTAAATGAAGGTGTCCATGTTGCGTGCAGAGGTAGACAACACCGGGTGGATAATCGGCGTGTGCGTGTGCGTGTGCGGCGTGGCGGCGGGCGCGCTGGCGGCGGCGGCGTGGCGGCGGCGGCGCGGGGCCGGCGCGGGGGCGGGGGTCGGCGCGGGGGCCGGGGTCGCGCCGCGCTGCACGCGCCCCGTGCGCGTCGCCGACTTCATCGACCACTACCGCCTCATGTCCGCCGACTCCGACTTCAGGTATACACACACACCCACACCCACTCCCTCGCACACACGAGTTGCCTCCAATGTCACATTTTCATTGATGCTACGCTACTATAGTACGCTAGTCGTACGCTATAATTATATATTATTTATAGAACCTTTCTCTATAAATACACTACTAAAATAATTGTCTTTATATTCAAACCAGAACTAAGATTAACGCGTTCATACAAATAAATGAGGTTTTTAAAACTATAATATTTGTATAGATATATGTTTCATTTGCACACCCATAAATTTTTGGAAGTATGGTGTCTCTATATATCGATGTGTATACGTGAGGCAGGTTCAGTGAAGAGTTCGAGGAGCTGAAGCACGTGGGGCGCGAGCAGCCGTGCACGGCGGCCGACCTGCCCTGCAACCGGCCCAAGAACCGCTTCACCAACATCCTGCCGTACGACCACTCGCGCTACAAGCTGCAGCCCGTGGACGACGAGGAGGGGTCCGACTACATCAACGCCAACTACGTGCCCGGGCACAACTCGCCCAGGGAGTTCATCGTGACGCAGGGGCCGCTGCACTGCACGCGCGACGACTTCTGGCGCATGTGCTGGGAGTCGGGGTCGCGCAGCATCGTGATGCTGACGCGGTGCGTGGAGAAGGGGCGCGAGAAGTGCGACCGGTACTGGCCGTACGACACGCGGCCCGTGTACTACGGCGACATCGCCGTCACCGCGCTCAACGAGAGCCGCTACCCCGACTGGACCGTGGCCGAGCTGGCGCTGTGCCGCGGCGCCGAGCAGCGCGTGCTCACGCACTTCCACTTCACCACGTGGCCGGACTTCGGCGTGCCGGACCCGCCGACGACGCTGGCGAGGTGGGTCTCGTGCTCCCCGGGCTGCCCCTCCACCCCGCCCCCCCCCCACATCGGCACTGACCCCCCCCTGCCCCGCCCGCAGGTTCGTGCGCGCGTTCCGCGAGCGCTGCCCGGCGGACGCGCGGCCCGTGGTGGTGCACTGCAGCGCCGGCGTGGGCCGCTCCGGGACCTTCATCACGCTCGACACCGCGCTGCAACAGGTACACTCACTAACACTACACACGACGCTCCTTATATGTGGTCATACAGGTATGAGAATTATTTTCATCAATATTTTTGCCTATACAGACACCCTAATAGAGCAAAGTCGAAGCTCCCGAAGCCACTGGCGGTTTTGTAGTCTGAATTTACGTAAATATTATTTATTGGTTGACCCACACAGCTACGTCTGAGTCGCATAACATTTTTTCCCGTTTTGTGATATTTCTCATTACTGTTCCGCTTATATTGTAGCGTATTATTATAATTATGACCTATATATAGCGTCTCTCTAAATATCAGTACTAGTATATAAAGTGAGTGCATCATGAACGGTGTGTCGCCCCGTGTTGTCCAGCTGGCGTGCCACGCGGAGTACCTGGACATATTCGGCATGGTGCACGCCATGCGGCGCGAGCGCGTGTGGATGGTGCAGACGGAGCAGCAGTACATCTGCGTGCACCAGTGCCTCGTGGCCGTGCTGGAGGGGCAGGACCTGGCGCCGCCGCACCACAACCACCACCACCACCACCTCAACCCGGCCTTCGAAGGTACCCCACCCCACCCCACCCCCACACCCCCAATATGTATGAAGTGTCTCGCGCACTCCACACGTGGATTAACTTCATTAACCATAAGAGTGTCTCGTGATCGCAGTAAAGTAACGCAGAGCGCAAGTCCCGCGGCGACGAGCCGGCGCGGCGCGGCTCCGGCGCGGCACACGTGAGCTCCTCTCGCTCGCTCCCTCCCTCTCTCTCGCTCTCTCTGCCTCGCTCGCTCCCTCTCTTGCCATCTCTCTCTCCCGCGCATGCGTCGCTGCCCGTTAAACTCGACACTTCGCCTTCTCATACATTTGTCGACCGCGGGGACCCGTCTCGACGCGAGGGGCCGCGCTCCATCCACATTTTTCTTTCATTGAGATATATAGAGTATATGTGAAGAAGTAGCGCAAAAAAATAACTCAATTCGTTTTGTTACGTCGCATTAAAAATCATACTAACGATCGACTAATATTACCTTCCCGCTGACATTCTTAACACCGTGTTTGCCGGCAGTTAGACGTGTCTACATCGAATAGCATGCGCACGAGGCCCGAGACCACTGGAAAAAGAATAGACAGTTCCTCGCTCGGCGGGGGGCGGGGGGCAGGGGACGGTCTAGTTTTAATAACTCATCGTGTGTGTTGTGTAGTCGCTGTGTCTGCCGCCTGTCCGTCCGTGTGTGTGTCATGTGTATGTCGTGATGCATGAGTTCGCGAGGAGCAGCGGAGCGCGCGGCCGGAGTGCTCACCCTGTGTTGTATGTTGCAGACGACGAGGGCATCGCCGAGTCCGGCATGTGAGCGCCGAGCCGGACGCGCCGGACGAGCCGGACGCGCCGGACGAGCCGGACGCGCCGGACGCCGCCGGACGCGCCTCGCGAGCTCGCCTACAGGCGCCACCCGGCACGCGACGCGGCCCGCGCGTGCTCTTATACATAATTTATATTTTTACTATTTCGACGAGCTCACCTCTGTACAATAGTTGTAAGTTTTTTACTAAAATATTTTTGTATAAATGTATATGACAATAAAATGGACCAATCGTTGATTTGTATATAGGTTAAGGATATAGTAGTTGTTGTGAAGCACTCGTGAGCGCACGGGACCCGGTGCGAGGTTGAGGACCGCCCGCCCCGCCCCGCCCCGCCTCGTCCCGCGGCGCGCCGTGCAGCTAACTATTTATTTATGAATGTATTTTGATATTCACGTTGTACTTATATATATTTTAATTCATGAACTTATATACTGTTGCAACAAACGTAGTTATAAGCGTTGACCACCATTTGAATCTCAAAATTGTACTTAACTTTTGGTGTACTAGTGCCTGCTCAACTGTTTATATACCTATATTTTAACGTTGTTTATACAAGTGATATTATTGTTAGGTAGCTGTTCGATGGCTACTCTAGGTCGCCTACCGGCAAGTTATGAACTTATCACGAAATGACCGACGACGCAACGCGAGTCCGCCGCCGTCCCCCGCCCCGCCCCGCCCCGCCCCGCCCCTCTCCAAGTGCAACTACAAAAACCTGGGCAGCTCTTGACGTGACGTCTTTCTTAGTTTCACTCTTGTGCTATAATATTAAAACTTAAAGAGTTGTATTTCGAAATGCCTTGTTCAAAACGGTCACATTATTCCTAACTGACTCGTTAATTGTTATTTATTTTATAAAAAAAATATATATATTTCGAGCTATCTCGTGCAATTCAATTGCATTTCATTCTATCGTTGGCTGCTAACGTAATAATATTTAATTTAGATTAAGTTCTATGGCGGACTCATCCATAAATAAATAAATATCAACAAAAAATTTTGAAAGGCGATCTCTTGCAATCAAATTGCATTTCATTCTAACATCGGCTGCTAACTTAATTAATTGTATATAGGTTTAGAAGACACGCATTCACAGGTGTAATTAAATATATTATTTTTGTATTACGTGTTTCCTTTTGTGGTGTTGAGTATCAACCAGCGGGCGGGCTGGTTACAATTGTGGATATGTGATGATTGATAAGCGAAAATGGTTCCGAGAGTATAAAATAAAAAAATTGCAGTAAAAAAATTATGCTGCAAATAAGTAAGTTGAAGGTATTAATTTCAATCAATATGAAGGTTGAGGTTGTTAGACTCACCTCGTTTTTGGGTTTTTGTGTGATATCTCGGCAATAAAATATTTTACTTGGTTTCCCATATTTATTAAAGTCTAAGTCTAAGTATAAATATTGAAATACCTAGTAAAGATTTACATTACGCCGGCCGTGTCCTTAAATGGACAAATACATTTTAAATATGTATTATCTACGTGTTTGACAACTATGGATATTGTACTGCTTATGAATATGCCAAAATAACGGAATTAACATTACATTAATTTTAAACCTAAGTGCAAAATTTAAAACAATTAAACTTAAATTACTCAAGGATAATAAAAGAATATGGACAGTAATCATGTTCCACTATATTGTGAGATACAGTATTTAGACTTGACTGCTTTGGGTTGTAGCAATCCAAACGCACGCTCTTTATAGCTTTTCGTTTTCCTTGTAAGTAATACAGGTCAATGTTTTAGATTCCTACCGCTCATGACAGGTAAAAACCAATAAAAGGTATAAAGTAGGGCAAATGTATCTAGGTAATATTTGAACCGAAAAGTTTGATAAATAAAAAATCAGATAACTCTCTATTATAGACATCCTGGCTACACTTTCACGTATGTCAGTCTGCAAATTATGATTTTGACACTTGCTTTTTATCGATTGAACGTAGACAGAGAAACTCTGTCTACGCGATTGAACTACCTACAGTGCCATCTGCTGTCATTTAGAACGACTTTTTAAAAATTGTTCATTTCAAGAGACATTAAATACTAAAAACTTCATTTCTTTCTTTCTAAGAATTATTATTTATTTTAATGTCTAATTTACCTTAACCAACAGAACTTACACAATTCGATTAATTTAATTTACTATAATCTGGCCAAGCATAAACAATCTGTTAAATTTTCTTCATGTTGTCAGTAGTGTGGAATGTCAAAGAATAATCTTGAGGTTGGCAGTAAATAAAGCAACTTCCTTCATACTTTTATGATCCTTTTTAATAAAAATCTTCCGATTTCATTATAAACCATGTGTAAAAATATATCATAATTTATAATGTCCTACACTATTAAAACTTGAATTATTGTGAATGTATATGTCTCCACTGTTTAATAAATTAAACTATATATGAGTAACTGTCATCTTAATTGTGTGCGTCAAATCAGTTAGTTGTGTGCGTGCTTGCGAACTCGCTTGTCGTGTTGCGGTGCGTGTGCTTTCTACAATTGACTTTCATCGCCTCGTAAGTTTGTGATTTTTATTTATTATAGTGTTCTCAGTGATCCCATCATTCGAGCAAGTCTTGTGAGTACACGAATAACACAAACGTGACGGCTATAAGTCCTCAAATCAGTTAAGATCATTCGATCGGATCGTGTCGATGCGTCACCTTTGTGAGCCATTTTAACAAGTTTCACATTATTATAAATCTCGATTCTAGATATATTACATGTGTTCCTCTGTGGTCTTACTCTATATCGCGTTTAATATGAAAACCTTGTGTTACCACCGCGAGAGAGCAGTAAAAAGTGCATTCTAACCTAACCGGGAAGAACAGATATTGGTGGGTTGCGTTAGGTGTCCACGGCCGCCTCCGATTGGTCGCGTCTCTCGCTCGCCTCTTGTCGTTTTGTGCTAATTGTGAATGGAGCACCTTGCTTGTCTCGTTCATGGTTGTAATCCACAATGGTCATCAATCTCTTTGTCACCACTGACTACCCATCAACAGGTTTTGATGAACAAATCCTTTTTATGTATTTAATCGTTGTGTGATCAACTCGAATATCATACATTTGCTTGGAGGATCTCTGATTTGCAAATATATATATCTAATGAGCAGAATCCAAAGGTCTTGTTGTCAAACACTACATGAGTGGGCCAGATTTTAACTTGTCTAGAATTCACCCAGTAATGATACCCTTGACACTGACCTACCTACACTTTTTGTTTATGTCATGATATTTTAAGCATAGCATCTGCTGTGTTACTTATTGATAGTTTTTTCTTCATAGTGTTTGAGTGAAATAGAACTAGGTATTTGTTATTTATCCAAAAAATTTATACAAGTGGGACATGCATTATGGCACTACAACAGACAGTATAACATGATAATTTATTGTTTACTGTTGAAATTGTATCTTTGTAATGTGTCTGTTTGTGTCTCCTGCGAAAGCTCCTTGACATTACTTTGGGGGTTTACTCTAATATATTTGCGTTTAAACAAATGATTGATGTACCTTTATGTTAAATGACATTATAATGAGGTATTTAAGATAAAGGTATACCTAACAATTGCTTTATTGTATAAATTTTCTATAATGCTGTGCTTTATGTGCTATGAATTGACTTGAAAGAATTGGGTGTCCCAACAACACTGTAACAAAATTGTTTAATGTCACCGATTTAAAACAAGAACCTAGTTTATTAGCTTCATGTTGAGCCGAACTGATGTCTTAACCTTTTTATTAGTGTTGTCCAACCTGGCCTAACCATATATTTCTATTGAGAGGATCATGATATTTCTTATATATTTGCATTTAAGTTAGCTTTTACTTAGGGACGAGAAAATAAATAGTCACATTTTTATTTTGTACCAAATAGTTCTGTAAATGTAGGTATTTTTATTTTCTTGCTAAGTAGGTACTTATCTTGTATAAAAATTAACAGCAAAAAGAAGAAAATCACATTTCCACAAACATGAATTTTGTACATTGTTTTGATTATTTTGGCATATATTTGCATTGGTGACATATTAACAGAAATAGTAATGAAACCCCCATTTGGCGAGCAGTCAAATGTGGCATCATGTCGATATTAGGCAGACTGGAAGGTTTAGTAGGTCAGGTAGGCGGCGTCGGGTCAGGCCGGGGCCTTCGCGTGGCAGTTTTTGTGCATCGCCGGCGCGGTGCGGGGCGGGGAGGGGCGAGGCGGGGCGGGCTCCGCGCGGACAATCTGGGTCAATGGTAGCGGAGCGGCATGCGCCGCGCCGCCGCCGCGCCGCCACCGCGCCGCCGCCGCCGCACGCTCGGGCTCGCGGTGCAACTAGGTCGCTCCACCCGCCACCGCCGCGCCGCGCGCTCCCCTCCGACCCTTTTGTCTATTGCGCTTTTATTGCTAAGCAATTATTATGGATCCGTCCTACCTGACGCCCTCGCCCTCGCCCTCGCCTTGCCTCCGCTCCGCTCGCTGCGCGGGATCGCCGTCCTACACTTTGATTCGATAGCGTTCATTTGCATTGTGCCTGCATCGCTACTTTAACGACTATCTTTAGCCTGAGGTACGCTATAACCATATGTGGTACATGGTGGTAGGTTCACCGGGAGAATTCGTTAGGAATCTAGAAATAGCGCATGAAAACCTGACCTACGGGTCCTTGAGAGGCTGGAATTGAGGTGTGTAGTGTAGGTCAGGCCGCTACATGTGTGTCACGGCACGGATGCCGGCGCGGCCGCTCGTCCCAGGCGCAGGCGGCTCCTCCGAGCGGCCGGCCGCAGCGGAGGCTGTCCCGCCCCCGCCCGCCCTCGCCGCCGTGACGTCTCGATGAGCCGTTACGTTTCTCGCGGTATGCTAAGAGTCCTATACGACTTTTGCCAAACCTCGAACTCGAATCCCGTTAATTTATCCACTTAAAATTTATCCACAAGTAAATGATCGTAGTAATTAATTTCTATTTGACACTTATTATCCCAGTAAAAGTTAATTGTGGTGCGATATTTCTTAAGTAATAAATAACTAATACTGTGTCAGCCGGCAAAGGAAGATGGCCCAGTTATTCTCGGTTAAATAGAACGTGATCCAGTTTTCGTCTTGCGTATTTCCGTCCCTTCGTAGGTGCCTATTTTATACATAATTGTCGACTCAAACCGATCAATACACCTGTCAAGTGAGGTTTTATTAAAATAAAATAAGCAAAAGAGTAGTTCGTATCCATTTACCTCCTGAGACTCGAGGATACGTCAAATAAAATAAGGCAAACTGCAGTTTTTCACGTAAACTCGTAATTCGTTTTCGAGGAAGTGGCTTCGTGTCGTGCCTGTCGCCGACCAATGCGATGGAATTCAACAATTCTGGAAACCTTTTTATTTGGTTATTGAAACGTATTTCCATTATCTTTTGACGGTCGTTGATATTTAGGGTCCGCGGAAACGAAAGCAGGTAGGAGAACCTCGTCTATAACTTTTGTCAGGGTGCTAATTTCTAACGCGGACATGGTCGCTGAAGCTGCGTTATCTGCATGTCTATTTTTGCCCAGATGGAAGAATCGATCGAATCATTAATTCAATCGAGGCCCGACGGGTTCACTCGATGATGTTATGTACAAACTATTTGGTACAGTTCGAAGGCGTTTAATGTTCGGTGTCGAGTTTTATGTTCGCCTCCATGAACAAGGACCAAGGCCCGTGGCCGGTGCGACGGTGCGAGGTGCGAGGTGTCGTGTCGAGGGCGTCGAGGGCTGCAGCGAGCCGGAGATGCGACACGAGAGCGGAGCGGGCTGGTTGATAAACCTAGCAATTCGTCGCTGAGCCTGCCGTCGCCGCGTCGCGTCGTCGGTGGCCTCGCGTGAACTCCCGCTAAAAACAAAGAAAATATACTTAACCGATTAGATGTTACGCTATCGAATATATTATTGCCGTGTCATTTCGGACATATTAAGTACACTTCGCTATGTACAATCCCACCGATCGATTTCGCTTTCTCTAGAATTTTCTTTTTGGAAAGTAATAGTATCGGATAAAAAAATGTCGTCTACCTTTACAGTCTTTAAAAATATTACAAGTATGTTAATACATATTACACAATACCTCTATTGAAGAATCGTTACATCTAAATAGGTAGATGCTCGAATCGGGGGATTAACGAAAATCAAGTCAACAACGTTCTGGGTGAGCTCGCAGGCGAGGGGGCGGTAAGGGCACGCGAGGGTAGCGAAGGGCACGCGGGTGGAGGGCGAGGCGAGGCGGGGCGGGCGCGGCGGGGGCGAGCGAGGTCGACGACCGCGCCGGGATGCCACACTACACCACGAGGCGGGCTCGTGGGGCTCGGCACGCGGGGCACGCGGAACACATCACCCGGCGAGGCTAGGGGATGATCGCGCTCGCCCGGCGGCCCGGCCCGGCCCGGCGCGGCGACGCGCGGTGCGGCCTCGGGTCAATGACACCGGCAATGTCAATAAACGTATTCCTACGTACGTTGTATTATATTGTACCTACCGTGCACGCAGCCTCGCCACTCTCACATACTATCTACTGCAGTCGCGTCACTCGATATACAGTTCTTTTCAGTATCTTTTCAGTCAATTACCTATATGGGATTATCTGCATAATACAAATCAGTTGTAGCTAAGCGGGTATCTAACTTAGTAAGAGTAGATTGGTACTTATTAACATACAATAATGAAGTTTGTTCATCTTAAACTACATCGTTTTCTAGTAACGTTTTGCATGCCATATTATTTATTATGTTTGGCTAGCTGACCCGCGCAACTTCGTCTACGTCACATGTTCCCCGTTTTAAAAAAGTTTTAAACTGTCAAAAGCGCTACGTTTGGTTATTTCAGAAAGTAATATGTTCGTGACGTTTACTTAAATTTTGTAGTTTTCCACACAACTTTTATACTTTTTCTTTCATAAGAACTTGCTCCTGGCAAAAACAGACAAAACAAAAAAGAAATATCTAAATTGGTCCAGCCGAACACGTATGATGCCGTGACCAAGGGGAATAGGGATTCCTTTTTATATAGATTATTATAGGTGGTATGTTGGTATGCACGTAGTCGCGGTCTCATATGTAGGTAAATTTCTACGTAATGCTCGTTTGGAGCGTGGCCGTCGTATATTGGCGAGGTGATGCGGTGGGCGACAGCTGGCGACCGGCGTCGGCGGCGACCTTGCAGCGGCAGCGCCAAGGTCCCGGCGGGCGTCGACCCCGCGCCGCGCCGCGACGCTATCGACCGCCCGCCACGTCGAGGGCTCGCGGCTCGCGGCTCATAGACTTGGTACGGCGAGATCGCGCCTCGTCGGGGACGGGACGGCTAGAGGACGCCGCCGGCCGGCCGAGGCGAGGTCTACGGCCGGCGCGGGCGCGGCCGACGACCGCCGCCTCACCTGCTCTCGCGACGCCCCGAACGACGCGACGCGAAACCACACGATCGTTCAAATTTTCCAGAGGGATCGCAGTCTCGCCCAAGTCATGATAATTATTGATTGCTTAGTCTGTCGATTTGGCTTCTCTTTATCCAAAGTTCCTTTGAAAACTAGGGCCAGTTGAAATCCATGGACACTTTCCTAGGTCACGATGTTAAAACGTTATTTTACCCGCGTGATTGATGATAAACGAAGGAACCTACCTGAGTATTAAATAGTCTATGGATCGCTACCGATCACTCCTAAATAGGCTATTCGTTCTAGAAAACCACTAAACTATATAAATAAGTTATTCCGCTTCATCATCGTCTTGCCCTTATCCCACCTTACGTGGGGTCGGCACAACATGTCTTCTTCTTCCATTCTCCTCTGTCAGTCGTCATCTCAGCACTCACTCCTTTCTTACTCATGTCATCTTTCACACAGTCCATCCATCTTTTCTTTGGTCTGCCTCTGCTAATATATCCATCCACTTCCAATCCTAACATTCTTCTCGTCACATGACTATCATCTCTCCGCATTACATGCCCGTACCACGCTAACCTATTACTCCTCATCTTTTCCGTCACTGGCGCTACTTTCAAACTTCCTCTAATATACTCATTCCTCACCTTATCCATTCTCGTCACCCCACACATTCATCTCAACATTCGCATCTCTGCCGCGTGCACTCTTTGCTCATCCGTCCCTTTGGTGGCCCAACATTCCGATCCATACAATACGACAGGTCTTATGATTGTTTTGTATATTTTCCCCTTAAATTTAAGGGGCATCCGCGAATCACATATAACGCCTGTAACCTGTCGCCATTTCATCCATCCAGCATTTATTCTACTCTTCACATCCCTTTCAATCTCACCATCATTCTGTACTACTGAACCGAGATACCGAAAATCGGAGCAGACTGGTACGAATACTCCACCTAAGGAAATATTAGAGAAACTGGATGGACCACCGAAGTCACAAAACAGATGTTCTGTTTTGGTCCTGCTTATCTTCAGTCCGACACTCTCCAGTCTCTCTTGCCATTTTCCCAGCCTGCTCTGGATCTCGGCTGCGTCTTCTCCAACCAGAACAATGTCGTCGGCGAACAGCATGCACCAGGGTGACTCCTCCTGTATGTCTGATGTCAGCGCATCCATCACCAGGAGAAACAAATAAGGGCTTAACGCCGACCCCTGGTGCAAGCCCACAACCACATTGAACTTGTCCGTAACGCCGGCTTCAGACCGTACTTGTGTACTTGCTCGACTGTACATGGCCTGAATAAGCCGCAGGTACTTTCCAGGCACTCTTTTCTCTTTCATAGCCCACCACAGAACCTTTCGGGGCACTCTGTCATACGCTTTCTCAAGATCAACGAACACCATATGCAAGTTTTTATGAACTCGTCTGTATTTCTCACAAATTTGACAAATATGGCGTCCGTTGCTCCACGTCCAGGCATAAACCCAAACTGGTTCTGTGATATCTCACTCTCCTCTCTCATACGTCTCGCTATCACTTTCTCCCATATCTTCATACTATGTGACATGAGCTTTATTCCTCTATAGTTGCTACAATCTTGTAGATCACCCTTGTTTTTAAAAATGGGCACCAGTGAACTGTCGCACCATTCATCCGGGATCGTCTCTTCTTGTAACAACTTGTTGAAGAATAGAGTCAGCCACTTCCATCCATCCGCACTCAAAACCTTCCATACTTCCACTGGTATACCATCCGGTCCGACCGCTTTCCCATTCTTCATATCTCGTACTGCGTTTCTTACTTCATCAATACACACCTCTTTTACTAAACCTAAGTTTATTGGACTATGCTCTAGTAGTCCACTCCAACAATTTTCCTCATTCATCAGCTTTTTAAAATATTCCTTCCAACGTGCTTTTATCTGCTCATCATCCGTCAAAACCTTTCCTCCGTCATCTTTTATACATTTAATGTGAATAATGTCCCTTGCATTATTTTCTCTCTCTCTTACTATTCTATAAAGGTCTTTTTGTCCATGGGGGCTCTCCAACGATTTGTACAATTTATCTTGCACTTTGGCCCTTGACACAGCAACAGATTTCTTTGCTTTACTTTTATATTCCTTGTATACTATCCTCTTTCTCTCTTTTGTGATGTCATCCTCAGCACACTTCCATTCTTTAAATGCATTCTTTTTTTTCCTTCACTATTTTTTGTACGTCCTCATTCCACCACCATGTATCCTTATCAATTTTTCCTTTCCCTTTACTTTCTCCACATACATCCTTTGCCACCTTTCTTATACACGAAGCCATTTCAACCCAACATTCATTCACAGTTTTATCGCTAAAATCGTTCATTTCTATCATTTTATCTACAACTTGTTTTCTAAATTTATCTGCATTTTCACTATTTCCTAACAGGTGCCATTTAACTTTGGGTGGGGCGTTATAAGGCGTAAATAAGTTATTCCGCTTACTTCATAATAATGAGTGTGCAAATTGGCGTGGTCGCGATCCAGATATTATGATTTCATTAGTTATGCTCATTGTTTTGTGTGCTTATGACACATACATTGTTATTTTATTGCGTTTTGGGACATCTTCTCTTGAACAACTGGGGAACGTGACACGAGAGATCATCATGAGATGCAGCGGCATCACCAGAACTTGTGGGATAAAGGATGGATGGCACAGTTATTAGCTTCCTTCCACCGGTCGTTGTGGGTGACCCTTGCCTTGGCGATGGGTTCGATGCTCTCGGACGCTGGTTAGGGCTCCTCCTCTCAAGTGGCTTTGCGGGGTGATACACACTACAGTCGGGATCCGAGCCCGGATGATGAGACATCGCCAAGAGATGCAGCGATTTTTGTAAAACTAATTCTTCTCACTGACCCAGCTGGTAAAAACCATTTTCTGAGATTTTTGTTCTTCGGGGATTTTGTTTATCATATAATTTTTATTTATTTAAGTTAATTATGTAACTATAATATTTTTTACTAATCGTCACTTCACTACATAGTACTTACCTATAAAACAAAGTCGCTGTCTGTCCGTCCCTATGTATGCTTAAAATGTTACGGTTTTTTTTATAGATAAAGGGATTCAAGAGGAAGGTATATATGCACAATACACTAGTGGCTCCCCGCGGTTTCACCCGCCTACCCGGGAGATCTTCTATTTCCCTGGGATAAAAAGTAGCCTATATACTTTCTCGGGCTCTAGACTATATGTGTACCAAATTTCATTTAAATCGGCGAAACAGACAGAAGAGTTACTTTCGCATTTATAATATTAGTACCTATTAGTTGCATTATATTGTAGAGAAACACTGATAAATTTAGAGTTTCTAATGTGATGGCGTAAATAAACACATATTTCCACATGTATGTCTATTTCTTAAGGATAACCCACAATAAACGTTTATTATAAGGTAAATGACCCAATAGTGGCCAGTTTAAGAAAAAAACAAATTGAATTTTCTGAAATATTACCAAAATTGTGAAAGTTTCAGCACTGAATATAGTGAAACTGTAAAGTCCAGTCCTTATTTAATATTTGTAATGTGTTTCGCGTGAGATACGGCAAAGCTGGATTCAATTAATTTAACAAATAAAAGTTGTAGTTTTTGCCCCAGTCTTGGCCAGGGAAAATTCATTAATGGCCGCCCCAGTCTTAGTCTTAGTTTATCTTTATTTTATGGCTAACACATCAAACAAAACAAATTTTGATTTTAATTAAGCAATACTATTTTACAAGTGAAACTTTCTGCTCACCGCCTTAACGATTTCCTTAAGAAAGCCCGTCGTTGTCAATTTCAAATCACCTTACACTTTGTATTCGCGCAAATTTGTACATGTAACTGAATTCAATAAAACGTTAAACTTAGATAGTTCGATGTCTAAAGTCTATGTCACAGTGATCCCAATGTAAAAACAGTCGCTCATGTCCGAATTCTAGATGTTTCTTTTAATTTTTGGCCATTACTGGTACCGTGGCCACCACTGGTACACTTACGATACTTTACATGTCACGGTAAAAAATGGCTTATTTACGAACTGATTTTGATCAATACAGCATTAATCCTTGTCCAAATAAATACGTTATTTTAATATTTACTTCCGATTTCTATGAATGTCTTAGAAGATACCGCAGTTTTAAAATAACATCACAGCAAAATAATGACCAAGTACCTACTGCGCGCGCATTTATAATGTGCTAGGCTGGCGGGCAGTCGTCGGGAGGAAGGGCGGTGGCCCCAGTTAGGTCTGTTAGATACCAAGCTTCTACGTAAACGAAATCGCGTATTAATGCTAGCGTTAGCCCAAAGTAACTATTCCACGCGGACGCAGTTGCTTAAATTTTTATGGCACTTGTTATACTTGGTATACGATAGGTACTCGTATATTTCTTTCAGACAATTTCATAAATAATGAATAGAAAAGTAACCGTATGTGTTGTCGCATGTGTATTGCAGCCTAGGTCGCGGAGGCGGTCCCGCACATCGGCGGGCCGGTACACAGCGAGCGACAGGAGCAGCGGCTGGGGCGGCTGGGGCGTGGTGCGCGGGAGGCTCCACCGACGACAAGACGGACAGCGCGCGGCAGCCGGGGCCCGCGCTGCGCGCCTCGGGGAGGACGCACGTCCCCCCGCCGAGGCGACGCTGGGTCCCGCCCTCTACGCTCCGACACCACGAGGTGCCCGACGGAGATGCCAAACACGACATCATATTCCGAAAGGTACTGCGCCGTCCTTCGCTCGCCACCTCGCCGTCTCGCCCGCTCCCCACCTCGGCCCGGTCTCACGCCCCGTGCCCCTCTCCGTTGCAGGTTCGCGGTATCCTTAACAAACTCACGCCGGAGAAGTTCCAAAAGCTGAGCGATGACCTGCTCGGGCTGGAGCTGGACTCCGACAAGGTCCTCAAGGGCGTCATCCTGCTCATCTTCGAGAAGGCGCTGGACGAGCCCAAGTACTCGTCCATGTACGCGCAGCTGTGCAAGCGGCTCAGCGAGGAGGCGCCCAACTTCGAGCCGCCCGGACAGCCGTGCACCTTCAAACTACTTCTGCTGAACAAATGCCGCACAGAGTTCGAGAACCGTGCCCAGGTCAGTCACACCGTCACACGTTCCTGCTGCCATACTTCATATATTTTGAACTGAATGTGTCATATTAAATATGGTAGTCCAGTATGGAGTCCGCTGTACCAGGTACACATCACGCGGTTAGAGCGTCTGCAGAAACAGTTCTTATACCATCTTTGTTACTCGGACAACAAATGTCGTGAACTCCCAACGTATGAGTCCAGGCTCTCGCATTATAAAGTTACTCCGCTCGACCAAAGGAGAAACAGCGCTGATATAATTTTCCTCCTTAAAATTATTCAAGGGTCTATTGATTGTCCGGATCTGCTGCATAGATTGAACTTTAAAATTCCACGCCCTAGCAGCCGTATACACACTGCGAAAACCTTCAGCCTTCATAGTTGTCGCACAAATTATGGTCTAAACTCACCAATTTATCGCATGTGCTCACTTTACAATAAACTTACCTGTAGCTGTAGTGAGTTTGATATCTTTAATGTATCAGTCAAGATTGCCAAAAGAAAACTATGTAATATTTAATTAGTCATAAGTATATTGTTTATTTTTGTCCTTATGTGAAGTAATCAACTTGGGTTGTTTATGTGTATCTTGATAATTTAATTAGTAATAAGTAGATACCTTATTTTATTTAGCATGCTGTGTCTACTTCTAGAAGGTCGTGCACATTGCAAAATGTTTTTGATATTAATTTTAGGATTTATTGTGTAACGCCCAGTTTTGTAGACCATTTAATAAAAAAAAAAAAAAAAAAAAATTAAACTAATATAAATTTACAAACATGACAGTTTGTTCTGTGTTAAAAAGTCGTATCCAGTATTTACATCAGCTGTTTACGGTTATACATGTGATACAATATATCGTCGCTTAGCTAACAATACCGCGTAAGTCAGATTTGCTCAGTTTTCAGGAGAGACAAAAAACTGCTTTAAAAATTCATTTTATACATTACAAACATATTATAAATGTAAATATTATTGCGTATTGAGTTAAAATAAGATGAACATAAAAAAAATATATATATATTTTCTGATTTGTAATTTTCAAGACTTACGCGGTTTTATTCCAACAAAATAAAGACTTATGCGGTGTTTGTACTTTTTATTTTTAATAATTTTAACAAAAATAATCAAAAAATAAATAATAAAAAAAAAACTTAATAATAAAGAGGTTTCTCCTCAACAACATAAAAATTGTCTTTTTATCAAAATAAAAGTTTTACTAAGACACGAACTGAAAATTGTGCACTAGTATTATAAAATAATATAATAGGAACTATCTGCCAACAAGGTTTTTATTTGGCGTACTATCAAGTCTTTTTTTTCTTAATTACCTATTTATTCTTAATAATTCTTAGCTCCTACTCTTTCATAACGTTACATTAACAAAACCATAATAAAAATTATCAAAAAAATACTCAAAATAAAAGTTATAAAACATAAAAAACTTATACAAAATAAATGCAAAACTTCAATCAGTCTCTATAATTTTCAATAAGTAGATTAATGAGATCTAAGGACAATAGACATTTTAATTTTTAAAAGGCAACGCGTCCTAATAGGAGTGGCAGTCCGAAGGTATGGGAAATTGGCAGTTTTTCTGAAAATAATTTGGGAAGATGTTCTAACGATCTGATATTAATAATTTTCAGTGGCCGTTGAGGCAATGGCTGTAAAGGTTCGTCAAAGTGTAAGCTATACCAAATTGTTCCATCTGGTTTATAATTTAAAACCCTTAAATCGGTAACAGTGGGATCTCCGGCTTTTCTACCAGGACGGATGGTTTTGTAAACTAATTCCTTACTGAATTCTAATGATCGAGACTCATAAGGCATTGGGTTATCTCTAGGTAACTGTTATATTCACATAATGAGAGGGAAGATAGATTTCTTTTCCTTTTAATTTACATTCGATGGCACTATGCACAGAGTCGCACTCCATCTGCGTATGACCTTTTTCCAAGTAGGTACTTTTGAGTTATCATAACATTCTTCTCAATGGATAAACGCAGAAGAGCGTTGCTTAAGATGGAATTTCGATTCTATGCACAGCAACCATCGGAAAACAGTATCACCGGTAATAATTTTCTATTTAAAATATTCTTCAGTTGATCTACAATGCATGACGCAAAAACAGAAGCTTCAAGGGAGCCATTTGTTTCATCGAACCAGTAGCAGCAAGTTTCATGTGTTCCCAGATTATACATTGTAAAATTATGAATACATAATTGCCAGAACTAGTGTATTCGGGGCAAGCAAGGGGCAAAACTTCAGATATTTTTTCAGTCGTTGGATTTATACCAGCACCAGCTGTTGTAGGGTTGTTCATCAAGCAGTCTGTTTTAGCTTCTACCTCGGACAGATTTTGAGTATTTTGAACTTTTTTGTTTAATAGAAGCATCTTCTGTGCGAGCAATACTTGGCGTCGTCTTTGTAAGTCACGTAATGTAGTGACTTTGCATGGAGATCCAACCCTTGAAAAGTTTTCATCACTGCTGCAAGTCGTATCATTGTTCACAACCTCGTCCATACTTATTTTGTGTTCTGAAGTAAAATAAAATTTTATTTTTAAAGCAGCAATTATTAGTAATAAAATATTTTAGCCTAAAATCAATTAATTGTACTCCAAAAACGTTCCGTTAAATACCGCAGTAGTCAGAAGTTCATAACAGAAATACAGCGTAAGTCACCGAAACAAGTACCGACATGTATAGGAAACACCGCTCAAGTCAACGAAACTTTTCATTACAACACCGCTTAAGTCGTCATGTTTTTAATCACAATCATTACTAACTAATTCAATGGATAACATTATAATATTGTATGTTTAATAATTGACTTACCTTTTAGCTATATACGAGTATCCAGTCCGTTTGAAAAACTCTACTAAATTAAAAACAACAGACAATCTAATGGCTAGCGACGTGAACCATGCCAAATTCTATGGCGGAAAGATGATTTGCGCGGTGTTAGCGCAACCAATGAGTTGTGTTATGTTACAACTTTTTGAATAAAACGCTCTAATTGGTTGATACTGACTCCAGTGTGAGCCCATTGGGTGCGCGGAAAAATAATCTACCGAACGGTATACAAAACGTCACTTGGCCAATTTTTGACTTGCGCGGTATTGTTAGCTAAGCGACGATATACTACAATTTTATTACAAGGCATATTTAGTTTCGCCATATATAGTGAAAAATGTCCTAGTATATTTGTGCATGTTTACTAAACACTCGATTATGGATTTTGTAGGCGTTCGCCGCCTTCGAGGACAGGGCGCTCACGACCGATGAGGAGGAGAAGCGGCACCTCGCTAAGTGCAAGATGCTCGGCAACATCAAGTTCATCGGCGAGCTGGGCAAGCTGGAGATCCTGGCGGAGTCGATCCTGCACCGCTGCATCCAGAACCTGCTGGCGCGGCGCGCGGCGGCCGAGCACCACGAGGACCTGGAGTGCCTGGCGCAGCTGGTGCGCACGTGCGGCCGCGTGCTGGACTCGGAGCGCGGGCGCGGCCTCATGGACCAGTACTTCGCGCGCATCGACACGCTCTCCACGGCGCGCGAGCTGGCCCCGCGCATCCGCTTCATGCTGCGCGACGTGGGCGAGCTGCGCCGCGGCGGCTGGGTCCCGCGCGCCGCCGTCTCGGCCGAGGGGCCCGTGCCCATCCACCAGCTGCGCCACGACGACGAGCCGCGCCGCGACCACCGCGACCACCGGGACCGCGACCGCGACCGGGACCGCGACCGCGACTCGCTGTTCCGCGGCGGCATGCGCTCGCGCCCGCTCGACGACGTGCTCGCCGGCCTCAGCCTCAAGCCGGCCGCCGCGCTCGTGCCCGGCCCCGACAAGCTCTTCGGCAACGGCTTCCCGCGCCCCGACCGCGAGCGCGACCGCGACCGCGACCGGGACCGGGACCGCGACCGCGACCCCTACCGCCAGCGCGGCCCGTCCGGCTACTACCCGCGCCAGAACAACTACTCCGGCAAGCACTCGCAGCAGCCGGCGCAGGGCAACGGCTCCAAGGTGCGTGCGCGACCGGTGGGGTGTGTGGGGTGAGGTAGTGACGCGCGGTACTCACGGGGCATGTTGTGTGTGTGTGTGCAGGAGGCGGGGCGCAAGGCGCGCGTGTACGCGGCGGGCGCGCTGGCGGACGTGCAGATGCGGCCGGCCGCCAACTCGCTCATGTTCACCGCCAACAGGCTCTCCAAGCCGACCACCACGCACCAGCACACGCTGCCGCACGCGCCGGTGCAACAGAGTCAGTATTGGAACCATTTTATTCATTTACTTTTATCACCACATCGTTCTTCAGGCCGCTGAGGCCGGCGAAGGGTCAAATAAATGTCAGGCTTTAGGAACACTACTTTTTTCCAATTTATTTTGTGCAGAAAAGTATTAAAAAATCTAGATAAAAGTATTTGATATGATTTGAACCAAACTAAATAATATAACTTGCACTTTCAGCCAAAAAGTCACACCAGTCAGATTACATGTTGTATAGTGTTGTTAATTAGTTATTAAATGTAGCATGCCATATGGCATGGTGTGTAGTGTAGCTATGACTAAGGGTAGGTGTGTCGTGTCGCGCAGACGTGCTGGCGCCGTCGTTCGCGAGCGCGCCGCCGCTGCTCAAGGAGCCCGCCATCACCATCAAGCCCGCGCCCGACAAGAAGGACAAGCCCAAGAAGGACAAGGTACACACATCACATGTTCATCACATTTCGAGCTTGTAATACCTCAGTCACATGTTTGAAAAAATGATTTTAGATAGTATGTATAAGCAAGGCATATTAGAAATTCAATTAACACATTCTGTAAAATTTGCTTTCTTCATCGAACAAAAATCATTTGTATGATGTAAAAGTAAGTGTGTGAATGTAATGTTCCGAGAATTAACCAGACGAATTAAAATATCATATGTCACATTCAGTAGCCATGGTGGCTCAGTTGGGAATGCACAGACTCACGATCACGAGAGTGCAGATTCAAATCCCTGGCGCGTACCTGAGTTAAAAAAAAACTAACGTACGGATTCACACCACTGGCTTCAATCAAAGGCATGTGAAGTCCGCCAATCCGCACTAGGCCCGCCTGGTGGACTATGGCCTACACCCCCTCATTGTTAGGGGAGGCTCGAGCTCGTCGAGACGTATATGAGCTGATGATGATTAAGTTACATTGCCAAAACTGACACATTTTTATTTATCAAATAGTTTATCAACAAAAATGAAGAACACATACATATGCATAACTAGTATATTATTTATTCTCATAAAACATTATGTAGTACAAATTCCATAATTTGCAGTCACTAAAGCAAAAGCTGACTTCCGAAACGACATGATACATAAATATTCGACACTGAGTACAAATTGTATAATTTGGTGTTGGGTAGGGCGTGAACAAGGAGGAGGCGTGCCGGCTGGCGGTGGAGGCGGCCGAGGCGGTGGCGGCGGCCGGGGACGCCGACCCCGAGCCGGCCCCGACCCCGGCCCCGAACCCCGACCCCGGCGACCCCGCCGACCCCGGCGACCCCGAGCCGGCCCCCGCGCCCGACCCGCCCGAGCCGCCCGCGCCCGCCGAGCTGCGCCGCCTGCAGGACCTGCACCTGCCCGATAAGGTACCCCACGCACACTATATACACTAAAAAATTAAACGAGCTATGGTTACGATAGAAAATATAAATAAATAAATATCCTGAGACATTTTTCACGCCAATTTGATTTCAAAGTTAGCTTGAAATGAAGCTTGTGTTATGGTAACCAGATAGCTGATATTCTTCAAATAATACTTTTAAATACATACATATTGTAGATATTTACATCCAGACACAGGACAAACAGACATATTGATGCATACAAATGTGTGCGGCAGGTGGTCCGGCGGTGCATCGCGGCGGTGCTGGAGCACGCGCTGCACGGCGCGCGCGGCGACGCGGCGGCGCTGCGCGGCGCGGCGCGCGTGGTGCACGCCGTGAAGCGCGCGCCGCAGCAGGACGCGCTGCGGGCCCTGCTGGCCGCGGCGCACCCGCACCCGCGCCTGCCCAGCCTCCTCGCGCACGCCGTGCACCACAAGCTCGTCACGCTGGCCGAGGTGGGCGCCTGGTGCGAGGGCGGACACTTCCACCCGCTGCTGCTCGACGTGCTGCAGGAGCTCGCCGCGCTGCTCGGCGCGCAACGCCTGCGCCTGCTCTACGACGAGAGCAAGGTACCCTCACATCACCGCATATGACCTAGTCTATATACCAGCGCTATATATTATTATTAGGAAGCTGAAGAGTTTATTTGTTTAAACGCGCAAATCTCGAGATCTACCAGTTCGAATAGAAACATTATTTTAGTGTCGAATAGCAACACGCTATGACCTTTACAAATGTTTTTTTATTTTTTATTCTTTTATTTATTTGGAGGTTTTTTCAATTTGAACATGACACCTCCGTAATGTCATACAATACATACATGCATCAATCATTGCTTCGGGCTTTAATCCCAGTATTAACTAATTTTACAAATGTTGCTAAATTGGAAAAGGGTAATTAATTTATAATAATTAAAACCCAATCAAACTCGTCAAACATTTTGTGACTCCCTCCATAATATGAGTATTGTGTGATGTACAGATAAACCTGTGCGCGTACGTGTCGGAGCAGTGTCCTCCGAGCGAAGCGGAGCCGGAGGGCGTGGGCGTGGGCGTGGGTGTGGGAGTGGGCGTGGGCGCGGGGGCCGGCGCGGCGCTGGAGGTGCTGGAGGCGCGCGGGCTGGCGGCGCTGGTGCCGCAGCTGCGCGTGCAGGCCCAGCTCGCGCGCCAGCTCGCCGCCGAGCCCGCGCCGCACGCGCTCTACCGCTGGATCAAGGTACCGCTCGCAACACCACACCACACTACACTACACCACACCACCCTACACACGACTACACTGCTCCCCTACAATAAATTATAAATAGTTATAATTATTATTTTATTTTATAAGGAAGACCAACCATTATAATATGTCGTGCATGCAAACGACATAATCACGACATAAAAACATATTGCACTCTTTTATATATGCCCTTCCCTGACTGAATAAATATTACGAAACCCTAAAATTCACCATGAATGTGTTCAGGCGAACGTGGAGCCGGCGGTGCGTCAGAACAGCGCGTTCGTGTCGACCCTGGTGGCGCTGGTGGCGGCCCACGTGACCAGCGAGGCGGGGTCGGCGGGCGCGGGGGTCGGCGCGGGGGTCGGGGCGGGGGTCGGCGCGGGGGTCGGGGCGGGGGCCGGGGCCGGGGCCGCCGCGCCCGGGGACAAGGCGGCGCTGGAGCGCGAGAAGGCGCTGCTGGAGCCGTACGCGCCGCTGCTGACGGCGCTGCTCGAGGGCCGGCCCGACCTGCAGCTCGCCGCCGTCTACGCCGTGCAGGTGCACGCGCACCACCACCGCTACCCCAAGGGTCAGTATGCACAGCACATATCCACGTCTAACTACTCAGTAGTTTATATGAATCCACGATACCACCGTCGCGGCATCGACTGGAGAAGAATTCGTTAGGCGCTTGTATGCCAGTGAGGCATTTGTTAAAGAGCTGTCGACACGTGAGATCAGTGGTGATACTTACCTCGGCCAATGGATCAGCCTAGCTATCCAAGACGTAATCCAACCTCCCTTCTGGGCACCTTACCTTTTTTTTTTTTTTTTTTTTTTGATTTCCCAGGGGAATCCTCATAGAATACCCGGCAGCTCCGGGGGGAGCCGCCGGGTTATGTGGAGACTCACCGGCACAGAAGGTGCCGGTGCCTACCCACTAAACCCCTGGGGTTCCATTGACGCCTCGGCGCCGTGTGGCGGGGCTGCGGGACACGCGTAAGCCTTACAACCGCATGCCCCGCCGGCGCTGCTCGGCCTCCCAAAAATACTGCTGGAGGCCGAGCCCGTCTCGGGGGGGCGGGACTCACGATGCGAAAACGCATGCGAGTCCCGCCCCCCTCTCAACTTCACCGGAGATGTCCATGGAACAAATGGGCATCTCCGGCATGGGACCGTTGGCGTGGGCGGCGGATCCCCCGATCCGCCGCCCCGGTCCCCGGCGTTACGGCGGCAACCGGCCCGCGAAGGCCTGTCGCCGCCTACCGCGCCTGCGGCGGCGAAGCGGGAGAGAGTTGACGTCGTCCTCTCTCACCCGCTACGCCGCCTCCTTCTGCGACATGACTTGGCCGCAGAAGGTTGCGGCCGCCTCCCAGGCCTCCTCGCTGCCCACCATGGCCCTGATGAGGGCCGGCAGCGAGAGGTCTGCGCCGACCGTCGCGGACAAGGCGGTGCGAGGAGTCGCCCAAGCGGGGCACTCCTCGCGCGTATGTACCGCCGTGTCCGAGACGCCGGCCCCGCAGTGGTGGCACGTCTCCGTGGGCTCTCTGCCCGCCACCCGGCACAGGTATCGCCCGAAGCAACCGTGCCCGGTGATCACCTGTGTCAGGTGGAAGGTGAGAGCCCCGTGCTCCCGTTCTGGGCACCTTACCTGTCCTATCTTAGCAGTAATCCTTTTTATTTTCTGTAAATCCAGAGCTTAAAATTTTTATTGTATGTCCAGCCGCATTTAAATTTATATACATAAAGACTTACATATATATTATGTCAAGTGTATCTATACTAATATAGTGGTTCCCAGCGGTAAGTAGCCTATGTCCTTTCTCAAGACTGTCTGTGTACCAAATTTCATTTTAATCGGTTCAGTAGTTTCAGCGTAAAAGCAAGACCGACAGAGTTACTTTCGCATTTACAATATTATAGTGTAGATTATATAGCTGAAGAGTTTGTTTCGTTGAATGAGCTAAATTTTGGAACTACTGGTTCGAATTGAAAAATCCTTTTAGTGTTGGATAGCTCATTTATGGAGGAGCAGAGCATCAATGATAAAACGTTTGAATGAGAGTAGGATGTGGCGCTGACAATGTTAAGAGAGTTAGCAAGTACTATGTATTAAGAAGTGTATACTTGTATTTTTAATTTAAAAAAAGAAACGGATTGGTGTAACATTGGTTGTGTGTGCAGGCATGCTGCTCCGCTGGTTCATGTACCTGTACAACCTGGAGGTGTGCGAGGAGGACGCGTTCCTGCGCTGGCGCGAGGACGTGACCGACGCCTACCCCGGCAAGGGAGAGGCTCTCTTCCAGGTAACCCCTGCTACAAATGTGTAATGCTTTCAAATGAATTATTAATATCGTGTAGACAAAGCAGTAGGCATTAATTACTATATATAACACGTTTTATCGATTGGTTTATAACATACTCAGGTGAACACGTGGCTGACGTGGCTGCAGCAGCAGGAGTCTGAGGACGAGGAGGCCGAGGATTAGGCCTCGCAGGGACGGCAGGCGGAGGACTAGGCGTCCCTGGCCACATCCCGCGCCCGATCGACTACACGCACCGCTTTTATTTCGCGCTCATCTCATTATATAAATATAATTAAGCCAAATAGTTAAAATACCTACGTTTGTTACCCTTTAACGCTAGACCCGCCGCACCGCCGACCCAGCCAGCCGGCCGGCCGGCGCCTCCAGTGTTAAATAGGTCAATTTTTAGGTTACTACGTAAACGAATATTAGTATCTCGAGATAATTTTTTGTAGGCCTTTTACTCGATTTTGATACTTTTTACAAATGTATACAATGTATAGTGTTCGTTTGGACGTATGATTGCACCCCGAACTGCCCCTCCTGCAGTGAGCGTGTTTTAGTTGAAATTGTAAAAAAATATATATATCGAGAACTTAAATCAATTTTTTTAATTATTATAATATCATGATCATTTTATTTTCAATGCTAAATGGACTTAGTGATAAACTGTAAGAATGCTTAAATTTCATTGTAATATCAAATTTTAGAATTTTGTAACTAGATGAATAAAATGAAAAAAAAAAAAAATGCAAATGGTTCCCTCGGGCAAAGAAATGTATGTGAGTGAGTTATATTAAAGTTGTGAAATGAGCAAATGCAACATTAAATAAGTAACATTGGTCAATATGTATTCAGGATGAGAAATAAACTTCAGTGTAATTTATTACAAAACCAAGTGTTTTTTTTACAGTTATAGAAGTTCTGTAATTATATAATAATAATAATAGAATAACATGTTGTATCAGTGGGAAGTACACAAATACATGAATAACTTGAAACTACAATTTTATTTTGATAAATAACACATTTTATTTTAGCCTCGCCATTCTCTTGATTGTTTGTGGCTGCTTGACCCCGGCATGCTGTGCCCGGAGTTCTGTTAGAAGGTGCTGTGTTCCAGAATTAAAGGAGCTGAAAAAGTAAAGGACACATCATTGAAATATGTAACTGCAATGTAAACAACAAGTTTTCCCTAAGATGTGGTGAAACTATTAATATAAGAACATTACCTTGGCTAGATCATTGACAAGTATTGAAATCATATTTTATTGACTGCAAGGGTTGACGAGAGAATTAGCAGCGAGCTCTATTTACTTCTTTCACAATATCAATAGTAAATCCCACTGGAGGCAAAGATATATAATGATAATATCCTTGCAAACTGTAGCAACAGATATCTGACAATATTCCATAGAAAGGCAGAAGACTGGTTATAATGAAGAGTTTATAATTTCTTTCTAGTATCGAAAATACCGTGTAACAGATTGAAAGAATACTTACCGATTCTAATAGCAGCGCAGAGCACGCAAAATGTAAGTACGCTATTGATAGTGTTCTCTCTTGCCTGTCGCTTCTCTTCCATCGGATCGACCCTCTCTCCAAAAGGTAAACGGAACATTTCGTTTTCTAACCTTGCAGGAAGGAACTGGATGCTCACCAACAACACCAAACAACCCAGAAAGAAATATGGCAAAATTTGCTGGTTGGTTAGGTTAATGAATGAAGTTAATCCTCTCCTTTCCTAATTGATTGACTAATGACTCAATCAAACCCGAAAACCCGTCATTCAATCAGCCAGTGAATGAATGATATAAATATATTCATTCACACGTGTTCATAGACTTCTTCTCATGTTTAAAGCATGGCAACACAACAATGGAAATTTTTTTTTATACCACGACGGTGGGAAACAGGCATGCGGCCCACCTGTTGTAGTAAAGTTTTACGTAGCGAGGTTTATAAACAGACCCATTAAAAGTCAAATGAAACTTGTATTTTAGTAATTAATATCGTTAAACAAGAAAGTCTTGTTTTGTTGCGTGCAAATATTATATATAATTTTATAAATGTGTATAAAAAGCAAAAAAAAAGCAAAAAAACCGCAACAGGCTTTTTTATTTTTCGGATTCAGCCGAAACTAAGACCTTAAGCTGAAGTGCGGTTTCCCTTTCGCGAAAAAATCCAGTTTCGGTCGGACACTAAATTTTGCCTTTGCCGCAAAGATGATTCAAAGTATAAAGTAAAGTATCTCCAGCATGTCCTACATATTCTGTGATTTCATTCCCTATCAAACCATCCATTCAATTGAATTCCAATCTGTCAGTTTTATTTATTCTCTGTCCTGTCCTTTCGTTTAAAGTGGCGGCATGTAAATATTGGCGGTTTCGTTATTGAAAATTAATTATTTTTGTTGATAGTTCTTATCATATCAAAATGGTAGAAACTGAGAACTCGACCTGGTCTCCTGATGATACCATTAGGGTCTTGATTGCTTCCGATATTCATTTAGGCCATTTAGAAAATGATGCCATTCGTGGTGACGACAGTTTCATCGCTTTTGAGGAAGTATTATCGCAGGCTGTTGAGTATGATGTCGATCTGATTCTGCTCGGTGGCGACTTGTTCGACCATGCGAAACCCTCACCGAACTGCATGTTCAAGTGCACTGAGATCATCCGTAAATATTGCTTCGGTGATAAGCCCGTCAACATAGAGCTGCTTTCTGATCAGTTGGAGAACTTTTCTCGAAATGTCAATTATGAAGATCCAAATCTGAATGTGTCATATCCAATTCTTTCTATTCATGGCAACCACGATGATCCCGTGGGGCAGGGAAGCATCAGCTCACTGGATATACTTTCTATCACTGGACTGGTCAACTATTTTGGCAAATGGACTGATTATACTCAGGTACGCATCTCACCAGTACTCATGCAAAAAGGTGACACCAGACTCGCTCTATATGGTCTCAGTCATCTCAAAGATCAAAGACTCTCTCGGCTATTTGCTGAAAAAAAAGTTGCAATGGAGCGCCCAGATGAAGGTGATGATTGGTTTAATTTACTAGTACTGCACCAGAACAGAGCAGATAGAGGACCCAGTAATTATATACGTGAAGATGTTTTACCAAAGTTCTTAGATCTCGTTGTCTGGGGTCATGAACATGACTGCCAAGTGTATCCTATGATGGGAGACAAAAGAGAGAAAGAGAGCTTTTGTGTACTTCAACCGGGCAGTACGGTCGCTACCTCATTGGCTGCCGGGGAGGCTCTGCCTAAGCATTGTGCCTTATTACAAATACACAAAGGAGATTTTAAATTGAAACCCCTGCCACTTAAAACTGTACGTCCATTCATATTCAAAACTATAGTTCTCTCTGAGGAGAATTTAGAAGGAGATAAGATAAATGAGAATGAAAAAGTGCAAGAGTTTTTGAAGGGCAAAGTTAACGAAGCAATCGAAGAATCGGAAAAACTTCACAGTGGAGATCCGAGGCAGCCTAAAATTCCACTAGTGAGACTGAGCGTATTTTACGAGCACGACGGCCAGGATTTCAATAGAGTGCGTTTCGGGCAGAATTTCAACGGTCAAGTGGCAAATCCGAATGACGTACTCATCATGAAGAGGGAGAAGAAAATACGCGATCGCAAAGTTCGAGATACGGAAGAGGTAACGGACATCGCGGGCGTCGCGGCCGAGGCGACCGACGTGGAGGCTCTGCTCCGAGCGTACTACGAGGCGCAGCCCCCGGAGCGGCGGCTCGGCGTGCTGTCCGTGCGGGTCGTCACCGAGGCCGTGCGTGACTTCACGCTCAAGCACAACGACGAGGCGCTGCGGCGCGTGTTCCAGGCGCACAAGCAGCGCTGCATCGCCGCCCTGCTCGACTCCACCGCCGAGACCGACGCCGAGGTGGAGGAGCGCCTGCGCCAGTGCAAGCAGGAGCTCGACGCCGCCGACGCCGCCCGCCTGGCCGAGCTGATGGACGCCGCGCCGGCCGCGCCCGCCCCCGGCAAGCAGCGGCCCGTGGTGGTGTTGTCCAGCGACGACGAGCCCCTGCCGGCGACGGGCGAGGCGCGGGGCCGGGCGCGGGGCGCGCGCGGGGGCCGGGCGGGGCGCGCGCGGGGCCGGGCGCGGGGCCGGGGCCGCGCCGAGCCCGAGCCCGCGCCGGAGCCCGAGCCGCCGGCCGAGCGCCGCACGCCGCGCCGCGCCGCCGCGCAGAAGACCACCACGTGGCTCCAGACCATCGCCAACTCGCGACGTTCGCGCCGCGATTCTTGCGATATCGACGACTCCGATTGACCGCTGCGAAAGTGAGCCGGCGAGACGAAGTGGCCACCTAGCCGTCTCGCGGTATTCGGGAACCATAGTGGTGTGATTAAAACTTGTTAACGTTTTCAAATATCATGCATAACCTACCGGTAGGTTTTTTTTCTATATACTCGAGCTCTCGATCACCCGCTCGGGTTCCCGAGTAACCTTCCACTATGTAATTCGATATATGTTAAGGACTTATCTATAGATACATAAGATTAATGTTTAACGAAATATAAAGTTATACACTCTTTTTACTTATTCTTTATTTTTTTTTATACCACAAGGGTGGCAAACAGGCATACGGTCCCAGCTAATGGGAAGCGGTTACCGTACCCTATGGACGCTTGCAACACCAGAGGCGTCACTCACGCGTTGCCGACCCTATAAAAAAAGGAGCAACTGTATCGGCAGTGAAAGGGACAAAGCGCAATGTACTTTTCGTCGAAAGGCTAAACAGGTATCACTCCTGCACACCCCTACGACGCCACTCCATCCCTGGTCCCCCCACTGCCGCTACAACGTCTCCTCATGGAGTTCTGGCTACCTTACTCACCGCAGGAACACAACACTACATGTAGTGTTATTTGGCTGCGGTCTTCTGTAAGGTGTTAGGTACCATAAATGGTATGATATTTATGATGTAGGTCTTTATTCTTAATTATTTTATAATTTTCCCAGCATTTTCACGGATTCGGTGAAATCGATCGAAGTGCTTTCGTGTCATTGTAAATCTGGCACTGCGAATAATAAAATGTAGATAAACGAAAATATTTTTATTTATTATCTTTTTATATCAGACAAATAAAACTTAAATATCACCAACCTTAATGATATCATAAACTATTCTTAAAATTAATCTATGGGTACCATGTCAATATGGTAGTTTCTTTTTTTCAGTTTGGCGTAGTTTAGTAAAGTACACTACTACTACGCTGTACGCGCTAGACTTTATCAATTAAGTGTCTAGTAACAATTTCAAAAGACTGGCTAATGTTACATAATATTTCGGTTCGGTAACATTAATGTGGATGTGGGGGCCGAGGCGAGGGCGGGGGCCGGGGCGGGGCGGGGCTAGGCGAGCAGCTCGGCGGGGGCGAGGGCGACGGCCGGGGCGGGGCGGGGCTGGGCGAGCGCGCGCTGCAGGTAGCGCAGCGCGGCGGCGGCGGCCTCGGGCGGGGAGGCGCCCGCGAACACGAGCTCGGGCGCGCTCGGGGCCAGCGTCACCAGCGCCAGCCCCACGCCCTCGCCCCCCGCCCCGGCCCCCGCCCCGGCCCCCGGCGCCGCCACCTCCAGCGCCAGCCCCAGCGCGGCGGCCACGGCGGCCAGCGCGCGCTCCGGGGACTGCGCCCGCGACGCCTGCAGGAGCGCCGCCGCCGCTGCAACACTCTCCGGCTCTGCGGATACACTTTATTTATTAGGTTTACCACCAGATTTCACACATGCAGACCGAGATAAATAAGAACTTACATAAATGTAGATATAGTGTCGGATGCACACTATATATATACACATTTTGTGTATTTATTGTTTTAGGCTGTAAGTTTTTCCTTTCAAAATAAAATAAATAAATAGACCTAACTAAACTGAACTTTACCTTACATAACTTTTGAAAATACGCACCCGTATTGGAGATGACAGCCAGGTGGTAGTCCGCGATCTTCTGCGCGAGGTCGGGCCGGCTGCTGACCTCCTCCCGCACCTCCACGAACCTGTCCATCTTGCGGTCGCGCGACCGCGCCAGGGCCTCGTCCTACGACACAAGGAGCGTCTTTAAACAGCGAACGTAGCGACAAGTACACTTATTGTAACATAATGACGAGTGACTGATAGATGGACTAAGAGACTACTAGCCGGTTGGTACTTAGAGAGTGCTAGCCTTGAAACGAGCGTGATATAACGGTTCATTAAATAATAATAAATATCGTGGGACATTTTTCACACACGGCCAATCTGATTCTAAAGTAAGCTTCAAAGTGAGCTTGTGTTATGGTAACAGATAGCCAATATACGACATATAATACTTTTAAATGCATACATATTATAGATATGTATTTACATCCAGACACAGAACAAACAGACATATACATGCATACAAATGTTTGTCCTGTGTGGGAATCGAACCCACGACCCGCGGCTTGAAAGTCAGGGTCACTAACCACAAAGCCAACCGGGCTGTCAAATTAAAATCATATTCTAGATCATTCATCTAGATCCTTTCGGCCGTGTCGGTGTGAAAGAGTAACAAACATTCTGATAATCGTGTCTATAATATGGTACCTCATCGAAGTCCTGCGTGACCCGGGCGAGGTTCTCCCGCAGGAAGGCGTACAGCGCCTCGGCGGCGAGCTGGCGCGCCGCCTTCTTGGTGGTGGCGGTGGCGAGCTGGTTGTACATCCCCATGTGCGCCTTGACGGTGAAGAGGCGCATGTGCGGCGGCCCCACGTCGCCCACCAGCTCGTAGTCCACGGCCGGCAGCTTGTACTCCTCGCACAGCTCCTTCAGCAGGGCCACGCAGGTGCGGTTGTTGGCGGCGGAGGGCGCGGCTGGGGGGAGGGCGGAGGGCGCGGCGGGCAGGGGCCGGGGCGCGAGGCGGGGCGGGGTCCCCTCGGCCGCGCCGCCCGCCAGCCCGAACGGCGCCGGCACCTCGTAGCCGCGCCGCGCCAGCTGCTGCAGCATGAGCCGCGCCACCTCCTGCTTGGCCTCCTTCTTGGAGCGCTCCATCGCGGTCACCACGACCCCCAGGGCCACGCAGCGATATTCGAATATCGACCTGTGCATCGGCCCCGACTGGAAACACCAAATCGATCTGGTTTGAGAAGGGATGGCACTGTGATGATTGTTAGTGATGATCAGGCCATAGAAAGCAGGCACAAATAAGTGGGACATAATAAAGTACATAGTAATAGATTTGTATCTCATTACCAACATTTTTTTTTTATTAAATTGCTAATAAATATGTTCTTTGCATTGTAAAGCCAATGCTCTATAACTTCAGATTTGTGAATTAGTAGAAATGAATATAAAGGTTTATAAATATTGTTGTTATAGCTCCACTCTAACATGCAGTGCTCTTTATAGGTATTGATATACTTGTTCTAAGCCCCAAGACATTAGTGTCACTAGCTCATTTCATTATGATTAATTTTATTATTTTTTTCGGGTGTTTCTGAACTGGTAGTAGCTTGAACAGTTCTGATCTTCATAAGTGCCTTTTTAGGGCCTAAACTGAATAAATACCTTTGAATATTTGATTTGACTGGCTGGTGCTGTACAATTAGTGATTTGTAAATCACATTCAAATTCAGATCACATCAAGTTCTCAGAAAATTTAAGTTAATCACATTCTTAATTGGAAATATCAGAGACTGAGTATGAGCACTAGTATAAATTTACATAATATGTCACAGGCAACAGGAAAACTGTTATGGGGAACTGGTAATTAAATTTGCCAAAATTTTGCCCTTTATTATAACTAATTCACTAGGCATGACCATGTGGAAATCCATTATAAAATTTGCCATTATTTTGAATTATTTGGGTCAGCTAGCAAGTAGTAGATGCACAAGATACACACAAGAGCTTATTCTTATATAGAATATTAAGTTAGTAAAGAGCAAATGGAATGATGAAGTGTTAGTGATGTGCGCTTACTTGTGAGATGCACTCATATTCGGGTGCCAAGCCCTGCTTCACCATCATCTCTTGCAGCACCGTCACAGCTGTCTTCATTGACACCATCACTTACACTATAATCACAACATACAATACAGCATTAACTACAACTATGTTAAATAAAAACCTAAAATGATTTTGTTACCATATTCTCTCTGTGTGTATGGATAATTGTTTTAATTAAGCACCTTCTAATAAAATTGGGGATTGTTTTTGCGAATGGAATAGAACATCATAATAAAACTGCCAGATGATCTTCCACTCCACCTCCTATAAAGGTTGTGTTGTGTCTTTATAAAATGTTGCAGCCTGTTAATTCAGATGTTTATGTGGTACATTTCAAGACATCACCTTAATCATGTTATTAAAACCTCTATCATTTATTTATATAATCATGCAAATTGTAGCCTAGAAAACCTTTAAATTCAGTATTAGTAAGAAATCCTAGTAAGGAATGATGTTTTATTTGTTATTTATTAGGTACCTACCCACACGAATATAGAAATAGCCGGATAAAAATCACTATCACATCTTTGTTATTGTTATGCGAACCACACTGAACTAAATAACGTTTCTTACCCTAAGGGGGAATCCTTGACTCAAAGAATATTTTAAGTATCACAAAATTAACAACTTTAATTGAATATATTTGAAAATCATAACAAAATATTAGGTTGATGTTTATGAACCCATTTTTAAGTGTGGCCAGCCAGACTGGCCGGCCAGGTAGGGTATTCCAAAGAGTATAATAATATATAGGGTAGGGTATTCTGAAACAAGATTTAGCAAAATGCAAATCTGCTATTATAAAAAAAAAACATACAATAGAATTAATCAATAATAATCCAATTTTCAGTAAATTTTAGCAACATTTTATATTTAATAAAAAAAAATATGAAGTTAATTATGGCTTTTTACTTTTATTACATAAGATATAATTAACAAAGGAAATATGTTAGAATATGGGTGCTCAAAAATATATAAGAATAAATGAATAGCATTGCAGCAATTTCTGTTAAAATTGCAGAATTCTGCTGAATCTGGTCTCACTGGTTCTATTGTCTATAGTCAGTATATTTTTATTTTTTTCAACTTCCAAATATTGCTAGGCAATGGTACCTCAAAAACCAATGTTAGAAATAATCCAAAGAAATGAGCCTGCAATATTTAAGTAAATAATGTAATTACCCGATTGTAAGAAATACTTTCGCGAGTATATCGGTGTTAGCCCTGATTCCGACGAGAGTACCGGACTGTAAAAAAACATTCAAATGCATTCTCATATTTATATATGTTCACATGACAGCGTTTTTAAAACGCGACGCTTTTTTATCGAACGGTGTTGCATTTTCAACTTTGGGCGTTGGAAATAGAGCATATTATGGTCCTTGGAAATGTATTTTTTGTGTTTGAACGCTATCTTAACGTCCGGTAAAAAGACTCGGTGCGGATGGGGGCTTAAAGTTCTGTCTAACCCGGTTATGCATAATTTTTAACACACTTCGTGCTTGGCTTGTCTGTAGGTGCCTAGTGTACCTATTTATCGGAAGCTATGAACGTTATTTTCACCCCCGTCAAAACGGATTTGGTGTGATGAAAGTCCAATATTTAAAATTGTTATCTTACTATTCGATAGGTATCTATACTATCTACCCAATTAAAAACTAGGTAAATAGATACTCTATCATAAACAAAACAATATTTATTCGGTATTATCTTTCATTGGGTAAAAATAACAATGATTGCTCTATACTATCATGTCTTATTCCTGGCTGTACAAAATTTACGGCAGAAAGGACACGATCGCGAGGATTCGTGGGGGTTACGTCCAGGTTTGGGGCGGAGCAGCTCCACCAACTCGAACAGGGTGAGCAGGAGCATGTAGATGAAGGTGAGCCAGGTGGCGTTGTAGAGGAGGTAGGTAGTGAAGCGTGGGTCGGGCCAGGGGCGCGGTTTCGCCATGTGGCCGGTTGCCGGTGAGGTGCGTGTGAGGTGAGGTCAGCGGGCGGCGGAGGCCCTAGCCCGCAGCGCGCGCCGCCCCCAGTACAGCAGCGAGTGCACGAACAGGAAGCACCCGTACACGATGAGCACGCGCGTCACGGCGCACACCGCGACAGTGCCCACGTCTGTCGCCGCGCTTCGCCCTTGCCGCGCCATCCTTATCACTCCATGGATGTACGCGATGGATTCGCGTTGGCCGTGTTTCTTTTTAGTGACAATAAGATGACATTTATATTGTCAGTCTCAGGCTATTTAGAAACGTCCGTAGGGTATTAAAAAAGAGTATGGATCCGCTGTAAAAAGTCTATGGTAAAAGTCATTTGGTCGGCTCCACCGCCACCGCTTCGCTCTCGGCGGGATTATTAATGTGATCAAAGATTTGAATCGCGGTCGGTCAGACAGTAACGTATATTTAGTAGGTAGGTGCTACGAGTAAGTACAACGTATCAAAGATTTTGTGGATTAGCTTACAATTTTAATAGAGGTTCTTTGATCGTCGGATCAGTTTCACAACAGACTATCAAGGTTTGAACAGAAAGTATTAGGTAAGTAGGTACCTACTGGTCAATAGAGTTTTATTAATATTTCTTGGGTTTATAAAGCTTTATAAATATTATTTAATTTTAGGAGAAAAAATATCGTTCATTCGTCTGCCTCTACGTAGTCCCTACTGATATCTATGTTACCTACATACCTACAGCTATTCTTGTCAGAGCATATTATCTGAAAGGTAGATAGATATATTCTAAGAACTACCTACATATATACCCGTTAATGCAAAGTACATAATTAGTATTTGATATTAAAAACAGGTACCGTGAGCACCATCTCCTTAAAAGTGAACATTTATGAAGGATTTTTTACGTAGGTAGGTCCTACGTAAATAAACGGTGTAAATTATTTATTTATTTTTATTTATTATGTATTGTTAGACTGAAAACTTTAGAGGGGTGTCATCATCATCATTTTCCTTGCCTTGTATTTTCGTCGGCTTTGTGCGTCATGTCCCTCCATTTCATTAGGTCTCCAGTGAAATCCACATTCAATTTTATTTTTTTACCATTATTTCTTTGGCCTTCGCCTTTTACGCCTGCCTTCTGGCCTAAGGTGCAGTGCCTTTTTGATAACGTGTGTGTGGGGTAATAAATGCGGATTTACTCAATGGGTTATAAATAGTTTAATATATGTTAAATTTTTTTTAAGGTAGAACACCAATAGTAATATTTATTGAACAATTAAAAATGATGTTATATAGATAGGTAGGTATATAGGTTTTAAGTCTCATTCAATATATTTCATGAAAATTATAATATCAAGGCGCTTTTCATAAGACTCGAGCGATTACTTTTCAGTTATAAGCTGAATCACCTTTTTTCATATTCGGGTTCCGTAAAAATAGGTAGAGAAAAATTACAAAATTAAAATAAAATTCAAACAAGCCCGTCTAAAACTCGTACTAACTACATACACCACCTACAAATTACATAAAACCTAATAGCCAGGAGGTAGGGCGCAACGGATGCGTCCGTTCGAAATTGGAGCAGCCCGACTGGGGTAGTACCTCCACCTTACAGAAGACCGCAACCAAATAACACTACATGTAGTGTTGTGTTCCTGCGGTGAGTAAGGTAGCCAGAGCTCAATGAGGAGACGCTGTAGCGGCAGTGGGGGGACCAGGGATGGAGTAGCGTCGTAGGGGTGTGCAGGAGTGATGCCTGTTTGGCCCTTCGACGAGAAGTGCATTGCGCTTTGTCCCTTTCACTGCCTATACAGTTGCTCCCTTTTTTATAGGGTCGGCAACGCGTGAGTGACGTCTCTGGTGTTGCAAGCGTCCATAGGCTACGGTAACCGCTTCCCATCAGGTGGGACCGTATGCCTGTTTGCCACCCTTGTGGAATAAAAAAAAAATAAGCCAGACTCTCGCTAAAATGATATACCTACCTAACTATTAGGTAGGTAGGATAACTAAAAAGTCTGTAATAATTAACAATTATCATATTTCTCATATTACGGAAAACTCTTAGTCCTATAGTAACCTGACTGCAAAAGTTTTATAGGTGTGTTTATTTTCATACAGAACCATTAAACAGCAGGGCCGCGAGACTAATAACTCGCACTTGGCTGGGCTTTTCAACTGCCATGTTAGATAAAAAATATTTTCATCAAAACCTCGTATAAAATCCGTTTCAATCCGAAGCAATTTCATTTTTTTTTGTTTTCAATTAAATTTACGGCCGTAGCTTACGGGCCCGTCTTTTTAGTATCGATTCCACCTCAGTAGGCGCCTACACCCCGCGACTTGTAGCTGATTGCTCAGTTTGTTATTACTTAGTTTAATTACCTTCTCGTTTCGATCACAAGAGAAGACTGTTCAAATTTATTAATTACGTTGGCAATGAAGGATATTAAATTGTATAAGTTTATTAAAATGTCGTGTCACAGTGTTAAACACATGGCAGAACAACGTTTCCCGGGTCAGCTAGTAAAACACAGTTTTTTTTGACTAAGGTAAAAACCGTATGTAATAATAATGGAATTAAAATTAAAATACATACATCAAACTATAGGCAGTAACCTTGCTGACTTCATTCTTTTGGCAGAACAACGATTGCCGGGTTAGTAAGTAATTTAAAATATAATGCCCACATATCTAAGCTACCTATATAATGTTTTTCATACCTTCTTATTATGTATTTTAGGTTGATATTGAATACAAATTTAAAAAATCCTATGATAAACAATGTTTCGTATAACTACATTGCTTGTATTTGACACCTCCCCCAGGTATCGTAACTTCCTAATTGAGTATCGATGGTTGAATTGATGTTGGTGAGAGTACCTAAATATATAGGTACTTAGTTCTTGTCTCGCGTACCTACCTATTACGTACGAGCGAGCGGTGTCGAATGTGTTTTGACAGATAAATGATCAAACGTCGCGGCGCGGGCGTCGAGCGCGAGCCGCGAGCCGCGAGCCCATCTCACAGTCATCGCGTCCACTAATCGTAACTACCCAACTAACATTTTGGTAATAAGAATAAGGGCTACATGAGCTGCTTAAGAGGATTTTTGTAACCCAAGGTTCTGTAAAGGCACTAACAACTAGGTGATAAAGCGTTCTGTAACTCTCTTATAACCCTGATTTGGGCCTGTTCGTACGAGAGCTTGAGGCTATTTAATGGTTATAAAGAGTGATAAATAAGTGTTTATTAAGAGTTAGAACAGTGCTACAGTAGCAGTGACTACCACTTCAAGTGTTTTATAAGCTATACACAGGGTATAACTGCAAGCTAAAGTAGTAAACAAGTTATGGAAACCACTTAAATTACTTTTTTGGTAGCAATAAATTTCACCGAAAGCGCTAAATATTTATACTGTTTCGCAGAGTTTTACGTTCTTGTTAGAGTCAATAGTGATAGTATTTTATAGCACGCATTCATGTCATGGCGTTTTAATAAAATAATTAAGGTAAGTACCTAAAGTGTTTAAGATTACTGGGTGTTATAGGGATTTAATCACATGCGGCGGTAAGTTTACGGTAACAATATATACTAGTTCTTATCTCATTTTTGAAGCGCCCTAAAAATAAACTACTTTTGATGATTAAATGATGTAAAAAAATACTGCCAGAATTTTTTTTTCTTTATTTATCTTATTTATCAATTCCTGGAGCCTCCTTAAGATATTTTAATTGAAAATTATGAACAACGTAAGTAAATAATTGGACTAGGAACATTGCAATAAGGTTTTTCTTTCACAATTTTATAGTAGGTATATCTTTATTAAATGGCGTCTTAGTTCTAATTACTTAAGCATCCTGATATCTCTGTTATTCCTCCCGTAGTGATTAAATACTGATACTAAGGTGGATTGCAGAATCTAGCTCTATAGGACTTATAATAAACACTTCTAAGATCCTTATAGCTTTCTTAGTAACTCTTAAGACTCGACAAAACTCGTTAGGTGATATAAAGTATTTGTCTAACTCTTTTTAAGAATACCAGTTGATAGTAAGTGTTAGTAGACACCTGAGTATCACTCAGAGTGTTTAATACTTCTTGAAGCTATTAGAGTAAGACTTCAGGTGTTACAAGACCTTTCACTACCCCAGTAGTCGAACATCACCCGTTAGTAAGTGTTAGTAGACACCTTACAATTGCTTTAATAGGTTTGTGCAACTAAAAGCTATAAGAATAAGTTATACAATGGTTACGATAAACTCCATACTACCGCCTTGATTTATATTTTTTTTATTTATTACTCTTATTCCTCTGGAAGGTTTAATTATTCATAACTAACCCTACTGTAGAGTCGAAGGTTGCTATCGGAGTTCTTATATACCTTAAATAACAGTAAGAGCTCTAAAAAAGGCTGCCGCTAGCACTAAAATGTTTGTTGGGTACTTACTTATAGCCGTAGACATGACGCACCTGCTACTGCTACCAAACTTATTGAGCTTTTTTCTAAAATTAAGTGAAAAGTATAAAACTCCCAACACTTTGCCGCAGTTTACTCTCGGGTCTCGACCAGTGCTGTTAACCGACTATTGTAATGGAGTCGTAAAGAATTTTAAACATAAAAATACTTTTTTAAACAAGTCAATCTACTAATGTGCGGCGGCCGATGGTTTTATGTCACGAACCGATAAATAAACGATCGAATGTTGAGAGACTAGCTCATAGCGCGCGGTTCTAGCCGCATTTCCGGGAGGGGGGTGAGGGTGAGGGGAGGCGGGTGATTCTTTCCTGCTACCATGTCGGTACCTACAGTCGTTATAGCCTTTGATGCACGATGGCAGTCAAATTTCAATACAAACTTTTTAATTATTCGACCAAAATGAATGGTTAGGTACCTCAGTGGTTATGTTTTTTCCTGTACCTACCAAATATGGGGAATCGCTAACCCGACGTCGAGCTTAAGACATGATGTTATAGTAAGTATTTTGTATACCTGTAATTCCAAGCCGCGGCCCTGCTAGCCGAAACATGGAATATATCTATAGTTATTATATATTAGGATAGATAGATAGTAGTTAGAGTAGTTGAATCATATCTGCGGCGTCTGTTCCCCGGCTGCCCGGCTGCCGGCTGGGGCGGCTGGTGAGGAAGCGGCCGCGGCGTCGCAATAAATCATCCTCGATACAGGCAATTTGGTATTGTTTATTATTGTGACGTCATCGCGTTTTTACCACCACGAAACTATCAGTTTTCGGATATGTGATATAAATACGCGCGGAGCCACGCTATGGTATTTTAATCGACGGAATCTCAATAGCTTTACACAAGTTATGAATATTGTACGCTCAAACGATACTACTTAGTAGTAAGTACCCGTATGTGTATGGCTGCACCCCAGCCACTTGGGTGTCGATGTGTTCAGGCACATACATTAAGGAGCCGGTGGCTTTTGCTACAATCACACTATGGTGAGATTGTGGTCAATCGACCGAAAAAAAAACAGTTTGAAACAGATTTTCCGAAATATTTCCCTAAGTACCTATAAGGCAGCATATAAACATCCCTAAAAGGAGGCAATAAACAGCGACCCGTCTTCGTCCCTCGCCACCCCTCCATCCCTCCACCCCCGCGCCCCCGCGCCCGTCCCCGCACTCATCAATCTCGGCACGCACGGCTGCCGGTCACGACTTCTTATGTACCCTCGGGATCCTGTCGCATCTTATACAGCGTATGTAGCAGTGAGTGGCTGTCGCCGTCGCTAGCTCCAGATGAAGAGATGACACCAAAGTGCCGGTGGCAGCGGCGGCGGCAGCGGTGGCGCGGCCGAGACGGCAGGGTTGAAGGGCCGCCTCGCCAGGTGAACGACCGGCACACGCAAGCTTTTTCACGTGATACGATTAACTTCGCCGAAGTAGGTCAGCGGAGCACTGCACCGCGCGCCCCTCGACTCGACTCGACTCGACACCAAACAGTTTGCTACCCCACCTACCGATACACGATAAAACTTCATCCCCCAAACTATTTAAGCATCAAAACTTCCATTAGCGGTCGATTCCGGCTCCTTATTGAGAAAGTTTTGTTTGCCTTACAGCTAAGTACGTGTAATATGTAAGTTTTGGTTAGGAACGTGGTGTAGCGGCGGATTGCAGCGAGCCGAGCTGTGTCGAGCTGTGCCGTGCTATGCCGAGCGGCCCCGAGCGGCCCCGAGCTACCCGCAAGCGCATCAAATGCTCGCTCGAGGTGAGCGAGTAACAAAGGAAAAATATTGATTATCTGTCTCACCGATGGAATTTACCCGACTTGTATAGGAACCTACCGTACACAACATGCAAGCCTCACATAAAATAAATCTCATTATTTCAGCGAGCGGTTGCGCTCAACACAACTGTAAAAGCATGTAAATTAAGTCAAAACTGAAACAGGAAACTTTCGGGGTTTACTCGAAACTTCCAGCGAGATATCTGTATTCGCGGAGTCGGCGACCCCGCGGACGATTTTCCGACCCACTTACGTTCTTTTATACCCTTTCTGTTCATTAACTCGCTATAGGCAGGCAATCATAATTCCGATAAGTGGAGCAACCGGTCGTTTGTGTCTGCACGGCGCTCGTCGCGGCGGGACTCGCGGCCGATATGTAACTAATGGCCACGTATGTTTGCCAACTTGTTATTTTGTACGAGGGAAAAAGTTTCAAAAACCGGCAATATTTTGAAGAGATTCAGATCTAGGGGGCGATAAGGACAATAAATCAGAGGTGAGGGAAAGTTGGCGCCAACTTGGTAACAAGGTTCGTGCGGGATGCTCCGGCGGCGCGGCGGCTGGATGTGACAGCGTGATGTATCGCCGAGCCGGAGCCGGAGTCGCGGGGCGCGGCACTGGCGCAGTGGCACACGACAGCGGCACGTCCGTCGCGGGTGGAAGGGAATGCAAACGACACCCATCTCTGATTAATATCAAGCGGTGAACCGACACTCGAGCAAAGAACATACCCCGCCAGCCCCAGCCCGAACCCCGCTCCCGCCCCGACCCCGACCCCGAACCCGCTAGGGGTGAATACAATTAAATTAAGTAATAAATGCTGAGGTTACCATGAAATTGTACAAGATAAAGTCAAGTGATAACATCAAAATTTGTACTTATATTATTTATTGGGTGTTTGACTGATGGTCGAATTACAATTAGGTACCTACAAGATTTTACTCAAAACATGTATTTGCATGTTATATGTATAAAAATACATATAACAACAACCGGTCTGCATGGAAGTCGATGGGGGAGGCCTATGTTCAGCAGTGGACGTCCTATGGCTGAGATGATGATGATGATAATGATGATGATGTATAAAAATAACATCATATCAAAGTTTCTTGTCTTTTTGAATATTTCTTTACAATTCACGATATGAGCCATACTTAGTAACAAGATACAGTAGAAAAAAACTGCGACAGACAATCCGATCACGGAACCCAAAAAATCGAGTTATACAATCTAAATAATACAATTTGGAACAGCCCTAAATCGTGCAAATTTTACTGTATATCCGTGTACCGGGCGCGGGGAGGGGCGGCGCGGGGCGGGGCGGGGGTCGAGCGCCGCAACAATTCCGCCCGAGGGACAAATCACAAACGCCCAAGGAACTAAAAAAGGAACCCTTCACGACCTATGACAAGATGAAGTGGCTCGGCGGCTCCCGGTGGCCCCGCGCGCTCCTGTGTATCCCTCTTTGCGCCAGGAACATGTCGAAACATCATAAACGTTTCTTTTCAACTGTACATTACTTCCGTAAACAATTTGTTGCGAGCGCGACGCGGCTGACGTCCCCACCTACTCGTACCTGCTGTGGGTACCTACCTACCTAGTGGAGCGCCGGAAATTGTATCTAGAATGACGAGGAACTTGTTATATTGCCTGCTCTTGTGTATTTTCAGCCATTTGTGTAGTGTATGAGTAAACATTATCAAAGAGCGAAACTTTAAATGAAAAGCTTTAGGGAATTGCATGGTAAAAAATAAAGGGGAATAATAGAATGGAAAAGTAACTTTCCAGGTAAGTTGGGTCGTTAAAAAGAAACGTTTATTCTGGCAAACGTTGTCTGTGTCCATAACTCATCCCGTGACGCTGGGCGCGGGGCGGCGGTGGGGCGGCGGAGCGGCGGCGGCGCGGGCTCGTTGAATGAACGTAAAGAGCAGAATCTGAGGACACAAGTATGTCGCAGCGCTTCCCGCCCGCGCCGGGCTCCAGGACTGGCCAGCAGGCACCCAGCTCCCGTGTCACTCGTTCACTAAACTGATCGAATAATATTTTGGACTCGCGCTTAAATCGTAACTCAATCGATTTTTCAATAGTGCCGCCGCGACACAGAGTAACCACGTTCGTACAATTTCATGGCATCATGCTCACTTTTTTTTTCCTTTGTTGATTGTAAAATAACTATGATAAGACTCGTTTTACCGGTAGATTCTCGTATTATGAATTGTAAAGGTTCCGCAGGATACCTACTTATAATTAAATGCAAAATATTATTTAAATTTATATGGGCAATAACCTAAAGACTATATTTATTTATTCATGGACAGCCAGAAGTTATTACATTAATTAAAACGTAAAACTAGATTACAAAGAAAAATATATGTCAATGCACAACCTTTTAAACCAGACGGCAGCGACAAGATATAGGTAACACAATCTTGTACATATATAAATAATAGTACCCAGTAAATTGAAGTACCCAGCTTTACAAACAAAGAAAAACGTGAAGGCGCCACAATAAAAAAGGCAATCTAAAAATTATAATGCTATAATATTTCTCTTTAACACGATCCTAATTTATTTACCTAAATCTCGTTGAAGTCTTTTGAACAGAAATGACATATTTTTGAAATTAAACAATATAATATGTGGTATTGACTCACTGGTGGCGTGTAGGCTGTAGGCCGGGGCGGGCTGGTGGAGGGCGGGCTGGTGGAGGGCGGGCGGAGTGCGGAGGGCAGGCGAGGCGAGGCAGGGCAGGCAGGCGGCGGCAGTGCGCGGCGCGCGCGGGTGCCGACGACCCGCCCGCTAGCTCCGCGCCGCACCGGCCGCGCCACGTGCCCATCGCAACTCTCCGACACGTGACGTCACACCACGCCGACACATTGCATCCACGCTCCAACACTCCACTGCCGAAATAGAATTTACGAGCGTTGTAGTCTTCGCGATAGGTTCGATCGGCGTTTGTTTACCGTACGGACGCGGACGCGGCACAGACGCGGACGCGGCGCTAGCGCGGACACGGAAGCCGCTATCGAATCGAGTGAACTTTATGACCCTAATGACACTAGTAGTAGGTATGCAGTAGGCAGGTCAGACACTAGCCTACCCGACGCCTAGACAATTGGAACGCCACTGACTAGGTACGTAGATCCATAGTAATATTAAAAATGCGAAAGTAACTGTCTGTCTGTCTGTTACGCTTCACGCTAAAAGTAATGAACAGATTTAAATGAAATTTGGTACACATATAATTCAGAGCCTGAGAAAGGACATAGTCTACTTTTTATCCCGGGACAATTGAAGATCCCCCAGGAACGCGATCGAAGCCGCGGGGAGCCACTAGTTGTTAATAAAAACGTTAATTAAACACTATTGTAGTACACATATCAGAAATAATATAAAATAATAAAAATATAATTGAATGCGAACGATAATTTTATGTATTTCATTCAAATGCTTCCTAAGTCAGTTTTAGTAAGTGTTTGATTTGTTTAAAATAAAATTGTGGCAAATATATAAATGTAGGCAGGTTTTAAATACTACTAAATAGAGATTAATTTGATTTGTCATGTCGGAGAAAATGATGTTTAGTAGAGTAAAGGAGGGTGTAATAATAAATAGAGATATAGGAATACCCGGACGGGTTGGCTCAGTGGTTAGCAACCCGACCCTCAAGCCGCAGGTCGTGGGGTTGTTTTCGATATAATTGCATACACTTGTATCTGAATGTTTTGTGTCTGGGTATATATGAGTATTTAAATATTATGTTGTGTATAAGCAATCTGGGTTACCATCACTCGAGCTCTTTTTGGAATCAAATTGGCCGTGTGTAAAGAGATTGCAGGCCCCGTGGGAATGAGGGTGAAACCGCGGGCGAGGCTAAACCTAGTTCTAAGTAAGGCCAAGTTTATAATTCAACTGAATAAACAGACACATAAGTCAACCCGACAAACATAAAATCATATACATATTTCAATATTACAATTGTGATAACTTTTAATATATTTCTCATTCGAATTCGAGTCCCAATTTCCAACTAAAATTACATATGCGAAAGTTTGTTTGTTCCACTTTCACGGCTGAGCTGTTCCGTCATGACACCTCCGCTCGACTCGACTCGCCTCGCCCGCGCCGTGTACGTGCAGCCTGTTCCTGTTAGACAGTTGATAGTACCGCCATCATCCCGCGGGAAGCATGGGGCTTACCCTGGGGATCCGTATAATAAATGAGCTTTTTAGTTTTGACGGTAGGGCCGCGTAGAAAAATTGCCGATGCTTCCGGAAACGGGACGCGTACTAGTACCTAAAAATAAAGTAACTTACCAAATGGTTTGCTTGAAATTATGAATATTGATATTTTAGATACAATCCCTTATACCTATCCCCTCTGAATATTCAAATTCAAAAGGTTTTAGAAATGAATAATTAAATCTTTTAATATTGCATGACAACAGGCTGTGTCCAGAATAATGACTTCGCTAGGTACTTAGATGAGGAATGTTGTGAGACGATCTGATGCATTCCACCATCCAGATACTCCAGAAGAGAAACAGTACCTAAAATTGCAAAAACACTTCTATTGTAGTTACAATTTTGCAGGGTTTCCTTTAAAGCACTCAAGTTGTGGAGTTCAAATGCCCTTCTTTTGTTTATTGAAGACTTACAAGACAGAGGGGTCCTAGGATAACAGCAGCATTGCTATTCAACGTGGCAACATTGCCGGCTTCTCTGACAGAACCGTTTTTCTACACAACTGCGATACCCTAAAAGCGCAAAATTTCGCAACGTGTTTAAAAATAAAAGCCCTCGTTAAAAGTTTCACATTTGGCCTTTTGTCGTTTGATGGACTTACGTACGTATGTAATCAATTCAAATGCTGACGTAGTTCCTTTGTATAATATACCTATATACTCGCCGTTGCCTCTGGGTTTACCCACATTTATTTTGCCTGGAAATAAAGTAGCTACACTGAAAGTATTTGAAACGTTACTATACGTAGGTACATGCAAATCCTTTAAGCCGTAAATGCGATTGAGTCACAAGCATAAATATTCCAGGCGTTGATCGCTGAGTGGCTTAACGTCGAACACCGTGAGCCGTGACAAAGGCTATTTGAATCTTGCACAATCCCACTTACCTTAAACGAATCACATAAAACATCGTCATAAATATCTTAATCATGTTGTCGGAACTTTAACTGAATTCTATGTATTGTTTATTCCTTCAGTTTTTCAGGATTATTATAGCCTACTTTTCTTTCCCAAGCTCTGTACCTACCAAATTTGATCAAAATCGGGTTAGTGGTTTAGGCGTGAAAGACAGAGTTAATTTCAGATTTAATATAAGTAGGTAGTAGATAGTAAGTATCATTTACTGTCAAGAAATGAAATATGTAGATATATTTATTAATTCATGATCGAGAATATGTAAGTAGGTATAATCTTTATTATTTGAAGAATAAAAAGTAGGTAATCTCCTAATCCGACAGTACTTACTAATAAGATTTAAAAAAAAAAAATCTTCAGATATAAAGCTACTCTATTCCCGACAGTGAAATCTAGTTAATGTGGCGATCACAATAGACCTAGTATGGTCGCAGTGATACAAGCTCTGAGAAGACTTGAAATAGCCGCTTAATCCAAATAATAATAATAATACTCTATTCCCGAGTGCCATCTAGTCTATGTTTCTGTCCCGGGAACAGGAAACATAATCCCCTGGGAACGCGGGTGAAAGCTCGTCGAGTATATTTTATTAAGTAAATGTAGGTAGGCAGATAAATGAGATGTGCACAAAGACAAAGTAACATGTCTAAAGATCTACATCTAAGTGTTTTGGTTTACCGACCTTAACTTAAATTGGTTATGGTTGATGGAACTAAACGAATTAAATATCTATATATAAACTTAGCAATAAAGCCTCGTTGCTAAAGTATATACCATTTTTCATCCTTCAAATAAAAATTAATAGTTAGATGTGTTTCTGCGCGAAACTCGGCGGAAAATATTTAGCGGGTTTTTGTCTTAAAATTCACTTATTAGAACAAATGATGTTTTGATTAAAAAGATGAAGTAGCATCCTCGAGAATGCGGGTGAAGCCGCGAGTCAAGGGATACGTAGGCAATTTATAAAGAATGATATTGTTGGTTACTTTATAAGTGTTTCTATTCAGTATATTACGCTACATTATGGAGTGGGCATGGTCGTAATATGTTATGATGGCTAATAAGTACCTACTCTAGCCATTCGTTTAATGGGAATATGAAACCATTGGGTACATAATACTAGAACATAAAGACTTTTTTATTTTCAATATTCTTTTTACGCATTATAGTTTTTGTCTTCATAAAATCGAGTGATGTATAATTTATCTTATGTACTTTATTGGCTTATACCTACCAAAAGTAATAAATGGACAAATGGTACCCTGCGGAGCGCCACATAGAACTAGATTAATATGTCAGATATGATTGGGATCTTGGGATAAATTTATTATAACAAGGTAGTGCGTTTTAGATTAGATTCATTTAAATTAAACGTTCAACCGAACCCCAGAACTAAATCGATTTATGATTTTTTGCACGTTTCCTTTCAAATTATATTCATTACTCTCGAGTCACCAGCGCCAGGCTGGCTTAAGTAGGCACATCAATCAACTACTTAAATTCAGGCAGCGTACTTACATAAGCACAATCATAACATTTCATAAAACAAAAAAGGCAACAATTATGCTCTCTTTTTACCATAAATGTTCAGTTACAGTGAGGTATTATAAAGTATTGTAATATCCATTGTGAATGAGATAGAGCAAACAGCGACAATATTTCTGAATGTCTGGCGACTCCATACAAAAGGGTGCGAGTGCGAGCGCGAGACGCCGCCGCCGCCGCCTCCGCCGCCCGCCTTTGATATTACAGCCGGATCTTATAATACAATTGCGGGAGATGAATGCAGACGGCTTTTTTATAGATCTTATCTCATCTTTTATTTTTTATACTATTGCGAAGGTAAAGCTGAATAATTTAATAGGATTTCGGCAATGAATCATCTTTTGAGCTCTTCAGTTCCACTCGAATAAACTCATTCGGAAAACTCATTTTTATTGAAAGTGGAAGCATTTATTTTAAAGCTAACAGCTATCGTTATAAATGAATTTAAACTGCATTTGTGAAACACGTTTCTCAAAAATGGTAGGAAAAACCTACCAGTGACAAGTTGAATTTCACAAATAGTAAGTATTATTTATTAGTGCACTCAACAGCAGCAGTTTCACGAGCGGTGCGACCCAACAAACAGTCTTCCGCCCTGTCACCGGAGCTATTCTCGTAAGAAAACTATCAATTCCAATCGAAACTCTATCAATCTAAAATCAGCTCCATTACGGTGTGAAGGAAGGACAAATGCATCAAGTACCTGCTGGCTGTCAATCGCTTGGTCGGTGTATGGATGTCACAAGACATTTTACACGAGAATTGGTAGAATTTTACGACCGACCGTCTGTCTGACCCCAACCCTAACCCTCTTCGGGAATACTTTGTGGTGCAAGGTGTAAAGTTCAAGCACAGAATAAGTAATAGTTCTACCGTAGTTCTATACCTAGCCATCGGCGGTTTGCTAGTTCTTACGGCAGCTTGAGATTAATTTAGAGGCACTCAAATGTCAAAGAATAATAAAGCGTGGAAAACTTTAAATTTGTTAGTTAATTCAGTTTTATTTATTTAGTAAGAATACGCCAGGGTTATTGTATTATATGTGATGATAGATAAATCTACTCACGCCACGCACGTCTGTCAAAATGTGATGATTCGTTTAGTAGGAAATGGACAGATGAGCAACAGAATAGTGTTTGCCATAGTTGAGTGATTAACCTTTGCCCGACTACACTACACAGAGTAACAGTATTACAATGGTGTAATTTTCCCAAGTTTTAATCGATTTTAAACGCTTCACCGTTTACGTCTTAAATACGTTTAATAAAATAAATTTATTTCCTTTGTTAGTACCGTCCCATTCAATTGCCACTTCGCTTCGACTCTGTGAGCTATCTGCAAGTTTTGTTCGTCTAATAATGGCCCTCATTACTGACCCTGTTATTCAGAAATTTAAAATAGGTACCGGTACGAGTACTAGGAATAAGCGCTTAACTATTTACTTAAAGCGATAATAGATAAACTTTAGGTTGTATAGATGCGATGAGGGAAATAATAAGACGCTAGTGCATATAATTTAGGAAACGACTAGACGTCCTGTCGTGACCGCTGTTGTTACGGCGAAATAGCTGAAATAGCTGCACGCGCGCCTTGGTGCATAACTCTGCCAGTCGGCAACCTACCCGGCTACCACCCGGCTACCACCCGGCTACCCGGGGTACCTGGCGCCCGTACCTATCTATAACAGCCTAGTTCGTATTATTTTTCAACCTCCTACACTATCGTAATGTACAGGTTGGCACAACGGCATCATCCCCACCGCATCACCTAAGCGCCGGTGATCAGCTGCGTGTAAGACTGTCAAAGTACCTACCTACTGCAACGAGTCGAGAATCACCGAATAAAAAAATGCGAAAATTAACTACGTGTAAATTTTATGACACAGCAACGTGTAGATAACTGTACAAAAAAACATTTTTACGATGCAATAACAATAAATAGAGGAGCTTTGAACTCACGCGTGCGCCTCCTTCCAGAACAGACGAGCGGGAAGGCATAAAAATCATACGTCGAGGAACAGTAGTCCGGCAGAGATGAGCGCGCGTGGAGGCGCCGCGGCCGGAGCCCGGCGGTGAGCCGCACGGCACCGCACGGCGCCGCACGGCCCCGCGCTGGAGGCGCTGCGCCGCCACTCGCGGCAGATCGCCGCGCGCCGCGTGCGCCGCGTGCAGGTGGGTGCCTCGGTGCCGCGGCCGCTTCCCTCCCGCTCGCTCCGCACGCGCACTAACCGCCGCCGCTCGCTCTGTTTCAGTTCACGGAACGGGCGCGGGATGGCGCACGCAGCGGCGACGGCGCCGGTGAGTGTTTACATCGTTTACCGTTAGCGCGCTCGCAGCCCGCCCGCCCTCGCTAAATATATCCCCGTCCGCATTGCGAGGCGGTGACTCGTCTCGCGGGTGAGCCCCGGCGCTGGTGGCGGTCCGGCGGTACGGCGGCGGCGGCGGCTGCGCTCGCGCTCGCGGGCTGGGCGCGGCCGCAGCCCGCTCGTGGAGTGTGTGCGAGTGACGCTAGTGTCTGTGCGCAGAGAGCGGCGGCTCGGAGATGTCGGGCGGCAGCGCGAGCGGCGGCGGCGGAGGCAGCAGCGGCGGCGGCTCCGGGGCCGACGCGCGCCGCCCCTCCACCTGCCGCGTGGAGCTGGGCGCGCTGCTGGCGCCCGAGCCGCGCCCGCTAGATAACAAGGTCAAGGTACGATGCGCACGCGCACACACACACATACACAAACACACCTAGGTACCTATCACCGTATTCAATTCAGCACATTTCATTTCTTATCCACCTGTCCCGATCGCAAAGCTTACCGATGTTGCGGAACACTGGAATCACGTAACCGTAATCAAGTTTATTATTAGTGCTCCATAAAGAGCTCTCTGTGTTCGACATATTGCAATGCTCTCGATTTTAAAGATGGGCTTAATAGAGCTTTAGTCTGGTTGCTTGAACTCATGATTGCCGATAGAGTAGCAGAATGAATACATATTCATTACGAAGCCATTTATTTACCTACATTAGGAACAAAGATGGTAGTGAACAAAGTATCAGCTGTGCGATGAGAACGCCTCGGTGGTCGGTGGTCGGGCCGCGAACTGACCTCGATGCTAGTGTGACCGCACAACTTAAAAAGAATCCCAATCCTCCCGATTCCCATATTTCGCAGCTATCCGCGATATGAAAGAGTTACAAAAGGTCGGCCGCCCCTCAGCCCCTCAGGGATTGCTCAATCGAGTACTTTCATCCCGTTAGAGTTTTCTAAGTTACAAACGACTTTTTCGCACCTTATTTGGAGTTTGGTTTCGGCTGAAAGCTTCGGGAAACGGTTCGTGATCTCGTTACGAGAACCATTACGTAGATACCTAATACCTATTCGTATGTATATAAAACGACAATGTATTGATTTGTCTGTATCTTGCACGTGTCTCGTGTGCTAGAGCCGAGCGCCACAGACGCGGACCCACCCATCGATAAAACAATACAGACGAACCGACCGCTCGAACCTTTCCACTTCCAATTAGAACTCGGAATACGTAAACATTTACAGGAGATGTGTTAACACATGTATGGACTGGACACGTCTGGCCGTCTGCGATGTCGATCTGTTTAGCTGAGCGCGAGTATAATGGTCTCGTTCGTTAGATCGGGTGCGTATCGCTGAGTTGGCCGTGCTAGCCGTGTTCGCCGTGACGTGACGTGACGTGACGTGACACGTGACGGGAACAGCGCGAGTGGAGACGCTATAAGACGATGTGTAGTGGCAAGGAAGACGTGCGGATGGGCGCCCCTCCCTTCGCGACCCATTTGCATAATGAGTGGGGTTCGAGGCTCGCGGGCCGCGGCACCCCTCGCGCCGCATGCTGTCACTGCCCGGCCCGGTCGCCGCCGGTCGGCCGGACCGCCGGACCGCCGGACACAGCCCGCCACTCGACACCCCGTCTACGACATTTCCCATCGACATGTGACCTACATCTTTAATCGCGTCTCATCATTCGTATGATAGATAACGGCCGCAGTAAGGGGAGCCGTATCGGCAAGTAACTATATGTTATGGTGATAGGGTTGTCCGCAACTTCGTAAGCTTTGTTAAATGTTTCACAGCTCATTAAATGTTTATTATTTACTTAGCAAGTTCACTCGCTTCGCAAGTTTTGTTTTATGTGGCGTCGCTTGATCCTCTCCACGTAGGGAGGATTTCACAAATGGAAATGGTGAACTTAACGTTTCACGTGTTGGTACCCACGCTACCCACGCCACTAAAGCTGCCAAACCGCAACGACCCGGCGGCGGCGCACATCATAAGTAGGTACCTACAATATCACATCAGAACGTTTTTGTATATATCTATCATGCTGAGTAGACATAAGTTATACCTAAGTAGTTACCTTTATTATCATAAACCGAAGACATAAACATAATGATAATATTTTGGAAGTTATTGATTCTAACCGTACTTAAATATATGTTCCCCTATAATAGCCATTACGTTCGGGCCGAACCCGTTTCATTTCATTAGCGGTATCCACTCGAGGTATTCCCTCGGCGGGTTCAATGAAATTACTTACTTACATATTTATTTTGTATTGTCTAGCTCTACCGATACCTACTTATGAAAGTTATGCATACTTTATATCATTTCGGCGTGGCATTTTCCCCGCAGCGGATGCCTCGAGCGTTTACTCGATCGACCACAGCCGTGATCAATCGAACCATAACAATGAAACCGCACGTATTTTTCGAGTGCACGGCCGTTAAATCGGCGTACCGCTCGTAAACCCAGTAGCGTAGGTGTGACACGATCATTAGCGAGATACGTAAAAACCATTAATGTTCGCCGTCACCGATAGCGGCACAGCATCCATGGCATGACCGAGGAGGAGAACGTGGTGCGGCCGCACCAGGAGATGGCCGTGCTGTCCCTGGACGAGAAGAAGTACCTGCTGGGCGTGGAGCGCGGCGACGTGGCGGGCACGCGGCGGGTGCTGCAGCGCGCCCGGGACACCGGCCACATCAACGTGGACTGCGTCGACCCGCTCGGCCGCAGCGCGCTGCTCATGGCCATCGACAACGAGAACCTCGAGATGGTGGAGCTGCTGCTCGAGTTCGGCGTGGAGACCCGCGACGCGCTGCTGCACGCCATCTCCGAGGAGTTCGTGGAGGCCGTCGAGGCGCTGCTCGACCACGAGGAGCGCACGCGCAAGCCCGGCGAGCCCAACGTGAGTGCTACTCTACTCGCCACCCTGCAGGTACGGTACCTAGCTGCAGGCGCTCACTACCCGCTCACCGCCCGTTGCAGAGCTGGGAGGCGCTGCCGCCGGAGACGGCCACGTTCACGGCGGACATCTCGCCGCTGATCCTGGCGGCGCACCGCGACAGCTACGAGATCATCAAGCTGCTGCTGGACCGCGGCGCCATGCTGCCCGTGCCGCACGACGTGCGCTGCGGCTGCGACGAGTGCGTGCGCTCGCGCTGCGAGGACTCGCTGCGGCACTCGCGCTCGCGGATCAACGCCTACCGCGCGCTGGCCTCGCCCTCGCTCATCGCGCTGTCCTCCAAGGACCCCATCCTGACGGCGTTCGAGCTCTCCTGGGAGCTGCGCCGCCTGTCCGCGCTCGAGCACGAGTTCAAGACCGAGTACCAGGAGCTGCGCGCGCAGTGCCAGGAGTTCGCCACCGCGCTGCTCGACCACACGCGCACCTCCAACGAGCTGCAGGTGCTGCTCAACCACGAGACCGGCTCGCCCCAGGCGCCGCTCGAGCCCGGCGCGCCCGAGAGGATGCGCCTCTCCAGGCTCAAGCTCGCCATCAAGTTGAGGCAGAAGAAGGTGCGTATCGTGACGGACGGTTCGTATCTTACTTACCTTTATCGTCACCTGTATAACCGCACCGTGTCCTTGTGTACAGTTCGTGGCGCATCCGAACGTGCAGCAGCTGCTGGCGTCGATCTGGTACGAGAGCGTGCCGGGGTTCCGGCGCAAGAACATGGTGCTGCAGGCGGCGGAGATGGTGCGCATCGGCGCGCTGTTCCCGCTGTACGCGCTGGCCTACACCGCCGCGCCGCACTCCGCGCCCGGCCGCACGCTGCGCAAGCCCTTCATCAAGTTCCTCTGCCACTCCGCCAGCTACTTCATGTTCCTGTGTAAGTAAACAGACGATACAGACATGGAAATTATATGTAGCAATTAACACTGATCCCATACCTAATATGACATACCGTAGGTACTTGTTGATCATAATACGTTGCTGTTTGTTATTTCGGATCAATATAACTCTCAAAGGGTTATCCCACATGCGTTCAGACACCGCCTAACCGATTACTGTATAAGAGTTTACAAAAGCTGTTTCCAAAGCTATATAATATTCCACGCATAATACAACAAATGGTACAGTAATGGTATGTTGTGGAAACGTTATTTCACGTATACAGTTCTACTGATCCTCGCGTCGCAACGTATCGAGACGGCGGCGGGCGGGCTGCTGTGGGGCACGGCGGCGGCGGGGGCGGGGGCGGGGGCGGGCGCGGGGGCGGGGGCCGGCGCGGGGGCCGGGCCGGGGGCGGGCGCGGGGCCGCACGGGGAGCCGATCTCGCGCCGCGGGGCGCCGCCCTCGCTCGTCGAGTGGCTCATCCTCGCCTGGGTCAGCGGTCAGTACCAACCGAACCAAACTGTGTCAAAAGAATCATGACGAAGAGACATCGGTCACTGACGGTCGAAAGACAAACGGACAAATTAGATCCTTGGTGGGGAATTGGTAACAAATAAAAGGCCAATAAAATTAAGAACTTCCTGATGTTGTAAGCGTCTATAGACAATGGTAAACGCACTTACTTATGTATAATCAAATTATGACAGATTTTCTGGGACCTAACATTAAGATGCATGAGTTATAAAAGTAGATATAGTTCTCTGACAAACATGAAATGACATGAGAATAATCAGTTCCATTTGACGCAGGACTAATATGGAGCGAGGTGAAGCAGCTGTGGGACATGGGGCTGCGCGAGTACGTGCACGACATGTGGAACGTGATAGACTTCGTCACCAACTCGCTGTACGTCGCCACCGTGGCGCTGCGGATCGTCTCACACTTCCAGGTAAAACCATGCATCTGAAAACTAGACAGTACCGCACATTTTAGGTATTTAATCGAGACGACGCGAAGGAAGAGGGCAACGGAAATCTGTTAATTCTTCCTACCAACGTATGTACAAGAGACATCTTGGTGGTAGAGATATACCAGCATTCTTGTAAATATTTGCACACACACATGTACTCCACGGTATGCTGTTTTACTATTATTGCTGACTCACATTTCATGCTTGACCTATCTGGATTTTTCTAGGCCTATGGATAAAACAATATTCGCTAACTACCGCCGCATTATTCTAAAGGTAGCTCCGACAAATGTTGCTCGAATTCCAGACATTGTTTTGATACTCGTAATTCGCTTCGGGCGTTAGTTTTATGTGATCGTTTGCATATACTTACCCAAATTGGCTGAAATCGGCATTTGAATGTACAGTTTTTGGATGTTATCCAAATAAAACAATATCCAGTATACATTGGGCCAGAGTGAAATGTGTTCTGAGAGCTGGTGTAGGCGGTCGGGCCCGACCCAAGCACCTTCTACCTTCCCGTGTTCGTCTACCGACTGTCAGGATATTTGACACCACATGACCACAAAATTAGTAAAACCTTACGAACAAAACGTATTTCCAATGTATAACTACTTATGCTGTTGTCGTAGGTCCGTCGCGAGATGGCCCAGGGTCTCGTGTGGAACCAGCCCCGCGAGAACTGGGACGCGTGGGACCCCATGCTGCTATCAGAGGGGCTGTTCTCGGCCGCTAACATCTTCAGCAGCCTCAAGCTAGTCTACATCTTCAGCGTCAACCCTCACCTCGGGCCGCTGCAGGTGTCGCTCAGCCGGATGGTGCTCGATATACTTAAATTCTTCGTCTTGGACATCCTGGTTATCTTCGCTTTTTCTTGTGGTATGTAAAATAGTTAGATCGCGCTGAAAATTACCACATACTAAATTGTGCTATTGTGATTACTATACAAGTTATAAAAAAGTTTCATCAAAGCGTTCTAATAACACAGTTAACTGGCCTGAATACCCCATGACACATCTGGGAATTTCAGCAACAAACGAATAAAAATATCAACTCTGTATTTACTTGATCTCCATTAATATAATTATTAAATTGAGAATCATTGAGAAAGTGCGAGAACTTTCGACATACTTATATTTTCAAAGTCCATTAACAAAACTGTCTCTGTGTAGGTACATTTAATTGTAGATTGTGTGGTTATTTCTATGGTACATTTGCAGGTCTGAACCAACTGCTCTGGTACTACGCGGACATGGAGAAGAAGCGCTGCACGACGGGGACGTCGCTGAGCCCCAACGGCACGCTGCCGGACCCCGACGCGTGCATCGTGTGGCGACGGTTCGCTAAGTGAGCATCACATCGCATCACAACTACGATCACCATTATCGTTAAATCTACATCTCGGCACATAATCTCATCTCATTCATGACTTGAGTATATATTACGTCATTTGGCCGCTTGCCATTGTTTGTTTTTCATTGCGCTCGTCGCCGTATCCGACTATATCCATCATATACGAATATGTTTATTATGTCAAGTAGGCCGATAAATAGGCAGACGGTCCAGCTGATGATAAGTCGCCGATACTAATAGACATTTATCTTGACGATGAACCTTATTACCTAGCGATTATGTATTCGGTGTTAAAAGATGTTGATCTTCAGACAAATTTTGCATTCAACTACAAATTCTGCACTGTAGCGCGTGAATATAGCTATCTAAGTATTTTCAATATGCTATGGTCTCAGGGTCCACGATGTATTCGCATGGTTTTCACATTACCAAACACTTACTTTAAAATGAAAAGCCTACCCGATTATTATTGATCTAAATAAGATAGATAAATCAATGCGATGAAGTGGTGACTTTGAAACAAAGGTAAAGATTCAGACCAGTGGCTATTTTACTTCTACTCATTCGAATTTCCAGTTTGTTCGAGACGATGCAGACGCTCTTCTGGGCGGCGTTTGGGCTGGTGGACCTGGACTCGTTCGAGCTGGACGGCATCAAGATCTTCACGCGGTTCTGGGGCATGCTCATGTTCGGCACGTACGCCGTCATCAACGTCATCGTGCTGCTTAACTTGCTCATCGCCATGATGAATCACTCCTACCAGCTTATATCGGTGAGGAAGTTATTTCAAACTTAGGTACCTGCATAAATCGTTTTTTCGTCTTGTGTACCGTTGTGAACCTAGCTAAAGAGTAAACAAAGTAAACCACTCCAACAAGAGAATGCCTTTGACTGGCCAGTTGCTGGCTTTGTGGTTAGCGGCCTTGACTTTCAAGCCGCTGATCGTGGGTTCTAGTGTTCTGTGTATCTTTATAAGTATTAATTTAAAAGTAGTATATGTAGTACCTTAGTTTGGGATCACATTGGTCGTGAAAAATGTCCCAGGGTATCTATCAATATTATTTTAGGCATATCCTGTTCTTCTATACGTTCCTATATGAAGTTGTATGGTGCAGGAGCGCGCGGACGTGGAGTGGAAGTTCGCCCGCAGCAAGCTGTGGATCAGCTACTTCGAGGAGGGCGGCACGGCGCCGCCGCCGTTCAACGTGGTGCCGTCGCCCAAGTCGCTGCTGTACGCGTGGCGCTGGCTGCAGCGGCGCCTGTGCGGCCACGCGCGCGCCAAGCGGGAGCACATGCGCACCATCAGGGTATGCATGCACACCCACCACACCACGCATATACACTTGACACTTCTGTCTGTCTCTTACGCTGTCACACCAATTTTAAAGATTTTGGTCCGAAGCTAGACTAGAACTTGAGAAAGGACAGTGGCTACTTGTTTTTCCAGGAAAGTTGAAGATCCCCCGAGAAACCGTGCAGCGAAAGATAAATAAAAAAGGATACTTTAGCATCTACCTGGTGCTTAAAAAATTACCTGGTGTACCTATATTATAAACAATATCAAATTATCTTATTTTTTTTATTTTCAGAGGAAAGCGAAACAAGCCAATGAAAGAGACTTCCGGTATCAGGTAAGAGAACTACCTATACCTACGTATGCTAACAAATAGTTAAGTAAATACGCATTTTACACCAAAAATAGTAAAGTATTTTAATGGAACATACAGATCCACCTGCCGTGGGTTCAATTCTCATTGGGACACACATATGTGCAGGACGTGTAATTTTAGGTTTAACTTCTAGAAAATACCTAAATAGTATGATATCATGCACGTAGGCAATAATGCGCAACCTGGTCCGGCGCTACGTGACGGTGCAGCAGCGGCGCGCGGAGTGCGGCGGCGTCACGGAGGACGACGTCAACGAGATCAAGCAGGACGTGAGCGCGTTCCGCTGCGAGCTCGTCGAGATCCTGCGCAACTCCGGCATGAACACCTCCACGGCTAACGCTGGTGCGCCAGGTATTCCACTAACTACCTACTAACGCCTCTACGCTCTACACGCCGCCACGCCGCGCCCCGCAACTCTATGGCACCTAACACATAACCGCTTCGATCTATCCTCCTAACTCTTCTGCGTTGTGTTGCCATTCATCTCTTCTACGTTTAAGGTATGCTTTCTTTTATATCTTAAGTGAATTGGTCGGACTAATTATTTTGTACATACGTACCTATATTATTTATTCTGGCAGTGTTTATCGACCCTAGTGAATACTTCATTCTGATACGAGTTAACTATATGAATGAGGAGCTCTGAAAAAGCTCGAATAATACAGGAACATGTCTGCCGTATCAGTAGTAACTTTGACATTAGCATTTCAAATAATACCGAGCACAACCGTACAGGCGGCGGCGGCGGCAAGAAGAACCGCCAAAAGGAGCGTCGACTGATGAAGGGGTTCAACATAGCGCCAGGCGGGTCCCTGGCGCCGGTGGACGAGTTCCTGGCGTCGCTGCACCACGAGCACGGCGGGGCGCACGGCGCGCACCACGCCTCGCTCACGGCGCTGCTGGGCGCCCGGCTGCGCACCAGCCAGTCCAGCCTGTCCGACGGCACCGGGGCCGCCGGGGCCACCGGGGCCGCCCGCCGCAAGCCCAACGCGCACAAGCGCCGCTGGGGCACCATCATCGAGGCCGCCCGCGCCGCGCGCGTCTCGCGCCTCATCGGCCGCTCCAGGTCCGAGGACTCCGTGTGCGACCACGCCAGGCAATCACCCAGGTCAGTACGCTGTAGTGTTCGTGCTACTTTTGATGTATTCATTAGATATTGTCTATCTCATTTATAAAGGTACCACTCTTTGCGTGAACCTTAGGATGAAAAATCAAATTCACAATTTTAATGCGGAGATTTTGTTACTTACTGTAGCGTTTCCAGAGTCAGAACTTGGTTTTCGATTCATAAATAATTTAAGGACAAAATCTAAAAACCCGGAACAGATACACCTTCTGCTTCGAATAATTTGAAAGCTTAAGGAAAATCTCTTCCTCCAATACTGTAGCGTAGGTATGTTGGGCTTAGAGGACTACTTAGTAGTATCCTAGATAATAAGGGTGATACGTGAACAGCGGCAGCGAGCGGTCAGACTCCGGCAGCGACTCCCAGCGCAGCCCGGAGCGCACCGGGTCCCGCAGCGGGCCGCTGCACCCGCTGACGGCGCTGGCGGCGCTCAAGCGCAAGCGCAAGAAGTTCTCGGACTCGCGGCGCTCGGGCGCGGGCGGGGGCGGGGCGGGCGGTGGGACGGGCGGGGGCGGGGGCGGTGGCGGGGCGGGCGCGGGGGCCGGCGCGGCCGAGGCGCTGCAGCGGGCCAGCTCGGTGCCGGCGCGCGCCCCGCCGCCGCCCGCGCCGCGCCCGCCGCCCGCCAGCGTGTCGCCCTCCACCACGGCGGAGAGCGTGGCGGGCGCGGCGCGCGGCGGCAGTCGCGAGCCGCTGCTGGCCAGCCTCGACGACGACGCGCACAAGGTATCTGTATGCTCTTAACTCTTTGTAATTAAAGCCTCGCTGTTTGTAACGACGAAAATTCTAAGAAAACAGCAATCTAGATAGTACGTGGCAAATTTTATTGATTGATGGGCCTTCGAGCCAAAGTCGAAGGCTCGATACATAAATGATTACCTACTTGTTATCTACCTCTACCTACTACTATCCCACTAACTTAGCTTCTGAGAACTTTATATAATGCTACAAAATTATGTGTAATATGTGCAGCAGGACGCGTGCGGACAATGCGGGTACGAGTCGAGCCCGAGCGGGGGTGGCGCAGTGTGCCCGAGCAACGGCACGGGCGCGGCGCGCTCGGGGTCCACCGGCAGCGCGGGCGGGGCGGGGGCCGGGGCGGGGACGGGGGCCGGGGCGGGGGCCGGGGCGGGGGCCGGGGCGGGGGCCGGGGCGGGGGCGGGCGCGGGCGAGGAGGGCGCGGCGTGCGGCCGGTGCGCGGCGCTGGCGCGGCTGGCGGGGGTGACGCCGCTGCACGGCCACGCGCCGCACCACTCGGCCGGCTGGCTCTAGCCGCCCCACACCCCGCTCCTTGCATCCCTCCTCAATTGCCGCTTGCAGCGCACGCGCACCGATTTTGATATGCATTTACTGAACTTCACTCGAATCTATGTTGCATCATTCTATTGATAACATATGAGCGAGAGCTTTTAATGCGCAACGGGAGGCAAAAGCGAGCTTGAAAGGGGTCGAATGGAAATAAATGAAGATAGATTTAACTGACTAGTGTATGCATAACAGAATCGGCGTAATAATTTAATTAAGAGTAGCTAATATAGGTGGGCGCCACGCTCGCCTCGAGTCGATGTATAGTCGAGCGCACTCGCTGGCCGGAGTACCTACTCTGCTAGGTGATGATGATACACACACAAATAAATTATTGGGTATTTACTAGTTAGTTCTTCCTATAATATTTAACGAAGACATATTTTATCGAACACCAACTAGTTATGTAGATACAAACGAAATTTTAAAGTAGATAGTACATATTAGTGATTAAGGAACTATTTTATATATGAGTAATTAAATACTTATATTTGTAAGAGAAGTCGCAGCGAAACATATATACTTACTTAATCAAATTAGGTAGGTAGGTACTCGACATACATTTTATAGTGAAAATTTATTAGATTGAGAATATTTTAAATAAAATAACTTACATTATTAAATACGAATGACATGGTACAGCGGGACTGTTATGTAGCATTGTTACAATCAGTTTACATTGGACTCAGGTGGTTTGACGACGAGCCTGACTGTAACTTGTAATATTCAAATTATAACTGATTGAAACACTCTCATTTCAAAATATTTACCTCTTACAAAACTAAATGAATATATATTATTTTTACACAATTCAAATATATTTACAGCAGATAGAGAATCATTATTGATTGCGACTTCTCGTACAATGTTTTATTATTAGCAAATAAGTTACCTAAATAAATAATAAGTTACAACTAATATAACAATGTGTTCCAGAATGTTTTCCAAATATGTTACTCTGTCGACGCACATTGAAATAGTGGTAGGTACCTATTAAATAAGTAAGAACGAACAATACGAAACAGGGATTTTAAATGAAACATGTTATCCTAACTATCCGATACCGGCATGAGCACGGCTCCCCTGACGTAGGATAGTGCAGTGTAGCCTGCCAGTAGCCTTGTCTTGTATGTGTGACTATCCAGTATCCACCCTAGACAGGTAGGTAGAGTTACTAGGATCTTCACGCGACTGGCAATCGATCAATAGACATGTTCATTTATTACTCCGATTAGATAGATTGGTTCATTATCTCAGGCGTTGAGAGGAGAGGAGCTGGGAATTGACGTTGTGGTAATCAGCTAGTCAGAAAGCTGCACGCCATTGAAAGTGGCATAGAGCACTGGTCATGGAAATTAACTATTTATTGGTTACAAAATACTTTATATATGTAACATGAAATTCATTATTAGAATCGGTAAGAATCGCAGATGAATGCGTCTAGCCCCTCTCCAATAATGCACGAGTCTCGTTTTGAATTGTTTACGAGAAGGTATTATGTATATCTGGAATACAAAACGTACTGGCACCTAGTCATAGAACGGATAATACATAAATTCATCAATCTAACGCACGACAGAACTCGGCCTGACTCACTGCCATATGGTTATAGCCCTCATTTAGAGAATCCAGTGTAACATTACGAAATTATTATAAATAACCTGAAACGTGGTAACATGGCTGCGTCGGGTAATAACGGGTCCGACCATTTGTATTCCTAGATTCTGTCTCACGCGCCAGTGGGCGGCCGCGCTGCGTGCGAGCGAGACGCGGCTATCCCGACGCGTCGCGTCGCCTGCACACATATCGTCCTCTATTTATACGCCACATAATGTGTATAATTGTTTATCTTATAAATTTATCATTGAGTACTGGATATAGAGTATCTAGTATAACAAGAGGCCTTCACACGTGTTTAGTTGTCGGCGCCGGCGGCCGCGGCTGCGCCGGCGCATAATCGATTATATTTTGTAAAGAGTTGTTATTTATTTATACATTGTATTTGTATATAACGGTGCGAAGTTTAATAAAATAAGCACTACTAGATACTTGTTTTATTCCATACCCTATAACTTGATTCGGGACATGCAGAGGCATCAATTAAACACACTGAGCTGACTGTAGTGGTAACTTATTATATTTATCACATTTTTTTAAAGAATTAAGCCATATATACCTACCCTTTTACTACGATTTAATTGTTGTGCATTACAATTGTTGTATGACATTTCTTTACTAAATTTAGATACAACTAAAATGTCTCTATGAGGTAGTCCTCTACATCACTCGTAACTTAGTTATAGAAAATAATCAAAGTTAATAATAATAACAATTAACTATCGAGCACTATTTAACTACGTTTCAATAATCTTCTAAAAACTTAGGTAACAAATAATTTAAATTAGTGATATCAATTAGCATATATTTTAAGAAGATGTCTCGAGCATAAACTATAATTAGGACTGACGACAATTGCAGTGGAAACAGAGAAAGTAGCAGGTGTTTAAAACATTATTTAATATTAAGTGATACATCGATATGTTATAGTTAAACTATAGTTTATAAAACAAATACATTTGAAATTGAAACAATCTTACTTTTGCATTACCATAAAATATTTGTAGTAGCAGCCAAATGGATATACAATAATAGATCTTTGGTACAACCTAAAAAAACCCTTATTAGACATACCAAAAACTATAATTTACAATTTGTATAAAAATTAAAAGACTTATTGTACAATACCTGAGTAGGTTTTTGCGATACAATATCGGGTATATATAATTATCGGCAGTTGTATCGTCTTGTCTGGGACATAATGCCCACAATGGTTAGGTGTATGGTCTTGTCTGGGGCACAATACTCAATATATTCACGTGTATGGTCTTGTCTGGGTCACAATGCCCACTGAGTCACAATGCCCACAATGGTCAGTCGTATTGTCTTATCTGGGGCACAATAACCACTCTGGTCAATGTTTGAGTCTGGGGAACAATACTCACTATAGTTAGAGATATGGTCTAGCCTAGGGGACTATTCTCAGTATGGTCTTGTTTGGGGCATAATACCCAATATCGTCAGGTGTATGGTCTTGTTTGGGGTACAATACCCATTATTGTCATGTGTATGGTCTTGTTTGGGGCATAATACCCAATATAGTCAGGTGTATGGTCTTGCTTGGGGCATAATACCCACTATAGTCACGTGTCTTGTCTTGTCAGGGGCACAATACCCACTATAGTTACGTGTATGGTCATGTCTGGGGCACAATACCTACTATCGTCAGTTGTACGGTCTTGCATGGGGCATAATACCCAATATAGTTAGGTGTGTTGTCTTGTCAGGGGCACAATACCCACTATGGTCAGTTGTAATATCTTGGCTGGGGCACAATACCCACAATGGTCAGTTGTATGGTCTTGTTTGGGGCATAATACCCAATATAGTCATGTGTCTTGTCTTGTAAGGGGCACAATACCCACTATAGTTACGTGTATGGTCATGTCTGGGGCATAATACCCAATATAGTCAGGTATGTTGTCTTGTTTGGGGCATAATACCCAATATAGTCAGGTGTGTTGTCTTGTCAGGGGGACTATTCTCACTATTGGCATGTGTAGTGTGTGGTGTGTAGTGGTCTATGCGGGTGCAAGGTCGAGCGGCGTGTATTCCGTGGCGGGAGGCCGGCATACAGCGAGGGCAAGGCGGCCGGAGCGCGCGGTGAGCAGCACGCCGCAGCCGGCCGCCAGGGCTCCGCGCTCGGCCGCCAGCGCGATCTGGTTGACCACGCGACGCTCCACCTCGTGCTTTATGGAACGAGCTCCGTAGTGTACGTCGTAACTGTACACCACACACAATTGGAAATAAATATAAAATTCAAAATGGTTTTATTTCAATAGGCTTAAAAGTACTTTTGAATAATCAAGGCTTTGTATTAAATTAATATTGGAATTGAATGAGTCACAATTCTAAAATACTATGTCATTTACTCACTTATTATTTCTTCCAGGATCATTAAATTGAGTAATTTTTTTTTTCCAATATGGTCTCTCCAACATATTTCTTCATTCTTTTATTTCTTACTAGCTGCCTCCGCGCGGTTTTACCCGCGTAGTTCCCGTTCCCGTGGGAATACAGGGATAAAATATAGCCTATGTTACTCATTGATAATGTAGCTTTCTAATGAAAACAGAATTATTAAAATCGGTCCAGTACTTTTTGAGTTTATTCGTTTCATACAAAAATACAAATCTTTCCACTTTATAATACTAGTGTAGATAAGCTAAAACTGTATACAACTCACCCATCAGCCAAGGCGCCGAGCACGCCTCCCTCCCAGTGCAGTTCGACCGAATGCCTCGCCTTGGCCTTCTCCGCCCACCGGTTCAGCTCCATGTTGACGAGGGTGAGCAGTTCCTGGCGGGAGAACGGCAGGAAGTACACGATCTCGTTGATCCTGCCGAGGAACTCGTCTCGGCCGAAGTGCCGCTTCAGGATCGGGCGGACCACGCTGTCCTTGAAGTGGCGGGACACTTCCAGGGACTCTTCGCCGCTGTCGCCCTGCGGTGGGGTCGCTGGCGCTGCTTCCTTGTTCGCTGGAAAATGATAATGATCATGAACATCCAAGAGGCATAATAGCGAGATTGTATAGTTAGTGCAATTTGGTGGATAAATATGACGGGCAATTGGCAATTATTTTACTTCAATATGGACATATGTAGATTCTTGTTTGTGTAAATCAATATCTTGTGTGTAACAGCTAAAGAAATTTGTAATGAGAAAATAGTTATTTTCTTATTGCCAATTACAAGTATCTATTGGATGGACAGTTACCTTTCCCATCTTTGTTGTTGGCGGCGGTGGTGGAAGCGGAGCGGGCGCGCTGCCTCGTCTCCACCTCGTGGCGCAGCTGCAGCCCGTACTGCGCGATCTCGTCCGCCGCCAGGTTCGACGTCATCACGAATATCGCGTTCTTGCACTCGATCAACTTGCCCTTGCCGTCCGTCAGTCGCCCCTGGAAGTTGCATAATATAAAAAAAAAATGTGTCTCGGTCGTTTGTCGTACGAGTCAGCAGCGGCGTGGTGGGGCACAGTACCTCGTCGAAGAGCTGCAGCAGCACGGTGAGCACGTCGGGGTGCGCCTTGTCCACCTCGTCGAACAGCACCACGGCGTCGGCGCGGCGGGCCAGCGCGCGGGTCAGCTGGCCGCCCTCCTCGTGGCCCACGTACCCGGGCGGCGCGCCGATCAGCTTGGCCACCTCGTGCTTCTCCTGGTACTCCGACATGTCGAGCCGGATGAAGGCGGCCGGGTCGTCGCGGTGCATGTAGCGCGCGAGCTGCTTGGCCAGCTCCGTCTTGCCGATGCCCGAGCTGCCGAGGAAGAGGAACACGAGCGGGTGGTCCTCGTCGGCCCAGCCGTTCTCCTTGCGGCGCACGGCGGCGGCGACGGTCTCGATGGCGGCCTGCTGGCCCACGATGAACTGCTTGAGGCGCTGCTCGAGCGGGAAGCGGCGGCGCTCGAGCGCGGCGGCGGCGGCGCGGCGCTCCTCCCAGCGGCGCGCGTGCAGCTCGAGCAGGTCGCGCGTGGGCGAGGGCTCGCGCGCGTAGTGCAGCGCGCGGCGGCCGGCGTGGTCGCGCGCCGTGGGGTCGGCGCCGCCCTCCAGCAGCGCGCGCGCGCCGCCCGCCGAGTCCGCCAGCGCCGCGTAGTGCAGCGCCGTCCAGCCCAGGAAGGAGGCGCGCGCGTTCATGCCGCCGCTGAACTCGTCCTCGCGCCGCTGCAGCGCCTCCAGCGGGTGCAGGCCCGCGGCGGCGGCGGCGGCCGCGGCGCCCGCGTACCGCTCCTGCAGGTCGGCGCGCGCCCCGAGCCGCAGCAGCTCGCGCACGGCGTCCGCCTGGTCGTTGGCCGCCGCCGCCATCAGCGCCGTCCACCCGAGCGGGTGCCGCCGGTCCGCGGGACCCTCCGCCCCCGCACCCGCCCCCTCCGCCGAGCCCCCGCGACGACCGAACTCCGCCTTCGCCGCCTCCACTTGCCTACATTATGTTTATTTATTAAAATTACGTACACTAATGGTGCACACATATGTGCACCCATTATGGGTATAAACAAAATTCACAAAATAATAGTTAAATAAATGTTTTATCTATACTAATATTATAAAGGAGTAGAGTTTGTTTGTTTGGTTGAACGCGCTAATCTCAGGAACTACTGGTCCGATTTAAAAAATTCTTTCGCCATTAGATAGTCCATTTATCGAGGAAGGCTATAGGCTATATATCATCACGCTATGACCAATAGGAGCGGAGCACCAATGAAGAATGTTTCAAAATCGGGAGATTTCTTTTCCAGTGGAGAGCTTCCGCTGCGTACGCTGCGTAAACGGTTAAAGTTACGCTAAAATGATGTGTGACAGAATTGTTCCCCTTCAAAAGTTCTAAAAAAAAGTCCGCGATAGCATATGTCTATCTGTTAAGGTTGGCTCACTATAACCACTTTTATACTAACCAAATTTGTTCGAAAATTAAGCATTATTTGTGAAGGTGTTTTTATAAAGATGATATTAATCCTTATCCAAATAAATACGTTATTCATCGCAAGTATTTAATTTAAAACAAAATTGCCATTTACATCATTCAATTTCAATGAATATCTTAGGAGATATCGCAAATTTAAAATAACATCGCACCAAAATAATTATCAAGTACTGCGCGCGCCTTTATGTGCTGGGCCGGCCGCGGCGTGCAGTCATCAGTTGCCTCTGCGAGGCCATCCTTCTACGTAAACGAAGGGGGTTGAAAGTTAGCGTCAGCCCAAAGTAACTATTCCACGCGGACGGAGTCGCGGGCAGAAGCTAGTATATCATAAAATTCAATGTAAAGTTCACTTGATTACAATACTGGAACCTTTTTGAACATTAGCAGAATATAAAGCTGTGAAACTAAAGCTAAACTTGACATTTTATAAATAAACACTTACTTCCGCAACTCTTGTACATTTCCCAGCTGTGCTGCTTTAAAGAATCTCTTCTCTGAAATAAAAGTTAACATGAATTATCAATACAATAAATTTATAACAACTTGCAAGAAAGTGTTTACACACTTTAGTTTACACTAGCAATGTGTATAAAATATCCAGTTTCTAATAAGAGTTCCAGTACATTGTGGTTTGGATTTTAAGAACAAAATATATCACTGAATGGACAAAGCTAGACAAGACATGCCTAGACAAGATATTGGCAATAATGCACATATAATGAGCATATCCAGTATGGCAAGTTTATCTAGCATTAACATCCTGAACATTACCAACATTCAATCCCAGGAAATCTTACTATCCCTAGTGCCAGAACACCAGAGGGAGGTCTAGTAACTAACTAAAGTCTAACATTACCTCACACTGCTTAATAAATGAAAAACTTACAGCAATCCGGTATCCAAATTGTCAATGCAGCCACTACTAGGCTACTAGCATTTTAATGCAATATGTCAAGAAATTGCTGGACTAGTAATTCTAAATTTAAAAAGCAACTATTACCATTAAAAACATTATCAGCTGCGAGTAGCGCGAGGGCCATGGAGCCTGCGGCCACCGCGGCGCGGGAGGCGGTCGCCCGGCGGCGCCCGTCGTCCCCGGCGCCCTGCGCGGCTCCGACGGCCACGCGCCGCGCCCCCACACTCGCCAGCCCCACGGACCGCTTCAGCGCGCACATCAAACAAACACTCGATCGCCTCCACGACATACTTCACTGTTGTATTTTCTGCTATTTAAATTATATGGTTGCTTTGATATTATGAAGACATCGCTAACTAATAAAGAGGCGTATGCTATCAGTTTTTAATAAGTATCATTTTTCCTCCATGTTTCACACTGGTTTCTGTATTTTTCTTCTGAACTTTTATTGCGTCAGTCAATTTTGAGATTTTCCATTCCGAATTTTCCAAATCAATCAGCTGTCTGACTTTAGACATTTATTGTCACATCTGTCTGACTGACAGCCTGAATAACGTTGACGTTAGTATAGCTTCATAGAAAAAAACCCATTTATCAACATTCACAAAAAACAGAACAACCTTTGATTAAATATTGTGAAAATTGTGATTATATTTAATTGTAATTAAACAAACTATATCTGATTGAATCAAGAAAGAAGAGCAACTGTACCAAAAAAGGTGAATATTGCAGTTTTAGCAACAAGTGCTGCTAGAAACGCCCACGTCAATATTGTATTATAATGTGTGTCAGTCTGTGGATCCATTCATTCTTCTTTCTGTCAAACTTAGCTGTCACTCGTAAAAATGGTGGACCTTTTTACTCTAAGTTCAAGGAAAATGGAGGGATTTTTAAATAAAATTTAATGCCTGATGGGGTCATTGATCTTTTAAAACCAACCCCTAAAGGGTTATATTATGCTTATTGCGATAAATACGCCTAGTTAGCATATCGAACGTAGAGCAGGCCGTTATGTGTTGACGCTAAGTGTATTTGTTTGTAAATTTGCGTGGGTCTGGTTATGCGTGAGACATGGCTCTGGGAGGGTCGACGTTCTTGAAGAACGCCACGATGCTGGAACAGCTTCTCGAGGAAATCAACTTCCAGCGGACCAAGGAGATGCGCCAGTTGCTGAAAGATGGTGAGTTCTCAGCAACGAAATATTTTCAGCGTCGTATGGGCATGAAAGACATCATGTAAATGAAAATACACGAATGAATGATCTAAACTTTTATGATGTTAGTCCATGTTCCCACTTCGACATATAAATATTACATGGTAATTTGTTTATAATGTATTTATTTATTTTTGGATTTGTGCTAAACCTATAGACAAATAATATGATAGCATCATATAATGAATACACCCATCACCCTTGAACCACTGAGGGGAAAATTCAATTTTTAATTTAAGCCTATAAAATGTATAATTGAAATAACTACAAAATAACATTTAACATTAGATTTAAGTATATAGAGAAGTAATTAAGTATTACATGTTATTCTATGGGTATAATTTCAATTTAATTATTGAAAGATTTCCTTATGAATTTCTCATAAACTCCAAGCCTTATATTCATACCTGTAATTAGTAGATTCCAACTACTTTAAACTTTATAAATGCAAAGTAGGGTCAAAACTGATTTATTCCATATGTAACACTGTGCCTATATTTATCAATTCTTTTCTTTGGTTTTCAGGTATGTTATTTTCATCTGTCACAGTCATAATTTGGCCAATCCAGGTTTGATATATTGTTTAATAGAATCTGATTATACATGGTCATGTATAATACCTAGCAATATTTTCTCATAGACCCAAGTCTCATGTGGCTGAAACCGCTGGCAACTGCTACTGTATGCAACAATTGTGAACTACTGAACTCATATTTATACTACACTAATGATACTCAATCATACTAACTATAATGTAATAACTAATAATCTATAGGTATAAGAATGTATTTAAAAGTAGTTTAAATAGTATATCAGCTATCTGGTTACCATTACACAAGCTCACATTGAAGCTTACTTTGGAATCTGATTGGCTGTATGTGAAAAATGTCCCAGGAAATTTATTACTATACCTATATAAAATTTGTTAGTTATTATTTCAAATTGTACAACTTGAGCTTTTGCTTAAAGGGTAAGTTTTTAAGGAATCATGGTGGTAAGCAATTTTTACTACCTGCCTAGCTACCAGTCTGCATACCACTATACATGGTCTGTACTGGTAGCATTTTAAAAATCTTCTGTTTTGTAGGTATTTGTAAAATATGTATCATGGATATTTTTCAATCTGCTTGAACATAACTGTTTGCTATTAAGAACCTTCAGGGTTGATCTCTGTTTTTTATATGTAGTTGACCAAATAGGTAGTTATTTGTGCTTTACAAAAAAATATGTTAAAAGAATACTGGAAGTCCCCTAAAGTCTAAACAGAATATACAGCAATATGTCTGTTTTTTCTGTGTCTAGATGTAATTATCTATATATAAATATGTATTTAAAAGTACTATATCAGCTATCTGGTTACTATGTCACAAGCTCTGCTTAGTCAGAGCGGCCATGTAGGGAGTCAGATTGGCCATGTGTGAAAAATGTCCCAGGATATTTATTTATTTTTGTATTATTTTACATGTTCTGTATCCTTTAAAAAGCCTATTTCTTAACTTTATTTTATACATAAGTAGTGACTTTTAGCGTATTGTCCACAATCGTCCCCGGGTTTATCATCACAGCCACCCCTTGTTGTGGTGACCTCCAACATTAATTACTTGGTTGTTTGTTACCTAAATTAATGGTTTTTCATGAGCTATGCTTCTAATATATGTCTAATTTACCCTACAATTTCATGTGTTAAAAAGTTACCTAACGGTATCATCACTCCTCATGATCATGTTCCTATTTTTATCTATCTATGTATAAAAACAAATATTCCCTATTTCCCTGTCGTCACGGCAATACGCGTGAACGATTTATTCTATTGTTCTATTTGGTCTTAAATGGTTGTCTTAGTCCAAATGAGATTATTATGAAAAAATATATATCAAAAATTAAAGTCCTCAGGGAACACGTGTGAAACCGCGGGGCAATAGCTAGTCTTTGATAAATTCTTTGTATAACTTTGTCTTTTGTCTCCCAATAGTGTGTCAACGTTTTTACCTTGATTTCTGATTAACTAATTGTACTATGAAGTTTGGACTTAGCGATGAGTATCAATTCTTTATGTAGACTACATTAATGACAGCTAATATAGTATATAATGCCGATGATACACCTATCCCCCGGTGGTGTGAAACAAAAGCATTGTAAATTAATTGACTCACCATTTCGTGACGCATACATAATGATGTCAAATATGTGGCCTGACACGGTAACTAATCTCACTAATATAAATAAATATTCTGGGACTCCATATCTGATACCAAAGTAAGCTTCAAAGTGAGCTTGTGTTATGGTATCCAGATAGCTGACATACTATACTACGTTTTAAATACACATCTACTTATATAGATATTAACATCCTGACACAGGACAAACAGACATTTTCACGGTTACCATAATAATGGTAACCGTGAAAATGAAAAGCAAAATATCGCTTAAACAGTTTTCCCAAAGGATATCTATGCACAATCCTCGAATAACGAGTTTCCTATATACTAATAAGATTATATTTTCTGGGCGTAAATATTTGTGAGTAAAAGTATCCATTTTGAAAGAAAATATAAATCTGGTACAAGCTCTTTTTAGATTTAGAAATAACTAGCTTCTACCCTGCGGTTTCACCTATATATCCCGGGATATCTTCAATTGCCTATGTGTTAATCCTGGGTGTCAGCTATTTCCATACCAATTTTTATTAAAATCGCTGGAGCCGTTTAGACGTGAGGAAGTAACAAACATACGCACTCACAAACTTCCCCTTTATAATACTAGTGTGGTATCCCAGCATTTGTTATTATATTATGCGTACCTATGCTTTTTTTCAAGCTTATAGTAATCATTTCAACCTTGGTTTTAAGTAGCTTGTTTGCCAAACGCAATAGCAGGTTACAGGGGCTTATATACCTACCCACGAAAACCTAACATTTATTTAATTATTATATTATTTATTAATTGAATTGGAGGGTGGAACAAAATTTTCGAGGGATTAAATTAAGTAGCAGTTATCTAAGTTTTGGCACATGAATGAAATAAATAACTTATGTGACTCAGAGTTCAGGTTGTTTCTTTGACAATGAAGAACGGTTAAGGCTGAACTCAAGTAGTCTTTTGGTTTCCCATATTATAATCTGCCACATAAAGCTTTTCTTTATAACTCAGTTAAATACCTTTAGGGTGCATATTAACACACAATGATTTGTTAAGAAAAACATTTATTTAAGTTTACAACAGCATTGGTATAAACATTTAGTTTCATGTCCCCCGCACACACGCAACGCTCGCCCATACACGTCAGCTCACACACACACACTCACACGGAACATGTTACAAACTCGGAATGTGACACAAAACATAACTTATTTGAACTCTTCAACAGCCTCTACCTAGTTATCGTTGGAGTTACAATCTCGTCAACATATTTTATTGGCAATCAGTGAAAATACAAAACAATAATGTGGGTATAAACAACACGCTCTGTAGGGGATATTTGAGTGAGTTTTGAGCAAAATTTCTCTCAGGAAGGTCCAATGCGTTTCAATATCATTTTATTAAATTAAGTGGCAACAAAAAATTTCATTAAAATTCATAATTTACAAAACATATGTTGTAAAATAAAAGATTATTGACCGAAATAATTATGCCTGTACATTATTATAGTCTACATTACATAGATTCATAAATATTATGGCAATTTAGCTATAAAGCAAAGTTTGTACAGCCGACAATTTTATTGAGATTCAAATTATAGCTTAGTCGTTTGCTGGGTCGTCGTTTTATTCGATTCAAAAGAGTGTATGTTGAAATACACGACCCAGTGGAAACAGCTTGTATTTAGTTAGGTACCTGTATATACATAAAATACTATTTGTAACAAGTAAGTATTGCACAGTGTTTACCAAGACCAAACCGGTGCAAGAAATAAGAACAATATTTAACACAACAAAACTCATTCCTTATGAAATCTTATCATCGTTAATAGTAAATTAATTAATTCTAAATAATTATAATACATTTAGTAATAATAATATTACGTAAAAATGCAGTTTAAATTTAATAATATTTGGCGTTCGAAGTGGAGATTGGGAACACTCAGATACGACAGGAACCGAACCTGCAGGCAGTAACCCTGGACCTCCAGGGGCATACTCTGACTGATACGAGCCAGTTTGCCGAGACTCGACTGTCCTCGTTTATCTGTCCTTATAAAATGTGATTTGTTCAGATAAGATACGAACATTGCTTTCATTTATTTAACATTTATGGTAATATCTCGATGTTGTAAACATTCCATCGAATCTGAACGATTATAACTTTATAACAAATCCAAGCAACATTATATATAGACACGTAGTACAGTACAGTATAGTATAGGATTACATCATATTATATTCCTTCTTTATTCATAAAGGCACTTTGAAGTTAACACGTCTGGCGAACCCTTTCAGTAAGTAACCGTTACCAGAGATAGAATATTATAAAGTTTAATACAATCGTTACGAGACGGTACCCTAGTGTGAATACGCTACAAACATATATATCACGTACATTTCCAATTCTACATAAGTCTAATTAATATTTACAGTTAATATCCATGGACCAATATTGAGACATACAGTTGCCAAACGTTCCAAAATGTTGCAGATTCTGGCTTCGTAGTGCTACAAGGAACGACGTACTGGACAGACCTGTTCGTGCGCCACTTCCTGTTCCAAGAGGAGCAGTCCATCGACTGCGACGACCTGCTGTTCTTCGTGAGGAAGCGCCACGTGAAGGGCTCGTCGCGCTACCTGCCCAAGTATGAGGTAAACCTCACCACTACACTTTAGGCACTCGCTAATGGAAGCTGAACTAACGTGAGATGTAAATAGCTGTATCTACGTCACAGTACGACTATATGTTACAATTTATCTGTATTGGCGGCTCTTATCAACCTTATTTATAGTATGTTATGCAGATGAATGATTTACTGTAGGTACCTATAGATACTGAGGCCGGCTGGGCTATGATGTACGCCACGAGAAATACTCGTGAAGATTTTATTAAATTATTAACCGTTCTAAAAATTTTATTCGAAAAATAGTTTAGATACATGTATCGTCTAGTTGTAATATCTATTCGTTCATATAAAAGAATGTTAAATAAAGTGAAATCGAGCCATTTTGTCTCTAATGCACAAGTAGTAACGTGGTGTAAGTACATTTTAGCCCCACCGATGCGAAATAGTTACATATTGCGAATATATTAATATTAACAAAAGTGCCAGCGATTATTAGCTAGAGGAACATTCAGACAAAGCCTTTAATTAATATCATTGTTAGAGTTCATTTCTAAATTCATTACAATTTACCTTGGAGACTTGATTTTGAAAATATAGGCTAATATTTAATGCTAAAGAGCTAATAGTTTCGAGAAGCTTTGATTATGTGCCCCCGGTGCTTACTGTTTGATACATAATTAAAAGAACAGTTTATAAATATTGTGCATTTAACGTTTCTCTAAAAATAAATATAAAAAATAATTAGGTTGCATTTGTGACATGTGGAATGTTCTGTGTCGGTAGCCGTCGGTGCGTCGGATATCTATTAGTCTCTCTATGAAATGAAAGTCCCCCTATTAGAATTCTAGTTTAGCACCATTTGGATGAAAGTTATAAAATTCTATCAGACATTCTTTGGAAATACAAAAGTATGCATTAACAACAGTTAAGTATGTACTTTATTTTAAACAATATAAAAATATTATTTCTTACAATAGGCTGGTAAGTGCACAGCCAGCACGTACAATACAATACAATACAAGGGCGCACCGCTCTGACAGGACACCCGACCGACCCTCGCTTGCAAGACCTGGCACCCGACTCTCGCGCCTTCTTAGCAGTGGCATGACCCGTCGCATATCCACAGCGCACTGGCTAGGAAAGCGCGAGCGCCGCGTCTGCTCAGTCGCTCACCACTCCACTCGGCAAACATTAATCACAGTACAATTTGCTAATAAATATGAGGTTCTTAGTTAGACTCGAGATTGATCGTTCAATAACCGCTTATAAAATATACAAATTTACAAAAACAAAATCTCTATCAACAGTTGACAGTACTATATAATTGATCGATTAGTTCATTGTCAAATAAAATCAACCCTTACAATATTCAACAATAAAAGCATACGAGGTCGTCAACGTCTATAAAATAGTCCGCGATAGATATACATTTAGTACGAAATAAATATGCTCTCACTTGACGAGTTAGATTATCACATTTGACACGCAGCGGACGCTCGATTGTCTGTTCGTTCAGTCGGACGGGCGACCGGCCGCCACTCACTCGCGCCTTTCCGCAGACGGACGTCGAGGTGTTCCGCAAGGACTCGAAGAAACTGCCCATCGGCGACCCGGAGATCGACTGGGAGGAGACCGTCTACCTCAACCTGATCGTGCACCAGTTCGACTACACGCTCACGCTGGCCATCTGCACGCGGACCAGCCCCAAGGAGCTGCAGGTCCTGAAGCGGCACTCGCAGAAGGTGAGCGTCATACTCGCTCCGGCGGCGGCGTCGGCGGCACAGGCGCGCGCGCGCGTCACTAGCTGAGCCGGCTGAACAGCTTGGTGCGCGGCCACGGCAGCGGCCAGTCGTAGCGCCGCGGCACCGGCCCGCGCACGTTGCGCTCCAGGTACGTGAACAGCCAGTACCACCACTCGCGCTGGATCATGTAGTGGTTGTACCCGTTGCCGCTGCGGTGCGGCGTCACCAGCAGCGCGTGGAACGTCCAGAAGAGCCGCGTCGTCACGTAGTACGCGATCACCACGTCCACCGTGTAGTGGCCGTGCGCCAGCAGCACGAACGACACGCCCAGCAGCGCCGAGCCCCACATGGCCCAGTGCACCGGCCACAGCTTCTTCGGCGAGTACTCCGCCACTATCAGGTAACTCAGCACGAGCACCATCGTGTGCCCCGAGTATATGTAATCCCCGCAGTAGGTGTGCTTGCCGTTTATCGACAGCCCGAAACCTGATATCAGGTAGAACATTCTTTTGATGACGAGGAGCGGTGTAGTGTTGTTGCTCTTCGGGCTGCAGTAGTAGGTGGTGCTCGAGACGGGCAGCACGGTCACGAACATGGTGACCGAGCGGTACAGGTACAGCAGGCCGATGATGAGGAACAGCCGCCGCGCCACGATGAAGCGGTGCTTGTGGAAAACTATCACTAACATGGCCACGGTCGTCGAAACCATAATAAGGTATTCGGAAACGGCTAGGCCCCAGTCCCTCGCCATGACATTATCCAGCACGATGTCATTGAGCGGCGCGGTCGTATTTCTGTCCGGGAGACGTTCGTGCACCAGGGACAGCGACATCATGTTTATACACACGCATAAAAATAGGAAGAAAAACGATACGATCGTTTTCCATATCTCTTTGGGGTATCTCTCCTCCCTGACCGTGCCGGGCGGTATCTCGACGATGAAGTCGCCCCCGTGCGTGCGCTGCGGGGAGTGGTCCTGGTCGGGGTCCGACTCGTCGGTGGTCGGCTGCGGCGCATCCTTCTTGATGGTGCGAGCCAGTAACGGTTGTCGTTGCATCAGCTCCGCCTGGTTGGGCATCGCGCCTTCTGGCCTCTGTTCGTTTTGGTGTCTGGAAGCGTTGTTGTTCAGGTCATTCCGCTTGAGGCGCGCCTCGAAGTTGATGCCTCGGATGTCTTCACGGGCGGTGTGCGACGCTATGTCGACATCGCAGAGCGGCGGCGTGGCGGAGGGCGAGGGCGAGGGCGTGGGCGAGGGCGCGCGCGGCACCAGCGCTAGCTGCTTGGAGGGCAGCTCATTGGCGAGGTACACGCGGACCGACTCGACGAGCGGCTCGGCGAAGTTGATCTGCTTCGGCGGCGTCGGCTCCTTGTCAGGGGACCGCGCTGAGATAGTCATCCAATCACCATTCGGTTGGATCGAGCCTGGAATCGAGAAAAAACTACGTTACCTTCACGTTCACTTGACATAACGGGAGTTGGCGTACTATTAAATAATGGTTTGTGTACAGCAAAGTAACATCATATTTAACTATTGTCGTGTTTAAATCTACATTCCATTCTACACTCGTTTTGTGGACTCATCAATCATACATTTATAATTATCTAACGTTGTTTACTTCACTAAAGTAACGTGATATTTTAACCAAGTAAATATTTTATCTTCTCCGCCACTAGTTTGACTGGTTTTAGCGTTTGAAGGGCAAAGTAACGTCGAACATTGTAAAACGGGCGAGGATTGTTATTTATCGTATTTCGAGAAAATTCTGTGTACAAACAAACTAACAATAGCAACGGAGGCACGGTTCAAAGACCGGGGGCTACGATTGCGCGACGGCGGCGTGCCGGTACGGTGCGGTCCCCCCCTGCCTCCTGTCAGATGATGATAATTAGCTGTCGTCGTTTGTTGTGTACCGTGTACCGAGCACCGAGCACCGAGCGCCGTGTGCCGCGCCGAGTCCGCGCACAACGCGCGCCTCCGAGACCGCGACACACGCTACGAGACAATGATGGATCGCCAGACGACGGATTTCTCTTTCGCCACTCGTAGCGAGAATAAGTTTTCGTACGCGCTGAGGAATGTTTCCCGCTCGTTATTCCGACTCACCCGATCGATGTGCGAGCTGTCATTCGGCGGGAACGCGGGGGCTCATCGATTCGTCTCCGTCGTCCTATGCGCCCGATAGAAAGCCGGAGCGCCGGCCTCGCGTCCAGTAAAACTCCACTTGCACCGAAACGGGGTCGAAATGGAAAACGATATGCACACACTTCACTTGACGGCTAACGGAACTGCACTTCGCGAGGGGACGCCCGCTGCCACTATCGAGCTTTACTGCAGGTGGTCACGTTCACATCCGAGATGCACAACACTGGACTGCGACCGAGGCCGCGGCTCGCGGTGGCTAAATTATTTTATTATCGACTGGAGCTGCGTAGCTGCGAGCGAGCGTGTAAAGGGGCGACCGCGTACTAGAAAAGATGTAGCACTGGTTGGCTCCGGTCCGATGGCGCTCGGGCGACGTCGGTCGCGATCGGCGGCGCTCGGCTCAATGGAAATAATTACGCGCGCGTGACGTCACGAGCGGCCGTGCCCCCCCGGCTCCCCGCGGGATGCACGAGGTGCCTACCGTGAATGGGAAACTCGCCGGGTTCTCGATTTAACTTAACGACTACCTGCTCGCCAGTCGCCACCGCACTCGCTTCCGTAATGGGAAAAAAGTACAATCTTTTTCGCATCATGAATTTTCAATTGCTAATTCGTATGTAACGAGAATGATTTTCCGCCGACGGTGACAATCCATTCTGGCAGATATCCAAGTTATAAAAATGATTAAGAGCTATGTGAGTATAGTCATCCTCTAGTGCTGTAGACGCTTTCTTTTGGGTCAAGTGTTTTATGGATATTGTGCAGTGGCGGCGGTGGCGCGTTGTAAATGAATCATTTGTCCATGTTATCGACGCTGTTGCGCTGCGGAAGAGGCCAATTTGTAATGGCAGCCATTATAACAGACCGATCGGCTTATATCCTAACGTTTCCTTTTCCGTTGTTCTGCAGCGACCTTATAATCAAGCTATGATATTATAAATGTTTCATTACAAACTACTTTGTTTGTGTTTTATAATGTACGACATTTCATTATTAAGAACTACTTTAACAATTTTTTTCAAAAAAATATTGAAATCCTTTCGGCCGTGTGCGTGACTAAATCACAAAAATTCAAGTATTTTAATTGATTAAATTATTTGGATTCATAATATAGTTTCGTAGTTAAAATGTAGTTTAATTTTGAGTGTTCACTGTTCATGGTTTCAAAACTCACGGAGTGTGTGCCCAGTGGGCGAGTATCTTTGGATCCGGTTCCGAAGAGATGAAAAGGCGTTAGACGGGTCTAACTGGTAGCTGCCCACGCTTATTCTATGCTCATATCAAACGGAATATTTAACCTAAAGTCAGGGTTGGTATTACTACAATAATTATAATATTTTACATTTCAATCTTAGTTACTCATCGCCTTAAATGACCCTGATACTTAAATATAAAATGATATTGTTATACTAGGCATTTTAGAATTGTTAAACATAAATATTACGAATATATTTAATAGTTTAGTTGGTAGGTAATTTATAAGTGACTAATTTAAATTAAACCTAAGCAAAAATATTAAATAAACTTTAAATACCAATTAATAAAGGAATACATATACCTACTTAATCTCACTTGACTAATTGACATCACATTATAAAATGTGAATAAATAATTTTAATTTAAATAGTAAAACATTAGTGAAATCAGAAGTCATTAAGTAGGTATCTACCATTCCGTTCGTGACCCCTCAGTGTATGGCTAATGTCAATTAATTATAATTCGATACGTTTATTGATCATAATTGTATGCGGGTGTTTAATAGACCCTTGTCTAGTTTAGACAGGGAATAAAAAGAACTTCTGGATCACCTATCGGCTCGGAATACAACTTTGAGCTGATAACAACCCTTAAGAAACACAAGGTTTATTTTTTTTTATGTGACCGATACTTAGATTCATTTAATTACTTTTTTAAATGTAAATATTAATAGAAGCCCAATGAAGCTCTGAACAAAGAAAACGAAGAAAAAGGGGATGCCTCTGTCCAACAGTGGGACACCATAGGCTCCTAGTAATTAATATGTATATATCAGTACATAGTAACCTTATTTTAGTGGAAGGCGTTCTTACGGTTTTACCTCTAATATAACTGCGTTCTGAGCCCCGAAAAATGGCAAGTTTGTCCCTGACATATTCTCAAACATTCCTAATCGACGTTACGGCCGCAAATGTTTGTAGTACACAAGTAAAATTAGATATTTATTATTTTGACCCCAATTTTGTATATTTCTAACACAATTCTTATTACGATATCAATTTGGTCGCTATAGAAGAATGTTTAATGACCCTTTGGCTACTTTAATGTACACATTTCTATTTTTATTTAGAATTTTATGTTCCGGCTTACCTTGGTCGACTCTGATTTGCAAAAGTAGAAGGTCTCACATATTTAAATTTTGAATTTATTATTTGTAGTAAAACATGTCTACATTAATTTTATAAGCCGCCAAATAATTACGATCGGGAGATACAAAGACCTTTTTAAAAGTGTCTTGAAAAAGATGTTATTCAAGTTTCGTACAGTAAATATTTTCTTTTACAAATGTGTTCTATTTGGCATGGAAGTATTGGCAGTTGTTTAAAGCCCGTCGCTGCTTGGCAGTCGCTTCCTCGTGACGTCAGACCACCTTTTCTGGTCTAGCTTTTGTACTAACTGTTGGTCAGCAAATTCGAACTTATATTTCTAAGACCATAATTTTATGAAGTATCTTAAAATAGATGCCGTAAACGTGTGTAGGTGCTTCAGTGTGTCGATAAACACATAAACAATGTGCGTTAGACTAGACAGGCGCCGGTAAACCGGGTCAAGGCGTTACCTGGATACACAGGTATTGCTCTCCGAGCGCTAGGAAGCGTTACGAGGACAATGAAAGGGATTTTATCGTATTTATAGTTCGTACGCGGCGAGGGGAACACAAGAAAAGGGGCTTTGACCAAAAAAATATAGGGCCCGCATTTTATTAATCCCCTTCCTCATCCGAACCGCATCACTACTGAGCCAATAGAAATAAATGCAAGTAACAAAAGCAAATAAACTCGACACATTGTTGTTGATAAGCAATCTTTATAGCGGTTTTGTTTGCCGTTTTCATCTCACGATTCCTTTCAGCGCGCTTAATGTTGTGTGGGAACGTGACGCGGTGCGCCTCCACTTATTCTCGCACACCGATAAAAGCGAAATTATCAAACACTAGTGGCAACCCGGGGCTTCACCTTTTCTTAAAGGTAGTCTTATGTTATCCCTAGCTTTAGTCGGTTAAATTAAATTTCATAAAAATCGTTCCAGTAGTTGAAACTGACAGAGTTACTCTCGCATATATAATGTAGGTAGTGATTATGGTTGATCTTGCGTCGTTATTTATAGGCGGAATGTTCTGGCGACGAGTGGCCGCCACCAGAGCATGTGAAGGGCGGTCAAGGTGTCACAGTTTGAGGGCGACGGTCCTAATCTGAATTATTTGTGTAATAGTGAATTAATGTAGTTACAAGACCGTGGCATTTACCTTTAAAAGTCGTAGTAGGTAATAGCTTTTAAATATTTCAACTGGTTAAGTATTCAACATATGTCTGAAGTGTTAGTGTTAGCTGCATTCTGTTCAGTTTGTTTCCAAACGTACTAAACGATTCGTTATCACTCGCTAAACAGGACCTGGGCTAACAATTTAGCGTGCTTCATATAATTGTTAGCTTTCCTCTCGACTCTCGTGATGTCGTGAAACGTGCTCGCTGTTTCCACAAAGTAAAAGCCACTCAAACTGTTTGTTTTAGTGTAGTCGTGACGTCACTCGTCCGTTGCTAGACTCGCTCCGCTGTTGGAGGGATGTTCATTTGATACGTTGCTTGTATTTAGGTCACCAGTCGCTTTCTAAGCGGGCGTGCTTATACGTTTGACTTGACAGTATCGAGGTGAACGACCGCTGTCTTGTTTATTTTTCCCAATTTAATATTTCGGAAAACGTGTATTTAGAGGTGGCGTCAGTTAATATCAAATGAAAGTCGTGGCGCGTTACACTAGTATTATAAAGAGGAAAGATTTGAGTTTTTGTTTGTTTGTAAGGCTCCGATTTGTATAATTCTTTCACCAATGGAAAGGTAGATTATCGGGGAGTGACAGGCTATTTTATCCCGAATGGAACCGCTACTCGGAAGTTAGTTCAGTATATTTTCCGTCTACTACGTCCCGCGTCGTTACTCCTTTGTAAGCATTATTGAATGTATTGAACACATCATGCGAGTCGAGTCCTCGATACAAAAACCGCTCAGTAAACATCCGCGCTTGAATACTGCACATTTTAATACAAGCTATTGTTTCCTTTGAAGCGGAGTTTTAATGAACTCACAAACAACAAATGATCGTTTTAAATAAAAAGCAATGAATGATATTAATCATCATCAGCACATATACGTCTCCACCGATAACCACAATCCTCCCCATACAACGAGGGGGGGTTTAGACCATAGTCCTCCACACTAAACGAATACGGATTGGAAGCTTCTCATGCCTTTTATTGTGACATCTCTGGCATGCAGGTTTGCAAACTATGTTTTCCTTCACCGAAAGCCAGTGTTATGAATAAGTTTTTATACATCGAGGGTTCAAACTACATCCTCATGATTGTGAGCCTGCGTTCCCAAGTGCCAAAAGCCACCACGGCTATTTAAAGTAATTATATTAATGTCTCAAGCAATTAACTAAGATATCGTCAAGCGCAGTATTTTGCGGTTGCTAATCACGTTCCATAGAAAGTCCATTAAATGAAGATATTCATTGGGTTTCATTAGGTTTCCCTCATTAACAAAAACATTAGTAATTTTGAAAACATGTTTGTTTATTTTAAGTGACGACGCGGTGGTGACAAAAATATACCTACTGAGTATTCTGAAAATATTCTCGTGACGTGTATGTGACCTGTGTTCTATGAATAAGCGTATGTATGTATTACTAATCGTTCACATATATCGAAGGCATGACTTGTTTGTTATTTTATAGAACGAACTTTGAACTGTGGAATTATCGAACCCTCTAATTATTCCATTTTCTTAGTATTTGTTGTGGGTAGGGTCTTAAAACTGACACACTAGCCAGTTATGCGTTAGTATTACGTTTTAAATTTAAAATGTCAGTTACCATATACACTTCTACAATTGTTTCGATTTAGAAAGTTAAAACGTGGTATTAACATAAGATTGTAATTAACTTTCATGTGCTTAGATGGTGTTGTATATGCCTATATCCGAGTGACTAGCCACTAGACGGACCGTCTGCTTAATTCCTCTTACACCCATACCCGTCATTTGACCTCCCAAGCGACGATGTTTGATTATACTATTGGCAGACTTAGTTCTGCCCACCAGCGACTCCTTTCTGTGGTACTGATGATAAAGATAGTTGACAATTGATGAGAATTCAGCATTGAGTCTGAATTCAGATCAGCATATACGGTTCCGTGATTTGATTCCGTGTCGTTGTGCAGGTGTACGCGTCCCCGAGCCGCCGCAAGATGGACACCAAGGGCGAGGGCGAGGAGATGACCTACCCCCACATCTGCTTCATGGTCGACAACTTTGACGAGGTCAGATATCGTTTATATTACCTTATGTTACTGTTAAGTTGGTGTCTGTGTGGGATTTCTCATTCATCATCAGCTCATGTGTCCATTGTAGGACGAGGGTCGCACAATAACGGCTTGCGGACTTCACATGCCTTTTGTTGTGACATCTCAGGTTTCATCACGATGTTTTCTTTCACCGAAAGCCAGATTGTTGATCCGTAGGTACTTAAGTTTTTAAAACTCAGAGGTAAGGGCCAGGGTTTGTACCCTCATGATCGTGAGTCAGTGCGTTCCCCATTGAGCCACCACAGCTTTTTCTGTGTCGGTTACAAAACTACAGTACGAAAGCGTCTTTAAATATATTTTTACGTTATCCATTAACATTAACTGAGCATCTTCTGCGAAAAATGAAGGGGAGGTTATCCGGTTATTAATATTCTTTCTATTATCTTATAAAATTACTTATACAATCGGCGGCCTTAGACAAGATAGATGGCGACTAGACCTCGTTAGCAGGAAAGCGATTCGATCGAAGCCTGTCACGTGACAAATTATGTTATCGTTTGAAAGTCAGGTTGTGTGATTAATGGCTGCATGAAGGTATTAATTGGACGAACGAGGCAGCGGCTCAGGCTTGCTCGACGAACGATTTGAACGTTGCTGTGAGTGACAGTGGACGAAGGTCTGCTGGCGATGGCAATATTAACAATGATTACAATGTCCGAAGTCCACGAGACAAGTTCACTGAAGCATAAATGAGCCAAATTGACAGTCCATTAACTCGCGAGTTCGGGCACGGCTCGGCGGACCGCCGCGCGGCTGCCGCTGACGAATGTGTCCCAACAATTTATGGAGCTGTCATCATCGGCTTTTATTCAACGCTTTGAATACATACAATCCCGTTTTGTTTGTTATAAACTATATTTCTAAAGAAGAGCTCAAGGCTTAAGCATAAATAGAGCTAGCGATAAATTTAGGTAAGAGCCGTGCCTTAGAATCTAGTTTTCAGTGTTTCGCAAACATCTCTAGACCGGCGTAAAGCGAGGCCGGTCGAACAAAGTGAATGAATCAACAGGATAATTGCTGTGTTTCTGTTTTTATCGCTTTTCCATTATAGTTAAATTACGTTCACAGTTAATTACTTCGATTATTAAGATTGTTTGTGTTGCGGTGGAGTTTATTTTAGAATGCCAACTCATAACGGCTCAAATGTCTATAGTTGTATGATGACAATCTTTATTTAAGTCTTTGAGGAGTGCTATTTTAAATTCTACGAAAGTGTCTCTTGTCTACGTCACACGCGTGAACTAATCAAGGGGATAAGTAGGCGTATATGCAGTAAAGTTTATTTTCGGTTGCCGATAACACTACACATTGTATTTAATTATCTATTCGAACCGATCACATTACATACAAAATTTAATCAGTTTCGTAGATGAATTAAAAAAATTAATTAGACTTCATAATAACCATATGTACCTACTAAAGTAACTGCAATTATAAACGATAATAATAATCTCGTTTTACCCTCATATCATAAATCCTCATTGAAGTGTCTCATTCGATCATATAACAAGACAATAAACAGATATGACAGAGCAAATATTATTCTATCATGAAGATTATTTCGTTGTAATTCTTGCTGTAGCCGAACAGTTGTGCTGAAACTACAGTGTACGGTTTATAACAAATACTTGAAGATGTTGACAGTGGGTACTTACAACTTGCATGCACGCCGGTGCATCGTGTACTGTATTACTTCACTCAATTTATTGCAATAAATTGGCCTCTCGACGCCAATTTTTATTCAATCCCCAACCGCAGCTGTCTCCAGCGTCCACTTTATAGTTCATAACACATTGAACTTTAAATTGAAGCAATAAAATACATATTTGAACAGACATTTCAATCTATGTCCCCGTGAAGATATTAGGTGCTTGTCACATGACTTGTTTATACAGATGTTTGGATCAAATAGGATGATAGTTCTTAGTAGGTTTTGATCAGGGCAATTTTATATGTTTGTCGATTGGTTTCGTTTAATGGGACCTAAATGGGACCTATACCTAAATATTTGGTTTGACAGTACTTAACGGTTAATCTTAAAACTTATAACACTTAATGTTAAATGCTTAATCTAAAAACACTTAATGTTATGCTTATCGAACATTTCAGTTTGATGTCATTTTAATTAGCTGTAAAACTTAATTATCCACTTAAAACCATTGCCTAAATAGTAAACATTACTATAAATGTGTTCAAGGATCGATCGTGAAAACAATGTGCTTATGTTTAAACTATCGATGTTGAAATAGTTTTTGCCTGTATGTTTGTTCGGGCGGTAATAAATACGCATCAGAAAACAATAGTTACGCCTCAAAAAGCGGAAGTAAACCGAGGAAGAAAGCTCGTAAAATGTTATAGTTAAGTAGGTTCAACCTTCAGAAGAGCCATCCAAAAATTGTTTTACGTGTACTTTGGGAACTAATTCATTTATCCTATTATTTTAGTTTGTAAATCTCTCATAATCTCCAATATACCCGTCGCGCTTATTGGCAAGGAAATGATAGAGATCGCGATACTGACGTAAATTGACGTTTAGACGTGTAAGGGAAAACGAGCGAAAACAAAATGACACAATCAATTGTATTACGTATTAGATTAGCGTGTGATCGTGACAGTTCACGGCACGCGACGTGGCGACGTGACACTACAGGCTCGATTGAAATGTGTACTCAAGTGGGTGCTTGCTACTAGGCTTTTGAGTACACTTTTTGTCGATTGTTCTCACATAAAAACAACGCCAGATGTGCATCATAAGTGCTCTAAACGCTCGGTTCCTTTATGATAAATATCGTGGTAAATAAACGACAAAATCATCGAGGTAACAATGGTATGTGTTCAAGAGAAGCCATCTTGATAATTGGGTAAATATGATGGCTGTATAATTTCCCCGAAACTGGGTCAAATAGTGCAGAAGATATTGTAATTGTAGTTCTGTGGAGTTAGTTAGTTGTATACATATTAATGTACTTGACCGAGTTGTGTCGCGTCGCGTGGGACCGCTCGCGCCGCGCCGCGCCGTGGTTGGTCATCCTACTGTCTTGTCGGACGGCCGCGACCTTGCGCCCGCGCATGCCTCCGCGACCAACCGATTGTCGCTCCATTTGTTTATTTTCGTTATATTTATAGACGGCCTAGACTTTGTGAAAGCAAGATAACCGCCCCACTGATTGCAGCTATCGGTCAATCGGTAAAAAATCATGTTTCGAGTTATCAGTTCGCGTTATCGACTGGTCCTTCACGGCCATCAATCACAATACTTCATCGATATGTCTACGATGTAGTAAAATCGGCTTGATTTGTTTGGATTGTTGTTGCTGCGCCTGGTATCTCCTCACTGTATTTATTTATAAACCTGTGACGACGATATTTGTGAGATAAAAAGAGCATGTTCAGAAAATCAATCTTTGTTGATGTTTGTTATTCATTAAAGTAAAGTCAAGCCAGATCATTAGTTGGAAACGATTGGGAAAGCACTGTCGTATAGCATTATCAGCACTAATCCGAGGCTTATCGTTATTAATTGCTTTTAATTACTCGCTTAGTACATACCGACACGACTAAGGAAAGTTTTGTTGGAGCATTCACATAATGGGCCTTCAATGTTGAGCAATAGGGTTTAAAATGCAATGGCCTAATCGAGGGAACGGCTCTGATGGATCTAGAAAATAAGGATGATTGCGGTACGTTATCGTGTATTCAGTTTTATTGTTTGGAACATGTAATTGGCGTGTAATCAGCTGTTCCGTACGGATTTACTGATAAAAAATGTGTATTGGTAAACGCGGTGTTGGTAACGTAATATTTCCTTTTACAATGTTCTCAGTTATTGTCTATCCACTGTAATTAAATAGTGAGATCATTGGAGCTTTCCGATGTGGGTAACGTGAGTCATATCATGACGCCAGTACTGTAGGTACTGTGGCGCATATTTGTAAACTGATGGAGGAAACGAGGTTTCCTCAACCGCTAATTATTATTTCCTCTTGTTCTCGTAAATCTATAACACATTGTATTAACATCATTCAATTTTCAAAGCTATTAGATTATGCCCTATTTGGGCACATTGGAAGGTTAAAGCTGCTGTAGCTACTACCGGGTCGGAAGTCAGCCACCGATTGAGAAGAACCGGTCCGTTTAACTTGGTAACGTCAAAAGTAGGACACACAAAAAGTCGTCGTCATCCCATCTTTTGTATTAAGGTTAAGACATTTATCTAGTTAAGGCCCTAATATTTCTGAAGGTCAAAGCTACTGAAGCTGCTACTGGTTCCAACCCATATGTCAATCCGAGAACAAGAAACTAAACCTAATGTTGACTTCATCATCTATATGAGTATAATACAAACATTCATATATCAGAATTGATATTAGTCTAAGGATACTTTTGTGTCTTTTATGAATAACAAGGATAAAATGCCAACATATTATTTTAAACTTCTACTTATTAATATTGTTTATTTAGTTTCGTACATTTTTTAAAGAGTCTTTTCATACATTCGAAAGGGTACCAGTATCGCATTGTAGATATTTGCTAAGGTACACTTGATGTACGATCAAATGTAGGTTTAAAATCTAAATATATTTTGGGACTGGTGAAAATAGTTGTTAGGTACTTAGTTATTATTACGGTAACGCATTTGGGAACACTATGGGTTGTAATAAAATCTGTTGGCATAGTGATGTGCCAAGTCCTATTCATGTAATAGTGCAATATGTGGTTAGTGCGTCTTAGATCTTGCTCGAACGGAACGACCCGTGATTCTTTCTGTTTATATGACGTTCAAGTCACGGGGACTGTGGACTAGGTATAATTGTATCTATGGGGCTGTGTCTCTTGTTCAATTGTTAATGAGCACAAGTAGTCCAAAATAATATGAAGAAGTATCTTGGGATATTCTTAACACTGCCCATTCTGTTTTTTCAACTAAGCAAAGTTTGTATCTACTGTGGCATCCACATAGCATATACTTTTATACATTCTCATGTTGATATATACAATCATCATACAAACATGTTCGTGCACATGTTTGTCTTAGTTGTGAATGGAACTCCCCAGCCTCATGATAGTAATTCCTAACCACCAAGCTATGGCCCATCTATAAGTACTACTTAATCCTCTAGCTAAGACAAAACAATATCTTTTAAAGAACCATCAAGAATGTTATAAATTAGCATTTGATCCCTACATGTCGTAAAACCACAAGCGATGCCTCGACGCCTCGATGCCCACTCCCGCGCATTGCTCGATGTTTTATTGCCCATGGAATATTTACAACTGGCGGTGATGTAATCTGTTTCATAACTGTGTAGCGGTTGGATATTGTTTTTCAATTGATACGATTTTATCGGAAACTGTGTGGAGGAACTTTGATTAGGATTCATGTTTGTGCGGAGGAAAACGTGGGGAAACTGGTGCTGTATTTATTCATGGTGAGCTTACAGCGACGGAGAGACAAGGTGGGTTTTTTGTGTATAGGATTCGCATATGCTCGCTCCAGGGCAGAAGGTATCCTTGTTGGGAGGCCGTTTGGCTTAGTGACTGGTGACCAAGCGACTGTCTGTTCTGTCTTGATGTAAATATCTGTATTAGTATAGTGTAAAGTTTGGTATAATGCAATACAAGCTCTGCTAAATTTGGAGACAGATTGGCCGTGTTTGAGAAAAGTCCCATGATATTTGTTTACGTTGCATTTTAGTAATATTTCTTCACTTATTTCCCAGACATGTGTTATCGTCCGTCAACCTAATTGAGAGGTTTCATACAGACTCGTCGCTTTGTCTCAAACAGCGTCTTTGTAAATATTCTAATTTGAATCGTACATGTTAGTATATTTTGTTTGTTGACTTCCAAAAGAATTGGTATCTGTACGACCTTCACTAGCCGTAGTGTTGTCGCATTTAGCTCGTTGTTCAAGTTATACGAGATTTTATAGAAAGCTATTATAATTGTAGGTATTTTGTGTCGCGAATGTCTCAAACAGATGACTAACAAGCAACGTAGCGTTACGATACATTCTAAAATCGGAAGCCACACAGAGACAAATTATTTTCGTTATTTCCCAGATGTGGATTCTTTGCTACTGAATAGGTACTTTAATCTAGTAGTCATTCCCTTCTTGTTTTTATAATTCATAATATTTTAGTTCTACAAATTGTAAAGTTGTTTCAATTATTGAGTCCTTGCATATAATCATAATTGAATTGGCATTGTTGCCCAATAGTTACATAACACGTACTCACCTACGCGTATGTTATTTAAATCCATCTTCCACGAATGACCCGAATCTATTGTTTTCCTCGTTATAAATAGCATAGCTTAACTGCCTACAGTTAGATTTAAATCTATCCACTGAGTTTAAAATATGGATACATGTAAAAATGCAAGCCTAGGCGAGTAACCTTAACTCGAATGAATAATAAATGGTGCGATTGTCATCTGTGTCAATTATCGATTACAGTTGCATGCCCTAGATACAGATGCCCTACATATTCGGCACCGATGTGGAATCCCGCCGAGGGAAGTCTAGCGGGATGGATATACCTATGTGTTCCCGCGTGTAGGTGGTCTGATGGAATTAGGTCGCCGTCTGGCACCCGGACCACCCGGCCGCGCCGCTAAGACCTTTATGCCGACACTGTCTTTCTTGAGATGTTTGTGTCATATATATCACCTGATTTTGCCACTAGATAGTGATATTCTCTTGTCAACTATCTACAGCAACGCTTGCTTAACGTATGATCCCAAAACAAATGGGTCAGGCTTAATCTAAATGAAGAAATTGAAGAAATATTCTTTTTAGCACAGTTGGGTAAAAACAGCAAAACAAGATTGCTTTAACTCTGTAACCAATTCAGTTTGAACATACTTTGGAATCGGTTCAGTAATTTCAGCGATTGCCAAGCGAAGTTTTTCTCATTGCTTATGTACATAATGTGGGTAGGCATGTGTGTGTGTTCACACGTGGCGGATCGTATCGGATTGGATTGGAGGTGTAAGTGGGTCGCTCGCCGGCCGCCATGTTCACTGTGTCCCGGGAAACTTTCCGGGATTTTGTTTCCACGAGTCTATGCGCTCGATATTATAAATGCCAAAGTTTTGCTGTTTGTGGCAATCGTGAACTGATAGGATTTAAATGGAACTCTGAAAGATCTTACTACTATTATATTCATGGTGTTCACAAGTGGCTCCCGGCGGTTTACCCGCGTTCCCCGGGTTCTTAAATTTTATTCTAGCGTGAGGTATAAGATCCATACGTTCTCACATACTTTCCCATTATTAATATAAGTAGGTTAAAGATCCAACCTTTATTGATGGATAGATGTTTGTTATTCACTCGCCGAGAGTGAAACCGCGGAGTCCAAGGTAGTATACTCCTGCATCTACACTAATATTATAAAGTGGAAAGATTTGTATTTTTGTATGTAACGAATAAACTCAAAAAGTACTGGACCGATTTTAATAATTCTTTTTTCATTAGAAAGCTACATTATTATAGGCTATATTTTATCCCTGTATTCCCACGGGAACGGGAACTACGCGGGTAAAACCGCGCGGAGGCAGCTAGTATATTATAAGTAGTTGAAACACACTGGGATTTAACCGATAGTAGTTAGTTCATGAAGGGTCCCAACTGTTTATTAACTGACTGAGTGATCTATAATAAACTATAATTGCATAGCTACCCATTCAGACTTCAATAATGTTCTTCAAGTAACTAGTATGTTTTGTTACCAACTTAACTGCGTCTTTTCATTGGGAATGTTAATTAAAAAACTTGTAACATATTTGATTATCTTGACGTTCCTCTCACTGTATAGGACTTCCAAACAGATTTAGGTATTCTATAAAGTTATCCAAGTTGAAAGTCTTGATTCCGATGACGCAGTTAAGAAAACCTTATTTCCTTTGTATGTATGTATATTTAAGGAGGTTTTGTATGTTTATTTCGGTTGTATAGGTATATTGTTTTCAAACAGTTTATAAAGGCTTAAAACATAGCTTCGCACGAAACATAGTGTCGTATGGCCGAGGCGGCCGTAGGCGTGGGAGGAGCTCTAGTGGATCGAATCGCTTGGATTCGCTCCAGATGCCCCAATTTAACTAGTTTTTGGCTCTACACTGGCGATTGTTTACTCTTGTATACGGGCAACGGTTTCAAATCATAATAATGGACGCATCTGTTGCTGTGTATCGCAACCAAATAAATTTTAATCAAATAGGCCTTCGGAGGCACTTATTTATTGACAGACTCGCAACGTCAATTCGGATGATTACTTATTATGAATTTATTTTGAATACACAAAATCGCATGAAAGTGAGGAGCCATAGGTTGTCATGGTATGGACATATAATGCGGAGGGATGAAAATCATGTTACGAGGAAAGTTATGAATGTGCAGGTGATGGTCGTAAAAGCAGAGGAAGACCGAAGAAAGTATGGATGGATTGTGTGAAAGGCGATATGTGTAAGATGCGATGACTGAAATGACGGCTGACAGAGAGGAATGGAAGAAAAACACATGTTGTGCCGACCCTGTTTAGGCGGGATAAGGGCAGGAAGAAGAAGAAGACACAAAATCGCATGAGTATAAGCTATGCTGAAAGTACTCAACAAATGTTTAACTATAGACCAATAACCTCACATACCTACTACCTTTTCTCCGATATTGTTTTATTAGTTCTAAGAAACAGATAGCTACGTTGTTAGCCGGCAATCCTTATATTTATGACCAAGCTACAAGTAGCTTAGTTGGGGTCATTGATACTGGTGCTAATGTCAATAATATTGTTATTGACAGTGGCACCAGTGGTCAAGTATCTGGGGGGGATTTTACAATAGTATGACAACTGCTAAGCTCAGCCATTTAAACCTTGTTCATCAGAATATTCAGGGCTTAGCGGGCAAAGAATTAGAATTACAATTGTTCGTTGAAGGTTGTGATGTCCATATTTTATGTTTAACAGAACATTGGCTGAAAAATCATGAACTTTTATTCAATATACCTAAGTTGAAATTGTCAAGTGCGTTCATAAGAAAATCAGCAATACATGGTGGTAGTTTAATTTTAGTTTCAGTTAATATTAAGTGTAAAGAACGCAAAGACATAGTAGATTTATCTATCGAGCGCACTGTTGAATTGTCCTGTGTAGAGCTCGAGCGCTATGTTATAATCTGCGTGTACCGTCCTCCGTTAGGTGATTATAGTGTATTTGAATTAGTTATAGAGGATGCTTTGAAGAAAGCTCAAACTTGTAATAAGGATCTAATAGTATGTGGCGATTTTAATGTTAACTTATTGATTGAGTCTCCCTCAACAACTAGGCTTATTAACTTATTCAAATCATTTAATTTAAACAATTTATTTCTAGAGCCGACCAGAATTACTGCAACTTCTGCCACCTGTCTGGATAACGTGTTTTGTAACTGTGATGCACTTGAAAAATCCATAATAACTGATTTAACTTCAGATCATTGTGGTCAGAAAGTAGTGTTTTTAAATGAAACAGTAGATAAACCGCAAAAAGTTACATGTAGGCCTATAACTGTAAATCGTATGGCCAGATTCAAATATAATATTAGTAAAAATATTAATTTAATTAATATGACACAGGATGAACCAGATAGCCTATATAAAGAACTTTTTGATTTTATAAAATTTGAATTTGATAAAACGTTTAATCTTAAGTCCTTTAATAAAAGCAGTAAAGCCAAATTTAATGATTGGGCAACTGCCGGTATTTATAAAAGTAGAGCTAAGTTGTACGAGCTATATGGTATGAAAAAATTTAATAAAAATATCGATTTTCTAGAGTATGTGAAAAAATATTCAAAAGTTTTTAAAAAAACTTGTGCTTTAGCCAAGGCTATTCATCTTAGGAATAAAATTAGCAAATCGAGCAATAAAGTAAAAACTACTTGGAACATTATAAACGCAGAACGAGGTAATACTAAAACCACCAATAAAAGCATTGAACTTAATATTAACGGTAACAGTGTTAGCGATAATGATCAAATTGCTCATACTTTCAATAATTTTTTTACTGACATACCTGTCTCTACAACTAGCTCCTTAGATTCCTCACCTCGAAATGCTGAATTAATACTGCAAACCAATGTAACGAAATGTGTAGAAGTACTTAAGTTTAGGCACATTACACCTCTTGACATAATCAAAACTTTTAAAAGCTTAAAAGTTAAACGTACTGGGGACTTATGGGATTTATCTGTAACTGTTTTACAAAATATCATTGTAGACATAGCTCCTCATCTAGCTTTAATTTTCAATAAATGCGTAGATTGCGGTAAATTTCCAGACTTGATGAAATATAGTAAAGTTATTCCTTTGTTTAAAGCCGGAGATCCTTCTGATCCAACTAATTATCGGCCGGTGTCTATCTTACCAGTTCTGAGTAAGATATTCGAAAAGATTATTTTAAAGCAGCTGCTTTCTCATTTTAATTTTAATAAACTTTTGCATGGTGAACAATACGGTTTCACAAAAGGTCGATCTACCATTGATGCGGGTGTAGCACTTTTGAAAAATATTTTTAACTGTTGGGAGGATTCACAGAACGTCATTGGGGTGTTTTGTGATTTATCTAAGGCTTTTGATTGTGTTGACCACCAAACACTTATACGTAAACTAGAGTATTATGGAGTTAAAGGTACAGCACTTGATTTGATGCGATCGTACCTTAGTGAGAGAACTCAAATTGTAGATGTCAACGGAGTTAAATCGTCTGGTTCTCCTGTGCATATGGGGGTGCCCCAGGGCTCAATTTTGGGACCTTTTCTATTTTTAATTTATATAAATGATCTTCCGTTCTATGTTAAGAATACCTGTGGAATTGTACTGTTTGCTGACGATACCTCACTGATTTTTGGTGTTGATAGACAGAAATTCAAATATGACGATGTAAACGGTGCATTATCTGAGGTATTAAACTGGTTTACTGTTAATAATCTAGTTTTAAATGCAAGAAAAACTAAATGTATAAAATTTGCATTACCCAATGTAAAAAAGATGGCCTCTAATTTAATGTTAAATAATGAAGCCCTCAGTCTTGTTGAGTCTACAGTGTTTTTGGGTATTACGTTAGATTCAAAACTTCAATGGGGCACCCAAATATCATGTCTTGCGGGGAAGCTCAGCTCAGCAGCTTACGCGGTTAGAAAAATCAGACTACTTACGGATGTAGAAACAGCTAGATTAGTCTATTTCAGTTATTTTCATAGTGTTATGTCCTATGGTATCTTGCTTTGGGGCAGAGCAGCTGATATAGATACAATTTTTATTTTGCAAAAAAGAGCAGTCCGTGCTATTTATAATTTAAGCTCGCGAGCTTCCCTCAGAGATAAATTTAAGGAAATTAACATTCTCACAGTTGCATCACAGTACATTTATGCAAACATAATATTCGTCCGTCAAAACATTAGTCTTTTCACGAAAAATTGTGATTTGCACTCCATTAATACTAGAAATAAGCATAAACTTGTAACATCTGCTTATAGACTACAGAAAGTGCAAGGATCATTTTTAGGACTTGGTGCACGGTTTTATAACAAAATCCCCACAAATATTTTAGATTTGCCTATGAATAAATTTAAGGAACGAGTTAAGTCAGCTTTGGTACAGAAGGCTTATTATTGTATAAACGATTATATTAACGATGGCGAGGCATGGGTATAGCGCTCGTTCTATCAGGACTAATATTATTATTGTTAAAGAAATTGTTAAAACTTGTTTTTAAAAGAGTAATTGCTGAGTTTATTGCCGGCTCTTCTCAGCAAAAGCAACCTTCCGAACCGAGCATTAGAGTCGACGTTTCATAAGTGCCTGTGAAGGCCTATTTGAATGAATAAATTTATTTCATTTCATTTCATTTCATTGTCAGTACAAATGTACCTATCGCTATATAAAAATAGGTATTTACAACCAATTGTTGACATAATGTTTCCTTAAAAGATTATTCTGTTGCAAATGCAGCGGGAGGTCGAACTGCTACCAAAAAATACAAATTTATAACATTAATACGCAAACTTCGTTGCAAGGTCGCAGAAAACCGATCTTGGACCAAAAACGTACTGGGCGCCAATTTTGGAAGTCGTCATTTACAAACTGTGACTTTACCTAAAATCAAAATAGCTGCAAGCCCGTTGACCAAAAATATAAAACCTACTAAAAATAACATACGATTTTAGTTAATCCATCAGTTTCACATTTCACTGGCGAAACACTTTGAAGCTAAATTCGGAGCAAACGCGTCATATCTAGTGAATTTTATTAATCTTTACCAACAAATCTTGTAAACTAAACCAATACGGTCGAGGCCACAGATTTCATTTCTAGCATTTGCCGTGTGAATATTTATTTTTGCTCTTTTATTTATTTTGCACTGATGGTCGCTAGGATCATTGACATTTTCGTCGAAGAGTCACTTTCACTGTCGTTCTGCACAAGTAAATATGTCCAGTATTTATTTATGTTTGTACTAGTGGCTCCCCGTGGTTTTACCCGAGTACCTGGGATCTTTGGAGTACTTTGGGAATAACCCTTTCATTTTCCCCAGATAAAGTGCTTATGTCTTATTCTAGAATATATTCTAACTCTGTGCCGAATTTCATCGCGGTCCCTTCAGCCGTGCCGTGCCTTCAGCGTGAAAGAAACATACATCCATACATTCTCACAAACTTTCGCATTTATGATATTAGTAGAATTCATAGACGCCAAATAAATCAGCAGTTTTAGTGTCACCCGTCTCGCTCTTGCGTACTATGACAGAAAAGGACGTCAGAAGTTGTTACAATATTAATACTAGGGTTAATGTATAGGTATTTGAGTATGGTTTGTGTAGAACTGCAGTACAAAATTTCAAGGAATTTGTTTACAAATCAAAGACAATGTAAACAGTAAAATCGGGAATTACGTGTTTGTCGATTGTTGAGACGTCACACTTTATTTTTGCTACATAAGTTAGTTACATCCAAAATATTTTTTTGTAAAGTGTATTTTTTTTCAGTTACCGAAAATCATACGTCCTTACCTCATTTAGATAATGTATATAAAAATTGTAAGTATATAGTTTTTTTTTTGCTTGTGTTCTATTGTTTTAAACATGTCATGTAAACATTTAAATCAATTATTATTGAAGACAAATAAGACACAAAATCATTGACTCATTGAAGTCTTCCCACAAAAGTCGTTGCAGATAAAACTTTGTTTTTTTTTTCGTGTTACGCGAGTATTTACCGACACGCCGCTGTGACGTCACCGGTCGGCACCGGGTGACACCAATCATCAGCCTTAATTAGCCGCGACGTGACGTCACTGTCACTGACGGGCGACAATCGCATGTGTTTGTTCATTAATTACTAGTAATTAAATGTAATCTACACTTATTTACACATGGCTGATATGTTTACATAAAAAGTTCATGCCCGGCGGTTTTGCCCTAGAACCTTCAACTTTCCCGGGAAGGTAGCCTATGTCTTTTCTCAAGCTCTAGTCTATCTGTACTTAAGTTCAATAATATCAGTCCACTAGTTGAAGCGTGAAAGCGTTAAAAACAGAGTTTCTTTAGCATCTAATTATGTAATTGGTATTACAGTCAGTATTTTTATAGATTTTAGTTTGGTAGATATATTAGCAATATAGGGGTTAAAATGTGTTTTATTAAGTGCCGGTTGCACTTGTCTGGCCAGTTCACAATTTTTATATTTATTTTTTGCAGTGTTGTTACGAACGTTACTCAACACTGACTGCTACATAAACAAACATACAAAGTGCATGAATGTTAATATTTACACAAGAAATATGAGTAACTCTGTAAAACACGTCACGCTTGTGAAATTTTGTTTTAAACTCTCCATAATATTTATTTGCGCTTGTAAATCAGTACATTTTACAGTTTCATGCTGCACATTTCACGTGTATCCATTTTTTGTATGTTCTGAGTAACGAAAGAAAATAAAATCTAATTTATTCTTTGTTATACATGCAACATTGTACTAGTGGATCTGATATATAAGAATTTACCTAGAGGTTTGCAAACCTTTAAAACCTTTTCCACTAAGAAAAGTATTAGTTTTGTTATCTAGGTAAATTAACTTTTTGATTATGTACCTACTAACTTCGTCTGCGTCTCATAAGAGATTTTCTTCGTTATTGCAACATTTGATGCTCCGCTCCTATTAGTTATTGAGTGATGTCTATACTAATATTATAAAGAGGAAAGATTTGTTTGTTTGTTTGTTTGTTTGTTTGTTTGTTTGTAATGAATAGGCTCCGAAACTACTGGACCGATTTCAAAAATTCTTTCACCTTTGGAAAGCTACATTATCCCCGAGTAACATAGGCTATATTTTATCCCTGTATTCCCACGGGAACGGGAACTACGCGGGTAAAACCGCGGGGAGGCAGCTAGTTATTTATATCTTTCTTCCAAATTTATGAGTCAGATAATTTTCTAGTCCCTAAATATTCCAAATGTCATTGTACATTGCCATATTTAGTGTGTAGGAGTAGAATAGACCGAATATGCAAATTATTAGTTTTAAATGGATAGACACACCTTCGTGAACACGTGGGCGGATTGTACTGCGACTGCGATCGATATCAGAGTGATCGTGATTCATTCTAATTTATTTGATAGTACCTACTAACCAATTGACATATGGCCATTTGCTCCAATAATTATGTAAATGTATGAGAAAATATCGAGTATACGAGGGTGGTTTTTGCCAATGCGTTTTCATCCTTGGGGTAATGAAGTTGTCAAGTTAGATTTGCCTGTAATGTAATCTGCTGTAATCTGACTTGCCTCTTACCTTACTGAAACACATTTATATACGTGCAGTGTTTCAGTGAAAGATATAGCATCATAGTACCAGTTTCTTAAATATTTTGGAAACTAAACAAATACTTATTCTGGATCATTTGAAATATCTTTTTGCGAATAGGTAGGTACTGCACAGTGGCATATTTTTTTTTACTTTAAAAATTATATTAAAATAACACTGCTAGATCGCGTCCAGATTTCAATAATGCTTCCTAATGCACATAATACACTCATGGGAAACGATTTGTCCCGGTTTACGTAACACGATAATGTTTATTATAGCTGTGGTTAATATCCTTGAGGCACCCGGACCGGCGCCGGCGCAGCGCACAACGGTTGCCTGCACTCGACTCGTGTCGTGTTACAATGAATGCGCGCGCGCAGGGCATACCTACTTACGTATGACCTGAACTGAGAGCCGGTTGGGAGACTAGTACTTATGTCATAGTCACGTACTCGTTGTTGGCCTTAGATATCTAGACTATATAGAGAAAATACTTTATTTTGTTTCTTATGAATAGGCTTCGATACTACTGGACCGACCAGAAGAATATTTTATCAATGGAAAGCAACATTATCAGCGAATGTTATTGTGAATGAAATTGTTTATAGATGAAGGCTAAAGGCTATGTCCGATAAACTTCCCTAAATAATCAAACCAATGAGTCCCTCATCCCCAGCAACGCCCTGAACCAAGGCACAGTCCCGCACGGGACACCCTCAGCGCTGTTGCTTAAACTACTTCGGTTGAGAGCTCCAGATCTCACCACTTGCCCGCGTAAAGGTGTAAAAGCCATCAGAGGCTAACACCATCCAGTTCACTAAAAAAATTAAAAAAGGGGAAGGCTATAACATCACCCTACGATCAATAGGAGCAGGGCATTTATGAAATACGGGGAACGTAACGCTGTCGAAGTTGCGCGGGTCTGCCAGTTCATAAATAGATTAACTCGAGCCCTTTTCATTATCTTATCTCATCTAATATTCATCGCGATGGACACATTGATTGTAATATTACGGTTATCTGTTACCGATGACAGTTATCGATAACCGTTATATATCTATTACATGATTGTCAATTATTGATAACTGTGTAATCGTATCGTATGACTAGTTGATCCGCGCAACTTCGTTAGCATCACTTGCCAACATTTTTTATTGATGCTCCGCTCCTATTCGTCGTAGTGTAATGACTGGTGACCTGTAATACAGGTTTTTTTAAACCTACATCAGGCACTCTTCAGCTCTCGCAAAGCTGCTTGTCAATCCCTAACAGATGAATACTTGTGAGAGAAATAAATGATATTTATTATTATTATATATAATCTATAGCTTTCCTTGCTAATTGGGCTATCAAACACTGAAAGAAAATTTCAAATCGGACCAGTAGTTCCTGAGATTAGCGTGTTCAAAGAAACAAACTCTTCAGCTTTATATATTAGTATAGATATTATTATGCGGTGGCATTCGATTCGGCAACGGAAAGGCAATCGTAATTTTTTTATGACAACGTGAAGTAGCAACACTATTATTGCTTTCATCGATTCGGTAGAAAAACGGTACCTTCTTATAAAAGTATCTTATTTCGTCAACTCATAGTAATATCTAGTAAAAAAAATTGGTTGCCTGTAAAGTCGGTATACGGGCGAAAGTTTTACGTGACAACGACTTTGAGTGGTAAAATAATTTTAATGTGAATATTCATTCGTATAGTAGGAAGAAGGATGAAATAATAGTAACAATTTAAAACATAACGTCACGTTACGTGAGCGGAGCGTAACGCAGTTTCTTGAAGTGTCACCCGGCAAACCAATTTATAAGACGTTGTCACGTCAAAAAAAAAATCTAAAGGTAGATACATACAAATAAAATGAAGTCTCTTTGTAATGTCACAATAAGTACTTTCAAAATCAAATCTACAGTACTGTCTGTATGTACAGACACATTTCCTATATAGACATATATTTTGTGTATATGACTACATAATATTGTGATGTCATCCGAAAAGTCTGAATAAATAGTAAATGTACCTATAATTCATAGTAATTCCAAGTAGCAACAGTATCAGTAATACTACATTCAAACAAGGAGTTATTTTAGTACCTACATACATACATACCTACGTACCTAAATGTAAAAAGCCATTTGATAATGTTCCTGTGGCGTAAACATAGTTTCCATCACAACTATATGAGTCCCTTTGTGCTCGTGAATGCATTGCCGTTATCTCGACGGCCATATTTAAATACACAGAACTGTTTAACCTCGTTGTTGTGAGAATTCCTAAAACAATAATATAACGTCGCGACAATGTCACTGACTCTTGGTCGCAAAACTTTGCATGTCGTTAAGTAATGTTAAAATAATATTCTTGTACGTTTTATAAATATTGAACAGTCTTGAACTAAGGTCATCATTTTGGCAAAAATAACACAAAAGACTTTGGTAGGTATGCACATATTGAAGACAATGGATTATACAGTTACTAGCTACTTTAGAATAATTGGCATATAAGCAAATTAACAAGTTAATGCTCACAAATGCTTGTCTTGCTTGCGAATCGAATCCCCAAACAGCTTGATAAGGTCCTAAAGCACCAAGCCAAAACCTAAAAAGTCTACGGATAAGTTGCCAGTACGACAAACTTCTATGACAGTTTCCACGTATATTAAAAGGCCTTGAATAAAAACATACATAAATAGAAGATCAGTATGTATAATAACGTAGTCTGATTTAATTAAATGCAAAGTTGACTAATGAGCTTCTCATAATGAGATCACGCGGCGCCGCCCGTGGCGCGGCCCCGTGGCTTCACAGTTCACAACTACCTACCATATATTATTATGCATTTGCTAAATTATTCTAAAAGTATGATATTGCTTGAAAAGTTTTTTGCTATAGTACCTACTATTTCACTCGTAGGTATACGTTAGAGTTTCTTTGAACGCACTGATCTCAGGAACTGCTGGTTTCAATTAAAAATTGTTTTAGTGTTAGCCCATTTATCGTGGAAGGCTATATAACATCACGCCAAGTCCAATAGGAGCGTAGGGTCATTGAAACATATTGTGGAATGGAAAGATTTGACGACGTTGTGAAAAATTTTAGATATGAAGAGTGTTTGACGATCTGATCGAGTGAAATAGATACATGTCAAAAATTATGATGAATTCAAATGTGGTAGTATGGTATCACCTATCGGTTTAGCATTGTATAATATTTCTAGCTTGGAACCAAGCTAATTAAGGAGCTTGATAATTAATATATAGTTGTTACATTTGCCAGGTGTTCTGCGACATAGTGGTCCGCGACGGCGAGATGGTGTGCGTGGAGCTGGTGGCGCGCGGGCGCGGCTGCCCGGCGCAGGCGGTCATCTTCCTCGGCTCCATCCGCTACGACATGCTCACCAGGGTCTACGACTCTAGGGTATGTACCATACAACTATTTTATGTGAATCTGCCGTGAGAATACTTGCAGAGAGGAATGTCGTAACTATATGAGGGCCACAGCAGAACTGTTGTGATCCTGGCGAGAGAATACTTTCAGAGAGGAATGTCGTAGCTACATGAGGGCCACTGAACATAGGTCTCCTTATAGTCAATGCAGACTGGTTGAGATACCTGAATCCAGGGGGCTCCTGAGACGTTCATAGGTCATAAAGAATACGTAATGATTGTTTCTCTTATGGGATATTGGTTCCGAGGGTTCTGGTTTATGGAATTATGAGGTGCCTGCCTACACTATGTGGATTGAAAGTGTTGAAACAAAGAAATTGGACAATTCACGCATAAAAAAGCTTCCATCATCAATGTGGTTTAAAGACACTAAAATATTAGCGTCAGCTTAGAGTAAGTTTTAAAGTAGAAAACCTGTAGGTACATATTCTCGACAATAGATATCTAGTAAAATTGATAGCAAAGCTCACTTCCATTTCGGTGGTAACTTCAGTAGCCCATCGACACCTTAAGGCCGAAACTAAATATACAATATCAAGGATCTATAAATACACAATTCCAAATTACTAGTCGACCTCAATACTTCATTGGTAAGTGCTTCTGTAAAAATATCCAGCTATAATTAGAGTATTTCCACTTAATATGTCAAACGATAATAGATGTTCTAATGTCAGCGGGTAATCGGAATTAGATTAGACGAGGTGAAGCCAACAGGTGGCCCTTGCCCTTATAGGACCATCTCACCGGCATCTAACGTCCCTTACATATTGCCAAAGCATATTGTATCCTGTGTACATGACAATAAAGTTTAATTTTAATGTGTGATCCAAAAGCAACCCTTTTGTGATGCTCGGGTTAATTTCGTCGGGGCAGTGTCCCCATGTGTATGCTTACTTACCGATTTAAACTGAACTAGCTACGCGCTGCGGTTTTATTTGCGTTCCCGGAGAATTAAAAATTTTTCCCTGGATGACCTGATGTCCTTTTCCATTGCTATGTACAAAAATCATGGCGATTCGATCGATATTTGAGTAAAAAATATTCGCAAAAATAAATGACGCAGTTGCTTAAAGTTAAAGTTTTTAAACAAAAGTCGAATTATGTCAAGTTTAAGTTTAAAACTTAAAGTAAAGTATACCATTAGTATGCAGATGAGGCCATTACGCAGGAATTGTGGTTTATGTTAATCAGTATTGTTACAACCGATAACAAAATTTACCTACGTATTTAAAACCGAAAATATTATACGGTGTAATGTTTCGCCCCGCGGTTTCACCCGCGTAGTTACCGTACTCGTAGGAATACCGGGATAAAATATAGCATATGTCACTCACACATAACGTACCTTTCTATTAGTGAAAGAATTACTCAGATCTGTTCAGTAGTTTCGGAGCATATAGATACATAACAAAGGAACAAAAAAAAATATCTTTCCTCTTTATAATATCACAGTATAGACAAGCTAACTAACATCCGGATCTACCCACGATTTCGAGGTAATCATTATTTCATTGAAATATATCATTCATTTAGGTAGGTATTTATCAGTATTTTTTTTTTCAAATTTTGATATTTGTTCGCATAACACAATTTTTTTTTTAATGGACTAGAAGGTGTTAGCCTCTGATGGCTTTTACACCGTTACGCGGACTGTTTCGGTAAGCGCAGTGGGCTCTCCGAAAGGCTAGATTTTGTTACCTCTTTATCAGCAGTGTGAAGAGAATGTCCCAGTATATTCGTTTCATTATTTCATTACCTGAAACAAGGAAGGGAACTGTTATAATGAGAAGTATTTTCCTCAATGTATTTTTTACATAACAATTTTAATAATAAAACTTTATGAGGATTATGAGATTAAATACCGCAAGTTCTAGTCGAGTCCCCTTCTAAAGTTGAGATTACAAGAGGCCCGATTTGACGAGCAAGTGTTTCTTGTATGTTTTTCCTTTTCACAATTTGACAATTTTAGGTTTGGTGTGGTTTTTATCTTCGGCCACACAAATATACTAAGTATAAAATACATATTCTTAGGTCTCAGCAACGTCCTGTATAGACGAGTCATGGACCAAATGCAAGCCCTTCAACAATAAAAAAAAATATGACAGAAATTATAGCGTTTTTTTTTATGTGCGTCTGATGGTAAGCGATTACCGCCGCCCATGGACACCCGCAACACCAGAGGAGCCACAAGCGTATATTTAATGCTTTCCGTAAAAGAGAAATACGATATGACACATAATTTTCGTATATCATTATAATTATGCATCTACAGTTCTGATAACGACATGCAAAAAGAACTTAAAGGCATACAATTTAGAAGTGTTGAATGAATGAAATCGCACTCATTGACAGCGTCCTCAGAGGGCCCTGCCTCCTCCCTCCCACTGCCTTGGTTAGTTCTATTTCCGTCATACACTTTGGGAGATGAAAACGGGAGCTATCTGTGCAGTCTGCAGGGAGTAGACGACGGTGAAACGGTTCTAGAATTCAATTCATTCATTCGTCCATTCACACGTTCGTGCAACATTCAATCTTCTTAATACAGACTGGGACAGAACGACAGGCGGTTCTTAGAATGATTTTAGTTTCAAAGTAACAATTTATAGTAGGCGCCACGCGGTTTTGCTCGCGTTTCGAAAGGGGCCTTCAAATTTCCCGGGATAAATGGTATCCTATCGTTACCCAATATCTAGTCTATATCTGTACCAAAATTCATCAAATTCTGTTTCGTGGTTAAGGCGTGAAAGCGTAACAGACAGACAGTTACTTTCGCATTAACAATATTAGTAGTAGTAAGTAGAGATTTTCTATCATTAATTGCTATATAATGTGCAGCGTGATAATGTTAATTGCTATTTAATTAATTCACTAAATGTACATCTATATATGTCGTATATATCCTTTATTTACCATTGCGTAATGTCGGAAGAATTTGCCCGCAGAACTCATTAATGAAGTTTATCAATACCTAGTATTTATATTTATCGATGTTTGTTTGACATCGATTGTCTATCTCATTATAAGTCTCAAACCTATTCGTTACAGAATGATAATACAGACAGTACATTTCTTTCAGGGATCTATAATATGATAAAATTCTGTGTGTTGTAAATTGACTTTTTATTGTACATGCGATAAATTATAAAATAGTTGCAAAAATTTAAATAGCCTAAATGAATTTAAATTTAAAACTCAGGTTATAAATGTAACATTGATGAGATTCTTGTCGGTTCATCTCCGTTGAACACTTCCGGATCATTAGTAGTTTAAGCAACTTCGACCTTTATGTCCATTTAGGGCTTAAACTCAATCAAAGCCTGAATTTAGATAGATGAATAACACTTGATTATACAAACATATAAACAATAGAAAAACATAATTAAATGGACAAGTGGCGGTCTTATCGTTAAAAGCGATTATTTCACCATTAGATGTGAGAGAAGTTTAATTCTCTTCTTGACCATAATTTTGAGATGCTATGATCTAACGCTTTATCGTCTAGGCTGGTATTACTTGCTAGACTAACTATAAACACGTTTACTAAAAATAGGCGAGGGTCCCAACTCACGATGTACCTAAATAAATAACATTGTTGACTGCATACCAGCCGTCGACGGTGATAAGTCAACACTGTCATAGTTAATTTTAACTTTAACTCTAGCAACATTATGAGTCACATTACCAGTAACTTGTTGTTCCTCGACTTATTGCGATTACAAATGATCTATTTGATCTTTGGAGTTAGGACATTATCGCGATAAATTTATTTATGAATTAATTGGTGTCTTGAATGTGTGAGACGATGTGTTTATTTGTTACTACTTCCGCCACGCGGGTTCACCCGCGTAGTTACCGTTCCCGTAAGAATACATGGTTAAAATATAGCATAACGTACCCGGGAAATCTTCCATTTTCCCAGGACGAAAAGTAGACTATGTCCTTTCTCAAGCTGTATCTGTGTACCAAATTTTTATTTAAATCGGTTCCGTAGTTTTAGCCAAAGTGAGACAGAAAGACAGACAGACAGAGTTACTTTCGCATTTATAATATTAGTATGGATGTTGGTGAAAGAATTATTCGTAGTTTTGATGCTTATTGAATGCAAACAAACCCAAATCTTTCCTCGAAATATTAATAGTGTAGAAAACTACTGGGAGGTATTTTTCGTACGATATTTGTCACTTGTCTTCAACAGCATTGTTTTACATTTATTTTGAGGGCTATTTTATTGAAATGTGTCATCGTCCAAACATTTTAACTTGGGGTTCAGTTCCCAAGTTAGCTAGCATTAATTTTATTAGTAAAAATATATATGTTTTCCATTACTTATTTGAAATTGTGGTTTTCCGTAAACATACAATAGCGTAGTTATTTAAATCATTTAATTAAGTAAAAAATACCTATACGTACCTATTATAATAATAATTTTGTTTATTTTATATAAATAGTGGGATTCATCCCTTATTTTGTACCTACTAGCATTTTTTGGTACTTATCTAAGTTGTTTTGCATCTATGTATTAGGTTATGCTTGTGTTTTTAATACATTTGCTATTGTAAGATTGCTATAGTTAGGTACATATATTTTGTTAACATTTTTATTAAAATTTTAAACTTCCTTTTAGCTGGCAGCAATTCTAACCGCATATCCAGGAAATTCAATCATGTGGTCGATGGTATAAATCAATGGCACTCGAGAACAGTGCAAACTATTTTAATTTAATAAGGACATTTCTCAGTTTACCCGTAACATCTAACATTAACTTAGTATCAAATTTTCTTTTTTACCCCGGACGCAAAAACGACGGGGTGTTATTTCGCCTTTTTTGGCCTACATTATAATGAAAGGATTTAGCAATATTCATAGTTCAGACTTTGCTTGCGAAAGAAGCAAAATAATTGATTTAAAATAACGAACTAATTGCAATGTAGTCTTAATCTTATATAATAAAATTCTCGTGTTACAATGTTAGTTACCAAACTCCTCCGAAACGACTTGACCGATTTTTATGAAATTTTGTGTGCATATTGGGTAGGTCTGAGAATCGGGCAACATCTATTTTTCATCCCCCTGTGATCACGGGAACGGGAACTACGCGGGTGAAACCGCAGGGCGGCAGCTAGTATTGTTATAATAATAAAACTTTATATAAGTCACACGGTTTGTGGTTCATATGTCGATTCTTTTTAATTTCCTCATTTCGATTGTTTTACCTACCGCGGCGAGTACGAACTAAGTGCGTACATGTTTTTAGGAGTTTTTAAATTTAATGCTTAGTTATTTATACCGATGGCCTTGGCTGCCAAACATTCAATTAACAATTTATTTAGTGTACAAGGAAATGTTTTTAATATGTCGGTTGCTATTGCATATAATAATTATTTAATTATTTTTATATAATAAAATACCCGAATTCTATCTTAAAACGGCAGGAGAGATTTTCCTATAAGTACCTAAGATAAAAAGCTCTCGATAAATTTACCTATAAAAATTAAAATAAAATGAAAATCGGTTTGGTAAAAATGAAAACACAGGTAACCTTGTTTACGTCAAGGTAAAAAAATAAAAATATTAAAACAGCGTACATTGAATTACCTAACTACCCTTGGGGTTTAGGCCACAGTCCACCACGCGGGCCTAGTGCTGCGGCTGACTTGCCATGCCTGTAATTGTGACTAGGGCATGCAAGTTTCCTTACCATGTTTTCCTTCACCTGAAGACAATGGTGTGAATCCGTAATTAGTTTTTAAACAAAGGTACGAGTCAGGGGTTTGAACCTGTACCTACTCATAAATTAACTTCAGTAAGTCAATTAGATGTTCTGTATTTTCTTGTAACGTTCTATCGTGTGAAATGAAATATATTTATTAATTCAAATAGGCCTTCACAGGCACTTATGAAACGTCGATTCTAATGCTCGGTTCGGAAGGTTGCTTTTCCTGAATGCGCTATAGTAACTGTCAAATACAACATGATCGGTAATTATCGAGCGAAACACAACACGCCTGCGCCGGAATCATGTAACAATACGGACGTTACGTGCGGGGAATACGTATGAGCTGCGCCTGCACACTCCGCCATTATTGTCGTTATTTCCCATTTTAAAGTCAAGTTTCTTATGTTTACCGTTTTAAATTTATCACTTCTTTAGATTTTAAAATTGTTTCCGTTATAGGCACATAAGACTTGTATTGTTAACGTCTATAGAACAATGTAGTAGGTATAACATTTACCTATCTACCCAAATTTATACAAATATATTTTTCTATTTAATCAATAAAATTGTTTTTATTTTAATAGGATCAACGAAAAAATCTATTTTTAACATAATAATATAGCTTATAACACGGAGAACAATATAGGCTACATGTCCACTTGGGAAAATATAAGTATACTGTAGATGCGAATATAAATAAAATAATTTATATTTATTATTAATACTTGTAATATTTCTTAGTAATATCTGTAATGCGATGCGAATGTGGTGTTCATTGCAACGATATTATATTGACAAACAGTATCCTGCGACATCAGCTGTGTGTGTGTGCGCAGGCGCAGGTGTACCCACAAGGTCACAGCTCTAAGTATACACTTGACCATCAAGTTTACTTGTAAAAACCACCGTTTGTCCTCTCACATTCCACGCATACATTTATAGTATAAAGCTCAGGATATGCGTAGGTATGTGGTATCATAATTTATTAATCTTATTTATAAAATTCTCGTGTCACAATTTTAGTTACCATACTCCTCCGAAATTTTATATGCATATTCAGTAGGTCTGAGAATCGGCTACTATCTATTCTGATCACGGGTACGGGTACTACTACTAGTATTACATAATATTTAGAACTCTTGAAGGGCAACAATTCTGTCATACATCATTACAGCGAAACTTTGCGCAGCGTACGCAGCGGAAGCTCTCAAAAGGAAAAAAAAAATCCCGATTTTGTAACATTCTTCATTGGTGTTCCGCTCCTATTGGTCGTAGCGTGATTATATATAAACTATAGCCTTCCTCGATAAATGGATTATCTAGTGCTGAAATACTTTTTCAAATCGGACCAGTAGTTCCTGAGATTAGCGCGTTCAACCAAACAAACTCTCCCGCTTTATAATATTAGTATAGATATTCATCGGATTTTTGTGTTGAAAGGTATACCTACTCGTACTAACTATGTTGTAAGTATATTTATGACACAATTAATATAAAATGCCAAGGTTAATGAAAACGGATTCCAGTTTTGAGATAGTTTCGGTTCTAAGGAAACGTGATAGTAAACGGATTAAAATAAATATTAACATATGCATAATGTTGTCATTTCAATCAGATCAATATATATTACCATATTAATAGCCTGAGATGGGTATTTTGTATTAAAGCTTTTCAACAATAATTAATATATTATGTTCTAGGTCACCAGATGGTTGATATAAACTCTAAAGACACATAAATTCATACAACAACGTAAACAGATATTTATTTTCAAAGTAATGCTCAGTTCGCCCGAGTACCCGGGAGATCTTTAATTTTCCCGGGATAAAAGTAGCCTATGTCCTTTCTCAGGCTCTAGAGTCTTTTACAATAAAATCGGTTCAGTAGTTTTAGCATAGCGAGACAGACAGAGAGTCGAACATAGTTTCTTTTGCATTTGTAATATTAATAAGGATAGTTAGGATTTCATATTTCAAGTAACGCAATTCCGAATAGCATATTTTTTAAAATTTTCATCAGTTGCCGTAAAAAAATAATTATCAACCTAACTAAGTACCTACTCACAAAAGTTATTTTTGGTCCCTAAACTAAAATAGTTTGTATCCTGAGTAGAAAGATAAACAATTATAACTAAAGATAAAATTCTTCCAAAATGAAATATTCCGGATACATACAAAAATAGAGGGTCCTTTTCATTGTCAACATTAAAAAGACAAATATGTTATCGCCCAAGACCCTTAGCCCTTCCACGAGTCAATAGAAAACAACAGACCTGTATTTGAATAAAACGTCTTCTGTGTGTGTATTTAAGGTTCCGTATACAAACTGTACGGAAAATTTAATTTTCATCCCACCATCTCGGAAAGAGTATTTTTAATCTTCAATATCTGAGTGGAAAAGCCGTTTTTATTCTCTAGAGGATAAAGTAAATTGAATTTGGAACATCGTGTGCACTAAGTTTGTGAATTAAAAAAAAACATTAAACCTATTTACTGCTACCTCTATGGTGCCGAATATATCATACAACTTTTTTTTTTTTGCATTTAGTCATTTCCTCGCTGAGGTGGAATGAAAAGTTACGTGTTGCACTCGAGTGCAAAGATTTTTCACCTCGTGCTCTTTTGATTCCCTCGCTAACGCTCAGGATTCTAATTTTGAATCCTTCGCTTGCTCGGTCATCAAAATTGAACACGCGGTTAAAAAGCAACTTTGCACTCTTGTATAACAAATAACTATTAGCTTCGTACAAAAACAAGTAGAATTGTAGGTTAATAATAACCCAAATGACTGTATTACTAGTCGTGAATTATTGAATATAAAAATAGTGATAAACCATTATTTATCGCGATCGGAAATGAAACTAAGTTAGTTATACAGCCACACTAAAGTATTCGTTATTTATGGCGATGGGGAGGATAACAACGAATAACTAATATTAATTTTGATTTATATTTAGTAGCGAATATTTTGATAGACTCGTTGGCTTTCTGGGTCTTTTGACCCTATCCTGACTTTCCTGACGGATCCCTAGGACAATCAATTTTATGGGTGAATATGTCTGTTTGTCCTGTATCTGGATGTATATATCTTTAATAATAATAATAAAGCCATTTATTCTGAAGTTACTTACAATCGTATCATTATATGATATTAAAAACTAAGTTTATCAAAAAATATCTCTAACTTCAGAGTGCCTCCAGAAACTTCCAATGATTTCTATCATTTGCAACCCTTCCCCATTTTGTCCCCACCGTATATATCTATAAGTATGTAATTAATATTAGCTTTCTGGTGACATAGCACAAGCTTTGCTTAGTTTAGAATCACATTCGCTTTGTGTGAAAAATGTCTCAAGATAAGTACTTATATTTATTGTAGGTACCTTGTGCGTATGTGATTCATTCTTACCTGTTTCTATTCAATTATAATGTCTTTATATTTTTGCAGTCAGTGGACGATAGTTAAATTTCCGATAAGATTTTTATTTACTTACGCTAGGTAGCTACTATGACTAAAGACCAAATACCTGCAATTGATAACGTGAAATGATGGATTTAAGACAAATTTATCTAAGAAAGTGATAGTGTATTTCCACATCTTATATTTCAAAATCTACGACATGTATGTATTAAACTTGATATTAAGCATATTAAACCCTATCTACAAATATGATACATAGAAGAGAAATATAAAAGTGACAACCTATTGTCCGATAGTCCACAAGTGCTTCGTACAAATAGTAAATGCGTTTTTTCACTTGAATGTTTACACTAAGACGTTATTGACCTTGATAAGGCATCCTTATCGGAGTATCGGGGCCTACCTGGAGATAAGCTTGTATTTCGTAAACACTCAGATGACTTATATCAAATCGACCAACAAGGTTAATGCCGACCGTTGAAGAAATTTCCACATTTATTATTTAGTTATAGCTGCAGCGCTTAGCGCGATAGATCCCGTGTCCGTAAGAATACGGGGATAAAATATAGCCTATGTTACTCTCTGATAATGTAGCTTTACAAGAATTATTGAAATTGGGCAGTAGCTTCGGAGCCTATTCGTTACAAAGAAATCAAATGGACCTTAATATATTAGTGTTTCATAACAAGTTATTAAGTTTTTCGCGGCTATAGTACGGATTGATAGATGGGTGTTAAAAATGTTATTATAATTTTATTCATTTAGGAAATATTTATGTATTATTTGCATATAAATACTTAAGTAGACAACAACAAAAAATTATCAATATCAATCTCTGACATCACACAGTGTCAAATGCTGTGGTTGTCTGTCAGTGCCCCGCGGTTTTACCAACGTTTTTATTACTATAAAAAGTTTCCTATATTGTTATCTGTATTGTTTGGAACTAGTTTTTTCTTAAAATATTAGTTAGTATAACGCATTCTGATATCCTAACAGACATAACCACTCATAAATCTTCTAGAAAATGGGGTTGATACATAGTTTTTTACGAGGTGTAAGTCATTTGTGATAATCAGCTTAGTGCAGTGTTACCAAGTGATCGTGGCCCTTCCACGAGGCACATCCAGGGTTACGAGCGTAGTATTTACGACGACGGTTTATGGGCAAGAGGGGGAGGGGGGGGCGACACGAGGACTATAACCTGCCGGGGTGAAGACAGAGTAGGTACTGGCTAAAGAAAGTATCGCGTGAAAATGTCTGTTAAGTCTATTGCTACAATACTTATTATAATTGTAATGATCAACGATTATTGGCCAACCACACCTCAATGTTTTATTTTTTTTATTTCCGTAATAAACTTTGCAACTTCGCTTTTTAGGAACATAATTGAGATCAAAGGCGTTCTTCAGTTCTGAGCTTAGCAACTAAATAAACTAAACTAAAAAAAAATTAAGGGATTTATTTTTATTCACATTTTCTAATGTGGTGTATATTGTTAAGGGTTAACTTTAAACTAAAATCTCAACCATGGTCAGTGACCTTTGCTCGCAAATCTTTCAAATTTAATAGTATAAGTCTGCAGTGAAGGTTCTGAATCATAAAATAAGCTTGAAGGTGGTCGTTGCCAACGGTGGGACAGATTAAATAATAATTACTACGTAGATATGACAAAGTATTGCAACCGGAAAATGGTTTTTTAAATTTTTTCCCTCCGCTTTAAGATGTACTTTGCCCTCCGTGTTGCTCTAAGGCGGGAGGCGCCTCAGAGGGCGGAGGACGGAGGGCGCCACGTCGCGCCACCCGACCTTGAGCTCAGTTTGGCTTTCTGCGAGTCTCAGCTATTGTACACACGGGCCGGATCACGTTTCCTGGAGACGTTCGTTTACTCGCATTTCTACTGTTCTCCCCAATTTGAAGATGCTTTTTGACGTATTTATCGTTAAACTCGACCATGAATTCGAGTTTTTAGTATAGAAATAAAACTCATGATTTCTCACGTGTTTTTTTCTAAATCTTGCTAGTAGCGCATTGGCAGGAAACAATAAAATATCCTGTAACATTTTTTCACACACGGCCAAGTTGATTCCAAACTAAGCAAACATATTTATTTATTTAAACTGCCCTGGGATTTGTACCCACGACCTGCGGTTTGATAATCAGGGTCATTAACCACAAAGCCAAACGGTCTGTCAATGTATATTATTTATAGTCTGTATTTTTGTATTCATAGTTAAGAATCCCTACCTATAAATAACGGTCTATATTTATTATCATCAGCTTGTCCTTCTGAAATAAACGTATGACGATGACGTAAGGGAAACTTGAAATTACCTACTGACGCAAGTGACGCAAATCAAGATGAATTCACTATCTCGCCCAAATTTTTATTGTACATGGCATAGGCCTTGACAATAACCCGACCGCGTCATATCTTGAACTATTGTTATATAAGTTATTAAGATTAGCACTTAGGGTGCCTGCATAAAATACATACGCATTAAATAAAATATGTCCTACTGATAAAGGCGAAAGTTTCTAAGAGTGTACGTATGTTTGTGACTCTTTCACGCAACAACGGCTGCAGGGAACTATATGAAATTTGGCTCAGAGTTAGAATACATAGGCTACTTTTTATCCCGGGAAAAATGAAGGTTCCCGAGAACGCGGGAGAAACCACGCGGCGGTAGCTTGTAACTTATATTTTAATAGACTTTAAAACGATCTTAGTTGGTTGTCTAACTTATAATGTTAATGAATGAGCATCCTCATTTGTCTATCAATGTTGTGATAACAACTATCTTAAATGAACTTTTGTTCTCCTTGTTTTAGTAATATGTTTAATATAGCCAAGCTCCAAACCAAATTAACCTTAATTACATACACACGAGTTGTTGTTACATTCCAGTTCGCGTCTTAAATAAATATGCGCCCTGTTTTGTACACAACACGCCGGTACCGTGAAGTATTTGCTATGATCTTGTGGGTGGAGGTTCTAATCCCTCTTGTACCTCTAGATTTATCTTACGTTCGGGTTTATACCTCTGGCTTTCAGTGTACGAAAATATTATGGGGAAACTTGCATGCCCGATATGTCATGTAAGAAGGCATGTGATGTCCGCCAATCCTCACTAGGCCTAAACCCCTCATTGCTAGGCTAGGCACAGTGATGTTATAGGGATATGCGCTGATGATTAACTGCATTTAAAATGTTTCATATATCCAGCAAGTGTGAAATAAATAGGTCATATCATAACACAAATACCAAACATTGATTCTGTAAACATGAATGAAAATTCCTCGAGGCGAGGTCAGTCGTAACACGTCGGTTGCAAAATTAATACAAGGCATCTCTGATATTCAGTTAGCAGAATTCCCAGCGGTAGTGTGTGGTAGACTCCTAATGAAGCTGAAGTGTGGATAGCTGGTTATTGAAGCGATGACGTCACGCGGGCCGGGCTAGCCGCCCACGCTCGCCCCCACCAATCGAGTCACGGACCCGCTAAACTGGGAATTATTGGTGCCCTAGGGCTGACTCCTTTTGTGAACCCACTCGTGTTATTGTAGAAATATTTCTGGGGCATCGTAAAATAATAAAAACCGGGAGATAAAAGCATCCTAGGTAGGCGTAAAATCTCTGCATTATAACGTAGTACAAAAAATAAGTAATACAAACTCAAAACATGACTCCAAATGATAAGGAACAGAAATGGAGTGCAGTATGGGGTTCTTCAAGAAGGGAGTAAAGAGGTTTTACAGGGTCAGCAACGCGTGAGTAACGCCCCTAGTGTTGCAAGCGTCCATAGGCTACGGTAACCGCTTCCCATCAGGCGGACCGTATGCCTGTTTGCCACCTTTGTGGTATAAAAAAAAAAAGGAACTAGGCAAATATTTGATGTGGTTTCAAAAGAATCGTAAAGATTTGTGGAACCCTTTTCGTAGCTATAAACAAATTCTCGTAGCGTAGAGGGTCGTAAATCGTAGCGTTACAAACAATGACGGATTTTTCTACGAGTGCTACGAAATCTACGTTAGTTTTGCTTTCTCTAGTCCACATTACAAATACATATATTCAGATTCCTGACGGGTCCATTGGCTTACTTACGAGGTTGTGGGTTTTAACTTAAGACAAACATTGCATAAACTTGTCTGTTTTTGACCAAGGAATGAATTTAAAGGTATTTACGTGTGTCTAGAATACTTCAGGATGTTTATTATATTTTTAGTTAAATACAGATGCCACCCCTAGTAAACAGTGGTGGCACGTACAGCAGGGTTGTCTCGCCAGAAGTAGGTCGCGCTGTGACTGTTGCTATGACATCACATCACACTGTCCCACCGCCCCTGGAGTCATGCCCTCGTGTTAACTATCAGGATATACGATCGACGCGCTCGATTGAATCTGTACGAGATATATGGATTCAATATGCGCTAGTTATATAGGAATTTTCTTTCCAAAAGATTGAAGTACCATTGCGGCTATTTTTATTTATATTAAAACATCCAAACGAATATTTATACTGTAAATAGGAAGGAATTATATCGGTGTAGGTATAGGCTTAACTAAATCAAAAGCCTTTGATTTTGCGATTTCACTCTCGTAGTTTCCGTTACCGTAGGAATACGGAGATAAAACATAGCCTATGTTACTCCCTGATAATGTAGCTTTTCATTTGCGAAAGAATTATTCGGATCGGTTAAGTTGTTTCGGAACTTTCATACAAACACACAAAAAATCAAATCCTATAGCTCATTTAAAAACCAACCATATAATTTGAGATTATGTATTTTTATGTTAATAAAAAATCAAAGGCAAAGTACATCATCATTATCGTTATTGTTGACAATACACTAACGTTACAATGTAAAGCTCGTAGTAAAATCAATGTTGACATATATCGATATGATCTCGCGTGTGCCGGTGCCACCTCGGTTTAGTGCTCGTTAATTTGTCTCCATTACGGCGGCGACGCGACGCGGCGAGGAGGGGACTTGTTGATATTCATGCCGTCTCCCTCCCCCCCCCACCCCCTAGATCTAATAAGACTGAGACGGAATCGATCTGATGGAAGATGACTGGACGATGATGGTCTAATAAATATTCTCGAAGCATTCACACAATTCATGAAATCTGGCATAGAATACGTTCTGGAATAGCATATAGGGTACTTTTTAAACCAAGAAATAAGAAGGTCCCCGAGAACGCGGGTGAAACTGCGGAGCAAAGCTAGTCATATGTTAATTGTAACCTGTTGATGTATTGATTAAAAACATCCCAGTTCATGGGTAGGTGGCGACCTAACCTACTTACATTGTTTTCATAGAGTTACCGCAATTATGAATAGCTAGCATCCGCCCCGCGGTTCTGACCTCCGAGAGCTCTATTGTTTGTGCAATGAAATTAAAAGTATTAATATTAATCTAGATTTTAGGTATCTACGTCTAAATCGTTAAAGGTGTTTATGGTTTTACGTAAGATTATTAAATTATATCAACAGCAAGTCTAAATCTACTAGCTATGTCATAATTTCTCGGAATATAGATCATTATTATTATCTTTGTTTGGTTGAAACCTCTGCCAACTTTCATAAAAATCCCCCGAAGAAATGTAGTAAATAAACAAATATACATTTCTTACATTAGAAAAAATTTTTTTTTAAATGTTACACATTTTCCTGTTTCTACAACTTCTTTCCTGTAAATACATAATTTCTGGTCATGTGTTTTATGTGCTTATAATGATTTTAAATGCAACCGGCAGAGTTCAATATCTCATCACTCTTTTTAACTTTAGCAAAAAGAAAGAGAGACCCATCGAGGTTCGGTTTACAAGAATTGGGGCGACTATCAGACCGAAGCATGAGTTGCGTGCCGGTTTTGGACAAACAATAGTGAACAACAAAAGAACAGGCAAAGACTATGAGGTCGACGCACCGTAAGGGTGTCTTTGACTAGGCCTTTAGCCCCATCTTTCATTCACACGTCAGTCTTCATTTAATATGCTGATTTAGTAGTAAACTGGGATATTCATAGTTGTTTTTTTGGGGCCTCTGTCTCATTTAGGACGACCGACTGCCTGTTTGTCAGCCTCCGTGAGAATACTAGGTAAATGTTTTTTTAAATTCGTCAAGCTCTCCAAAATAATCCGATAGGATAGCCGGTTGGCTTTGTGGTTAGTGGCCCTGACATTGAATCCGCCGGTCGTGGGTCGAATCCCTACCGGGACAAACATTTGTTTGCATGAATATGTATGTTTGTTCTGTGTTTGGATGTAATCTGTATAAGTATGTATTTCAAAATATTATATGTACCTACTATATCAGCTATCTGGTTACCTATCACATATATCTTAGGTTATATATCACAAGCTTTGCTTAGTTTGGTATCAAATTGCTCGTGTGTGAAAAATGTCCCAGGATATTTATTATTTGGAAATAAGACGAGGGAGAACAATAATAGGTCATATGTGTCAGTTACTATTGACTAACACACTATAATTATTGGGTAGGTACATATTTAATTTATGCAAGTGTACAACGCCATTCTAGTTGAGCGTCGAAAAAACAACGTCAAAGTAAAAAATCAAGTTCTGTTTTTATGACATCCATTAACAGAACCTGTTATTTACAACGTGTGTGTAGTGTGGACGGCGCAGGCTAAAGGCGGACACATTCCACGAAGCCTAACATTTCTTAACCCGTGATGTAACACAAGCTTCAATTATGCAATACTAGTGGCTCCCCGCGACTTCGCCCGCGTTCCCGGGAGATCTTCAATTCTCCCGGCATAAAAAGTAGCCTATGTCCTTTCTCAGGCTCTGGATTATCTGTGTACCAAATTTCATTTAAATCGGTTTAGTAGTTTTAGCATGAAAGACAGAGTTACTTTCGCATTTATAATATTAGTATGGATTACTGGGGAAAATCAGTAGGTATTATTTCTTTTGACCAGATCACGACGACGTAAGACTTAGTCGTGAAGGTCACTTCCTGTCACACGCTCTTATGGATAGTACGTAGTATCCAAATTTACAAAACGACATCTGGGAGTAATTAACGTATCCTTATATAGAAACATAGCTTATATGTACTAGGGAATATTGTAAGATATTTATGTGATGAACTACAGATGAGTATTTTCGATATTTCCTATAACATCCAAACCATCTCTCTGGTATAGATTGCCGGAAAATAATGTTATATACTAGTAGTAATTAAAGTCATACCTATATGTACATTATAGTGACTCCCTCAGGATTTTCTCGCGTTCCCAGGGATCTTAAATTTTCCCTGAATAAAAAGTAACCTGTGTGTTATTCCATAACATATTATAACTCTGTGCTAAATTTCAACGCGATCTTATCAGCCCTTCTAGCGTAAATGAGAAACAATGATACATCCATACATTCTTACAACATTTATAATATTAATAGGATGTACATGTACTAGTATATGTTTGATTGAGCACCATAAACTGCTGACTGTCCATAATGTGCAATTTTGACGCTCTGTACATGTTATTGACCCCGTCATTCGTCACTTTGATAAATTATTATTACAATAGCTGATGTCGCAGCGCAGCGCTGTGATTTACTAATGTTATTCACGAGTCAATGAACTGTCTACATTCTACGTGGATGCTGAGTCCAGGGTATTCTGATGACTTGACAATTTTATCCCCTTTAATTTGATTAATGATAATTTTTCACCTTGTTTTACGGATAGGCTTTTTAGTATGCTACAATATTCAGTGTGGACTCTTAACCAAATTGAATTGACTTTATAAAAATAATTATTCTTTTGGGTGTATTTTTAAGTATCATCCGGTTATAGTAAAAGTTTCATATACCTTTTTTTTTTTTTTTTTTCGTGGGGAAATCCTCATGGATACCCTGCCCCGCCTCGGGGGAGGGCGGCCGGGTTATGCCGGACTCTACCGGCTAAAACCCCACGGTGGTCGCCATCAGCGCTGTAGAGGGGTCAGGGTTCTCCGTACGGAACACATACCATGGACCCCTTCATGCGCGACGCTGAAAGCCCGTCTCGGGGGAAGCTATTGACAGCTTCCCCAGCACCCTCGCTGTGCTATTGCACGATGGGTCGAGACCACATCGACCCATCGTCTTCCTCGGGTTCACTTGCTGGGCGTTCGGGACCCCCGTTCCGATCGCCCGCAAACCCAAGGGTCCCCGTTCAGTCGCCTTTTACGACAGGCAGGGGAGCACCGTAGCTGCTATTCTTTGCCCCAGCTACAGACCTAGTTACTTTATCAAATTTTAAGGTCGTCTATATCTACCGATACGCTTTAGACGCCATCTAGCGACAGGGAGCAACACTAACACTAATCTCACGCTTTATTTGTTTACAAGTATATAGACACCACATGACTTTAATTTCTGATGAAAACTGCTGTTTAAATTGAAACAAAAGGACACACATCACGTCATAGATCATTGAACAATATATCATTTATCACTTGTCCAACAACTGGCTACCACATGGCTTTCCAATCCCACCTGGCCCAGTCATTAGGTCAATGTTCTTCCGTCTCATATCCCATAACGCCACTTTATAACAGCGCTATTTATAATAATGGAATATAAATAACGTAGTTTAAATAGCTCTGTTGATAATTTGTAACGCGACACACGAACACGACGCGAGTCCATTCATCGTACAAACGTTTATTTAATTACTCGATGTGTCGTTTTGTTTTTAAAAGGTGATACGTTCATTGTTCGGCAAGTTTGTTTGATAATAAACCTATGTACGTATATGTAGTAACGTAATAGCCCTGTGAGAATGGATTTCCGATACTTTCATATATATCCTGGGACATTTTTCACACACGGCCAATCTGATTCCAAAGTAAGCTTCAAAGTGAGCTTGTGTTATGGTAACCAGATAGCTGATATACTACATATAATACTTTTAAAAATATACATATACACAGACACAGAACAAACAGACATATTCGTGTATACAAATGTTTGTCCTGGGTGGGATTCGAACCCACGACCCGCGGTTTGAAAGTCAGGGTCACTTACCACAAAGTCAACCGGGCTGTCAATCAATATGACTGTTTAATTCAAATAGGAAAGATTAAATAGGCTCTGAATCTATTGGTTTAATCAGAATATTTCTTTCACCAATAGATACTTAGTTACTTTATTAGTTAGTAACATAGGCTATATGTTATTCTTACAAAGGGTGTGTAGTAACAACGATCAGACGTTATTCAGAGATAATGGCTCGGAAATTAATCTATATATATATATGATTGTAAAAAGGGCAAAGAAAATTATAAATAAAAAAAAAATTAAAAAAGACTACTATCCAGGTTCATTTGTGAAGATGTACAGTGTTTAAAAACATCTATTGTCAATTGTTTTGTGTGAAATTACATGTTCGTTTTCCGTGAACGCTAAGCTATTCGAATAGTATAATTTCCTTGACTACAAAAGGCATTTTCCACTAACTAATTGAAACCGTTGAGTGTATTTAGAATTGAAGCCGTATGAAATCGCAAAAGCAATTATACTCTTTCAATGCCGTTGGACTTTAAGCTGGATGATATGACATCACTGTAGTGTGTTTTATATATGTGTGGTTTTCATATCTCGTAGTTTATGAAAGGAAGATGGTTTACTTAATTAAGTATTATCTGTCTGTTATCTATCTAATCATTCCGTATTAACCCACTGTTGCGGCCTAGGCCTTATTACTAGGTACTTATTATGATTGTATCAAGTACTGAATTATTACTGTATTTATCTACTATTAAATTATACCTCTAAGAATTCTAAGCTGGATGGTCGCAGACTCATTCAGCTCTTTAATATCTTTAATCTTTGACAGATTCCCAGTTTAATGTAGAATAATAATAATTTAGTTTGTAATTAATTGTATTCACTATTGAGCAAGAACTGCCTCTAGAACTTAAGCTGTACCTATTCGGTCAATAGAAAGTTTACCATGCCAGTATCTGTCAGACATAACTATAGGTAGATATATGATAGCGAGCAGTGGCGTAGCGAGAGTCGTCGCACGAGGCTTACTCATAATTTGCCGCCCTTTTAACTTCACAAAAATAATAATGTTGTTTTTCTTTTTTGACGGAGTCATAATTTGCCACCCTTTTAAACGTCACAACAATACTGCTGTTGATTTTAATTTAATTATTCCCAATTTTTCCGCCCTTCTATCTAATAGTGGCGCCCGGGGCGATCCACCCCTCCACCCACGCTCCGCTACTGATAGCGAGGGTATTCAAGAACTTATATCCATATCTAAGTATCTATTTATAATGTTTCAGCAATCATCCCTATCGACAAAAGTGGCTCAGCGCATGTCGTTCGGGCTGCTGGGCGGCAAGGCGGCGGCGCGGTGCGAGTTCGTGCGCATGAAGGGCCCCGGCGGCAAGGGGCACGCGGAGATGGCGGTGTCGCGGCCGCGCGCCGAGGGGGTGGACACGCCCTCCTCCGAGCCCGGCCTCGCCGCCACCGACCTGTGGGACAGCGACTGGGAGGACGACCCCGAGGAGATGTTCATCTATAGGCATCAGGTGTGGCTCGCACTTCACTATGTAAATTTTCATTTGATGTCGTGTAATTTTTTTAATTTGGACAGCCCGTGGTCGTCACATTATTGACAACGTAAAATGAGGTTACAAATATTAAATGAAATGAAATGAAATATGAAATGAAATAAATTTATTCATTCAAATAGGCCTTCACAGGCACTTATGAAACGTCGTATTAAGTGAAAAGACCTTTTAAAGCCTCATATCATGTGCTTAATAGGTATCAGTTAGCCTCTTTCGGTGAAAATAGCCCTGTTTAAAATCTTCATCTTGATATTATTGGCAGAAGCTTCAATACAAATATTGTCACAAATCAATCTTTCTAAAAATAACTTCCATGACATTGACTGAATTAAACAGTAAAATATTTTTCTTGGACAATTATTAACATAATAATATGATCATTTTAAAATTATTTAAATAATAAATATCGACTCTGAATTCAAGTTCGATAGCGACATCTATTGGCAATCGGTTGAAGTTTTTTGTTCTATCCATCAATGAACATGATTCGTTTTCGTTAGACCATCTTTGTCAATAGATTGAAATACATTATTTGTTGCAATCAATCGTAATTTCAATTGGCCATCCTATTTGTCCCAGGAGATTGGTACCTCCAAAATTATGGCTTGAAGAGTGATATGTTATTTTGTTTTTACTTTCCGTTTCTAAATATGTACACACAATAATGTATTCTTTATGAGCTTAAACATTTAATATCCAATAAATAAGGTACTTATCACCACCTTCTACCGAGCTTCTCTACTCGCTTCTCATCACTCCTACTTTCTATTCATTAGTTAGTGTTGTATAAATGCTTAAATTTCCTTCTGACGATTATAAGTTTATTTTTCAATACAGTTCTGGTCAACACAAAAAAGTTTTTCATCCCACCATCTCGGAAAGAGTATTTTTAATCTTCAATATCTGAGTGGAAAAGCCGTTTTTATTCTCTAGAGGATAAAGTAAATTGAATTTGGAACATCGTGTGCACTAAGTTTGTGAATTAAAAAAAAACATTAAACCTATTTACTGCTACCTCTATGGTGCCGAATATATCATACAACTTTTTTTTAATTTGTTAAAAACTCAGACTCGGCACCTTCTTGGTGTTCTTTTTTCAATTTGCTTTGTACGCGGTTTTTTTTTTTGCATTTAGTCATTTCCTCGCTGAGGTGGAATGAAAAGTTACGTGTTGCACTCGAGTGCAAAGATTTTTCACCTCGTGCTCTTTTGATTCCCTCGCTAACGCTCAGGATTCTAATTTTGAATCACTCGCTGCGCTCGTGATTCAATTTTAGAATCCTTCGCTTGCTCGGTCATCAAAATTGAACACGCGGTTAAAAAGCAACTTTGCACTCTTGTATAACAAATAACTATTATTCTTTATTCGTACTTCGTTCAGTGTACAAGTGAAGTATATTTTATTAAAGTGTATTATAGTACTGAATAGTGGTGAGTGATTGGACATTGGTTGAGAGCCCTTTGCGATTCCCTTAGGTACTGAGGCTACCTTAGGTAATAAAAGAGGGTAATATTCCTATGGTACATGGTTCCAGCGTCGTCTGAGCGACCCGAGCGCGACGCTGAACAAGTTCGTCCGCGGCGGGTGGCGCGCGCGGGACGCCCGCGACAAGAGCCGCTCCGAGAACGAGGGGCTCGACTCGCTCGTCGGCGGCGTGGCCGAGGTCGAGGCGGGGGACGTGCGCGACGGTGAGACATATATACCCCACAAATACCGTCGTACACATTAATGATATACACTATACACTAACACGGTATATATCATACACAATAATAATACACACTATACACAAACATGCTTATATATGACTAGCTGCCTCCCCGCGGTTTTACCCGCGTAGTTCCCGTTCCCGTGGGAATACAGGGATAAAATATAGCCTATGTTACTCGGGGATAATGTAGCTTTCCAAAGGTGAAAGAATTTTTGAAATCGGTCCAGTAGTTTCGGAGCCTATTCATTACAAACAAACAAACAAACAAACAAATCTTTCCTCTTTATAATATTAGTATAGATACACAAGAATGGTATACACCACACACTAACATGGTATATATGATACACAAGTATGATATACACTATACACTAATACGGTATATATCATGGGTGTATACACCATACACCAGCGCTTATAAATAGAGTTTATGTGTTTACATTATACACATAAATGCTATTTATAATACAATAATATAATTATTGTTATTATATTTTTGTGTGATCAATTAGTTATCTTAGATGTGTGGATTTTTCGTTTGTGATGCGCCACTGTTAGAAATAAGCTTAGCTTAGTTAGCGGTGTTTTAGTATTAAATGTTAAAGGCTTGGTATTTTCTTCATCTTTTCATGCATGATCTATGTTGTCGCTAAATTGCATATCATCGTGTCGTGTGTGTGTGTCAGTACGTAGGCCGCTCGGAGGAAGCCACTTGTGTTCGATTGTCGATCTTGCGCACGCCCGGTTAGAGTCGAAAATCGCTCGATACTCGCATAGAGGTTGCTAGAACTCGCTCCACAGGATAGCGTAGATGCAGAACGATAATGTTTTAAATCGTCAGCGCGTCGAACGCGTGTTGCGAGGGTACCCGGACCCGACTTTATGATCGCTAGTGTACTACCACTAGTTTTCATATCGAATGCTGAAAATTTGGGAATTAGAATAAAAAAATCGGTAAAATTGAATCAAATCAGGGGGCAAAATTGATCGCGGTGTAGTTAGGTGCGCTCGCAACAGGCGTCCCACGCGTGTAACGCGGCGCGTCTGTGTTTGTAGCGCGGCGCGCGACGGCTTCCTCCGCGCGGCGCCCCCGCCCCCGGCCCCGGGTGGCCCCCCCGGCCCGGCCCCGCCCCGCCGCCGACATGCGCGACGTGTACACGCGCGCGCGGAGCTCGGTGGACGACTCGCCCGCCTGCCTGCGCACCGTCACCCCGCGCCGCGAGGGCCCCCGCCGCGCCCCCGGGCCCCCGCCGCTGCGGCCGCTCGCCGCGCCCGCGCGGGACCCCGCCGCCGAGTGCGAGGTGGCGGCGGACGCGTGCGCGGCGGACGGGCACGCCGGGGCGGTGGTGCAGGACACGGGGCACGCGGTGCGCGGGCACGAGGAGCTGCCCGACGCGGAGGCGGGGCCGGAGCGGGGCTCGGTGAACTCGGGCGCGCGCGCGTACTGCACGCTGCCGCGGCGGCGCGGGGGCGTGGCGGCGGCGCTGTTCCGGCTGGCCGCGCTGCCGCCGCGCCGCACCACGCCCGACGGCACCGACATATACTACTGGTGCGACCTGCCCGCCAGGAGACACGCCGGTACGAGACAACACACCACCACCCCACCAGCCCGGCGGACCCCCACCGACACCATAGTATCTCGCTTCGAAAAGCTTACACATTTTTATATAGCTTTTTCTAAATTTTTTTTCGTAGGTATAGTAAAACATGTTTTCCGAGGTTACTTGTTGAGACAAAATACTTCACTGACAATGTCTATATTACTCGACAACTGATCACAGAAATCTCATCATCATTCTTTCACCTATATACTGTTCGATGCAATTGCATTGAATAGCGTTTTGCTGACCCATCAATACAACGCCGCATTAGTTGTGCGGTCATTTCAGTGCGTACAATTTCGGTCAGCGAAACGGTCGCATTCATTAACATAGCCATTTATCTAGCATATATTAATGTGTCCTTGCCTTTAACTCAGCAGTCCTACATATACCTACCTATGTAATTTCAACCTGCATATAATCCCAGGACAAATATAAAATGGTTCCTAACCATCAGAGCTGGACGACGGCGCGTACAACCCGCTGTGGGCGCTGCGCGGGTTCACGCAGACGTTCCACCTGTGGAAGGAGGGCAAGCGGCAGCAGTCCGCGCCGCTCAACGCCTACCTCACCTACGTCACGCTGCCCTGGTGGACCATAGCTAAAGGTAACACACACTATTTTACTATAACACGCACACAAGCCGCAAAAACTATTTAAGTAATATATATATATAATAATGCTCTTTTCGAAATAAATAACTTTTATTGCATTTCTGTAAAAAATAGAAACTACATTAAAAGCTTATATTTTAAATTTTCTAATTATGTTAAATCTTTATGCAATGCATTTATTATGTTCTGAAAGAAATCTGTCATTAATGACAGATTTTTATACTTGAAAAAATTATGAAGAAAACAAAAAGTATTTACAGTAAAATTATTAAAGAGGCTTACTTTACATATATAATGAAATTAAAGGTACTATTAAAGTTGTAAGCCATGTCTAACGCACCGACTCACGATAATGAAAGTGCAGGTTCAAATCCCTAACCCGTACCTCTGAGTTTCAAAACTTAAGTAATTCACACTACTGGCTTTCGGTGAAGGAAAACAGTGAAGGCCTGTCACAATTAAAGACATGTAAAGTCTCCCAATTTGCACTAAGCCTGCATGGTGGACTATAGCCTAACAACCCTCGATGGAAGGGGAGGCTCGAGCTCCTTGTTGGAGATGTACCTATTTGGATATCAGCTTTCTAATTTCCATAGTACAAGCTCTGCTCTCAGATAGGACTTCTATTAGAAAAAATCCTTTAATATTTATTTTTCATACAAAATCACCCACATTTACTTGTAATTATTCCAGACATCCTCGACCACCGCGAGGAGCCGATCCTGACGTTCTGAGCGCCGCCCGCACTGTGTACTGTGTCACATACTGTACATTATGCATGTCACTGTTTATACTACGCCCTCACGGAACGCACACTCGACTTACTATATATATATAACGGTTAATCCATCTCATATTAAGTATATCCTCATAAAAAACTGATATAGATTGCTAAAAAACTACATTCCAAGCTAATATAACTATTAAAATCAAAATGTGGATATCACAAGCACGTTATTCTCGGCTTATAAGATGAACTAAAGAAGCTACCACTGGTTTAAACTGGTCGGTCAGCCTTCAGACTCATGAAAATAACAATTTAAAGAAAATCTTGTCTGAGATTTATTCTCAAAATAAGTAAGTAAGCAATAATCTATGTATTTTTTATTGTTGTAATTTTAACGAGGATATGCCAAATACGAGTGAAGAAAAACTAACTTTAAAAAAAAACAAAATAGTAATGTTTCCTTTCTTGATAAATGCTAACAACATTCATAATTAAGTAATGGGATAAATTGTATCAATTAACCCAATCACTATCTATATATTATATATAACCTATAGACAGAAGATTTTTAACATTACTGATAAAAAATGTCTTAGAATGAAGGGCAAATTCCATAAGCCTAAAATAGTGAGGGCGTTAGCATTGCCTTACTGCGTGTATACAGGTTCATTACTAACTACACTGTTGTTGGTCGCATGATAATTATCTTTTTCATATATTTTACTATCATATTAAATCTAATATTTTATTTAAAAACGTGAACTTGGTGGAGAAAATAAGGCCCTAGCTTGACCCTCAAGTTGTTCAAAGTTACTAGTGACCAACTCTGCATAATATAATAATATACAATAGCCCCTTTCATCCTGAAATTTGGGATTTTTTCCTTATAACTATATTCCAATTTTCAGTGTGTCTCTTGGCAAAGGCCTACACCAACGACTCACTGTATTCTAGCTATCTGGTTACCATATCACAAGCTCTGCTTAGTTTGGAATCAGATTGGCCGTGTGTGAAAAATGTCCCAGGATATTTATTTTTATTATTTATTATTCTTCGTATCCGTTACAACTCTTCTTCCTCTCGAAATATACAGCTTTTTATTAAAATATAAAATTCATTGTACAAAATTAACATACTAAGTTCAAGATCCATTTTCATTATTATATGAACACACTTCTTCCTCAATATTTTCCATGAAGTGGACTTTTATTCTAAATACCTATATGATATTGTCACTAATATTATTCTACAATTTAATTGATAGATATGAATCGACATATTAAAACTATATATAATATATTTATTCTAATTCTAAATATTACAAAAGTTTAGATATACCTGAAAATTTCTATATTCGGGGCTTCAAATAAAGTGACATTACTGATACATTCCTTTAAAACATGTTCTCTAAACGGCTGAACATATTTTCTTGAATCATAGTTAAGACACTCATATATCGGTTCGTCTGTCTTGAAGCGACATTTCTACAACACTTCAACTTTACAACACCTCTCTGTTTGCATTAATGGTTAAAAATGACAAAAATCATTCCATAGTTAGTTTAACAAATTGTATGCTATTTTAATACATATTATTAATATGATATTTCAGCTGTGTAAATATGTATTTTATAACTGACTGACTGGCGGACTTTCAAGCCGCCGGTCGTGGATTTGATTCCCACCTAGGACATTCATTTCTGACTGTTTTATGTCTGAGCTTAAATATTTATATAAGTATGTATTTCTGGTGACCATAGTCTTAAGTTTGGAATCAGATTGTGTGTGAAAAAATTCCTAGGATAATTTATTTATTTATGTGCAAATGTTTTGTGTTTTGTGATTGTGATTAGTTTATATAACACATTAGTGCTTTTAATATTTATACTTAATTATAATTATATTTAAAACGATACGGTTTGCTGCACAACAAATATGTTATGAGCTGTATTTACTCTCTAGTCATAGAGACCACTATACTATTTTAAGTTAGGTAGCATAGCAGCATCAATATTTAATAATCGAGTAATAGATAAGTTACTTTTTCATATATAAAACACTATATAAAGAGTTTAAATTGTAACTAAGCAATATGCCACATACACCACAAACCTACATCGCGCTATCAAATTTATTAGCAGTACAAATCTTAAGCTAAGACATTAAGTTATTTTCCTTTCACTTGACTTGTGCTTAAAAGACTTGGTACCATAGTTATTCGGGTATTAGACCCTAAGTCCAGAGTCCATATATCTGCCTGAGGACACCCATCAACAAACTTGCCTAAAACTTGTAGGGTAAATGACTGCATTCAAAATACATAATTACATACTAATCAGTTTGTAAAACATATGAATAAAGACCTTAAAGATTATGTTAAAATTTGAAAATGTCTATAACATTCAATATACAATCAAAAAATTAAGAGATTTACTTTGTATGATGTTAGCTATTTCAATAGATCCATTAAATTTTATTTTTGAAATTTGATAAAGATTCTCTGAATTCATTCTGTAGCGATATCGCTAGGTCAGCCTAAACTCCATAGACATCCAAATTGAAGATAAACGACAGTCAGTACATAAATATTTAATGTAGCATTAGGAATAAGAAAAAATATATACCTACCTCAGATAGGAAGATATAAACATTTGGATTTGATTAAGGGCTAATAGAACAATCAACTACAGATATAGTATAGTCCATAAGTGGCATCGAGCATGTAACCAATAGAGTAGCAATAGTGAGCCATTTGTTTAGCAACGCATCAATGATTTGTCACGTATAACCGGTATAACTAACCAACCACGCTCGAACTAAACAGTACCCGACCAATAAGAGACCTGTGTGTACGTCTAGTGCAACACTTGACCTTGAGTCGGCCAATCAGAACGCAGGAGCCGGCGCAGCGTTTTGGCGTATTTTGTTTTCTAACAAAACTGTTAACAGTTCTACTCTATTGGCTACATGCTCGATGATAAGTGGCTACGTTATCTGGCTTTTGAAAAATCGGGCCTAATATAAATAAATGAACGATAAACCCTTGAACCGCACATCGGTCTCGAGTTACATAGATACGGCCCAGTCATGTGACATTTAAATAATAAACATTATTTTTATATACACACAAAATTGTTAGTTCTGTGAACGAGTCCTTAGTGTTAAGAAGACTATATCGAATATCTGTATTTCATAAAAGTATGCTTGATTATGAAATTGGTTTGATAAGATACTTTAAGCCCTATAATTTAGTGATTACGGTATAATATTGAATGAAAACAGATAAAGGAACATATAACCTAGTCAGGAGTCTAGTCGACAACATGTGCATAGTATATAATGTTTATATAATTTAATTGACTGAATAAAACTATTGGAAGCAATAACTAGTTTTTCATTTTGTACCAAAAGTATATTCTAAGGAGTTATGCTAGCTTTTTTACCGTTTTAAGGAGATTCTCAATTTGACATTTTTATGTTTTACAGATCCAAATGTAATTTAAGTTTGATGAAGCTAGTAATAAATAATTCCAAAAAAATATTAATGTAAAATTATATCATTATATGGACCTTATAGATATTTCTGTAAATTTAGACGTCTTGAAATAGAAAAATAGATAAAATAATTTGATCTTGCATATTTTTTTATGCTTATGTCTATCTGAACGCGATGAACACAAAAACTACTGAACATATTTTCATGCGGTTTTTACCAAATTACGGAGTATTTCATGGGGAGGTTTTTATGTATAATACATCAATTTGGACCCGGTGCTGGTGGGCAGAACGAAGTCTGCCGGGTCCGCTAGTATAATATTAAATGGCAATAACCAAATGTATAAAGGAGCTTAGTTGGAATATTCTTAATAGAACGCCTCAGCAAATCGTCAGTAAAAGTCCTCAAAATCGCTAGTTTAGACGCACCTCGCACGAATTACTCAAAACCAATTGCATGGTCTGTCCCCTGGATTGTGGGCTAATTGTCCTACATACGGAGATTCAGATTTCCACCAGTTTAAAGTCACTCAGTTAATTTAAACATGCCCACTGTTAGAATTATACTATCTTACCCAGGTCCTTTAAACTTCGACTCAGATTCTTACCTGAAACAAAATAATAGTAGATTTTATTTTTGTCTTTTCGGGACTAACATAAATAACATTTAATGTATTCGGTGTATTTCTCAACATTAGCATTTTCTACATAATTCTACATAAGAATTAGGTATTGAAAGAAGGTAGTTAAGCTGCTGGTTACTCAGCAGGGCAAAGGCCTCCCTTTCTCCTCTCGGTTCTAAAATTTGCTGGACCATTCCTTTGTTTGAAGGCAGACATGAAGGACTTTCAGAAGGTAACTCTATAAATACATTATGTTTATACAAAGCAACCATGTTTCGTTGAGCTTCAAGACAGTTTTCTAAAAGCATAAACTTAAACTATTCAAATGTTAGGTTGCCCATTGAGATGTAAGCTGTGGACAATATTACGATCTTGTATCGGAAGTAATCAAATTAATTAGGCGAGACATCCGCTCCGGGCTCCAGCGCGGTGTGGTCAGTGCTCGCCACTAGGGCTACCACCATTTTATACCATTGTGGGAATCAGAAAGACTGAATCAACTAGGTAATGGTTTGAATATGTCGTCATATCTCTTGATTTATACTTTTTTTAATTGACTAGAAGGTTAGCCTCAGATGGCTTTTACATTACGCGGACTGTTTCGGTGAGCGCAGTGGGCTCTCAACCGAAGAGATATATACGTGTAGCTTCATAAACTCTCAACTAACTTGGAACACAGTAATACGAGTGAAGTGAGAAGGTAAGGGAGCCAGCCAAGTTACGGGCACATGACTACTTGGTTTCTTGGATATTTGATGCTCCGGCCTTACAAGTTTCCAAAGAGGTTTAGAGATTTAGATAAAAAAAATAAAGATATTTCGCTAAGCTCGGTATCTTGAAACTGCAGTAAATGTTAATGCTAGAAGCTTGTCTATAGTGCTGAATCAGAAGAAATTCGTTATGATTTAATGGTGATTGACAGATGTCGTTCTACTATCTGTCAGTTTTTATCCCCCAAAACTACAAGGATAGGTAATATAAACTGAAATATGGAGACCGTAGCCGGTCACGTCGTAGGCGTAGAGCAAGCTGCGAGGTATGCGCACGCGCCGGTAATGAGGTGCGCAGGAAGCGGGCACTTGGTCGCCGCAGACAGGGCCAGAGCACCGGCTAGTCGCGTCGCCGGCCCGGGACACACGTGAGTTACTGCTTTATATATATTCTACTTCTCCATTTCCTAAGTTTATATTTTATCATACTCTTTCAATTCAATGGATAATCGACGCAAAAGTTTCATTAACTTCGAAGATATCGATATTTTTCAACTTAAGGGAAACATTTTTTAGTTTAGGACAGCTGCTGAAGATATTCCTTGAAATATATTTTCTTATATTTTCAAAACTTTTTGGTCCATGGTTATCTATAGGAAGTTTATTTACCTGTGAACTCTCTGTTCTCAGCATTTAATAGGTATATGGATCTCATTGCTCTTGTTTCTTAGTATGTAATTAAAGAGCATTAGATAATGTTTAAATTGTACCTAAACATAAACTTCCTTATGATGCAATCAGGTAAAAACATAGTTACCCACACACTTAACTGCATAGATTTATTAATGTCCAAAAACCAGCTAAAGGAAACTAACGTATGTATCATGGATACATGTAAATACATTGGAGTATAAGTTTCAGCAGTTAAATATTCATGGCACAGTTCATAATCACTTTCCCAATGGTAACAAGCGCTATGCATTTTTAATAACCCTCGTACAATCGACACCATCATTACGGAACACGCTAACCTGAATATTCTGACAATAGACAATTTAGTCTACATTATAAGCCCCTTTTGAATACGAAAACTGATTTAGATATTAAAACCCCTTAAATTAGTTATGTGAAGTATTTATTTGAATCAAAATAAACAGTTTTCTACGAATATTGTTATTCAAAAAGTCTAACAGTTGTGGTCAGACTAACTAAATCGCGGTTATTGTTGATATGTTATAACTAGCTGACCTGGCAAACGTTGTTTTGCTATGTTATAAGATATGCTAAAATCGTTAAACGTTGGATTGACATCATAAATTGACAATATATTCTACAAGTAGCTGCCCGGGGTTTCACCCGCGTTCCAATAGATCTTACATTTTCTTAGTCTAAAAAGTATCCTATGTATTATTCCACAACATATTCCAAGTCTGTGCCAAATTACATCCCGATCCCTTCAACCCCTTCATATGAAAGAGTAGCAAACATCCATACATATATTCTCACTTTCGCATTTATAATATTAGTAGACTAGTAGGATTTAACCCCGAGGCGTTAGACCCTCTCGGGCCAAAGTTCACTTGCGGTGTTCAGGTGTTTAGTGGGCCAATAACTCTTTACTATCCCTTGTCCGCGGCCTCGACCCGTCGCCGACGTGTGACGGACGGCGGAGGCGACGTCACGTAATCAGGCCAAGCCCTCGTTTTCAAAGAACGACATAAACTTTTGAACTTCCTGCTGGTGGGGTTTGTTAGATAGCCTAATGAGACTTTAGGTCTTGTTCGATTCTTATACAAGATAAATTGTAGGCATATTTTATTATATTATTAGGTAGGTATTTGTTTAGTTTTAGATGTATCTATCTATATAGGGATATATTAAAAAGAGTGATGTTAAGAGACTTTGTAACTTATCTTCCGCCTCTGCCTTTAAGAGAAATGTACTACTTTTCACTGTTTTAAGCATATCCTGGTAATACCTTAAAGTTAAGTCAATAATCCGTTTTCAATTTGCCTACCTTACCTATGTTACCCATGAGGTGACCATGTCAATGATGATCATTAAAATCAGTCAATGTTTGGGTATTGAGCCGTAAAACATAAAATAAGTAGGTAGTACTTATATAATTTTATGTCCGATCCAATGTTTACATACAATTGGTAGCCATACCCTCGGCTCCATTAAACTAGCTGATCCGTAACAAATCTGTTAATGTAATTGATTCGCAGTCGCAAAGTCGGTAAACTCGTTACAAAGCCACGTTACATTTGGACGCGGGTGGCGGCGACCCCCGACCCCTGACCCCTGACCCCTTATCTGAGCGGCTCCAGCTGATAACCGACACATTGTGCCACAGCTTCGCACTGACTTGACTGGTAAGTTGCTTTACTTCATAATTATTTATTTATAATTATAAGCTCATTGCTTAATTTTTTTTATATTATGATTTTTTGACTACGTAAAAATATATGAGGTTCCTAATTCGACTTATTTATTTGACATTTGGAAGCAATAATATATGGTATCGATACCTTAATTTGCAAACCTAATATCTTCATTTTTTCACAAAAAATACATTTTGATACCGACCGACACTAGATGGTAATCTAGTTTCAAGGGTAGGTTTGCAAATTAAGGTATCGATATTCATTTCTTTTTGTCCCTCAATAAACGATATTGATGTCTGTACGACGCGGACGCAGCGTGTTCCTAATTGCATCAATTTGGATCAAACAAATTTACGAGCTACAGAACAATGGCATGATGATATATGAGCTTGCGAAATCGGCGGCCTAGCCCTAATATTGTCAACTAGATTTCGCCCTGCGATTTCACCCGGATATATTTTATTTTCCTGCCATCTAAAGAATGTGATGTGTTCGTCCAGAACGTACCTATTCGATGTGACAGTTTCGTCTGAATCCGTGTAGAGTGAAAGAGTTAATGTATTCACTTAAAAAAGTTTCGCATTTTCAGATGTGGTTACTCTAATCGCTTACAACTGGTCGTTGATTCCATCCAGAACTGACATTTGCGGGCATAAACATATCTGATTATTCTTATAGATGATGATGAATATGCTAGCTAATAATGATGCTAATATGCTATTATTTAATATGTCCCAGGATATATTTGTTTGTGTTATACAGTGCAGATGCGCTAGCAACCAGCTAGTACAGCAATGTGGCGTTTGGTGTGTCTGACGATGGCGGTGGCGGCGGTGGGGACCGGCTGCCCGCTGCGGCCCGGCCCGGGCGGCGCGGACAAGTCCCCCGGAGACAATTACTACCGGCTGCTCATCAACGGGGAGGTGGAACGGTACGCGCCAGACCAGAGATACGTCGGTTAGTACACTACTTTACTGCTTTAAGTTTGATAAGTAGGCGAAACAAGTCGAATCAGGAAACAACCTTTGAAACTCTGAAGATCATTGGTCTACACTAATAGTAGCTTCCACTCCGCGGTTTCACTTTATCTTGGGATAAAAGATTGCTCTCTCAAGCCGATATCTGCACAAAATTTCATCAAAATCCATTCGGTGGATTTGGCGTAAAAGGGTAACAGAGTTACTTTCATATTTGTGATATTGGAGATAATTGATTTAATAACGATGGTAGAGTAGTTTAAGTTCATATAACTTCCAACTACCACAAGAAGCCGTCTTGAGTGGAAGGATTCTTCTGAGGCGAGCTTTATTTATTCCCTAAAATTTAAATAAAAGTGCAATAAGTGTGTGTAAGGTCTGTATTTGAGGATACCAGTATCATAAGCTTAAGATTTGGTACAATTTGTTATTTACTTCAGTACCGCATCAGGTTACCGTTATACATTTGATAAAGTGTAATGAAATACTAAGATAATTATATTAAATGTATACATATATACAAACAGTAGGGAGATAACACACAAAGGACAATTTACACGCTCTAATTCACTGGAAGCGATAAGTGTATATATATTCTTATTTACATATACAATTGCGAAATTTGTGGAATTATAATCATGTAATTGAACTGTATTCATTACATACTCGTAGATACTGAATATTGCTGTCTCACCGGTTCTATATCTTTGTATTATTTTGTTTATGCTAAGTTGGCCTACAAACAGGCGGACTGTTCACCTGATGATATGCATAGACGTATGAAATACCATTAGCATGATAAGAAAAGAAATATAGGTGAAAAAGAAATATGTGACCCCTGCGTAAAATGGCAAGGATTAGATTTTTTCATATAATTCATAATGTTTTGAATTTTTTTATAAATGACTGGATTTCCTGACTGACTGGATTCTCAGGGGAAGCGATTGGTAGCTTCCCCCAGCACCCTCATTCCCACATTGTTTATCAGGGAGTAACATAGGCCCCGTATTCCTCCTCCATCCAAATTCCTCCATATAATATTCGTGAAGATGTAAAACTTTTGATCTAAAAACTGCATCAACATTCCAGTGACCCTGGTGGGTTCCCGCACGCACGACGTGGTGCAGCAGTTCTCGCGGTTCCAGCTGGTGCTGCAGCCGCTGGACCCGGCGCGCGCGCAGCGGCAGGGCCAGTTCCAGCTGTTCGCCGACACGCTCACGCGCTTCGACGAGGAGTGCGCGCACTCCGTGGTGGAGGCCGACGACCTGCCCAAGACCGAGGTGCAGGTCATGTGGAAGGCGCCGCCGGCCGGCTCGGGATGCGTGCTGCTCAAGTATGCTCTTATTTAATACTAGCTGCCTCCGCGCGGTTTCACCCGCGTAGTTCCCGTTTCAGTGGGAGTACAGGAATAAAATATAGCCTATTTTACTCCCGGATAATGTAGCTTTCTAATGAAAAAAGAATTATTAAAATCGGTCCAGTAGGTACTTATTGAGTTTATTCATTACATACAAAAATACAAATCTTTCCTCTTTATAATATTAGTGTAGATGGAACCCATCTGAGTTGTATATTCTTCAATTTCAACACATTGAAAAAGTTATCAGGAGTAAAATTTCGACATTTGCCTGTTCTTCCAAGTAGTTAATTTGTCGCTGAATACTTAGTGGGGATTTCAGCAGCTATATTATAAATCGAGTTTGTTTAATACACACTAATCTCAGGAACTACTGAGAACTGTAAACTTATTATCAACATCAGGCTGCGGCCAAAAGGAATGACGTGACGACGGCGCGGGTCAGCTATTATGGTGACAGTGATCACTTTGCATAGAATCTAGTTCTCTTATCGGATTATATATTTTAATGTATATTTCAGAGCAATGGTATATGAAAACGCAAGTAGCTGGTTCGCCGAAGACGGTCAGTTGACGAAGCGGATCTGTGAGGACACATCCTTGACGCAATCCGAATGCTGCGCCTGCGACGATGCCAAATATAAGGTGCTTATTTCACAAAACTTATTAATCAATCTATGAACCTTTCCACTATTCTTAATGTTCAAAAAAGAGTGGGTGATTTTCAGCTCCATAAGATATATTTCAATGTTACTGTAAAAACAGTTAAACGCTGGATTTTAAAATAAGGTAACCTCTCAGCAGCAGCTCTCTACTTCTAAATGCGATCATTCAATAGATTTTTCGTTCCAGATGGTATTCGAGGGGTTATGGTCGGCGGCGACGCATTCCAAGAACTTCCCGACTGAAACCCTCTGGCTGACTCACTTCTCTGACGTCATCGGCGCTACTCACCCCAAAAACTGGACTTTCTGGGGGGAAGGCAAGATCGCTTCCGACGGCTTCAGGTACGTAACCTAACATAGTGCTAAAATATGATAAGCAGGGATCTAACCACCATGACGCCTTATGCGATAAAAAATTGACTCTGTTTTGTGCTATTTTAATAATATATTAAATATTTGTAAAAGGAAACTACTTGACAGATTTAAAAATACATTCCACAGATTCATATTCCCGACTGACATAGTCAATGTTTATATCTCATGGTTCTGTTTTCTCGGGATAAAAAGTAGCCTATGCCCTTTCCTAAGTTCTAGTTTCACTCTGTGCTAAATTTCACCTAACAAGCGATTCAGACAGGCAGGGTTACTTTCGCATGAATTATGCAAGTAGAGTATTGTCCGTGCAGGTCCCTGGCGGAGTGGGGCTCGGTGGGTCTGATGGAGCGCGAGCTGCGGCAGCAGGGCGGCGCGCTGCGCTCGCTGGTGAAGGCGGCGGGGCTGTGGTACCCGCGCGTCAACAGCAACACCAGCGCCGCCTTCACCGTCGACCGCCGCCGCCACTACGTCTCGCTCGCCTCCATGTTCGGTGAGACACACGTCACTCACCACTCACCAATCATCAGTCACCATCATCGAGCATGTAACCAATAGAGTAGCAATAGTGAGCCATTTGTTTAGCAACGCATCAATGATTTCTCACGTATAACTGGTATAACTAACAAACCACGCTCGAACTAAAACAGTACCCGACCAATAAGAGACCTGTGTGTACGACTTGACCTTGAGTCGGCCAATCAGAACACAGGAGCCGGCGCAGCGTTTTGGCGTATTTTGTTTTCTAACAAAACTGTTAACAGTTCCACTCTATTGGTTACATGCTCGATGGTCACCATTGACCATTCACCACACACCATTCACTACCGGTACTACAGGTCTTACCTACAGCGGACACCGGTCCCCAGTGCAGTACAGTAAGAAAAGAGTCTAGTCGTAGTCATAAGAGAAAATGTATTTAGATTGTTAGCCTATAAACTACTCACCATTCACCACTCATCACTCACCAATCACCAATCCCCTATTTAATGACTAAAATGCCCTTGCTTGACCTGTATGTATACCATACTTTATTTTCAATTTTAACTGATCCAGTATACTTTTTTATATTCCTTTGCTTTTACGAGGTTTTATCTTCTTCTGCTATATAATAAATCCTCTAATCTCCCTCATAACGATTCACGCAATAATTATGACAGGAGGTACCTTTTAAACACCGGTCTCTATCGATGTAAATTTTAATAGCCCGTCAGACCTTGAGATACATTTTAAAATAGATCACTCCATGAGATATTTATTCGTTTCAATTTTAATATGTACAGTTTATAAGCTCGCGTGGATGCTTGCGAGTGGCGAGGCGGCGTGGGCGCCTAATGTACTGCACAATTGTCTCGATGACATAATTTTAAAACAAAATCATCTTGTTGGTTGTTATTTAACGTTCTTTTGTGGTAGGTCACATGTTGATGTCATGATTTTAGCGCTCGAATTAGTGCTACAAGGTTTTTATTGGTTCGCAAAATAAATCTATGTTTAAGAGTTAAAGCAGAGTGGTTTAATAGCTCTACATATAGACGTATTAAAATACTATGTAGCATATTATTTACTGACACATTCCTGTCAATCTCTTGGAAGTTTATATTTTTTTCGTTATTTTTTAATCAAAACCATATACAAAATAGACATTATGTCTTGGTAGAGGCCGGGCGTGGCAGGAAGAATCATACAATGACCTATTTGCCTACTGACTGTGGTCACAAACATTTTTGTGTTAAGTTAGGTAGATTTTATTAGCGGTTGGAGCAAAAAAAACATGCATACAGGAAGAGCCCACCCTTAAGGTTTAAAACCCTTTATGACGGTATTCATTGCATCCGAGCGAGCGGAACGTAATATACCTATATACGCAGAAGCGATAGGGACAGGTTAGCATAACTACAACATATTGATCTGGTTTCCCTAGGTCCATCCCCGGACTGGGTGGTGGGAGTGAGCGGACTGAATCTCTGCCTGAAGGACTGCACGTGGGTAGAGTCGAAGGTGGTGGATCTGTTCCCCTACGACGCTGGCACTGATAGCGGAATCTCTTACATGGTGAGTCAGAGAGCTTTAGGAGGCCAATGGGTTTCAACCCAGGATAATCATTTATCCGTATGAACATTGTACACGACCGTTTTTGCATGTTTGGATGGAAATATCTTAATAACTATGTATTCAGAAATGTTCACCATAGTACAAGCTCGGCTTGGTTTTGATCAGATTTGATTGTAGGATTATTAAACTAGGATCTAGCAGGCACTATTTAATTGAGTCTTTAAACAACAAGGGTTGGAATGAAATAAACATTTATTGCTAAACACATTTAACTAAAGCGAAAGAATCAAATCCCTTGTTCACCTTCACACGCAGTCACCAAACTCGGAGACCAACCCTCGCGAGAAGATGTACCGCATCACGACCATGTACCCTGAGGACCCGCGCGCGCCCTTCTACAACCCTGGGGCCAAGGAAATACCCCCCATGGCGCGGCTCTACCTCACCAGGGAGAAGCTGATTACCAGGTCTTGTGATGAGGAGACGCTGCTCAACCTGGTCGCCGAGGAGGCGGAAAACACCCAGTCGGTTAATAGACGTGAGTTTATTAAATTAATATGTCTACCACATATCTTCAGTTTCACTTACTAAGCTACTTAAGAGCGCTATGGCTAGTTGTAATGAATGATTTATTTAGACTAACGTAATTATCAGTCAGTACAAAATAAAAAATGCAAAGAATCGATTTTAGACATTACGATTATAGGATATGCGAGACCATAAAACTATAATTCTAAGCTATATCAGGACATATATAGATATAGTATTGCATTGATGACATTATGGATTGTGCCGTGATGCACCGTGCAGCGGAGTGCGCGGTGACGGAGTGGGGCGGCTGGTCGGCGTGCTCGGTGTCGTGCGGCAAGGGGCTGCGCATGCGCACGCGCGCCTACCGCCTGCCGCAGAAGGCCGCCATGTTCAGCTGCGACCGCCAGCTCGTCTCCAAGGAGATGTGCGTCGCCGCCGTGCCCGAGTGCGAGTCAGTATACTTTATTTTACTAGGAAGACCAACAGCTGATCACAATAGTAGAGATACAAGAACAGATAGGGCATCATCATCATCAGCTCATACACGTCTCCACAGAGGAGCTCGAGCCTCCCCTAACATCGAGGGGATTGAGGCCATAGTCTACCACGCGGGCCTAGTGCAGATTGGAGAACTTCACATACCTTTAATTGCGACATCTCAAGCATGCAGGTTTCCTCACGATGTTTTCACGGAAAGCCAGCACCTTCATGATCGTGAATCGGTGCGTTCCCAACTGAGCCACCACGGGTCATCACAAGAAAATTTTAAACTCTAGTATACTATATAATTGGCTTCAAACGGTACATATAATCAGGAACGAGACCGCGAACCCCGAGTCGGAGCTGGACAACAACGCGGCGCCGATCGAGTCCCTGGGCGCGGTGTGCGACACCACTGCGTGGGGCGCGTGGAGCGAGTGCTCCGTCACGTGCGGCGTGGGGGTCAGCACGCGCCGCCGCCGCTTCCACAACCAGATGGGCCTCAAGAAGTGCCCTCTAGTACATATCGGTGAGTCTACCGCATTTATTTCTCTTTCAATAGCATTTAACAGACCTAAATTGAATTATCTGCTTTATCCTCTTTATATGCTTTTGGATGTGTGGAAAATTGAGATGGGTCATTATGGGGGGTTTTGACGTGCATACACCTGACATCTACACCACACTCTTCTTTTGACTACTCCCAACTCTACATTCGACTTAACAAATGATTTCAAACTTTTTCCTGGACCTGTAGAAGAGGATCGCAAGTGCATGCAGCCCCAGTGCTCGGAGGCGGAGCAGCTGGCGGACATCTCGGACCCGACATGCCCCACCACCGAGTGGGCGGCGTGGTCCCCGTGCTCCGCGTCCTGTGGTCGCGGCGTGAGGCTCCGCACCCGCCTGCTGCTGGTGCCGGCCGACCGCCAGCGGGACTGCTCCGCGCGCGTCGAGCTGCTGCAGCAGGCGCCCTGCCTCGAGCGGGAGGACTGCGCCGTCGACATGCTCACCGCCAAGCGTGAGTCACCCACCCCCCACCCCCCACCCACCCACTACACACGCGCCTGCTGCTGGTGCCGGCCGACCGCCAGCGGGACTGCTCCGCGCGCGTCGAGCTGCTGCAGCAGGCGCCCTGCCTCGAGCGGGAGGACTGCGCCGTCGACATGCTCACCGCCAAGCGTGAGTCACCCACCCCCCACCCCCCACCCACCCACTACACACGCGCCTGCTGCTGGTGCCGGCCGACCGCCAGCGGGACTGCTCCGCGCGCGTCGAGCTGCTGCAGCAGGCGCCCTGCCTCGAGCGGGAGGACTGCGCCGTCGACATGCTCACCGCCAAGCGTGAGTCACCCACCCCCCACCCCCCACCCACCCACTACACACGCGCCTGCTGCTGGTGCCGGCCGACCGCCAGCGGGACTGCTCCGCGCGCGTCGAGCTGCTGCAGCAGGCGCCCTGCCTCGAGCGGGAGGACTGCGCCGTCGACATGCTCACCGCCAAGCGTGAGTCACCCACCCCCCACCCCCCACCCACCCACTACACACGCGCCTGCTGCTGGTGCCGGCCGACCGCCAGCGGGACTGCTCCGCGCGCGTCGAGCTGCTGCAGCAGGCGCCCTGCCTCGAGCGGGAGGACTGCGCCGTCGACATGCTCACCGCCAAGCGTGAGTCACCCACCCCCCACCTGCTGCAGAGCTGCTGCTGCAGCAGGCACCCTGCCTCGAGCGGGAGGACTTTTCGTGGGGAAATCCTCATGAATACTCTGCCGCCTCGGAGTGGACGGACTCGATCGGCTAAAACCCCACGGTGGTCGCCATCAGCGCTGTAGAGGGGTCAGGGTTCACCGTACGGAACACATACCATAGCCCGTCTCGGGGGAAGCGATTGACAACTTACCCCAGCACCCTCGCAGATTTTATCCTGGTTTCCAAATTTTTTTATTGGCAACCCTACACTGGAGAAACGTTTAAAAATCTCGATATGAGCTATCTCGAGGATGAAATCATGGTCGATAGTTAAGTTAACCAGGGAAAAAAGGCCGATCAAAAATGCAAGATTTGTTTGTCACCTGCTAAAATCGACCATTTCTCTCTTACATGACAAGTAAAAAATACCTATTCTACGAGTAAATATTAACTAACCATATAATTGTAAACAACAAAAGTACATAGTAAATAATATGTAATCTGATGCCAGCCACTCAACAGAGACACACCACCAGTTATGCGTACTAGTTCTCTGCCATTAGGCAAATTACATGTTTTTCAGATGATAATCTGTGTTGTGTGTCTCAATGTCACGTGTACAGTGACACATGTAATTCACAAACATTCGTTATTATTCCAACAATGCTCCATACACGATGGAACTGTAAGTAAACGTTATAATTAAACTGCGTCTTAAAAACTACGTAATCTAAAGCGACGTAATACACTTTATGAACCGCAATTAATAAATTCAAGACATGATAAAATAAAATAAATCTGCCTATGTATATTTACTGCTACTCTATCCTGAATAAAAGCTGTTGATATATCGATTAAAACAGCCTAGACTAGACTCAATATTGTTGCCAGTTTTCGGTTATAAGCAAAGATTTTTCGATGACTTGTGGTGCATAAAGAATTTTCCCCAAAAACCCAAAGAAGCTCACAATATAAAGACGCAAATTTACGATTAAAGAATTACCAATCAAATAAAACTTAAACCGACTTAGTCTGACTGCCATTGACCATTATCTATATCCAACTGTATGTCTTATCAGGTATCTGCATGGAGACGGCGGAGCAGGGCCCGTGCCGCGGCGTGTACCAGCGCTGGACCTTCATGGCGGCGAAGGGCATGTGCGTGCCCTTCAACTACGGCGGCTGTCGCGGCTCGCAGAACAACTTCCTCACGCAGGAGGACTGCATGAACACTTGCAAAGTCATACTCGGTGAGTTCAAACGATAGACTATACTATTACCGAAAGTTTCAGCAATTGCAACCTTCCGAACCGAGGATTAGAGTCGACGATTCGTAAGTGCTTGTGAGGGTCTATATCCTAACTAACATTATTAATGCGAAAGTTTGTGAGGTCGTATTGTATTTGTGGCTCTTTAAAGCCAGAACGACTGAGAGATCGCGATGAAATTGACACAGAGTTAGGATATGCTCTAGACCTGGGCTACTTTTTGATGATTGATGAAAATTGATGATCCTCTGGCAAGCCGCGGGGAGCTACAAGTTATAAAGATCTATATAAATCAGAATCATTAAATTAGTTTTGAGTGTCCATGGCCAGATTTGGCCAGGTGGCCTAGATGCCTTAATGTCCTGTGACTTTGGCGTATTTAAAAAATCTCTTTTGAATGTAAAAATGTTTTTATATTAAGATTAAATTATAATTCATTTAGAAAACCACATAAACACAAAACTATATACAAATTAAATCTCTCCTGTCACTTTTAGTGTTCATTGTTTCCTTCAGTTTTATGTGTTATATTAAAACCTATAAGTGCGTTTAATCAATTTAAATGTGTTGATGATGTTTTGCTTATGACACAATGTTATGGAAAAGTCAAACCTTTACTATACTAAAAATATTCATTGAATATTAGAATATAGTACAAACCTACATAAGCTTTCCTCAATCAAATATCATGAAGTGTGTTTGTCTTTAGTGCCAAAAGGAACATTGCGTTCACGCTTTTTGATGCATAATACAATAAAATATCTATATTATACAACTCTACCGCTATCGATTTTTCTAATATGACATTTACGTTTTCATTGTTTTAACATAACTGACACCACCCAACCAACCCGCACCCACCTACCAACAATGTCTTTACTACATGATATGACGCAATCAAATAAATACACATGATATGGTATTGCTAAAACTATATCATTTCGTAAAATTAATAAACAAAAAGATATTAACTTAACGTCTAACTGGGTCCCACAAAACGACATCGCGGCAGACCTAGGCGTAGATGGTGGGACGAGCTAGACTTCTCGAAAGAGTAGTAAACTAAAAGCCACCAAACCCACTAAAGCTCTGAACCGAGAGGAGTGGCGGAAAGATGGGGAGCCCATTACCCTGCAGTGGGACACACCACAGGCTCTTAATAATAATAACTTTAGGTCTTTTGAATACCAATTTCAAACCTAAAGTAAACCTTGAAGTTGTTTATTGCAATATTGATAATGTTTTAATTAATTTTAAAGTAAACAAACAAATTATAGTATCTAAACCATAACTTTTCGGAATTTATTGAAGCCCATAAATCTCTACCTCCATGGTGTAGTGGCCTAGTGTCCTCATGCTGACGTCACCGCATCCCTCAGGAGTGACGTCACGACTAGTCGATTATCGACGCGCTGGGTGAGGAACTATAAACTGACAATGACGAGGACCGTCCCCCGAGGGTCCCCTACCTACCCTTCTATGTTGTCATGCGGTATTTTTAGCATAGCAACCTTTTTGGGGACGTCTATACTCTTTAACATTGCAACATTTGTATTCAGTAATTTTGTAGTTTACGAATTTTACGGAACTGTTCCAAATGATGCTTTAATCTTTAACTACAATACTTTAATTACGTAAATTCGCTGTGAACTAATTTTACGGAACTGTTCCAAATGATTCCAAGTTGCTTGATCATTTTTTTTAATAATTTTGGATCAAATAATTACAAAAAAAAAAACAAAAGTTTCGACACCGAATGCACATTAGTTAGTAAGTGAGTACATAAATAAATCGATCACACCGATATATTTCCTATATATTTACGAAGTTGCCAAAACAGTCGTATGACCTTGACCTTGAGTCGATTTTAAGTCTTATATCTTCCGTGTACAATTCACATGCCTGCGAGCGGCTTTATTTTGTACACAATAGATTTATAGCTATAAAGTCTTTAAAACAAGACCAGTTTGTATTTCATTTATTTGACAGACCGATTGCCTTTGTGGTTAGTGACCCTGACTCTCAAGTCGCCGGTCGTGGGTTCGAATCCCACCCAGGACAAACATTTGTATACATGAATATGTCTGTTTGTTCTGTCTGTCTGGATGTAGGTGAATATCTATATAAGTATGTATTTAAAACATAGTATACGTAGTATATCAGCTATCTGGTTACCATAACACAAGCTCACTTTGAAGCTTACATTGGAATCCGATTGGCCGTGTGTGAAAAATGACCCAGGATATTTATTTATATTTAGAACTTTCAATAATGTATAAGGTACCTTAGTAGGCCGTAAATAGATCACCTGATGGTAAATGGTCACCGCGTATAGACAATTGAAAGGCCAAGGCTATCGGCAATGCGTTGTCGGCCTTGAGTCATGAAGATATTTTAGGGGACCTTTTCACATGACCATCAGAGCTTGCCTGGATACTACTGGAGTATCATTGGATAATCCCTCAAGAAGAAGCGAAGCAGATAGTAACATTCCTCTAGGCGATCAAACTATAATGACCGGTAGGCGGTCCGCGGTGTGGTAAATAAAAAGGCTCACTTGACGTACGAATATTTTCTACGTCAATTAAAAACTAAAAATATTGTGAATTAGAAGATTAAGACAAATTCAAATTACTCATTAGCCTAATACTAATGCTAGATCCTAATATTAGCTGGGATCATTACTTGTGGCCCCAGAATGAGGGAAAAAAAATTAAACAAATATACATAAAAATTACAAATGAAAACTTAAAATGAACAACACAAAAATCAAAATGGCCGTCAGCGCCAAACAAGCAACCACGACTGTTTTTTTGACCTGTTATTTTATTATTTACTTAATAAGGTTTTTGTACAAAATAGGTTTGTTACCTTAATCGAGCGGGCGGTTTAATTCCGTTAAGTTGGATGCTGATAAGCAATAATGTGTCAACTCACAAAAAGCCAAAAACAAAGGTTTTGATATATTTTTATAATGCATCGCGTACCTATTTAACATTCTACAAAAGTGTTTCAAGTCATCTAAAACATAAAAGTACATATAAAATAGATTTATATCATACAAAAAGCCATAAAGTACATAGACATTATATTAATCTTTAAACGCCATTTTCTCAAAATGAAGTTTATGAGGGTTAATACATTATTGCTTATCAGCATACAGTTATGAATGGAGCCACTTCCGTCTCCCAGGAGTTGGCAGGCCGCCACGGTGCGGCTTGAGGCCGTGACTCACTATCACCAGGTGTTTTATTAATGTTGATATTACTTTATTCTCGTACAATTATTATAATGCTTGCTTGTTTGATGTTTGATCGAGAAATAAGGGAGTTGGTGATAATACATGTGTTGAAGTCAATATAGTTGTAAACAAGTTTATTATGCTGTAGGTACAACGATTTGGATCTATCAGTTGATGTTTGAGCGTTTAATCTGTTATATCTTGTATATATTATGTTTAATATGTACCTTGTTAAATAAAATTTAAAGGCAACTGGTAGTAGCTACTGCCGGCTTAGAAAACAGCGTTGTACATAGAAAAGTTAGTTATTTACCAAGTAAAAGCTCGGGTTATTTTGACATCAAATAATGTAGAACATTTTATTCTATACAAAGAACCTTTTTATACACTCAAGAAATTTACTAATGAATTCCTATTGATATATCATGTACCAGGGTTTAAAATATTGAATCAACGATGATCGATGTTAGTAAATACCAGTTCATACACTATATACCTACTATAAGATTTATAATACCTAATAGAGTCATTAAATACTTTATCACTATTTGGATCATGATGAATCAATCTGTCTGTTTGTCTTTGAATATTTAAATGTTTATTCTTTGATTGATCGATCAGAATATCAAGTACATTTACCCACTTGTTTATCTACACTATAATAATTTTATAAACAGGAAAGATTTGTATTTTTGTATGTAACGAATAAACTCAAAAAGTACTGGACCGATTTTAATAATTCTTTTTTCATTAGAAAGCTACATTATCACTGAGTAACATAGGCTATATTTTATCCCTGTATTCCCACGGGAACGGGTACTACGCGGGTAAAACCGCGCGGAGTCAGCTAGTGATCTATAATTTTGATGTATTGCCTATTTATTTTATAAATTACTGTACATTTTACATTAGTAAAGTTCCCAGGAAATTTATTATTATTAATATTGCGAAGTTAAATATGTCACGACTGTTTGCGCGTTAATTAAAAGTCAATTTCATTTGGCTTAAAAAAAAAAATACACTAAAAAAAGATTGTATAAGCAAGTCACGATATTAATGATTTTTTTGTAATACTTTGTTAGATAAATATTGCAGGTAAATTATGCTACCTTAGTTCAGCAACTCATCATTAAAATGTATAACAATTCGTGTATCTATACTAATATCTACATTCTACACTAATATTATAAAGAGTCGTATAATAGTCGCAGAAACTAGTGATTGAGTCGTGATTTTTGGTTGCTTTGGAAATATCTTGGTGGCTTTTATACTTATATTATTAGTTGACCCGCGCAACATCGATAGCGTCACTTGCCTGTTTTTGCAACAGTTTTGATTGATGTTCCGCTCCTATTCGTCATAGCGTAATGATTTATACATAAAAACCTTCCTTAAAAATCACTCTATCTAATGAAAGAACCTGCATCAAAATCCGTTGCGTAGTTTTAAAGATCTAAGCATACATAGGGACAGACAGACGGCGGATAGCGACTTTGTTTTATACTATGTATGTACTATGTGATTACTTATTAGTGAAAGTGATAAAATAAACAACTTCCAAGTAACCACGAGGTAGATTGAGCCGGGACTCCATAGATGGCGTTACTGGCTGATTACATCGCGCTATGGTTTTGTTCTCAGAACAAATATGATAGATCTTATTCCTATGCACTTTGGTGGTGTTTCTCGTAATAAATTATGCGTGCCTCATACCTCAAATTTTTTGATCAGTGAACTGGAGTTAAGGCCCTGGACTCACTGTTTGTAGTTTACTAGCGTCTGTCTCGCGGAAAGGATATAGGCTTCTTATCCTGGTAGAGTTAAAGCTCCCACGGGAACGGGGGGAAAACCCCGGGGCGGAAGCTAGTCGAATATAAAAGAGATATTTTATTTAAATTTATAAAATAACTAGCGGACCCGGCACACTTCGTTCTGCCCACCAGCGCCACCTACCGGGACCAAATTGGTGTATTATACATAAAAACCTTCCCCATGAATTACTCCGTAATTTGAGAAAACCGCATGAAAATCTGTTCAGTTTTTGTATTCAGACAGAGGCAGCGGGGACTTTGTTTTATATATATAGATGTAAAGCAGAGAGCACAGATAATATCCTATCCTACTAATATTATAAATGAGAAAGTTTGTGAGTGTGTATGTTTGTTTATGCTTCACGTGTAAACGACTGGATCGATTTTAATTTTTTTTTTACTATTCGAAAGCTACATTAACCACGAGCAACATAGGCTATATTTTATCCCTGTATTCCACGGGAACGGGCACTACGCGGGTAAAACCGCGCGGAGGCAGCTATAATATTATGAATGCAAAAGTAAGTCTGACTGTTTTAACAATTTACGGTTCATCGTTTTATCTTAGTTTGCCGGGTTTACCCGTATTCATAAGAGCTAGCTCGTTAACGCCTATTGGATATTTTTTTTTATTAAGATTTTGTTGCTCTTTCACGGCTAAACTACAGAACGATTTTGATAAAATTTGGTACAGATATTGACTAGATAGATCAATGTCGATAAATATTCCTTATATGTGAGAACATAAATAAACATCTTGAGACATTCATGACACAATTATCTGGTTCCGAACTAAGAATAACTTCAGTGGTAACAGATATACAAATTACGCGATGATACAAAAGCCTTAGCCCACCTACTCAATTACTTCATCTCTGTTAACCCGACCATAATGTCAGTTCTCCCCCCGGCTGACGTCACTCCTGACGTCACCGAACCGACCCTGAGACAGTTTCCTACTCGAAGTGTTCATTTGTTTATGACCTACTAACTTCCGCGCTGCGGGTTTACCCGCATTCCTGGAGGACATTTGACTTTTCCGAGATAAAAGGTAGCCTATGTCCTTCCTAGTTAATATCTGTACAAAGTTTTATCAAAATCGTTCTGTAGTTTAGTCGTGAAAGAATAACAAAATCATAATATTTTTTATTCAAATAGTCCTTAACAAGCTAGCTCTTATGAATAGTCATTTTTAATGCTCCGTTCTGAAAGTTGTTTTTACTGAGAAGAGCCGGCAATAAACTCAGTATTTACTCTTTTCAAAACCAACTTAGATCTAATATGATAATGATTTTTACAAAACGTGTGAAGTTACTTGTAGCGAGCATTTCACTGCCGGAGGTTAAACGATGAATCGTAAATGGTTAAAACAGTCAAACAGATAGCTGCCTCCGCGCGGTTTTACCCGCGCAGTTCCCGTTCCCGTGGGAATACAGGGATAAAATATAGCCAATGTTACTCACGGATAATGTGGCTTTCGAATGGTGAAAGAATTTTTAAAAACGGTCCAGTAGTTTTGGAGCCTATTTATTACAACCAAACAAACAAAGTTTTCCTCTTTATAATATCAGTGTAGATTAGGGAATAAGAATGCTCCAAATTTCTCAACTGATTTTATATGATTCATGCTATTGATCTGGTCTGTCCAACATGCAAGTGCTAATTGTATCGGTTGCATCATGCGTGCGCAGGAGCAAGCTCCGTGAAGGTCTGCAAGAAGCCCAGTTTGTCTGCTTTTTATATACATTCCTTTTCAGTATTAATGTAAAGTGCAACATGTTTACTTCGCTGTTTCTCAGAAATTATATTTTGTTCATAATTAAACTACAAAAAAGGTAACTTAATTAATACATTATTAAATCTTTTTCCTTGAGATTGAGATAGAGGTCGGTTTTTAACAAATTTATAAGGTAAGTAAATACGTGTTGTAAATTATTTTAGCTAAAGCGATACTCAAACTAGGTAATTGTTCAATATGAACCTAGGAACAGTGTGAGCTATGTTTCTCGCATACCAAAGCTATTTTAATCTCCTCTCTCTCAATGCAAATAAACAATTTCCTGCCTACACTACACGCTATGTACATACAACACTGAACAATGTTGACGTTGAAAATAGTTAATATGTACTAATATTGAAAAGAAAAAAAAAGTGTGTGTGTATTAGTGTACACACGTAAGAAGTGAAACTTCTTTATGACATCATTTTTCGAAAAATTATTTACTATTTACAACTTCACAGAAATTGGTTCAATAAAGTTAAATTAGATAAAGTTTATGCAAAAGGCTTTTATTATCATAGACATGGATACAACATATAATTTAAGGTGTACGCTACGTGTATTTAAATAGGATTTTGTTCATTGTGAGCGCACCTTTAGAAATAAATATGGCGCGTAACGGAAAAATGTTACCCCAGAAATAAAAATGGCGCGTAACAGAATTTTTTTCAATTTTTTTACATTGCTATAAAATTACTCCTAATAATGAAGTTTCACTTCAAAAGTTTCACTTCAATAAATAAGGGTAAGATGTAGCAATAAACTTATTAGTAACGTTTCTCATAAATCATTCCGATACATTTCAAAGTCTCTGTTCCTTATTCTAAATTCCAACTTTACTTATAGAATGAAAATGAACTCGTTTATCAACAGCAAAGTGAATTCATCGCCATAATGGCCGAGACACGATCAGCATATAAAATACAATTAATAGTAAATACGACAGCACTGAATACATATTTAAAGTAACCTTGGTTGGAGCTCGTCCAATCTTTTGTAAACCGAACCATTGTCAATATTATGACTCGTGGAAACCTATTAACATTATAAATAATATAGTACGCTTGGAAGAATACCTGTCACTCAGGCGTACCATCGATTTTTGTGAATATTTTATGGTATTATTTTAATTATTCCTAAGGCCTCATACGCTTAAGCGTTAAAAACGCGTTCAAATATAACAAATACAGTCCCAAGTATAAGTTCACACGACAGCGTTTTTAAAACGCGAAAAAATTTCAATTTTGGGAGTTGGAAATACGCATATTAGGTACTTGGGAATGCATTTGTTGTATTTAAAATTTTTTAACCGTAAAAAAAACTCTCGTGCGATGAGGCCTAATTCTTTTCAGTCTAGACTCTATAACGTGGCTTTGGAACGTTGCAATTCGTAGTTTCACTTCTATATATTACTTGTAACATTTGTCTGTATTATCTAAGGTGGAGGAGCCCCCGGCGCGCCTCCCCAGGCCAGCCAGCTCGGACCGCTCCCCAGCCCCGGCCTCAGCGCCGGCAACGTAGTAGGACCCAACACCATTAACGGTAAGTCTATCTTAAGAGGCAAAGTGGCTGTGACATACGGACAGACAGACAGAAAGATATGACGAATCTATAAGAGTTTCGTTTTATGCCATTTGGTTACAGAACCTTAAAACAAGTAGAATTACGATGTAGGTATTTCTTTGAACGCATCGAGATAGCAGTCTTGTGACATTCCTCGAACTAGTGACTGCTATGAAATGCCAGTATAAGAATACAAAATTATGATGAAGATGTTCAAAAGAAGAAGGTAGTTAATAATATAATCCATGTTTTTTATTTCAATATTCCTCAGTACTTGTAGCTGCAATGACTGCTTTTTTATACTCATACGTATCTGAGTGATGTAAAATTAAAATATCAGTAATAATTGTTAAATATTTTGTTTAATATTTTTGTGGGCCGGGTTTATGTCAACTATAGACGCATAGAGCCCGCAAGTGTTTGTCAAGTATAGGCGACTTTGGCGTTGAAAAGGTTTAATGGGGAGTTTTGTTGGCTCCGAAAAGACATTATCACTTCCACCTTAGAGGCATCATTTTTTTATACCACAAAGGCAAACAGGCATACAGTCCTCCTGATGGGAAGCGGTTACCGTAGCCTGTGGACGCTTGCAACACTAGGGGCTTAACTCACACGTTGCCGACCCTGTAAAAATCTTTTCACTCCCTTCTTGAAGAACCCCATAGTGTACTCCATTGGGAATACCATGGCGGGAACTCATTCCACATTCAATACATCTGACAGTATGTTTGTCACAGTTATGTATGTATATGTTGGTCATGCAGGGCCGAGCCTGCAAGGCGCGAATGACTGCCAGACCAGCGCGTGGGGCGCGTGGAGCCGCTGCAGCGTGTCCTGCGGCGTCGGCTACCAGGAACGAGTCAGGACTGTGCTCGTGAGTTACACACGCACACACACACACATATACATACACACACGCATACACACGAAAGAAATTGTTAAAACTGATTTTGAAAAGAGTTATTGCCGAGTTTATTGCCGGCTCTTCTCAACAAAAGCAACCTTCCGAACCGAGCTTTAGAGTTGACGTTTCATAAATGCCTTTAAAGGCCTATTTCAATTAATAAATATTTAATTTCATTTCACCCGCAAACACACTATTAAATCAGCGTCAAAAGTGACATAAAAATACTCATCTATACTTAGATTATAAAGAGGAAACCTTTGTTTGTTTGGTTGTAATGAATAGGCTCAAAAACTACTGGATCGTTGATAAAAATTCTTTCACCATGCGAAAGCTACATTATCCACGAGTAACAAAGGCTATATTTTATCCCTGTATTCCTACAAAAACGGGGACTACGTGGGTGAAACCGCGCAGAGGCAGCTAGTAAACAATAACTTCAAAAGTTCTTTCCTAACTTGCTCAATACATAATTAAAAGAATATAAACATCACAAATATATGCATACAATATTAGTACTTCGTAGCAACACGCTACGATATTCGTAGATGATTGAAATAAATTATTGTATAAGTAAAAATATAAAATGATGTCTAAATCGGAAGATACCGAAGCTTAAATCATGTTTATGAGCTATAGCCCGCTCGAATAGATTTATTTACTATCTCGGTAAATTAGATTAGAATTTTTATTATAACAAATGGAATCTTATTTATGACAGACCGGTTGGCTTTGTGGTTTGTGACGCTGAATTTCAAGCCGCTGATCGTGGGCTCGAATCCCACCCAGGACAAACATTTGTATGCATGAATATATCTGTTTGTTCTGTGTCTGGATGTAATTATCTATATAAGTATGTATTTAAAAGTAGTATGTCAGCAATGTGGTTACCATAACACAAGCTCACTTTGATGCTTACTTTGGAATCCGATTGGCTATGTGTGAAAAATGTCCCAGGAGATATATTATTATTACCTTAAATAGTGTTCCAGGAGTATAAAGCTATAATGTACCTGAAATTAAAAAGTAAATTTTAATGTTTATGTACATAGTTAAATAACTTAAATACCAAATGTGAAATGTTATCGTTCGTGTGGGAGTCGACATTTCAAGTAGGTATACCTACATTTCAATTGTGCTTTCTTAAATATTGAATGTAATTAAAGGTCAAAGGATATTTGTAATCAAGTGAAGGTGAAAGTTTTAAAGCATTTTTTACTTGAATTCGTGTGGTATTCAATAGAAATGTTAAACCAGTATGCATTCTAGTCACGTTATCTTAAAGTATGTTTGTTCGTTTAATTTCCTTATATATAAATAATCTATATATACCTCAATTATATAACTAATCTGTAAAGTTTTTTAGTAATGACATAGCCTTGTAAAAATGTCCCATGATATCATTTCTTAGTCCCAAGAATAGCCCCAGAATAGCATAAAAGAATTGACGCTTTCAAATTACGTATAACCTATTTTTAGAGTGTTAAATATGAAGGATATTTTACAATAACATCAATTAATGAATAGTGTCAGTAGTGTCAGACGTCCGTAGTGGATGTGTGACTGTGTGTGAGTGAGTGGCACTGATTAATTGGATGTCAAGTGCAATATGTCTGATTGTGTCGGGTCACGGTCGGGGCAGATGCGTTATTGCTGTCTCTATAGATTTTTTAATCACATTTAACTTCACTAGAAAGAAACTGATAATGAAATTCAAATCTAGCGACGGGAGTCTATATGAGATGTAAATATTATTTTGCTGCCGACAAACTCTTGTATAGTTTGGCAGAATTTTTAATATATTTGTGCTTATTGTACCTATATAAATAAATAAATAAAAAAAGGTTTTAAGATCTATCGTAAATGTTAGTTTAAAATGGATATTAAAAAGAGAGTTAAGAAAAACCCAGGTTTAAAGATCCTCTCTTTTTGTTTTATACACTTTTTAAATAGATATACCTACACAAAAACTATACTTATATAGATTTATAGATGACAAAACTATTTTGTTCTTTTTCCAGCACCCCGCAGGAGTCGGCGGAGCTCCGTGCCCGAAAGTTCTGTCGAAGCGCAGGCGGTGTTCCAGACAATGTTAACTTTACTTTGAGTTACTTTACAATAAGCACAACTTAATAATACAATGATAACCAAAAAACCATTACCTACTTAATCGATCTATGCATTTTAAAAGCATTTACAATCACATAAATTAGATTAGAATCTAATACTAACTTTGCAATTAAAGCTTGAAATTAAATTTGTAGCTTTATTTGTGGCTGTCAATTTTCCCGGGGTTAAAGTAAGCTTTCCTTAGCATCCTTTTCCAAGCCCTAGTCTATTACCGATTCGAGATTTCTACGACCTACGAGGTACTGGTACGATTCTACGACCGATACTGGTCCGATTAAATTTCATCATAATTGGACCAGGTTTAAGCGTGAAAGCGAGACAGAGTTACTTTCGCATTTATAATATTAAGTCTTATATTAAGTAGGTATTGTTGTAGGCAAGATGGGGGGGCTATTACCCTGCAATGGGACACAACAGGCTCGTTATAAATAAAATAGGTTATATTATAATATATAATATTTTTGCCAATAACCCCAAAATGCTCTGCATAATGAAAAAACTACTTTAATATCAATACTTATATTCATACCACAATATAAAATTTACTATTGAACACACTCAACTGTAACAAAGGTAATCTAGTTTACGAGCGGTCGTCACGTGTGCCGTTTAGTATTCACGACGCGACGCGAGGGTCGCGGCCGCGTCGTGTCGTGTCGTGTCCGACGTGCATACTATATTATATTACGTTTTAGTGTTCACAAAACAAAATAGGTTATCGATAAAAGAATTTAGATCAAGTAACACATGATCGGACAGTTTGGAATTCGTAAATGTTATTCTGCAATCTACTTATAGGTACTAATATATAAAGCTGAAGAGTTTATTTGTTTGTTTAATTGATCGCGCTTATTAGATAATTAGCGCGTTAGATAGCCCATTTATCGAGAAAGGCTACAAATCACCACGCTACGATTAATAGGAGCTGAGTATCAATAAAAAATGTTGCTAAAATGGGCAAGTGACGCTAACGAAGTTGCGCGGGTCAACTTGTACGAAATAATCAAATTGTACACGTCCATTACTTATGTTAAAGTATATATGGAATTAAAGTTGCATTTTTTTATACAAGATAAATGCAACATAATCCTATATAGATAACACTTATAATAATAAATCATAGATCTCCATAGTCAGTATTAAAACTAAGAACAATGACCCCTCTAGGGAGGTGCTGAGTCAGTATCGCCTATGTTGTGAGTCAGGTGGAACATTAGGTACTAGATTCATTAGATCGACGATCCGCAAGTGCCTGTGAAGGCCTAGTTGAATGAATAAATGTATTCATTTCATTTCGAGGATTTAGTAGATAAGTGCTAATTAAGTAATGTATCGTAACTGAGTATGATGTTTTTTAACTAGAATTTTGAATCGAGTAGGTATACCTACAGCGCGGTTTTATGGTCCCCACTCCCGAGTTAATTCCATCTGGACTTCAAGATACATATTACTTTACTATATCTATAACTAGTACTAATTTACTCGAGTTTCTGATAGAAGTTCTATGTTATCATTATAAAAATATACATCAATCATTCTCAGTCTCACAAACATAAACGTTTAAAATTGTAATAATGACAGCCAATACAATAATGATGATATCAGAACGATTTCCCGGGCTTCATTTTCGATAATAACAGGATAGAGAACAATAATGAAATATAATTTAAATACCTAACTGAAATTATTCTAAATTATAATAATTTCATTTCCGCTCGTATGTATCCGATTTGTTAAAATAACAAAGATAGCTGAACAAGATTTTAAATGCTGATTTCATAAAGGTTTATTATTTCCGTGTAACTATTATTAGTTCAAAACATATTAAATTCAATAATCAAGGATAAAAATCTCTTCCGTAAACGAAGCAGACAATTTTTGCGAAAAGTTTACGGAAATAGTAAAATAATAAATAGGGGTTTCGATACGCGAAATCTTTGTAGCCACCTTGAGACGAGGCCGCCGCGCCGCGCCGTGTGAGACTGCACAAAACAGACGAGTATTTCTTATCTTTTCTTACTTTATTGCACATATTCAATGATTCTGTTTATGCATAAATGTCAAGTGAGGAAAAAACCTTAAAAAACAGTCTCCTCAAGGAAATTACCATTAAAAAGGTTTGCCACAGACACAATAAAATAATTTTGTTTGATTTTCGCAGAGTTAAGAGAAATGTTATAGTAGGGAAAGCAAGCTTTTAATATACCTACTAACGAGTTGTCCGTATTCTTAATAACAAAAAGCCCAGATATCCAACTCCAGTACCTGCTTGTTTACAAAGACTAAAAGATAAATGAACTAACGTCAAAAATATTTGCATAGGTATACGATGCATTCGAGCTTTGTAAGTGTAAGTTCAATGTGACCACAATTTTAGGTCAGAGCACTGAAACTAAAGTAGACATGCAACCTAAATCAATTATAGAGTAATATGTCACTAGGACATAATTTAACGACTCATAATAGCCGGCGCATGTCACAGGTCGCTTCTACAAGTGCTAAGCTACTACGCCCGTGTCGTCATCGTCTGACCAGGGTGGTGACGTCACAGATTAAAGCCTTGACTTTTGTATACCTGTTATATGTTAGTCGGTCAGTGGGGTTCGGTTTTATGGGCTTATTTGAGGTTGCCGAATGAGGTGCGGTGTCGTGATGCCAGCTTGTGTCTACGACGTTTATGTCCACTATATTAGGTGAGATGCACGACTGTCGTGAAAACTGACATAGATGCAGGAAATGGGTCGATAGCCTGTTTATAAAGGGGTCAGCTGGTAAAATTGTTATGAAAAGTTTTAATTTACAGCATATTCGAATACCTACTAGATTATCAAAGCTTTTATTAAAGACCTATCGATTACTGACAGAACTTAGTAATTGTATGTACTTATCCTAATTTATTTTACTTACAGAATCAGTTTAATTAACTACTTTAGTATATAGTTCCAGTTAAGTAGACTAAATACATATATTGTAGCTATTAAGTTGGTAAATTCTACGTGCTACTAATTCTCGCCCAGAAAACCTATGGGTACCTAAGATCTTTCCCATCCCAACTTAGCTAACTTTAATAAAGATGGATTCATAATAAATCTTAAATCACAAATAAAAAAATAGCAATACCTCTGATACTTGCGATTTACACTGAAAAAGGGTTTGGGCATTTCTTTTTACATTCTAGCTCTATGGTTCTGTGAATATTATTTCACGAGTCATCGGTTTGGGCAAGTTCATTGCGCAACTAATCATAATGATGATCGAGACCTTGTCAACACAAAAGTGCCGGAAATTCGCACAGTTATGCACTTCACTGGATTTGATGTCAGAAAATGTTGCTAAGCGATATTAAATTACAGCAAGTTGATGAATCCTTGTGTTTCCATATCGAATCTTTAACTTAAAGGTCAGTGATACCTCAATGTTATTGTTGCCATTTAGGTGATTGTTCGTGAATAAAAATGGGTGATAAATAAATAAGGACATTATTTCAAGCTATAATGATGATTAAAACACAAGTATGTAAATCGAGGGACTAAACCCGAAACTAAACTAAATAATTACGTGAGGCACTCGGGGACTGCCGCGGTAAAGCTATTGCATTGCATAGCATTTTGTATCAACTTATGCAATTATAATTGTATTTATTTATTTTAATAATAAATGCACTTTGTTCATTCATATTCAAAACACTTCATACACAAATTTTACAAGTACAGCTATTCACTGTTGTACATAAATACATATACACCTATATACTTTCTCATAAACAGCTGCTTATGTATTCGTCCGATTTCGGAGCAGCTCGTCTCGATTCGTGCGAGTTTCGTAGAGTCGTACAATACGTCTAATCGCACACAACGCCGTGTCGAAGACTGCCGAACTGAAACGACGTTAGACGATGCACGGCCTTCAAGCCACACCTCCTTGCCCGTCGGAGTGGGGGGTGCTAGGTTTTTTCGTTACGGAATTTCTTGATTCGGTCGCCGCGCTCAGAGCCCGCGATAAAAGCTATGCAATAGCTTAAAAAGATATCGATAGAAGATGAAGTTCGTTATGATTCGATGTATATTTTTTAATAGATAATCATTTTATTGTTTTAATATTCACTTACCTAGTTTATTTTAAGACGAAACCCGTGCTTATTAGAAACTCTACGCAGGTGCCTGCTTTTCATATTAATATTATAAGTACCTACCTACGAAATATTGTTGTTACTCTTTCACGCAAAAAACTACTGAAGAGTTTTAGATGATATTTAAAACAAATTAGATACTTGAATTAACACGAGAAAATTAAAGATCCCCGGGATTCCCGGGAAAGAGGATAATACCACGATGAGCGACTAGTTTACATATTATAAAGGAATGCAGGACATAAAGTAGGTTGCCCTGGATATTGCTACAATATGGGTTACTGATATCACAAGCAAGTGTTTTGATACATGAATATATTTCACGTATGACTGCCTCTCATCGTGTCGTGATGAAACGACACAGACCTGTAAACTAACTAGACGTCGCTAGTGTATGTTCTTCTCGTATTAAAAACAAGCTAAAATGTCCGCTTTCCACGCCATCACTTAGTCCGCGATCGACCGTTATTTCCTTCGGACTCAAAGAAAAAGTGACACGGTCAGCCTTCATACAAATTGAGTTATATAGAAGCAGTAGTGGCTTTGTGGGGAACGGACCGACTCACGATCATGAGGGTGCAAATTCAAACCCCTGCCTCGTAACTCTGGCTTTAATAAAAACTTACTTACGGATTCACACCACTAGCTTTCGGTGAACGAATTTATGAAAAAACCTGCATGGCCGAGTCACAATTGATGATCTTGATTGATTGATTCTCTGCACTAGGCCCGCGTGGTGGTCTATAGCCTAAGCCCCTTCGTTGTTAGAGGTTCATGCTCCTCGGTGGAGACATAATATATGAGCTGATGATGACGTTATGTAGTTAGTCGACAGTTTTAGACAGGTCGCATGGCATTGTGGTTAGTGACCCTGACTCTCAAGCCGCCGGTCGTGGGTTCGAATCCCACCCAGGACAAACATTTTTGTATCCATGAATGTCTGTTTATCCTGTGTCTGGATGTAAATATCTATTAGTATTTAATAGTAGTATATGTATCAGCTATTTGATTACCATAACACAAGCTCTGCTTACTTTGAAATCAGATTGGCGGTGTGTGAAAAATATCCCAAGATATTTATTTTAATTTTATTTAATTTATAGGTCTGTGGTTATTCGCATCCCATCGCGTCGTATCGCTTCGCTTCAACAAACACGCAAGGACGAACTTTATGAGTACGTTACATTAATTTGTGGTTTTATTAACGACTGCCCCGATACTGTTTTTATATCACATTATTACTTGTCGTTTTACTAATTTACTTCAAGACTACTGGAGGTATGTTGTTTTAATATAAAGGTACATCGTTACAGTTTTTTTGAGAATTTTATTGTATGCATTGTTGTAGTAAATGCGATTACAATAATTAGGCCTGCGTGGTGTACTATGGCTTAAACGTCATTAGGGAGGTCGTGCTCCTCGGTGGAGACATCTATGACCTGATGATGATCATGATTATTATTTAAAAAAGTACTTTACAGGAAGTTACTAGCCCATTATAAAATACTCTTACATAAGTAGATAAATTAAAAGCCTAATTTTTGAATTGAAATTTTAAACTGTGACATTTATCGTTATAAATATCTACACATTTTGTTTAATTAATCAAATTAGCTAATTAAATATCGGTGCTAAATCATAATTTCTTATTTCATAAGCCTGTTAACGATTTCAATCTACAAGTAGTATTTCGTAGCAAGTGAAAACTCTCCGTCTATATCTGCTGAATTTTCCCCTGAACATAAAGGCCAAGGCTGTGGGCATTTAGTTTTATGAGTCGAGGAAATAATACAACATAGTCAATTGTACTTTGTTTGCAAATAAAACTTGATTGGATTGATGAGGTCTGGCGATTATCGTTTTCTCACTACTAAGTACTTAATTTAATGGATTCTATGTCATAACGCTAGTATATATTATTCGAATTATACCTAGTGTTCGTAAACTGTACTGTTTCCATAAGATGTTCACAAATTTATAGATAGAATTATGTTATATGTACGAGTTAAACCATTTTCAACTATGTATTTCGATATAATTTGGACTAGAAATAGAGTCGAGCTTGGAAAAGGACATAGGGTTTTTCATTATTTCTTTTTTCCTGCTGAAAAATATTTTCGGGTTATCAATGTTAAATTTACCGGGTGTCATTATTACCTATATTAAAACGGTGTCAAATTTGAAAGGACATAGGGTAAGTTTTATCCCCGTGAAACCAGTGAAACCGTGTCCCAGAGACTCTACTTATATAAAATAAAAAAAAATCAATACACATTTGGTTTCATATGTGAACAGCCAGTGTGCTGTCACTCGTCAATGATTGACGCATCAACACTCCGCCGCGGCCCCGGCTGCGCCTGTCGACCTCCAAACAAACACGTCCAATTTTAATAGCACAGCTATGAATAGTTGATGGCTGTGTGAATTGGATAATGGCTCTTGTTTTGTTATTTGATTGTGTTTCAAAAGCATTTCACCACGATTTTGTATTGATCAATTAACTGGTGTTTTTTAAATGTTTAAATCGTAGAGTATTACACTTATAGCCCACTAGCTGCCTCCGCGCGGTTTTACCCGCGTAGTTCCCGTTCCCATGGGAATACGGGGATAAAATATAGCTTATGTTACTCGGGGATAATGTAGCTTTCCAAAGGTAAAAGAATTTTTGAAATCGGTCCAGTAATTTCGGAGCCTATTCATTACAAACAAACAAACAAACAAATCTTTCCTCTTTATAATATTAGTATAGACAATGTTTCATTCTAATCTAAATTACTTATGTTGAAATAAATGAAAGGGCAAGATACACTACACAAAACGTATATATCCTGGGACATTTCCTGGGAAATTTTTTTTTCACACACGGCCAATCGGATTCCAAAGTAAGCTCAAAGTGAGCTTGTTATGGTAACCAGATAGCTGATATACTACATATACTACTTTTAAATACATACTTATATAGATATTTACATCCAGACACAGGACAAACAGACATATTCATGCATATTTACAAATGTTTGTCCTGGGTGGGATTCGAACCTACGACCCGCGGCTTGAGAGTCAGGGTCACTAACCACAAAGCCAAACGGGCTGGATTACTGCATGTCTCAAGTATCAAGTTGATTAGTAGGCAGTGGGACCGTTATGCAATAGTTATGGATACTTCCGAACGGATGCGCACGCGCACCGCGACCGTGACCGCGCGGAGAAAGTGCCGCCTCACTCACACATCTACTTTTTGTTTGTTTGGTTGTAATGAATAGGCTCAAAAAGTACTGGACTGATTTTAATAATTCTTGTTTCATTAGAAAGCTACATTATCACTGAGTAACATAGGCTATATTTTATCCCTGTATTCCCACGGGAACGGGAACTACGCGGGTAAAACCGCGCGAAAGCAGCTAGTAATACTACCTATATGAATGAATTTGTTTGTGTGTGTGTTACTATAAAGTTTCGTAATAGATAAATTTTATGTTTGGTTTATAGTTAGTGTGAAATTAGATTTTTTATATGAGACATAAAATCTGACTAATATTAAAAACGCGAAAATTTGACACTGTTGTTACACAGATAGTTTATAACCGGGATTAACACATAGGCTACATTTTAACCAGGGAAAAATTAAGAAAAGTAAAACCGCGAGTAACTGAAAGAAAGAAAGAAAGAAAAAACATTTATTCAAGACAACACACAACATTACATCAACCTAAACACACATATACACGAAGAACAAATAAATTAATTATAATATGCAATGCTGCATGATGCCCGGAATAGGTCGCGACTCAGCATGATGTGAGGGTTAATAAAAACTAGCCCTCACGCTGGTTTTCAGTCGCAACCCACGTCCGTGACATCACGAACATACAGAGACAATATTGTATAAAACATAAATAAACGAAATTACTATTATTAGTGACAAATACATACATTTATATTATATCTATATAACAAAGTAATAAAAATGATACACAAAAATTAAAAAAAAACAAACAAAAAACTAAATAAAAAGTAAAATAATATAAACAGCACAAAAAAGCATGAGGTGGTAACACTACTGACTGACGTGTCAAACTGTCAACGCAACTGAAGGGCGGGGCCATGCCGCCATGCCGCATGCGCTGCGCCTGACCGACCGCCACGTATACAATTTAACAATTTTAAAAAGGAAAAATCATGGTGCCACAAACACGGAATACCTAAAAGGGACAGTTTCCAGTACTTTCACTGTAGCCCTGCAGGGTTTAAACAATTTGTAAGTATAAATAGTACCTACATTACATTAACTAATCTAAAATACTTTTTGGCTTGCCAACAAATGCAGCCTTAAATGCTTACTGAAAGTTTTCACTGTTTTCAGAGCTCGCAATGGAGGTGGAAGGTCATTCCAACAGCGACTGGACGCAAATTTAAAACTTCCGCGAAACGCCGTGGTCTTATGTGTGGGCAACAAAAGCATGTATGCAGAAGCTCTGGTATTGTGCCCGCGATTTTCATGGGCCCAGGCCAATTTAGATAAGAGATACTCTGGCTTTCCTGAGATGATAATGCCAAAAAGCAAAGTGGCAAAATGCAACTGTCTACGTGCTTTCATCTTTATAAGGTTTGCATTGTTCAGAAAAGGAGTGATGTGGGCACGGGCAGGAACATCAAAACAGAAGCGAGCACAGGCATTCTGAACCCTCTGTATCAAATGTTCAGATCTGGAGAGTAAACAGGTACCATATACAACATCTGCGTAGTTGAGCTTGGATAAAATGAGGGATTCACACAAAGCAATTCTGAGTTCCATACTAAGGTAAGATCTCACTCTGTATAGCACTCTCAATCTATAAAAACAGTTCCGTATAGCGTCTTGTACATGATGCTCAAAGCGAAGGTGGCTATCCATAATTAAACCCAAGTTACGTGCCTCAGAAACAATCTTTATAGGTTCATGCAAGATAGCCACACTTGGGTTGAGGTTCAAAATGTTCTCAGACTGCTTCTTGGATCTTAACTAGTAAGTTATTAATATAACTTTATATATCTCGTCATAAATACATAGTTGCAAAATTATGAATACTTAGGTACCTACTACATATACTTATTTTAGCATGTGAGAAACGCATTTTAAATAATTATCGAAGTCGATAGGTAGTTTTCAATTCTGGAAACATGTGGCAACATTTAAAAGCGAACAATAAATAAGTTATTGAGTACTCAAATTACATCATCAGTCTTGTTTTTTGGCTTCAAGGTCCTTCAATACATGCCTACACTTCAATAAACAGCTGAAAATCTACATGAAACTTAAGGAGGTAGAAATAAAGTTCAATTTCAGATGCTGTGTAACGAATACGTTTACTGTAAATTTGCAGGTTGTGAGATGGAATAAAAGTGAATGCAATTTCGTTGACCGGACCGGTTGGTTGCGGTTCCCTTGGCCCGGTTATCATCTGGTACCTACTGGCTGCCTGCTGAGTGTGCCAGCTTTATCATACCTTACAAATTAAAGTATTAACGTGTTGTGATGGCTAAAATTATATTATAAAGAGGATTAGATTTTTTGTTTGGGCTCCGGAACTACTTGCTCGAATTTAGAACATTTTAGTATTACATAGCCTATTTATCGAGGAAAGCTATAGGCTATATAATATTAAATAGGCGTGAAGTATCATTATCAAAAAATAGGCTGAAACAGGGAAGATGTAACTCAGTAAGTAACGCAACACGTATCTAGGTATGTTCTCAATGCAGTTATGAATGCTCAAAAATGACTATTAACTTTAAGTCTCTAGCTCCAATATTCATAAAATCTGCAACTGCATTACTGCTGCAACCATTCTACACTAGTGACTCTTGGTCCCCTTAAATTAGTAAGTAGGTATAGGTAGATATAATTTTTAGCCAAATACATAAGCCACATAAGCTTCCAAGATAATCAAATTTCCAAAACTGAAATCAGAATTCCTACAGTAAATCTGCGATTAGACTGAGTAAGAACAAACCATGCGCAGTGGGGGACATTTATTTATTACATTTACTTACTTATCAGTTTATTTTCAAATCGTGAAAATCTAAAACTGTGTTTACTACACGTACCGTACAATGCATAACATAACGATGTTAGTTCAAAGTTAACCGCTTTGGAGTATGTATTACAAAACTAGCTGCCTCCGCGCGGTTTTACCCGCGTAGATCCCGTTCCCGTGGGAATACAGGGATAAAATATAGCCCATGTTACTCAGTGATAATGTAGCTTTCTAATGAAAAAAGAATTATTAAAATCGGAACAGTACTTTTCGAGTTTATTCGTTACACACAAAAATGCAAATATTTCCTCTTTATAATATTAGTGTAGGTAGATGTAGATATTTGAAACGTCAACAAATATGTAGGTTAGTTAATTTAGATTCTTCAAGAACATACCTACATACATACTTATCGTATATATTAGTATAGCCAGGTATTATAGTGTTTATAAACAGTCAGCTTAAGTGAGATGTCTAGAATACCAAGTTGTATAATGGAGGTAGCTCGATGGATTCCTTGCATAATGCTTTAGGACAAGGTCCTGAGAGTTTTACATACAATTTTAGCATTTTCATTTACCTCTTACGCGGTCTCTATGCTAACTACAGGTAAGTTTGCCTTGTTGAGATTGCGGAGTAACATTTTCCTGGCTTCGATATGGAAAAAAAACTGTAATTTCTAAGACATTTTCTGTAGAATATCGAACTTTCGTTTCGATCGTTTACTATTTTTATTATCACATTGTTATTTATAGGAAATACTAAAACCGTGGTGGCTCAGTTGGGAACGCACCGACTCACGATCATGAGGGTGCAGGTTCAAATCCCTGGCCCGTACCTCTGAGATTATAAAAACTTATGTACGGATTCACACCACTGGCTTTCGGTGAAGGAAAACATCGTGAGGTAACCTGCATGCCCGAGATGTCACAATCAAAGGCATGTGAAGTCCGCCAATACGCACTAGGCCCGCGTGATAGACTATGGCCTAGACCCCTCGGTGTTAGGGGAGGCTCGAGCTCCTCGGTGGAGACTTATGTGAGCTAATGATGACTAAAACCGCGATTCAAGTGTAGGAGGGAGAAAAGTCCTTACGACAAATTCTCAAATCTATAATAAAAATTCGGTCAAGCGTTTTCGGAGTTCCATAACAAACACTGTGACACGAGTTTTTATGCCTACCTATTAGAAACTAAATATGTTTATGAAAGAAATGTTATAATAAATGAAGTTGATGACATGAGAATCGAGGCCATTCCCTAATATGATAATCGAATACCCTACCCAACGACCAATTACCTCGGTATCTATAACTACAGGGTCATCGGTTATTCGACGCTAATCATATTGTCTGGCCATATCATACAGCCAATTGGATTGACAATTATTATGTCAAATAATAAAACCCACCTATTTCTAGCAATACATTTTTTATACCACGACGGTGGCAAATAGGCATGCGGGCCACCTGATGGAAAGCGGTTACCGCAGCCCATGGACACCTGCAACACCAGAGGCATCACAGGTCCGTTGCCGACCCTTCAGAAACCTATTGTGCTCTTTTGAAGAACCCCATACTGTAGGTACTGCCCTAGATGTTTTACGAACAACACAAAGTTCTGGAATAAAACTAAATTGATCTATTTACACATTCCGGGAATAAAAGGTAGCCTATGTTCGTTCCCGAGTTCTAGTCTATATCTGTACCAAATAACGATAAAATCTATGGTTTGGCGTGAAAGTGTAACTGACAGGCAGCATTTATAATATTAGTTGGGATTTATATAAGAAGCTTTCAAGTGTCTCAAAATTATATTCCACTAGCTGCCTCCCCGCGGTTTTACCCGCGTCGTTCCCGTTCCCGTGGGAATACAGGGATAGAATATAGCCTATGTTACTCGGGGATAATGTAGCTTTCCAAAGGTGAAAGAATTTTTGAAATCGGTCCAGTAGTTTCGGAGCCTATTCATTACAAACAAACAAACAAACAAACAAATCTTTCCTCTTTATTATATTAGTATAGACTACATAATCTACATCTACACTATAATATAATAATGAATAATAATAATATTATAGAGGAAAGATTTGTATTTATTGTATGTAACGAATAAACTCAAAAGTACTGGACCGATTTTAATAATTCTTTTTTCATTAAAAAGCTACATTATCACTGAGTAACATAGGCTATATTTTATGTATTCCCACGGGAACGGGAACTACGCGGGTAAAACCGCGCGAAGGCAGCTAGTGTTCAATATTGCAGCCGTGTACAAAGCATGAATAAGAAAATAAAATATCTACGTAAATTATGAAAGTAGGTAAGTCTGTAAACCATAGAAACCATATAAAAGGCACGATTAAATTTAAATCAAAACCGTAACCATTGCGATCGCGTGTCCCTTATATACATAACAAGTTACATTATACGTAACGTAATATAACGTATTGTATATAACTATATACATCTAATATTATATAGAGGAAAAAATAATTGTGTGTATGTTCGTAATGAATAAACTCAAAAACTACTGTGCCGATTTAAAAAATTCTTTCACCATTGGAAAGCTACATTATCAGGAAATAACTTCTATACCTACTAATATTATAAATGCGAAATTAATTCTGTCTGTCTGTTTCACTATCACGCTAAAGCTACATCACCAATTTGAATGAAATTTGGTATACAGATAGTCTAGAACTCTAGAGCCTGAGAAAGGACATAGGCTACTTTTATCCCGGGAAAATTGAAGACCTCCCAAAAACGTGGGTGAAACCGCGGGGAGCCACTGGTAGGCTATATTTTATCACTTATTCCCACGGGAAAAGGAACGCGGGTGAAACCGCGTCGAGGTAGCTAGTATTATATATATGTAATGTACATACAGCAGTACAGTCAGGTATACGTAACAGTGTTGTGGTTGGCACGCGATTCGCGGGGTTCACTGAGCTCACTATTCAGGGTTCCGCAGCGTTTTAGGAATATAAAAACTAGGTTATTTGACGAAATAATTGCACTACGAAATATATTTATACGAAGCTTTCTTATTATTGTTTCAATGACGCTCATCTACGTTATTGAAACAATATGTGTCGTAAATATCAAAATGCTAGAATATTTAAAGATTTTTGAAAATATACAAGAACACTATTATTGTGCATTACCTACATCAGATTTGGTTTCAACTGTTGAGAGAAATGAAACACTGTTATTGGATGCTTAATAACGTACTTTGAACACATAGATAAATCCCATTCTAATGAAACTCAGATGCAGTTTTCCTACTTACTTCACTCAATAATTAAAACTCAGAGTACCTTCTAACCTCAAAAAACACAAACCACATGAAAATTCAATTAATTTCCTACGGAACCACCAACAACATTAGCACAACAAATATTTTGTTTAACCTTTACAACAAACGATGCTCAGAGTCAATTACACCAATTTACAGTTTATATTTATAAATCTATCATTAACTAAATGAATTTAAACTTCTTTACATAGTATAACTAGCGACCCGCCCCGGCTTCGCACGGGTGCAATGCTTATATACATCACATAAGAAACCTCCAAAATTTACAGTGTTTCTCTAACATATTATGCATGTATCGTATACAAAAACCTTCCTTTTGAATCACTTTACCTATTAAAAAAAACCGCATCAAAATCCGTTGCGTAGTTTAAAAGATTTAAGTAGATATACATAGTTTTATACTATGTAGTGATAACCAAGTTGCTTGCCTCCGTCTGTACTTACGCTGAGATCTTTTAAACTACGCAACAGATTTTAATGCAGTCTTCAATAATATATAGAGTGATTCAAGTGGAAGGTTCATGCGTAGGTATATGTAGTTTAATATTTATTTGTTAAAATATGACTATGATGTTTCTCTTACCGTGTGAAGCCGGGAGGGTCGCTTGTCTATACTAATAATATAATCTATACTAATATTATAAAGAGGAAAGATTTGTTTGTTTGTTTGTTTGTTTGTTTGTTTGTTTGTTTGTTTGTTTGTAATGAATAGGCTCCGAAACTACTGGACCGATTTCAAAAATTCTTTCACCTTTGGAAAGCTACATTATCCCCGAGTAACATAGGCTATATTTTATCCCTGTATTCCCACGGGAACGGGAACTACGCGGGTAAAACCGCGGGGAGGCAGCTAGTATATTATAAATGATAAGGTTATAAGGTAGGTATATTAGCGGTCATTGACCCCGTAACTTTTTTCTCTATCTCGCTATTGTGAATAGCTTTCTCCTTACGCAGTGTTAGATATTGCGTAAAATAATCGTACAGACAAACTTACTGTTGAGACTTTCTACTAGATTTGACTTGAGATGCTATTCTATATTTATACTACGTTTGTACTATACTCCCGTGTTGGGTATACTAGAATGGTGAATGTAAACTAAATAACGATTTAGTGCAAAAATTCATAAATATCTACTTTCTGTGTCGTCTATACTAATATTATAAAGAGGAAAGATTTATAATAATAATAATAATAATAATAATCCTTTATTTCAGGCAACTAGGCCCATATTATAAATACCTTAAATCTAAGTATACATATGTTTATATTAAAATTACAACTAATTAGTTAGGCACGTAGAGACGGCGACGTGCTCGCCAGCGAGGTTCGTATTGTTCCGCGAAAACGCCGAAATACGACACCCTTCGGCCAAAAGTCCTCCTTCGTGAAGGTCTCGAGATGTTGAGTCGGAACCCGCACCACAAACGAAGTAAAATTTACGCTGTGACGCGATTCCAGCTTCGTGACCCTCAAGTTGAATTTAGCTTTCTTTTCTATGTACTCCACACACAACCTCCTCAGCCTTTGTGGAATACAACAATCGGGATACATACAGCAGCGTCGTCGCGATAGCGGGACGCAACAGATGGTTCGGTCCTGTCGGGGCAGTACCGCACTGGTTGCGACAAGTAGGCTTCTTGCGTTTCCGCTCTACTTTAACGAAGCCGTCCTTGTCAGCTCGTCCTCTGCAGTACGCCTTCGGTGCCGGGTTCGACTGGGTCGTCGGCACCTGCTCGGGTTGAGGCCGCGGTTCTTGAGCGGGCTTGGCGACAGCTGCTGCGTAAGCACGTTGTGGTGTTGACTTACGCACGCTGAGAGTCGGCGACCCGATCACAGGTGACGTGGGGCAGGCGGGGCGGGGGGCGCGAGGCAGTGCATTGCACCCGACGGCCGCCGGTGACGAGTCAAGTTTCGCTGACTCGAAACTTGACGACTGATTTATTTGTTTGTTTGTTTGTAATGAATAGGCTCCGAAACTACTGGACCGATTTCAAAAATTCTTTCACCTTTGGAAAGCTACATTATCCCCGAGTAACATAGGCTATATTTTATCCCTGTATTCCCACGGGAACGGGAACTACGCGGGTAAAACCGCGCGGAGGCAGCTAGTATCTACTAACTGGAACGTTTTATTAAAAAGTCAATCTTATTGTAAGCTAAGCAATTTGTACCGTGGTAACCATATAGCAGATTTTCTACTCATACTTCATTAAAACATACCAATTTATATATATTTACAATTTGACACAAAAAAACAGTCATTTTTTTTTTGTTACAAACCTTAAAAATTCCGATATTTATTATTCTTGATCACTACCCTAACTAATATAAAAAATGCTAATGTGAGTTTGTTGCGCTTTCACGCCTAAACCACTAAGCTGATTTCAAAAATTCTTTCACCAACAGAAAGCTACATTATCAGGGAGTAACATAGGCTATATTTTAACCCTGTATCCCTTCGGGAACGGGAACTACGCTAGTGAGACCGCGCCACGGAAGCTATTAATAAAATAATTTATTTATATCATTATTTATTTGACAATGAAGTGTCATATAATTTTGTACTCTATATGTAAATTATATCAGACATTAACTATATATTACAAATTACTGTAAGTAAATAATTATATACTTAGGGCCCGGTATAGGTAAAGTGCCGTGACCTAAAAACTATGTAATTGGTGGTTAGGGCCATTAGATCAAGGTGTTTGAAACTGAAGTGACATGTGATGAAAAACCTATAAGGAGACGGTCTACATAATCACACTAATATTATAAAGGCGAAAGTTTGTGAGTGTGTATGTTTACTTCTTCACGACTAAACGGCTCGAGCGATAATAATAAAATTTGATATGAAATATGTTGACAAACTGGATTAGATAACACGTAGGGTACATTTTGTCCCGGGAAAATAGAGGACCCTGGAAACACGGGTAAAATTACGGAGAGCCACTGGTTATCATCACAAGCTCTGCTTAGCTTGGAATCAGATTGACCATGCAAAAAGGCTATGGTAGAAGCTACTTATTATTTGAAAAATGAAAATATATCTATTTATTACTGCAAAAAAAAACCTATGAGTATATACATAAAACACAATTACAATATTTAACTAAATTTTGCAGACAATATATAACCTAATTTCTATTATCTATAGGATTCCTCACTAGGCAAGCCCGTATCGAGGAAGCCTGGAGTATTCATTGTTTACTTAGCCATAGTTAATGTAGCCTCTAATATATAGGCATATTTCAGACAACATAAAACTAATACACATAAACTGCCAATGTAAAGCCTCCATCACGAAAACTATAATAATATGAATTTTATCGTTCGACCGATTCGTACCCACTTAACAATAATAGTCAATTAATTACGCAAACCCACCGCATAGGTTAATGAGTAATAAATTAGAACTGTGACATAATCGCTAAGTATTGCGTGAAAAAACTCAGTAATTCAAGTGAAATATTACGGCGAGGCTGTGGGCGCGGCCAAGTTCAACCGCGCCGTTACTGTCAGAATACCGTTTTAATATTATTAAGTGTTGTTCACCGATATGTCTTTTTTATGTCAGTTGGTTTACAAGCAGACCCACCTGATGGTAAGTGGTCACCACCGGTAAAACCAGGGGGATTGCCGACCTTGAATACCAATGCAGACCTAAAATCTAACTAGATAACGTACCTACCTACCTATGAATTGGTGTAAAATAAATAACCTGGGACATTTTTCCTTGGCCAATCTGATTCCAAACCAAGCAAAGCTTGTATTTATACTACTTTTAAAATACTTTTTTTTCGATCGCGGACTAAATGCCGTCGTGGAAAGCGAATATTTTGGCTGCTTTGAACTCGCGAAGTTACATCGCGACTAGTTACATTATAGGTTTATGAGTACAAAGCTAAAGAATAGACTTTTCTGTTGATGTAATTCTTGCGTGTCTCCTCCGAACCATGGTGGTACAGTCCTGAGGGTAAGCAAGGTGACAGGTGTGTACTCCTGCCATGATGGATGCGTGTTTTATCGACATTCAAAAGGTATTTAAATATACGAATACAAGATAGAGCATTTACAGGTCGTGATGTGACTTCCAGACTGTTTGAAGGGCAATACTGAATCATAGCGAGGATCACTTTAAAACCGCTGGTTTGTGGGGGCTCGATTTTCACACAGGGCAGACATTTGTGTCCATGGACTGTCTATTTGAGGTCGCTTAAAATATAGTTGTTGGCCTAGTAAGGGAGTACCTAAACATATTATAAAAGCTGATAATGGGTATGACAATAAAGCATATATTTACATCAGTTCGAAAGGTATAAGAACACTACATTACTTAGAGATAGTATATTAGGAATTGCGTTTTTTTACAAACTAAACAGAATCAAATAAACATGATTAAATCTGGCCGCAATTAATTTAAACGCTAACTAATCTTACCTCATTCTTTGCTACAACGTTCATTGTCTAATCCAATTCATATAGCCGTGGTAACAGACACGAAAATGCTTTATCAACATGACATAACATATGCTAATTGCAGCGTGAATTCCGTGAAACGAAATTAGCAAGTGTAACTATAGTCCAAAGACATGATAGTCAGCAGACTCCTAACACAATCATAGGTAAAAGTCCAAAGATGTAGTCAGTAGACTCCTAACACTTATTTATTTAATCCTAGCCGTTCTTTAAACCGACCGAGACAGGATACTGAGCGGTGATTTGTCTCATCGAGGTTATGAGAAGTCAAATTTGCCTTCGTTAGAGCGGTTCTGCACTGCATCTTATCCGGGTTTGAGAAATGTTCCAAAGTAGCTGTACAATTTGTATGAGAGATTGCGCACTAAATACGAATAAATCGGAGGACGGACTTCAAATTGGATGCAGTGTGATCGCGCTTTTGCTGAGAGTTGTAAGGCTTGTTCTGTGTTTGGATGTAAATATGTATGTATTTAAAACGTAGTATATGTAGTATATCAGCTATCTGTTTACCATAACACAAGCTTACTTTGGAATCCGATGGGCCGTGTGACAAAATTAAATGTCCCAGGATATTTATTTATTATTTATAAGGCGTGGATATATAGACGTTCGTCACTAGGAGTCTATTAGCTACCATGTGGATGAGAGAGCCGGCCAGGCCAAGGGCGAGGGCCGGTCACCCGCTGCGGATAAATGTTTACTCTGCATTGGTAATATGTTAGCAGTTCGTATGAAAATGTGCGAAATGTAATCTACTCTCTACTCTATTCATTCTGTAGTCTTTTAAAGGGATTTTGTGCATACAAAACAAAGAACTACGGATTGGTAGGTAGGTACCACTAGAAAGGTACCACTGTTAACAGCTGATTTATAAATTTAGTATTACTATTATTATTTTAACCTACGGGTTACTTAAGGAAACTTGTCGGTATATTTGATTGCAGGTAAAATATTTCATATGTCCGCCAATCCGCATTAGGCCCACGTAGTGGACTATGGCCTACGCCCCCTCGATGTTTGGAGAGGCTCGAGCTCCTCGGTGGAGACGTATATGAGCTGATAATGAAAATATTTCATTCGACAAATGTCTCATAAGGTAGCTAGAAGTTTAACACTACTTCTTATAAGTGTGGAGGAAATTTAATAACAAATTTGCGTGTTATATAACAAATGTAGATTGGTTACAAGAGCTTTAAGAAACACTAAATAAAAACGCAAAAATACAAAAACACCGACATTTTCGCAACGCGTTTTAAAAAGAAATAAAATCTTTGTATATATTCCTGTAACTTACGTAACGAGAAGCTATAAATTTTCGCAACGTTCCTGAACTTTCCGGGAACTCAACAGGTTGAGAAATTGATCTATCAAGTTACGTCACGACGCCGCAGCGGTGCGTTCTCAGCAAATTACTTAGAATGGGGAATGGGTGCGTCTGTCCGACTAAACTCGTCCGGGTGTCCGGACGCACCTCGGACAGACACCTACACAAGTAACTGGATAGAACTAAATCTACTAATCAAGATAGAGCACCTTTTTGTTAAATAGTGTTTAAAATACTCATGGTTATTTTTTTAATTGCTTACAACTAAAACCATTTTTTTTAAATATAGGAAGATTAGATTATTAAAATCTAAATATTAAACATATCTAAAATAGGTACAAAAATTGCTTATGCATTGGGATATCCTAATTTACCAGGACCATTGCCTTATATGTACACAGTTTAGTAATATTGTTAAACAGCTGTTTTATGTCTCTATATTAGTTGGTATAACCTTATATTCTAGGTAGTATTCCACATACTAGTTCTGGCGACTGTACCGGGTCAAGGCCGGAGCGGTTTACTGACCAGCTGATGCTTCGTGCCGCTCGTAAAAGCTGTGACATTTGATCCACGAGCGAACTCTATTGTTAGTGGCTTTTAAAAGTGATACCTATTGTATTATTGGCTTTTTTCATTTGTTTTGTTGAGGTGAAAACGAATTTTTTCTTTGTACTGTATTTGTGATTATGAGAGAACAATAAAGAATATTATTATATTATTATTATTATTATAATTGAACTTACTTTGGAGCCTAACTAACTTATCAGTGATCCTTGCGAGAATAACTTTCGTAAAAAAAATACTACTTAATATCCAGTATAATGTCGAAAATTTTTTGTTCATTTAACTTTATAGTGTAGTATAAAATATTAGAACCCTTCAGACACGACATACAGAACCCTATAAATATAACAATAACCAACTAAGAGGCCACGAGTAAGACATATAACAGTAAACATTTTAAACTGTTCTTCAAACGTGAGACCAACGTTTGTAAATTGCCGTGAAAACGATTTTCGTTTGTTGATAAATGGACGCGTGTGGCGTCATTTAGAAATAAGATTAGGTTGAATGTCCTTATCACAGACACGTGTATCTGTGTAAACACAATCAACACTAATATTATAAAGAGGAAAACATTGTTTGTTTGGTTGCAAAGAATAGGCTTAAAAACAACTGGACCGTTTTTAAAAATTCTCACCATTCGAAAGCTACATTATCCACGAGTAAGAGCGAGGCCCCATTGGTGCGTTGCGCTGCGTTGCGCCGGGATGCGTCGACGCTGCGTCGTTTTCCATACATTTTTTATGACATGCCCCATTAGACCGTTGCGTCGACGCGCGCGACGTTTCAACGGATCGACGGACAAGAGACGAAGCGGGAGGGATGGTGATGCGCTGCGTTGTCGGAGCTCCGCTGCGTTGTCGGAGCTCCGCTGCGACGACGCACTGCGATCCACTGCTGGCTGGACTGAGACCATCGAGCATGTAACCAATAGAGTAGCAATAGTGAGCCATTTGTTTAGCAACGCATCAATGATTTGTCACGTATAACCGGTATAGCCAACAAACCACGCTCGAACTAAAACAGTACTCGACCAATAAGAGACCTGTGTGTACGTCTAGTGCAACACTTGACCTTGAGTCGGCCAATCAGAACACAGGGGCCGGCGCAGCGTTTTGGCGTATTTTGTTTTCTAACAAAACTGTTAACAGTTCTACTCTATTGGTTACATGCTCGATGACTGAGACACAGCCGCGACGGCGAGCATACCCTCTTGCGTTGCGTTGCCGCAGCGTCAACGCAACGCAGGTGTGGCACACAATGCGTTGTTCCGTTGCGACGACGCGACGCAACGCAGCGCAACGCACTAATGGGGCCTCGCTCTTACATAGGCTATATGTTATCCCTGTATTCCCACGGGAATGGGAACTACGCGGTTAAAGCCGCTAATAAAATATATCCATACTAATATTATAAATGCGAAAGTAACTCTGTCTGTCTGTTACGCTTTCGCGCAGAAAAAGGATAAAGGCTACTTTTAATCGCGGGGAAAATGGAAGATCTCCCGGGTACGCGGGTGAAACCGCGTGGAGCCACTAGTACATAAATAAACTAAATAGTTTAGTGTAGGTTCAAAGCATATGCTGTTCATCATTTGAATCAATCGCCCATCCATACAGGTGAGTTATGACCAAACTATATCGAGATATGAAATGTTTGTAAACAAATTAGTCCGAAAATAATTTACACGCAAAGGTTTGGCAGAAGCTTTGTTACCATTCCGGATAACTGTTAGATCTTGGTTCAATGTATAACATGTTTGGAGCAATCACTCACTGAACATAACTACGCTACATCTCTTCTTCATATATGTATATGTGCAAATATATTGAAGGAATATACCTACGAAAGAGCAACACTTTAGAACGGCTGCGCAGTGTTGGACAGTACAGTCTCTATGAATTCTTTTTTCAAGGAAAATCATCCGGAAATGTTTGAAATTCGAATAGTATTTTTATAAAGGAAGAAGCTAATATATTTATGACCAAGTTAAAGATTAAAAACGGCATTTTTTTTATACCACAAGTGTGGTAAACAGGTATACGGTCCCACCTGATGGGTAGCGGTTACCGTAGCCTATGGACGCTTGCAACACCAGAGGCGTCACTCACGCAATGCCGACCCTTTAAGAAACTCCTCCAACTTTCCACGTTGTTGGCTATACGTAGAAATGATTACTATAAAAATATGTATCAAAAACAAAGCAAGAAATCCCAGCCCTAACAGCTATTAAGGTATCTACTAATACAAAAAACATGAGAAACATTATCTTTTCAGTCCATGCACAAAATTATTCAATATTTCTAGTTAAAAAATCAGTATTTTCTGGAACTACCAGCTGTGTCTAACAGGTCGGAGATTGTCGTGTGAAACTGGTCTCTAAGTGTAACCACTGACCACTGGTTAGCTAGTCACATCCGCCTCGTCCGGTCTTCGCGACAAATTACTGTAAAAAACTGCCCTAGACTTAGAATGACAGAAAGTATTTGTTTACATTATGTTAAAAAGACATTCTAGGTTCTTGTACAAAAACTATGGAGTACTTCATGATTTGTGACACAGTGAAATAGATGATATTTTACTGCACTCGTGAATAGCCCTGGCTTCGCACGGGTAGCATAAATACCACTCAAGATAATTCCTCTCTCTTTATTTGGTTGAAATCGGTTCAAAAGTTTCTCAGATAAGTGGAATAAACACAAACTGATCGCAAGTTACTTCAATTGAAAAGCGAAATCAAAATAGGTACCTACTATTATAAATCGAGTACAATCTTAATACTAATCTGGAGTCAGTGCATAACAATATTCAACTATACATATAAAACGCAGATAGAACCGCGAGGCGGAAGCTACTTAATACGTAGTGATTTTACGCCCACGTCAAATGATAGAAGACGGCATGTTGATGATGATATATCAGAGCATGTTAAGATTATTTTAATCTATGGATAAAGTTCTAAAACCGTCTGACGAACTTAATTCCTGACGCTACATTTCTCGGAACATTTGAGAGTGTTTTCCAACTGAAAATCTGTGTTTACACTTGTATTTCTGGGCACGCTATTAAATTTGTTTGCAAACACATGAAATTGCGGTTTGCATTTGTCATTGTAAATCTTAGATGTCGATGCGGTAGATCAAAGTTGGTTCGACATTTGCTAATGAAGCTATAAACTAGAGTTTCCACAAACATAATGACGTCATACCCTGTGGAGTCGAAGGCACTGGAGACTTGTTAAACATGGTCACACACACCAGGTCTCTCACAAAGCAGGTCTTCATTTTACTATGCCAACTAAGCATTGAGTTATACTAAGGGAACTTATATATAGTAGAACCTCGATAACTCAAACCTCGGTAACTTAAAAACCTCTATAACTTCAAAAAATTATATGTTCCCTGCCCATCAGATCCCTTAATATAGAGCCTTGATAACTTAAAACCTCTATAACTTCAAATATACTAGTGTTCCATTCAAAACAATAATTCATTCATATGAAATCGCTATACATATTTTACTCTACATTTTCAATGAAATGCTGTTTGATTACCATTAATGTAATTAATCGATAAGTAAACTGGGACGCTCGTAAAAGCCATTTTCAATTTGAAAATGGATCGAAAGGTTGTTTGTTTGAATGTACAACACCCGCCCATAAAATAAATTATGCTTCTAACAAGTTACGTTAACAAACTATTTATTAATTAACTACAAAATCTATAGGCAAAGTAATAAAAATTCTAATCTCTTTTCACTTCAGGTTTACAAAAATAACACATCATACTTCAATCCCATTGTAAGAATGTCTCGTCAATTCAACGATTTACTCATTATTAATTCTGATCTCGATATTTTTGATCCAAAATTTACTCATTTTAAAAAAAATATCAGAAACACCCTTATGCTCAGACAAAATGAATAATTAAAATTTTGTTTGTTTTTTAATATTATGATTTGTAAATATTTGTCGCGTTAGTTTTAGTATTTATTCTAAATTATATTTTTTTGTATACATATGTTTTAAGTTGCAATTCAGATCTGTATGTATTATTTTCTGTTTTTAATTAGTTGTAATTTGTTGTATGTATCTAAATAAATAAATAAATAAATAAATAAATAAATAAATAAATAAATAAATATCTAGGTATAGGAAAATAAAGTGTAACGGTACTTAAACTAAACTACCTAAATATAGCCTTGGTACTAGCCTCCGCCCCGCAGTTTCACCCGCGTTCTCAGTGTACCTTCAACATTCACAGGACAAAAGTAGGCTATGTCCTTTCCCAAGCTCCAATCTATAGCTGTACCAAATTTAATCATAATCCGTTCAGTGGCTTAGGCGTGAAAGCGTAAATGAGTTACTATCGCATTTATAATATTAAGTGGGTTGCTGACCAACCCCCGTATGTACCCCTATGAAAGTTATACCATTAAATAAACACATAGACTTGACAAGTATTCTCGATTACCTATCACCCACGAGGCCACGATTAATGTAGAAACCTTTTATGGTAAAAGTTCACCCATTCAAGTAGCGTGTGGGCTTCACTTTAGTACTCAAGTCTAGGCGTCGAATTAACAAAATTGTCGAGATTTTTTCCTATCTTTACTCTATCATATTATAAAGCCGAAGAGTAGAATGCACTTATCTCAAGAACTACTGATCCGAATTGAAAACTTATTTTAGTGTTTGATAGCCCATTTATCGAGGTAGGCTATACCCTAAATAACCTTTTTTTTTAAGGGGAAAAGGCCTCTGATGGCTGTTACACCTTTACGCGGGCAATCGGTGAGCGCTGAGGGCTCTCAACGGCGAACTAAATAACCTCATGCTACGACCGATAGGAGCGGAGCATCATTGAAAAATGTTGCAAAAGCAGGGAACGTGATGATGACGAAATTGCGCGGGTCAGCTTCATAAGCGTCTAATTAGGGCCCAAACTGAAAATATAAATGGCTTTAAATAAATACTTTTTCTTTCTTTCTAAATTTTAAACCTGTGTATATTCACGACTCCATAACATTGAGTTGCTACTAAAACGACGAACAGTTTTATGATACGATCCACTATTAAAATTTGTGCGTATTGACAATATTACGCAAATCCATACGCAAGGGAACATCAAATCATAACAAATGCATACATCTGGCAGTGTCCATCTGTCGATGGATGCGCGGGCGCAACCCTGCCCTAGTTCCGTGACATTGTGCCGGGCGGAGCGACCGAATGGTGATCAAACAAATGATGCTTCACTTCAGACGAGGCTGTTAATATCGACAGCTATCTGACTATATACTAGCGACCTGGCTTTACTCGGGTTGCTAGTAAACATCATCATTATCATGCACCCGTAAAACTCAGGTGGAACAAAACGCAGTTAGACATCTGCCGTTTGGTACAAAATATTTATATGTATAATACTAGCTGCCTCTGCGCGGTTTTACCCGCGTAGTTCCCGTTCCCGTGGGAATACAGGAATAAAATATAGCCTATGTTACTCAGTGATAATGTAGCTTTCTAATGAAAAAATAATTATTAAAATCGGTCCAGTACTTTTTGAGTTTATTCGTTACATACAAAAATACAAATCTTTCCTCTTTATAATATTAGTATAGATTAGTATAGACTAGATGACCCGGTAGGTTGTTCTGCAATAAATAAATACTAAAATCGCGATCAAAAAATGGAGGGTGGGAAATGGAGGGAAAGATAGAAGGCAAACAATACTTTACGACCGATTTTCAGTACCAAATATACACGAGTAGGAGTTTAGTAGGAGTACGATAACAAACACTGTGACGTAGATTTTTCTAATGGCTCCTCGCGGTTTAATCCGCGTACCCGGGAGATCTTCCATTTTCCTGGGATAAAAAGTAGCCTATGTCCTTTCTCAGGGCCTTGACTATCTGTGTACCAAATTTCATGTAGTGTTTTCACTTTCTAGTAAAAACCATATTAAAATTCCTTGTTTTAAAAGTGAGCGGAAAACAGACAGAGGCAGACAGTAAGTTGTTTAATACTGTGTGAAGATAGATAGGTATGGTTTAGGTATATGGGCCGTAAAATGAACGTTGCGTAAAAGCTTATCACACTGCTGTGGTTAAAAAAATAACTAGCCTACGTTAGATATCGTTGTACGTGCAAAAGTACCTGTGTTAATTCGTTCTTTTTGATTTAACTAGTTGACCCGCGCATCTTCGTTAGCGTCACTTGCCCGTTTTTGCAACAGTTTTGATTGATGCTCCGCTCCTATTCGTCATAGCGTAATGATTTATAGACAAAAACCTTCCTTAAGGATCACTCTATCTATTAAAAGAAACTGCATGAAAATCCGTTGCGTAGTTTTAAATATCTAAAAATACATAGGGACAGACAGAAGGCGGATAGCGACTTTGTTTTATACTATGTAGTGATGATGTTGCTTTAATCGGTATTTCAATATACACATCCATACTATAACAATATTTGATTGTTTGTTAAGGATAGGCTTCGACACACTCCGTCATACTTACTGGACAGATTTGAATAATTCTTCCACCAATAGAAAGGTATAATATTTGTGAGTGGCATAGGCTATATTTTGAGAAAAGGGGAGGCCTTTGCTCTGCAGTGGGACAACACAGGTTAATAATAATAGGCTATATTTTATCCCTGTACTTTTCGAGGGAACTACTTACTAGGGAACTGGAGCTACGTGGGAAAACTACGGCGGGGAAGGTATTACTGTAAAAACAGGTATGTGATAAATGCAACATTTAATGACTTTATTCGACTTAAACCAAGCTTAAAAATACTAATAGTTATCTTGTTTATCAAAACAACGCACGTTAGAGTTCATACCATTTCGATGGTATATCTTGTGAATATGATATTGAGATTATAAATAGCACAAACCTGTGTGCAGTTTGGATCGTTTATAATTCTACAAATTCCAATTTTCTTTTTAAACGTATGAGTCACAGGTAACATATCAGGTGTACCTATGTGTATCGTCGTTGCTCTCCCGAAATTCTTTATGTATCTTTTTCATACTTTACAGGAGACGAAATGTTTTTTTCCCCAATATTCAGACTCTTCATGTATGAATGTCACATATATATACCATAAGTTATAATGAAAACCATAACTATGTAGGTAATTGCAACGAATATTTAGTTTATATGCTAGTATTTACTAGGGAAGCTAATTACGTAGATTTCTCTAATAATATCGACGAAAGAATTATTCAGATCAGCCCAATAGTTTTCAAGCTCTTGCGTTACATACAAAAATACAAATAATTCCTACTCATAATATTAGTATAGATATTGTAATCTAAATACCGCGCTGTAACATTGTATGATGTTGAAACTGTTTATGACTGTCATTCAACATTCAGCAAGGGTGGCCCTCCTCACGCGAGACAACGATCCCTCACAGCTGTTTGGGAAAGCTCCGTAAAAGCTCCAGATAAACAATCGACGTAGGTACCTTCGCAAAGAAATACCATTATGATTTGATAGGAAACAGAAGCTGCGCGGGCGCAGTGAAAAGCTACTCGGCGTAATATATTGATGTTAGATAGTAATGAATAAAATGTTTTTTAATAGTATTCTGAGAAGCGGTATAGATTCGTCGAATAGTGAATTATATATTGTATTATAAGTAGATATACAACGTTATAGGACGTTTAAAGGAGTTTTAATTTGGCGCTATTCAGTTTAAAGGTAAGAATGTTATTGATAAGTTTATTAGCGGCTCAACTCACCGCAACCATTTTCAGTCAATTACGCCAAGTAGGTACGTGGAAGATCATTTTCATCAAAATATTTTTTTACCAAAAAAGGTAAGTGAAGTACCGTTTTAGCTAGTGTGAATAAATGAGAAAAAAACAATATCACATTTTCAATTTATACTAAAATATTATACAGCTGAAGAGTTTAATTGTTTGTTTGACCGCGCTAATCTCAGAATCATCTGTTTCGAATTGAAAAATAATTTTAGTGTTGGATAGCCCATTCGAGGAAGGCTATAGGCTATTTAACATCACGCCAAGACTAATAGGAGCGGAGTATTAACGAAAAATGTTCAGACGCGGGTCAACGGGTATCACATAAAACTCAAAATAACTCGTAAAATGTTTTCAAAACGAACAACAGTCATACATCGACAGCGTAAAATCAATTCTCTACGGAATCGCTGTACAGACGTGTTCGCTATGAAAAATTACCGAATCGAATCGTACCTATGCTGAAGTTTTCAGCTCAGGCGTGTTTAATTTGCTACTAAAAATCTTTGTACAAGTCTTTTCTATACTAATATCCTTACTTATAATATTACAAAAAAGTAACTCTGTCTGTTACGCATTCACGCCTAAACCACTGAACTACTACTACTACTATTTTGATACAGAGTTTGACTAGAACTTAGCAAAGAATAATAGCTACTTTATTGGCAAAGTTGAAGGTCCCGGGAAAGCAGATGAAACCGAGGGACGGAGCTACTAGGAATTATCTATAAAGCAGATGTAATCTCTAGATCTACTGAACCGATTTTGAAAATTATTTTACTGATAGAAAGCAATGTTATTTGAGAGTATTATAGGCTATATTGTATCCCCTTATTTCGATGGAAACAGTGTACGAGTGAAACTGTGCGGCAGAAGCTTGTCTATACTATTATGATTATCCTACTAATATTATAAATGCGAAAGTTTGTAAGTATGGATGTTTGTTACTCTTTCACGCTCCAACGGCTGAAGGGATCTGCTTGAAATTTGGCACAGAGCTAGAATATGTTCTGGAATAACACATAGGCTACTTTTTATCCCGGGAACGCGGGTGAAACCGCGGGGAGCCACTAGTTATAATTATAATATTAAAAAGAGGAAAGATTTGTATTTTTGTATGTAACGAATAAACTCTAAAAGTACTGGACCGATTTTAATAATTATTTTTTCATTAGAAAGCTATATTATCACTGAGTAACATAGGCTATATTTTATCCCTGATTCCCACGGGAACTACGCGGGTAAAACCGCGCGGAGGCAGCTAGTTTATAATAAAGAAATTGTAATTGACGATTTACACACCAAGGAGTAAGGAAGACGTACCTTCATAAGGAAAAGTTATAGGTACCTTATACCTATATTTCCTGCGTCACTTGTGATGCATCAAATTATTTCATCATTATCTTAACAAATGGTGCAAACTACACCGGGGTATTGTAAACAGGGGTTATTTCTTGACCATACTATTAATCATTTGATATGACTACACATATACTCGTATCATACTAATATTATAAAGAGGATTTTTTTTTAGTTTAGTATGTCACGATCTGAATAATTCCTTCAGCAATGGAAAGCTACATTATGAGGTAGTAATATGGGCTATATTTTATCTTCGTATTCCCGTAGGAACATGAACTACGCGGGTGAAACCGCGCGGGCAGCTATGAAAATATAAAGAGGAAAGATTTGTTTATTTATCAACAAACAAGGCTCGTCAATTCTAGGCTGTAAAACTACTGGACTGACTTAAAACAATCTTTCAGCAATCAAAAGCTACATTAGCAGGGATACCTACAAAGATTTATTTTATTCCCGTATTTCTACGGGATCGGGAACTTCGCGTGTGACCGAAACTAGTTTTATAATCTTTTTGCTTTGTGAGACAATGGAGAGCTTAAGCCGGTGGGGTAGTTAGAAGTTCAACTTATTTTGTATGAATTATGGCAGCTGAGCGTTAAAAAAACAAATGCCTCTCTTAAGGTGGTAAAATATGTGCGTTAATTTAGTAACTACTTAACTTAGAAGCTTCATTAACATATATAGAAAGTATCTATGTTAATGGTTTAGTAATAATCTACACAAATTTATACATGAATCATAAGCGACTACTAAAAACAAGTTAAAGATTGTTTTGCCATTAAGAAATACTAAAATTGCGATTAAAATTATAGGATGGGGGAAAGAGGGTGAAAAACACACACAAAAAAACATAAAACTATTCAGAAGTTTCGGAGGACTTCGATAACAACCAGTGATACGTCATTATAAAACATAACTACAGAATTGCAAATTTTTGTTTTCAACTGCCCAGATTACGAATACTTATATTCATGAAATTACTAATATGAAATATGCATATTAATAAATATTTTTTAAGTTATAATGATTAAAAAAAAATAAACAAGAGCAAATCTTACTTGTCCGAGAATTGTCAATTATCCAAAATTTATCTTATATTAAAGGCAATAAAACCACTATTGACCAATCCATGGAAATCGAACCCCGAACCTGTGGTATTAAGGTAACTGGACACCGCGCCAACCGGCCCGTCATTCATCGATAGCATGATGTATTGTGCAAACCACGATACATCACTAAGCTGTTATTAGCACATAAATACTCCCAGACATTCAACATCACGAATAAATCACGCTAACAATATTATAGACAAATTCCGCCGCGCGGTTTCACCCGCGTAGTTCCCATTCCTGTAGGAATACAGAGATAAAATAATGTCTATGTTATACTTGAACACGATGAACACAAAAACTACTGAACAGATTTTCATGCGGTTTTCACCAAATTACGGAATATTTCATGGGAAAGGTTTTTATGCATGATACTTAAATTTGGACCCGGTAGGTGGCGCTGGTGGGCAGAATGAAGTCTCCCGGGTCCGCTAGTAATATTACAAAGAGAGATTAATATTTAAAACAATACAAGCTCCAAGGGTTTTCTACATAAGATACTATAATAGGAAAATCTAGATGTCAAGAAAACCTGTTTTATCCAGTTATTGTACTTACAGAAAGTTGTATTTAAAAGGTAGATTTCATGGCGTGTTGTAAACGGTGCGGTATCCACGTTTGAATCTAAATTATGTAACTGGATGCTGATAAGCAATAATGTGTCAACCCACAACAAGTCAAAAACAAAGGTTTTGATATGTTTTTATAATGCATCGCGTATTAAACAGTCTAGGTACAAAAGTGTTTCAAGTCATAAAAGTACATAAAAATGGATTTGTGTCATACAAAAAGTCATAAATCACATAGACATTATAATCTTTAAACGCCATTTTCTCTCAATGAAGTTTATGAGAGTTAACACACTATTGCTTATCAGAATCCAATTCATGTTTTGTTTTTACTTGTTTAATAAGCAATAAGGTGAAATAGTAACTTTAACTTATTATCGTAAGTATTTTATTATAGTTGAATTATTTATTTTACATTCCTGATAGAAGGAAAAGTTTGAATTCTTATTTTGTTTGTATTGAATATATATACGAAACTACCGAACCGATCTAAATAATTCTATAACCAATGGAAAGCTACATAATCAGGGAGTAACATAGGCTATATTTTATCCTCGTGTTTCTATTGAAACGGGACCTACGTGGGTAAAACCGTGAGACGGAAGCTAGTAATAAATTTAAGGTTATATACCTATTATGTATTAGCGTAAATAGTAGGACTCTATATAAAAAGGTTATTTTCCATTAGATATTATCAATTAAATAAATACATGATAAACTACGTAAATATAGAGTACAGACAGAACAATATGTTATGTTTTCCCAGACTCGTATCACAACTACCTTCATTAAGACAAATATAATAAAATAATCATAATGATTGTCAATAATCATCTATCTCATTAATTCTAAGAAACAATTGGTTGAATGGTGGAAAATACAGCATCAGCAACATAAACAACTTTAAATCTGAAAATTTTTTGAAGTCTTAAAGTACTTTGTAATTTTAAGCTTTCTACCGCGTTGTTCCCTGTAGGAATACTGTGATAAAATGTTGCTTATTTCATTTCCGATGTCATTTTCGGTCTCCAACAAGGAACAAACAGGTTTACAAGTTAGTTTAGGGGATATTATAACCAAAACTCTAGATAACATCGTGGGTTTGGAAAGCTGTCATAGTCGGTCATTTGTCCGTCCGTCCGGTCACTGCACTTGTCAGCTGGCCAGTATGTCATCTTAGTGAAAGCTAATAGACAGCTTTTTTATGATGGTTTATGTGTGAAATTTACTGTAGCGGCATTTTTATGCCCAGCCGGTCGGCTTAGTGGATTCGATTTCCACTTAAAATCTGTATGAATATGTTCGTTGTGTGTAGGTAGTAGGTACGTACGTAGTATATTTATTTATGTATATTAAATAGAGATACTTAATCTATATTTGTACTTACCTATATTATATCTGGGTAAGTATACTCGTATCTCAATATTATGTCGTATTAATTTGACTTGAATAAATGATTTATTATCATTTTATTTATCATGCTCAATTCTCAGCTCAGTTCATTATAAAATAATAATTGTAAAATTAAACCTATTTTTTGGATAAAACATGAAAGATAAATCGGTACCGAGATAGACTATAACTTCGGATGGGATAAAGGCCAGCTAATATCCTGGGAAAATTGAACCCTGGGACGTGACAAAACGTGGTGCCAAGTTAATTTACCAGCTCATAAGGTACACTTGATTACACATCGCAAATCACAAGTGGAACAAGAAGCCGTGATTAAAAGGCAAACAGGTCAAGGTGACGGCGGCGGGCGAGCTTGTATGAGTGGAATATATCACGCAATAAATACATTTGGTACCCTCTGTGTGTATGTATGTTCGTATCGTACACACAAACGTTTGTCTTGTGTGGGAAACGAATAAAGGCAAGTTGGCATCGAGGACTTTCGATGTACATCAAATACGTTTATATTCAATACTAATACTATAAAGAGGTAACGTTTCTGGGGTAATCTCTGGTTTTGCTGAACCGATTTTTTAAATTATTTCACCAATAGAAAGCTACTTTATTGCGGTGTCTAATAGGCTATATTTAATCTCCGTATCCCCACGGGAACTGGAACTACGCGGAGGCAGCTAGTCTATACTCATATCATAAATTTGAATGTTACGCTAAGCCGCTAATTTGGTACAGAGGTAAACTAGTTTTGGTAAAGGACATAGGCTACCTAATACCTGGAGAGTTGTACAGTTGAAGGTCACCTGGGCACTAAGCTAGTCCCTAAATAAAAAACAAAGTCGCTACCGGTCTGTTTCTTCGATTTAGATTCTAATTTACATATTTCACTATATATATTAGTCGGTCATTAATAATTAATTATAATGTGTAGGAGATCGCTTTACTAGGACGATGGCAGCCTACAAACTGATATTGATATTTAAAAAGGTGAAAGTGAATCAACTAGTCCATGAATGTTTGATCAGCCGGTAGTAGAGCTGCTTCTATCATGATTTTGTAATTTATACCTAAAAAATATTTTCTACACTTATTTTAGAGAACAAATGATTTCCGTTTGTAAGGAATAGGCTCCGAAACTAATGGACAGATATGAATAATTCTTTCACCAATGGGAAGCTACATTATCAGAGAGTAACATAGACTATATTTTTTACCTCGGAAACGGGAACTACAGCGGCAGAAGAGCGTTTTAAATAAATATGCTTGGATGTTACTAATGCACTCTAGTTTTTAAAGTAAGTAGATCTTGAACTGTAGTAACCAGATAGCTTATAAGTTGGTACTACTTTTAAAGATATATTTACACCAAAAACAAAGTAAAATTACTTCAAAATGTCTACTATCTATGTCTTATATCATAGCAGATTTAACCCTACAATGCATTTTGTGCCATATCTGGTACAACCAAAATGATTACGTATAGCGTCCGTTTAAAGACTCCTAGTGCGGTTGGATGCGACACGGATGAGTCTTCACATACCTGGCAACGGTTTAGTTATGGCAAGGGTCACCAGACGGTGTTTGTTGTCGACTTATCCTTTGAATCGTACAGAATTTGAACGATCGACGCGAACTCATTGATTACGTAAATTGGAAAATGTAAAAAAAATATATTTGTCAATATTTGGAAGTGAAAAAAAATATATTTGTATTGGAAATAGTGTATATTATATGAAGGTAAGTTATTTTTTCTATAATAATACTGTTTTATGTACTAAATATAATTTTTTTTCAGTGTTCCAGATAAGGTACACCATGCATTAGTTGACATCGAACATTTTGTTTCGATTGGATTTTATTACAGATTATGGCGAAGAAGAACTTGTCTGACAAGGTGGTCGAGCAGTATTTAGATATACCATCAGGGACTGAAGGCGGTCAAGACGTCTCGGACGCGGAAAGTGATCATGACATAGCTAGAACATGGCGAAACTTCATCATCAGCTCATATACGTCTTTATTGAGGAGCATGAGTCCTCCCTAATAATGAGGGGGAATAGGCCATAGTCCAGTACGCGAGCCTAGTGGGGATTGGCGGGCTTCACAAGCCTTTAATTGTATCATCTCGGGCAAACAGGTTTCATATGTCATTTTCCATCACCGAATGCCAGTGATGTGAATCCGTACGCAAGTTTTAAACTCCAAAGGTATGGGTCTGGGGTTGGAACCTACACCCTCAAGATCGTGATTCGGTGAGTTCAACTGAGCCACCACAGTATATTAGACGAAACTTGCACCAATTGTATGTTGATGTTAGTTAGTCTGAAAATGATATTTCGCGTGCCAGATTCCCCTTCTTCTTCTACTGATGCAGCTACTATCCTCACTGAAAATGATAATGAAGAACCAACTGATCCTCAAGCCAGGATTCAGGGTCGAGGAGGTCATCACGCCAAAATAGAGGTTCTTTCAATCGTATGTATCCTCAGTGTAAAGGAAAAACATATGTATCTTACGGAAAGTGTCGTGTTTAGTTATGTTTTAATGAAGACAATAATTGTTTTTACAAATTATATCCGCAAATAGCGTATTTTTTTTTTGGGAAAACGAAATATTTAATTTTGTTGGTTGTTCCCAATTAAGAGCCAAATACTAGTGTAATTGCATACAGTACCACATATGGAACAGAATTAAAAAAATAAATATCTATGAAGTTAATGGATTTTACTGGTTTTTATTGTTATTTCATCTGTCTAGGCCCTAAATGGAACCAAATATATTTTTTTGAGGCGAAAAGAAAAAATCATGCATTGTAGGGTTAAAGCATACCTAGATAGGAGCAATCAAACTGAAAATGTAGGTTTGAAAAACATTTAATTCAAAAGACACGTGAGTAAACAGAATTCACTCAAAACGAATGTATGTAGGTTGTTAGCCTACTTTATGTTTCAAGCGAAGGTACGAATCTTTATGTATTTTTATCTGTTTTGTTATAAAAATATATCCTGAGACATTCTCACATGGCCAAAATTAACACTAAGTAGAGTTTATAATATGGGAACCATTTACAATAATAAGTACAAATAAGTACATCCAGACTTACAGTACCGGTTGGCTTTTGGTAAGAGACCCTGACTTTCAAGACAAAGATTTGTATGCATGAATATTTCTGCTTGTTCTGTGTCTGGATGTAATTTTCTATATAAGTATGTATTTATAAGTAGCAGGTATATCAGCTATCTGGTTGCCATATTACAAGCTCTGCTTAGTTTGGAATCAGATTGGCCGTGTGTGAAAAATGTCCCAGGATATTATTACATATTATATTATTGTTATTAGCCTTTCTATAGTTTCCTCCCAAGGAACTTTCACAAGGATATATAACAGGGTACCAGCAGGAGTAGTGGATGAGATTCCGAAAAGAGAATGAAGAATGGCGCAAAAAGGAGGCCTATGCTCAGCTGCAGGTACGGGCCGATTAGATAGGCCCGGTGCATACCATGCAAGTGTGCAACAGAATATTAACGAGGAACGTTATCGCACCGTTATTTACAATACTTGCCGTTTACATACTATGGACGTCGAACTTACTACCTACTGAATACGAAAGGCTGTTTTTGAGAAATTTTTGGTTACATGTGTATTGAAAAAGTAAAGAAAGAAAAACAGTTTTTGGTTTATACCTACCTACTTAAATAAAACAAATAAATAATATTAACTAGGCTTCGACAAATTCGTAAGTGTAGCTAAGTGATACTTCGTACGAGTAAAGGCAATAAATATTGCTGTTATCTAATGTTGTAAACAACCATAATATTCTGGGTAAATTGTCTTGTCTTAAATACGTAAATAAATAAATTAATAAAAACTTTACACGCCTATAGAAAACTTTCAGGATTAGCACATATCATAAAAACCTACCCACATTTTCCGCGCGAAAACTAAAAAATCCCTGGGTACACCGGTAAAACCACAGGGTAAATACATATTTTGATAAATACCTTACGTTACCCAACATTGTGCCCTAAGGTGTTGAGATACGGAAATAAATGTACAACTTCACTGACCTTTGCCGTTGAGTTGCGTCCTCAGCCTGGTGAGCTCCCTGGAGTGACTCCTGCTCCTCCTCTGCGAGGATATCCGCCTCGGAGACCGTGCCATGGCGTCCACTCACATCAACAACCACTGTCACATGCTTTGACGGATCAAGTCCACACCCTCACTATATTATGAAAACACTGCACCGAATTTATTACACATTTTAAAGTTTAAAAACTATACGTAATTATAAAGTTAATCGCGATAGTTATACGTAAGGCACGAGCGTCGTGTGGAAGGCACTGCGGGGCACTGAAGTTAGTTTGGTTTGTTGATGATCGCGTGCGTGCAGGTTGGGTCGGTGCGGGCGCGGGCGCGGGTGGGCGCCACGCTCTTGCCCAAGGTCCTACCTGTTATATCACTGATAACACGAAACTATTTAACAATTACTTTCACTGATTTTCGAATCTAGATGACAACTAATGGTAGAGATGCTAAATGGGGATTTACTCGTCGTGGAGTCCTTGGATTTTGAAGATCAGATGATAGAAAGAAAAAAAGGTTAAATTATAAATTATGTGTACCTACCCTTTCACCAGTGGGCCAAGCGTAGGTAAACAAGATAGTCACATGGAAATACTCGAGCGCGTCAGATATTGATACTGTATATACCCCTTGTAACTCTGATGACGGAAGAATGTTAATCTGCCAGTTCCATTCCTGCCGTACCGAAGGATTGAAAATTGAAATCTGATCGGCTGCTCTACGCGCGCGGCTCTACATGACGAGCTTAGATTTGGTAGAGGTACTCAACTGGATGTAAGGATTCCATATATTAATCTGCTGCGCTCCGTAAATCCCAAATACTCCTCTTGGGCTCTATTATAAACGGGTCACCCATCATAAATGACGTGAAGAACTTCATGTTAAATTTTGGGCCATTTGAGCCAACATAATTTTTTTTATTTCGTAATGGTTATGTTATGTTGTTGTAATTTTTTGTAATATGGTTAGTTTTTTAAGTGTATTGCTGTTTGTTGTATTTTTATGTTGTGTCCAATAAATGTTTTATTTCTTTCTTTATTTTACAATGTAAGTAAGTAGGTATATAATTCTATCTGCAACATGTAGTTGTACGTTCTTCATTAAGTCTACCATTTGTAAGCGTTAATGAATCACGGCGCAATGGAATTCTGCTAGTAGGTTAATACACTAATTTAATCCATGATTGTACTAATGACTGACATCATTTACATCTTCCGCAGTAGGTAGGTATGTTTTTAGGAATATTCCTCACATCCTAGAATATATATATATATATCTATACTGATGGCTCTCCACGGGATAAAAAGTATCTTATGTGCTATTTTAGCACCATCTTGCTAAAATCGCGGCCGATCGCTGCGCACTGCCAATTATATTATAGTTTGTTTCTTGGTAACGATAACTTTAGATTTTAATAGTTAATATATGTAGTTTAAAAAGTGATACTTGCTTACTTCTTGCGATCAAATGAATTTCGGTCGTACCAACATTCTTTCAATGAATAATACGAATTAACATCAATGTAGAAATAAATCCTCGTCCTACCTTCAACAATATTTATTATTCTGCTTCTGATTTCTAACTAGTATATATCTAGTGTTGTTTATAAACTAATAAATATACGGTAATATAACCCAAGCGGCGGTTTCTGAATCAATATGGTACATAAACCAAGTAGGGTTAGCTAACCTACCTTTTCTGGTCTATCTGTTGCGTGTAATATAATACCTAAATAGTAATATTTTGTGGTTTGATTTCAGTTTGTCAATAAGCTAATTATGAGTCAGAGACACTATACGAAGACGAAAATACCTATGTTATTTGCTGAAATTTATATTATTTATTAAATAAATTTAGACTAAGACATTGTTAGAGGCATTTTTTTTATTTAACCTTTGACAGCAGTAATTTAATATCACGAATACCTATCTTTTTATGGTAATATCTATGAAGGATCGAAATAAAACCACAATATAAAGAACGAGAACAAATAATATAATTTATTTCTGTTACATTCATATCTTCACTTAAATTTAAAAGTAGCGGGCACTTAGCCAGGTGCCGTTCAATATCCAACCTTGCTGCTTTATTATAAAACTTTAAATGTCATGACATGACAGCCACTTTGGTCCCAATTTTAAGGTATCGTGATAAAATAGTTTAAAGGGTGCCAGGACCAAGGGTTGTTGATGAGGGATCGAAGTTGTTGGGGCTTAATAATTATGAATAAGCTTGGTTTTCTTTCAATCATCCAAACGCACAAACAATCAATTCAACTTAGCTAGTACAGTCGGTAACTAACGCACATTATTCTCGTATGCCAATATTTCTACATTATTGTTGCTTTAGTCATCGAAACTACTCGCTTTTCTTTTCACAATAGATCGCCCGACTTAGTTTCAGGCCCACCGTTTAATTCCAGTATAGCTATCTCACTTTTAAAGCCACAGAGTGGAGTTTTTTTTTTCACTCTACACTCCACCGCTCTACCAACTGAGCTATCGAAGGGTTCTGAGCTATCGAGGAGTTAAACGGTATAGATCTAGTATAATTTTGTCTGTTAGTCCGTCCGTTGTCGGTCCTATCATTTGCTCTTTCTCGCACACACCTCGCCGCGTGCGCCGCCAAAATAATCTTAGTCGAGTTAATAACAGTCAACAATAATAAACTGTTAGAGGTATAATGTGATAAATATCAGTTTAATAGTCGTTTAAAAACACCACTAGCACGCATTGTAAAGACTCTGAAAATTTAGCTTTACCAAGTTATATATCACAATAATTTAGTATATTCATAATTGATTTCATCATAAATTATTATACGTAGAATTTAGCAACTTATGTCTGAAGCACAATGTGTTTTGACAGTTTTGGCTTCAAAATGGCATTTATAAAGGACAAATTACTGAAGTTTCAAGTGAGAAGAGACCGTAAGGAACCCCAAGTAACATTTAGAGTGTTGCTTAACAATTTAACAATAATATTAACATTAAAAACTATATAGGAATTATAACCAATTCAGGCATTTGAAAACACCTTTTAGTAACAGTTAAGTTATTTATATTTAATGTTTAAATACTAATATTATAAATGCCAAAGTGACAGTATGTCTGTCTATTACGTTTTCACGCCTACCACTGAACCAATTTTGATGAGATTTGGTACATAGGTAACCTACCTTAGAGCTTGGGAAATATGCGGTTACCTTTTATCCCGGGAAAACGAGTGAAAGCTAGTACAATATAACAGACATAATACATTAAGTTGAAAACTTTCTGTGCTTAAGACATAAGTTTTAAATACACAAAAACAAGCTGTTAAGATGAAGTACCTACTTAGACGATGACCAATCTATATTTTTGACTAGACATTTTGAAAGGGCTAAAAGAATTTCGTGCCAATATTCTATTGAGTTAATTCACTCAGTGCTTTAGTAGATCTCATATTGATGCTAAGTGCTGAATTTAAATTTTTTTGAATTTAGGTTCAATTTCATGCTAAATATATTAATTTTTATTTACCTAATAGTACCGATTCAACGGTGTTCATCGAAAATCGATTATTGTATTAAATGTTATTTTGCATAAAAAATGTTTTTCTACACATTAAGCGTCATCACAGTGAATAATGTATTTACGTAGATACGTTTATATATATATAATACTAGTGACGCGCCGGGGGTTCGCTCAAATATGTTTATACTAGCTACTTATTTATTCCGGCACATTAAAAGTATTAATATACCTATTTATTTAATATACATACACACATGTTCATGACGAAATAGGCCACATCAATTTTAAACCATAATATATAATTAGTAGATATATTTTTTAACATTTTTTAACTAAAAAAAATTTTGATTTGATTTTTCATGAGTCTTACATATCCTTAGTTTGAATTCAATTCAGTATGGAATGCCGTAAGCCTTTCAATTAAGAAATATTTAAAGGTCTTTAATAAAAAATGGATGAAAAAAATCATAAATTTGTCATCAAAACCCTTTTAACATTGGACCTGATAAGCTACATGAGTTGCTTACTGTATCTAGTCGCAACCTCAGCTTAATGCAGCTGAATCAAATAATGATATAAATAACTAATTAGACTCAATAAATACATATACATGATTAAGTATTACTATAAATCATTCTTCTAAAATACTGAAGGCATGTCTCCATTTTAAAATACAATAAATAAACCTTACAAAGCGTAATGACAACTAATGATCAACAAATTACCTTAGACTAAAACAACATACTTAGTATTAAAGAAACAGATCTTAATATGTTTTTTAAAAGATTCGACTAAGGTGGTTTTGTAAAAAAATATACAGAAATGTATTAATTCAACTGTAGGATTTTTCACTGTAGTATTTACCCGTAAAAATAAATTATTTGTTAGAGAGAATTAAACTCGAGACATAAGTTTTACTTGCTGTTTCAAACTGTATCAATAATATTATCTTGGAAATTATAACATATCTTATTTGGATGCTGATAAGCAATAATGTGTCAACCCACAAAAAGAAAACAAAGGTTTTGATATATTCTTATAATGCATCGCCTATTTAACATTCTACAAAAGTGTTTCAAGTCATCTAAAACATAAAAATATAAACTGGATTTATATCATACAAAAAGTCATAAATCACATAGACATTATAATCTTTAAACGCCATTTTCTCAAAATTTAGTATATGAGGGTTACCACATTATTGCTTATCAGCATCTATTTAATTTTTTACAAAAGGTACTGATTCACAAATATATAGAGTTATTTTAACAAAAAAACATATTTATAATCAAATGAAACACAGATATAAAGTAGCCAACGCCCTGTGACCGATTGTATACATATATACTATATCAACCACATATTACATATACACTAACTACAATACATAATGTTACATATACATACAATCTCTATTAAATAGACGTACAACTTATACATATGTGAATAATCTCGCATACATGAGTTGTATATATTACCCATATCCATATAAGGGTGGGCAGGCAGGTTAAGTGATCGGCAGTCAAAAAGCAACAAGACAAACAAATCTTTTGGGTAATGCTTAGTACGATATTACTATAAGAAAGATTTCGTTTTCTCATTTATCTAAGACTAGTTGTCTCCGCGCGGTTTCACCCATTTAGTCCCCGTTCTCGCAGGAATACAGGAATAAAATATAGTCTATGTTACTCGTGGATAATGTAGCTTTCGAATGGTGAAATAATTTTTAAAAACAAAAACTACTGGACGTAGTTTTTGAGCCTATTCGTTACAACCAAATAAAGTTTTCCTCTTTATAATATTAGTATAGATACCATAGGTCCATAGCTCTATATAGAAATTCCAAATCAATATGACATCTAACTTTGCATACATGCTCTTATTATGGTTAAAGGAATAAATTTTGTCTCATGAGAGGTCGAATATCCTTTATCAACCTTACAGATTTATGAAGGGGAATTTTGGTGGTAATTTCAAAAATTTTGCTTGAAAAAAGGGGTTTTAAATACCATACATTTATAAAGGTTGCTATTTAACGGATGACTTAACCGGTCGTACGCGCCCGTAAACGCACGCGTGGTACAGTGTGCGAGCGAGAGCTCAGCATAAAGTGTAGATGTGCGAGCGGGATGGGCGAGTGCGGGCTCAAGAGCGCGCCTCCCTCGGCTGGCTCGTATCGTACGCGCGGATCACGTCCGCCTGCGACACACTGCCGCCTTCTTCTTGAGAAAATGCGAAGCCATCTGTCAAATATAATAATATACTTTATTTAAAAGAAAGTTGACTATCAAGAAATCCGGATAGAGTGTTGTCTTGTCAATTGTATATTCGGCTAGAGGGGATCCAAGTTAAGGCTTTAAGTTGTATGCCATAGTGTTAAATTTATGATGATAAAACAGTTGACCGTCTGTCATTGTAAAATTGACTTTGATGCACACGATTTAAAGCGCTAAGTTTAATGGCAAGCTACTCGTAGTACAAGTACAAGTACGTTTCATAGGGTTGACATGATTATTGCTGCAAACTTACGTTTAAGTGGGGATAGAACAATATATACAAGATAGTTTAATTCCTAATTAGGCGACACTCCATCTGGATTTTTGTGGTTTTACGATTAGAAATGTATTCAACTAGCGCGTGGTAGACGCTAAATCAATGATGTGATAAAAACAAATCGTGTTGTGACTGATAAAGGAAAACAGAATACCTTATTGCACATCGCTGCTGGACTGTTCCGTGGAAAGAAACGTGTACTACTGTGAGCGTGAGTCTAGGACGCGTGTGCGTGCGCCTTGTATATGTGTGTGAGTGCACGAAAATAAAAAAGTGGAAGTGCGAAGGAGCGGCTCTCACGCCTCAATTAGACTCCTTGTTTTAACAGCACGTTGGTTTGATATTCCTAGATTTACATGGCATGTTACATGAATAGAGAAAATCGAATGAAGATTACGTACTAAGTAGGTAAGTTGCCGCGGTAATGGAGCTATGGGGGCGGGATGAAATGGAACCTGCGGTGTTGTCTCTCTGAGCTAGGTTAGCGTTCGCGATTCTAAACCTTACCCTACCTACCATCTTTAAACAGGATCATTAGCCATTTGCATCAAATTTTTTGACATTGTCGTAAGTTTGCCACTGCTCTTCCATATTTTTTAGTTTCGTGTGGTGTCGCCTTGTGGCGTGTTGTTGTGTGGTACTCACGCGACAGCTCGAGCTCGGTGGAGGCGCGCGCCGAGCGGCGGGTGAACACGCTGCGTACGTTCTGCAGCAGCCGCGCCGTCTCCGTGAGGCTGGCACACAGAGCTCGCGGTCACAACCGTATTTTACACTAACCCGCTCGAATCGGGGATTCAATTTAAAAATTTAGACTTGAAAATTTTAAAGAAAATTCTACCAAAATACCGTCACCGGGATTACAAAGCGTGAATGTTTGCTTGAAAAATGGTTAAGACATACATTTTGTCACATATTTCTTCTGTTGAGAATATCGACAAAATGTATGGCGTATTAATAAAGGCTGTCATGCAAAAGCCATGCAAGCACCACATACCGTGAGCTGGTACTTACACTGCGCCAGTCGGACAAGGGCGTGTCGGGTGTCCGCCATACTGCTCGAAACAACCACCATTTTGTTAGTTAGCATTACCACCGGTACAGTTCACACAAATCACCACACCTTATAGTTTAGTATGAACGCGCTTCACACGCGAGGATATTTAATATTCTGCTGTAATTTAGTATCAGAATTATTAGCCATTTGATTGAGCTAGATCAGCGTTCCCGATTCTAAGCCCTTAGTTATTTTGACAGTCATGTCCGACTCTTAAAAGAATATTATTTCTTAAATAATATTCTTATTAAATATAAATCTTACTTTTAGTCTAAAATTTAGAGGCCGTTTAAAGATTAAAATAACACTGCTTTAAGAGAGGGTAATAGGGCTTTGTCTATTCGCCAAAGTAAAATCGTCGAGACGTTGGAGTAGTAAAAATAATGTAGATGCAAAAATATCCAAGATATTTCAGTTATAGGAACTCAATTAATTAAAATTATGTATTGGGACGCGGGTGAAGCGTGTTAGTTACAATAATTTTGACAAATATCACCAATATTATTTCCTGGCATCATGACAATCGCTATACGATAGGTACATAATATAAATATAATTTCAAGTATAACAATCCAAACATATATATTACTATATAAGTCTCAACTACTATCAGAACCGAGCATTAATAGTGACTATTCATAAGTGCTTTGAGGCCTATTTGAATAGAAAAGAATTTTGATTTTGATTTTTGTGTCGACTCATTAGCCTAATACTAAGGCTAGATTGTAATATTAGCTGGGCTCATGAAATGAAATGAAATAGATTTATTAATTCAACTAGGCAATGCTCAGTTCGGAAGATTGTTTTTGCTGAGAAGAGCCGGCAATAAACTCAGCATTCATCATTACTTGTGGTACCAGAATAAGGAAAAAAAAAGTAAGTCGGCTAAGTTAATAAAGCGATATTCATCGTATAGCGACTGTTCTAAATATATAAATCATTACCCAAGCATTTTTAAACCTAAAAAGTATAACAGGACAAACAAATCAACGTTTTTATTGAAACAATATTTATACACTATAGAATGATCTTATGAATTATTTACAAATTGTACAAAGAAAAATAACATATGTATATGTTAACACTGTGAGTTATATACGTATGACATGGTAATAGGTACTTTACATAGTGAACATATGGTACACGATTAGGTATTTAGCACCTAGTATGTACTAGACACACCTTTATGGGGTAATATAAAGTGGAAAATATATGACATCAAAATTAATATGTATAGAAAACTATTATTAATCTTTTTTATGGTCTAGAATTCAATATCACTATAAGATAAGTTCTGGTTCCCTTTTCTGTTCCCTGTAAGTAGTTAGACGTACTTTGGATCTATGCTCCTATATTATAGCTGAATGTATAAATGTCAATTAATCTATCAATATAAAGAAAAGTGACCTATTTTTATTTAATAAATACTCAAGTAACATGAATCCGAAATTAGATTTTTATGATCTGAAAATGTATCAAAATTATTATAAATAAAGAATGATATAAAAGTGTGTCTAGTCTAGTCTACATACATGAATATCAAAAACAAATGTCATGACGTCATTCAATGATAATAATAGAGACAAAAAGGACAAAAGATGTATAGACAGAGACGATTTGATTGGCTGATATTTGATGTTACATAACTAGTGTTTTATTGACTAATTTGCAATTAACATGTATTGCCTATGATGAGATGAACAGACAGACATAAATCCATGTCTGGTAGCAGCAATGTAACATCAAATAAATCAATACCAAACAAATTAAGTGCGAGAAAAAGTTAAAAAGAGAAAAAAGTAAGCAAATAAAAATAGCGGACGGTTCAAATAACAAAGTAATTACAAACTATTTTGTACAACAATTGCATTTATTTCATTTATTTATTTACATATTTTTTTCAGGAAGATAATACGAATTATTGCAGAGCAAAATATCAACATTTGAGATTTACTTCAAGTCTTCATTCAATATAAATTGTATATAAACGCCGTTTAGAAGGAAGATTTAGATTACACAAAGATCAATTCCTTAATAAATTGGAAATTAAATTATTCACATAATAAATATTATAATAATAAAATTTTAAATAAATTCTCTCACATATTCGAGTGGAATCATCATTTTTCTTACATGAAATTTGAGTATAATATTAAATACTAATATTACAGTATTTGCATTTTAGTGAAATAAATTGATCTGTAGTCAAGTGAACTGATAGTTCAAAACCACCACATAAATATTTCACCGGTAAAAAATTTTTTGGGGGTCCAATTTTTAGACTCAATTACTTACCTAAGATTTGCCATAGAGCATGGCGATGGAGAATCGAGCCCTATCAGTTCCAACTACGGACCATTTAATCCACATATCCACTAGCTATTAACCAAAAAATCTAGTTCTGATACAAAATATATCCTATACCAATCATTCAAGCTATTACAATAAATACACTACATACAAAAATATAGCACACGTATCACTCCAATGTAAACACATCTAGCGTACTATCCGTATATACATTTGGCTTCAAACATCGTACAAAATCTACATAGTAACAAATCACATAAATATCATCAATAGCTTGAAAAGACGGAATAGTTTACACCAAACATTTGATAAAGGTTTAGGACTAAATGAGATTGATAGATTTTGGGGCATACGCCTTTTTGGGAAGACTTTCAAACTGTATGATATGCAATTCCATTTAAAGCGAAGCAAGCTTATAAAACTAATATATAGTACATATTGTCGCGTTCCGTGGAACAGCTTAGCAAATATATAGTTCGCGCCTCAATGAGTGTCTGGTGACCAGAAGGCTGGTTCTTATCTCGGACAACGAATAAGCCTGGCTATTCAAAGAGGTAATGCAACCAGCCTTCTGGGCACCTTACCCACAGGCAGCGACCTAAGCTCCATTTTTTATTTATAAAATGGAGTTTGGGAAAATGAGTAACGACTTAGGTATTTTTCTTTTTTTCCTTTTCGCTTTGTTAGCATACATAAATATAAGTTAATTTTCATTATTTAAATTTAAATTATATTTTTAATCTATCAACCTCAATAACAAGAAGGTATATATTAAATGCTATACTGTGGCACACATTACTAGCTATACTACATTTAAGGAATGCTATTGGAATGTCGTTGTAAAAAAAATCTAACGAATAACTAAAATAATTCGCATTATAATCACATTATCTATATTCGACTTTATTTCCACTATGACTTTAGGTTCACTTTTCAATTAATCACATATATTTTATATGATTAAATTATTTTCTTAATACTCAAAATTGTTTTTGTATATCACACACAGAATCTAGCGTTGTAGCAAACTTAGTAGATCTCTGAAAGATATAACTATCTAATATAAATGCTTATTATATTTCCTTTCTATATTGTATCAAATCTTTTAGGCTGAATAAAGAATTTAAAACAAAGCTAGTCTCTATAGAAAGAGCAACACTTGTGCAAACTACATGACACACGGTATATAAATATATTAACAAACATTACCACTGTAAGATGCTTTTTCCCCTTATCACATAAATCGCGTACGTCCATCTTGCAATAACATATAAAAATCAATAAAATCCTCATTAACTTTAACATTAGTTAAATAAATAATTTACTATTAACTACATAATAATATGTTTATAAAAATATCATTAGAAGACACTCGAATATCAATATGGAAAATTGTCAGCTAGCTGAATACACAATATATACGTTTTTTGTACCGGACGGAGCAGAACGACCCGATTTCTAGTGATTTAAAAGATCTATAAGTAGCTAAAACAAATTTATTCCACTCTGAATTGTTAGAGGAGGCTCGTGCTCCTTGGTGGAAGCGTATATGACCTCATGATGATGGTGATGATTATAATAAATTCGAAGCTGATTTTGGTACTATCCAGATACTTATAATCTGAAGAGATTTTAAAAGGAATTTAGCAAAACTTGTACATAAAGTATTTAATTTGGATACCGGGGAAACTATAAAATGCGTTGAAAACCGAGTAGCAAGTCGTTCTGTCCCATCTAGTATATGAGGGGCTTTCTTCGGATATATACCTAGTATGTTTTAATAGGAACGTATATTTAGTCAATAATGATCTAAATTAATAACCTATGCCTATACAAAATTTGAAATCTTTATCTATAGATTTTTGCATGGGAATAACTTATTAAATTCATTAGTCAGTCAATACTGATAACGTATCTGCGTCATAAGCCATTGGAAATGCGTTCCGAAATATGAAACTAGTATCATATTCATGTTCTAGGCTGTTTACGCTTTTTAAGCCTAATTTATCAAACATGTTAAAATAATAAAAGATGCTGATATCTCATTGGACGGATGGATACCTACTTTACATTGCTATATTTCATGAAAACTACTACTATCAACATTCTTTATAACTATGACTAAAAACATAGATGCAAGAACACACCACAACTTTTCCTGATCCTCTGTTAATTTCATAACAAGAACAGTTTCCAATGACTCACGCGCAGAGCCCTGAGAGGTTTCTTGGAAAGTGGTCTACCTGTCACCCTCAATTAGAGTAAGACAAATCTAACTTTATCCACTGCTGTCACAGAACCATAGAGCCGGCGACATATATCACTGCCGTTATCGTCTGTACCGTCCTGTCATATATATGTATGTCTTGCTCGCACAACTTCAGAGCATCTTATTGCCATAGTAAGTAGATTTTCCCTTCCTAGTGGCTATCCAAAACTGATTTAGTTTAGGGCCTTGAAGGGCAGTTACGATTACACTAATGATTTCGTTGTAATTAATATTGTTTTCGAAAATCTTCATGGATATATAATAAGGGCCGTAAGTCGATAACGGCCGTACTATATAACGCGGGGCAATCGATTCAGTCGGGGTCAGGCGCGGTGTCATATGACGTGGGGGTCGCGGTGGGGCCGGACGCGGGGCGCGGGGTCGGCGAGGCCGTTGACCCCGGGGCGGGGGCGGGGCGGGGACGGGGACGGTGCCACTGCCCGCCGCCGCCAGCGCAGCCCCAGCGGCTCCCCGCGCTTGCTGCCCGTCGACAAGCACACATAACGTCAAGCCTAGCCCTAACGCTACTACCGACACCTTACACACACCGCCTACTCGTGCTGTGACCTTAGTACTTTCCACCGGCTAAAAAACTTCCATGGAGAATAGTCAGATGTAAGTAATTGAACAGATCCGTCAGTTAGCCATCATATAGGATGATTGAAGACTAAGAAAGGTTCTGTTAGTGGTATGAAACAAACTATTATGGATAAATTTTAGTTAACAAGTGACAAGAAACCGTGGATCTGTCGAACTACTTGCTAACTGTGCAACACATTTCAACCATGTTGTTTGCCGAAGTCTGTATGACGAACTAATATTTAGAGTTTATCGATAGATGGCGTCACAAATACACTGTGATAAAATACAAAAGTACCCTAGTATTTTATAAATCCCAAATCGAACATAACTATTTTTACATTTAACAAATATGTTTTTACAGTGTTGCATTCTAAGTGAGAATAGGAAAGTAATGGAACACGATAAAGATTTCAAGTCTGTCAAAATGCAAGCCACCAAGAGTCTGCAGTGCCGCATCTTGATAAACTTCAAAATGTTAGTTGTCAACGTAGGCTTGCGGGTGGAGACGCAATAAGTGCGGGCTAAATGTGCACGTAAAATAGCCCATTTAATTGGGGGCTACGGGGGCTTTTTCGAAGATCAATAACTAAAGCCGATATGTTGAAAATTGGATTTAACTTATCTGAGTGCAAGACTGGAGTTGTAAATAAATACTGCACTCAAATTATTGCTTCAAAGAATGCCTTTAGATTCAAAATGTCATGTTAATTTCCAAGAATTGTGCTTAATGTTCACCGTGCGTCTACGCCTTAGGCCATGACTTTAGAACCTTCCATTTTAGAATGATCTAGAAGGATCTACAGCACGAGTATTCGGGTGGGTGCTGGGTAAGGGCGATGCAAAGCAAAACTAAACATAAAACCGATACTAAGTACATAGCGTGCGAGCTAATTACTCATACGTACGTAAGGTATGCATCTCCATAAATTACATCCTATTCCTATTAGCATTAAGGTTGAAAATGTACTGTGATTTATGGAGATCCATAGTACAATGAGAGTAAACAGTGAAAGTTAACAGAAAGGTGAAATGTCTAACGGAAATTCTAAAATGCAATATGTATGTGTGTGTATGATTTGTATGTGTGAGACTGAAACTGTGTGGAGTAGCATTCATGTAGTACATATCGATTTATATGACGCTGTTACTTTTCAATACTAATTATATAGAAAAAATGTTTTAACATGTGTTTTTTTATGTCAAGTTGGCAGTCCAGTAAATGGACGAAGAATAACAATACTAGAGGTATCATTAGAATATGAGTTTTAATAAGTACTTATTAAAGTCCAAATTCATATACAAGTCAAAAAATATATTTATTTCGAGTTAGTGCAGTGGTAAAAGTTGATAGATATGTAAACTTAATAATATGGCTATTTACATTAAATTATTATAAAGCAAAACCTATATTGTTTATACTAAATAGTTAAAGGATATTTAAAATAATGGCACTTTTAGGAGTGAGAACTTCTATAAATCTATTTTACTGTAAAATTATTTCTACTGTATATTAAAATTCACTAAAATATTCAATAAAATACTAGCTATAGATTCAACGGGGGAAAATAAATAAATTTAGCTACTCAGTAATAAACAAACCTATACATGCAATAATTGAAATTACTATTTTAGTATTTTTTATTACCTATAAGCTTAATAAAGTTAATTTTTACTCCAGCGTGTACTACACGAATGCTATTTAGGTGATATATGGAATATACACAAAAATATATGTACATATATAGATTATATTAACATCATTATTTGTATGAGTATCTCACTGGTTCTGTTAGCCTGCACTCCATTCCAAAACCATGCAAAATCCACAAACGCTCGAGCATTCGTATCAATCAAAAACCACATTAATATTATGAAAAATGATATGTTTTTAATAATTTATGAGCTTTTATAAATGATTTATAGGAACAATTTTTCGACTGAGACCACAAACAGTTAATTTTTTTCGATGATCAAATAAAACTTCATTAGCAATTCAAAAAACCATCTTAACTGTATATGACTTCATGAAAAACTGCGTTCAATGTCGACGTCATAGAGTAGACTCTACCTAGCATATTGTTATTATGTATATGGTAAAGTTTACCAACCCTACAGTTTTTCATATAAAAGTACTCACGAATGTCTCGGCTGTGCGAGCAGTGCAGCAGGATCACGTTGTTTTATCTCGCTCTCGCGTACCGCTTCTGTCATCGTTTTGAACGCTGAGTTATGTATCCTGGAATTTAAATAAATAAATAAATATCCTGAGACATTTTTCACACGGCCAATCTGATTCCAAAGTAAGCTTCAAAGTGAGCTTGTAATATGGTCACCAGATAGCTGATATACTACATATAATACTTTTAAATACATACATATTATAGATATTTACATGCATAGGTTATACATACATATAAGCAAAATAAATAAACAACTGCCATTAATAAATCTCCACCAATAGATAATCATTTGCTATTCATATAAGGCAAAAAAGATAATTTCAATATATAGAAAATGTTACAGATACGTGTCGTTTTTTTACACACTATATATTAGCGATGTGCCGAGTACGGTTTGACTCGAGTCAGACTCGATTCCTGCTTTGGACTCGCCTACTCGAATACCAATTTATTTTGATTCGAGTACGCCAGACTCGATTCCGGTACTCGAGTCCAGAAGAATCGATTCGTACTTGCTAACTCGATTCTATTTATGCGAGTTCAATTGACTCGAGTCTTTATTATATAATGGCGCCGAAAAAAACCTCAGGTGTATGGAAGTGTTTTGAGAAAGTGAACGGCGATAAAATAAAGTGCAAAACTGTGACTCTGTATTTAAAGATTTCAAAAATACAACAAATTTGTTAAAGCACCTAAAAATTTTTTTATTGGTCTGAGCTATCTACGTCGTGAATAAATTTGCTTATGTTCTATTATGTTTTTTTGTTTTTATCTCTATAGAACTCCTACGCTCTATGTTTTTAATTATCTTTCATTAAAAAGTAATTTAAACAACATTTACCGGACTTTAAAACACAAACGAATAACTGAAAAGTAATAACTTTGATACCTGATAAATAATAACTTAGATACATAAATATTTAAAATCATGAAGCGTCTTCATAATCGGATATGAGCAATATTTCTTTTGAGCTCGATGCCAACCGCAACATTAGGAAAAAAGGAATCGGTAATGAGGGTTGATTCGAGTCTAGCCGGAATTCAAATACTGACTCGAGTCCAGCCGGACTCGCGTCAGTATTCGAATACCAAACATAGAATTCGAGTAGAGGGAATCGAGTCATGATTCGAATACCGTATAAACTGACTCGAGTCGACTCGATCCACCAAAACAGCGACTCGGCACATCACTATACTGTACTATTATATACAATATTCTTATACCAATACATATCTAAACAATAAATAAAACATGTATAATCGTCAAATTTACTCAACACTAATTATGGTAGATAATGAGTACAAGTAGGTACTATATTTAAGATTTGAAGTCAAACTTCATAAGAATATATTAGAATTTTACAGAATAGATAAATTCAACGACCTATATGTTGTTCTATTACAATACAATGGTGGTAGGAACCTTAGGTCTACACGTGGCAGATGCATTGGACAGTCCTCTGCTGGAACCAGTGGGGGAGGAGCGGGCAGGGAGGAGGCGAGACGCGCGGGCGGCGCGGGCGGGGGGGGCGCGGCGGGGGACACGAGGGGTCGCAACCTAAGCTTCGGGATACACTTGGGGGAGAGGAAGGGGGGATAAGGAACCTTGTTGCAGACCTGTGTTCAACTATCTATACTATCTTATATATCCTTGCAAACCTGTGTTCAACCATCTTATATAAAAAATTCTCGAGTCACAAACTTAGTTACCATTCTTCTCTGAAACTTCTTGACTGATTTTTATGAAATTTTATATATAGGTAGTAGTAGGTCCGAGAATCGGGCAACATCTATTTTTCATACCTCTAAGTGATCATGGAAACGGAAACGGGAAAGGGAACTACGCGGGTGAAACCGCGGGGCGACAGCTAGTCTTATATATAAAATTCTCGAGTCACAAAGTTAGTTACCATACTCTTCCGAAACTTCTTGACCGATTTTTATGAAATTTTATATATAGGTAGTAGTAGGTCTGAGAATCGGCTACTATCTATTTTTGATACCCCTATGGTCACGGGAACGGGAACGCTAGTAATATAATAAATGCAAAGGTAACTCTGTCTGTATGTCTCGTAGTTGTTTGTTTGTCACGTAATCTCCCAAATGATTTGGATGGAATTTTGCGTGTGTATTTTCATGTTCCTGAAATATTTAAACACACAATTGCACCAGGTAGGTAGCGCTAGTGAGGCAAACGAAGTATGCTGGCACCGCTAGTTATGTGTCATTTCTTACCACCATCGCTGACTTCCTCAGAAGACATCTTCTTCATTCTTCTTCTTTGTTTCATCAGTCCGATCAACGATTAGGAACATATACAACAAACTTTATATGGATGGATAGATAGATTAGAGTACGTACACCGTGATGATAAGGTCTGGCAGCAACGTGGCTACGGGGATAAGCACCAGGCCGAGCCAGAACACGAGCGACGAGAACACCATGCGGTCCATTCCTTGCATCACCGCGCCGATCATTATCGTCGGGTAGAGGTTGCTGCGGAGAACATACGACTCTGATTAAAATCCATTGGCTTCAAAATAATTATCCTGGCTTTCGGTGAAGACGACATCGTGAGGAAACCTGCATGCCTGCGATGTTACAATTAAAGGCATGTGAACTCCGCTAATCCGCACTAGGTCCACGTGGTCGACCATGGCTTAAATACCCTCGATGTTAAGTGCTCGTGCTCCTCAGTGGAGACGGTTATGAGCTGATGATGATGACGATTAAAAAAAAGTAAATATCCTGGCTTTCGGTGAAGGAAAACTTCGTAAGAAAACCTGTATGCCTGTGATTTTACAATTGAAGGTAAGTGAACTCTGCCAATCCGCGCTAGGTCCGCGTGGTCGACTATGGCCTATATACCCTCGTTGTTAGGGGAGGCTCGTGCTCCTCAATGGAGACATATATGAGCTGATGATGATAATAAAATATCCTGGGACATTTATCACACACGGCAGATTCTAAGCTAAGAAGACCTTGTCCTATGGTACCATGGCTGTAAGGATCTGAATGTAATTTGGCACAGAGTAAGAATATGTTTTGGAATAGCTACTTTTGATCCTGGGAAAATTAAAGATACCCTCAAATGAGGGGTGGAAACTAACAATACAAATATGGACCGACCTGTATACGAATATGAAGAGGAACCACATGGCGACGGAGCCCCAGATGGCGAGGTGCGTGACGCAGGTCCACGAGTGCGTCGCCAGCCCCGCCTTCAGGCACACGGTCAGCACCACGTACTGGAAATTAAAAAATCTATTATTGCAAAACAATAACGCAATGAAAATTATTTTAGTCATTTGAGGACACATATCTTCTATATATATATAAAAGAAGAAGCTGACTGACTGACAATAGCCTAAACTATAGGGGTTGGGAACAAAAATTTTGCAAAGGGGTTCCTTTTGTAACGTAGGGGAAAGGGGAGCACTAACAAAGGTTTTACAAAATTGACCTCCTAAGGGGGTGCAAAGTAAGTATGGAACTTTGGCATTTAAGTATTAAAGTTATTCGAATAAATTTCAGTATGAAGGTTCTTCATTGAATGTCGTGAAACAGGTATAAAATATTTTATCGAAAATCATCCCTCATAAAGGGGGGGTGTAAAGTAAGTATGAAAGTTCATTGGATTTACAAAGTAATTTCAATAAAATGTTATATTTAGGTTATACGTTCCCATGGGTTGGTGGATTGTGATCAATATTTCATGATTACTTCTGGCCGCGATAACCGACACCCACGCGGTCGAAGCTGCTGGAACCAACTAGTAAAATATAACTTTAAAAAAATACAGACAAAGATTGATTAAAAACAAGATTCTGTTCGGAACATGATTGGATGGACGTGCATGTTGGCTAACGAGCAACACAGCGCATCGTGGGCCGCGAGCAACATCGGCAACCAGAACAGCAGCACCGAGTGCAGCAGCGAGTTCACCGCCCACACCCAGAACATGTTGCATGTTGCACATACCGTGTAGACGATGTTCCCGAGCACGAGGTAGCCGCCGTCCTTGCCGCTCGGCCACAGCGCGTCGTGCGCCGCGAGCAACATCGGCAACCAGAACAGCAGCACCGAGTGCAGCAGCGAGTTCACCGCCCACACCCAGAATACGCGTACGTTGAACAGTAGGCCCTGCTGCGATGGGATGTACAGCACTGGATGCTGGAACACAGGTGGCACAGGTTAGTCCACAGTTAAAAAACATTCGATAAAAATTCTGCTAATATTATAAATGGGTGTTTTGAGGATCTAAGGATGATCTCCAGAATAGTCATAAAAATACAATTTTAGAATAAAATACACTTGCAACATTAACAACAATATATTAGTTTAGTAGGATGTACCGCAGCCTCTGGGCACTTGCAACACCAAGGGCATCACGTTGCTGACCCTTTAAAAAACGATTTACTCCTTTTTCGAAGAACCCCACATGCCCCCTTGTATTCCCCGGTGAAAACCTCAAAATCTGAAAAATCAAATAAAAAGTAAAAAAACTTACCCTAATCATAATTTCAGGCGAGCACAGTTTGTCGAACAGGCCGATCGCAAATGGCGGCAGCGCCGTGAATATCACATTGTAGAACCCTATCGTCCACCGCTCGAACAATATTTGACCGGACCTGCATTACATTACAACAGTTTTAAATTCATCATTTCCACCATATTTATTTATTTATTTAATATATCCAACAGCTACATACAACTTTACATGGTTAATACATTTAAAATAGTACATCCAGAGCCAATAATAGGATATCACAACATGAATATATATAAGAGCAGACTTAGTAGCCAAACAACCATTACAAATACATTAAACAGATAATAAACAACTATAGGACTCCAAAAGACTCATGTCATTTTAAAACACTTAAACAAATAGGAATCTTCACTTTTTTCGTTAACAAAGTCAATCTATTTTATACCAGAAGATATGTAATCCTGCTTATTTTCTGATAAATCAAAGATATACTAACCATGCAGAGTAGATGGCGAACCATAGCTCGATGACGTAAAGGCAGATATTCTTGTAGAACGAGTAGAGAATGAGTTTGCTGATGCGGGAGTAGTTCCACGCGCCGTGGACCAGGAGTAGCCGCAGCAGAAACCGAAACTGGGATGAAAATGATAAATATAAATAAATTTGGGTTGGTCAACGTGATTCCAAAATGAGCATAATATGTATGGTAACCAGGTAGCTCATATCGGAGCAAGAGATTTCAGGCGACGTTGGATTGCCGTGAAGTTGCAGTGGACATAAACAAGAAGATGATGATGACTCCCTTTTATCAGCGTCTGGTCTTTGCTGGGCAGATGCTGTTACACTTAAGCAGCATTTATGGTCATATGTTGGAGGTGCCTCCAGACCCAAGTAGGGTTTTACTAGCAAGGGTTAGGAGACGCCAGGGGAGCAGGCAATTCTTGTAGCGAGTGGGGTAGGTCGAAGGGCGGTTTAGAAGAGATCCAAGCAGTAGGTTAGATTGGGGCATGGGTAGGGTGGGGTAAGACAAGGGGCGGTTTAGGAGCCGGATGTGGTGTGTCCTGGGTAGGAATGAAGGAGGGGGGGGAGACTCCACGCTGGCGCGCTGGATCATGGCCACGTCGTTGGCGCCGTCGCCGATGTAGTAGGGTAGGTAGGGTGGGGGGTGGGTGGGTAGAGGCAGGTGTACCTGCGCGATGCTGTAGTCGGAGGCGCAGACGGCCTGCAGCCCCTCGACGCCGGAGATGCCGACGCCCACGCTGGCGCGCTGGATCATGGCCACGTCGTTGGCGCCGTCGCCGATGGCCAGCGTCACCGCCCCTGTTGCCGTCGACACCATCTCCACCACCTGCGGCATGTGCATCGACCAGGTCAGAACACCATCATCATCATCATAGGCCTAGGTCGAGATTGCAGATAATACCATGCAGCAAACATCCCTGATACGCTCCAGTGGCGAGACAGCCCTATCACCATCCTCACCATCCATTATACTGGACGCGGTGGACACCGAGAGACTTGCTGGAATACTTCACCCACAAACTACAAGTGTAAAACTACGCTTGGAAATAATGCAATCTTGACCTCTCTATTACACCGAGCAATCCAGCATGTTGCATCTCACTGCCAATGCCCTACGCTTTCGCTCTAAATCTCTCTCTCAACGGTGAGATCCTCCGTAAACTGGTGTCCTAGGCTTAGATTATAAATTCTATAGATGGACGATTGCGCTTCAAAAAATGGCACCGTCCAAACAAGGCTTAAAACAGAAAGTTGCCTTGTTTCGCTCTCAGTCGCTCTGTGACTGCGGTGAAGCAACGATGCCTAAGTGTGCCGTTAAAAAGTGCAAAAACAACACATTAAAAGTGCAAAAGAGGGATGGAGTTTCATACTTTCAGTAAGTACCGCGTTTTGGTTAATTTACCTTCATTAAATAATTGTATTTAGCATAATATTAGTGCAATATTACAATGTTTTTGTTCTTTTACTTCATTTACCAAGCTCGCAGCTATCTCTATCTTTCTCACAGGGAGTAAGTGAGAAGTGGAACTGTTGATATAGAACAGAGTCGGTAGAAAAAATCGGAGTAGTCATTGCGTTAAATTTTTTTTTGTTGGTACTTATAATCAAAATGATATTTATATAAGAATGCTTTGTTTATTTTAGTTTTCCGCAAAATGAAATTCGAAGAGAGGAATGGAGAAATATATAGATATGCGTCTACATTATGCCGGCAAGTTAAAAACTTCAGAAATAAAAGGCAAGTCAAAACGGCAGTTATATAATAAATTAAATTTGTTTCAAGGCACGTAATGGAAGTAAACAAGCCAGTAAAGTGATTTAAAATATGTCCCTAATTTCGAGTATAAATATATAATATTAATAATTAATAATAAAAATGCTTTATTATGTACACCATTTTTGCATTACATATTACCATACCCCAGGTTAACACAGATAAAATTTACCTTTTATTTAACACCTTAAACAAAAAATATTGCACCGTTCGACTCCACTCATTCTTTGTCCTAACGATGCGCCTCGATCGTAAAATTTTATTGCTTTTTATTGGCATCTTAGAATTTTGACTTTAGTAAGTTTGTTTTAAGGTTGAAATTGTTTACCAGTGCGTGTCGCTTATTGCTTTTTGTTCATTCAACTCGTTTTTGTACATCCATAATTTGTAAATTCAACTTTATGCGTTTGACTTAACGTTGAATTTTCATTAATGTATATTTATTTCAACCAGAGTCATGTAAGCACAATTAGCGCTATTTCTAGGATAACTTTTTCATTGAACTGCGCATCTATAGAATTTATAATCTAAGGTCCTAGGTACTTAAATCTATTTAATGAATTTCCTCCAAATGTGACCGGAGGAACAGCCATGGATTTTTAACTTCTTGCCCTAGATACAAGTAGTTCACTTTCTTGGTGTTATATACTTAGACCATGGGACTCCATGTATCTCTCACACAGTCAATACTGACCTCAGCTTTCTGTATGGGAGAAACCCTACAACAGACGACCACTTTGCAGGATATGCAGAGGTCAAGGAAGTCCTTCTTGAGATCGCATCCCATCGCGTACTTAAGAGTCTTGCCGTCGATGACGAGCGCAACCTCGTTTTCGCTGCGCAAATTATCGCCGAAATCCATCGAGTGCCGCAATATACTGTCACGGGTACCCTGGAACATGATTATAGCAATAAGTATAAAAAGCTACAAGCTAGAACATTCTAACCCTAGATTCCAGGAATACCGTGGAAGTGGTGTGGGTTTATTTTATCTATTTCGATCTTGCAGTGACAGGGTATAATCGCTTATGTTAAAAACTCCAAAAATAGTATGGCTTACTAAGATTCTAGGGCCAAAACTTACGGACCTCTAGTCGACACGCTAAGACAGGGACTCGAAGAGTTCTGTACCCCGTCAAAATGTTATTAGAAGCAATCAAGTTGAAGTTTGTTTTGAAGTTACTACTGGAATGACGTGCTGCCTTTACTGACCCATCTCAAATTTCTAATCTGCTATGACATGACATTCCATACAGCTTTAAAATGAAGATATTTGATTATTTAGCGGAGGGTAGATGCTAATAGGTGCAGGTAGATACTCCTCCTTGATGTTAGGGGAGGCTCGACCTCCTCAGAGACGTATATCAGCTGATGAAGATACTCCTAGGTACATTTATATCTAGATAAATAGTTGTTACGTACATCAAGGCTATCCTCGTTGAGTATGATGAGCGGCATTGCGTGGTGCACGAGGCGGGCGGCGTGCGCGATGTTGATGGCGGTCTCCTGCTTGTCGCCCGTCAGCACCCACACGTGGATGTTGGCCTTCAGCAGGGCCGCTATCGTCTCCGGCACACCGTCCTAAATACGCAAGGAATTTATCAGTAGCTGGTCGTTGAAAGTTGGTCTTAGTAATTTTAACGAGAAGTTTGCTACTCATTTACGCAAGAACGGTTGAAGAGATCTCGACGATTCAAAATCAGGATCAGGAAAAATTAGAATTTTCAATGACCTTATATTTTTCTGTTTGTTAATCCGTTAAACCTGGTTTAGGACCATGCAATGGAAATTGATGCGGTTTTCACGAAATTGAAAATCACGCCAAGTTTAATTAAATAACATCTAATAAAATTATTGGTAAATATAGTTCTAGAGTCAAAGGCAGTCATATCGCGTTTATATGTTACCTGTAATTTATCCTCAATAGCGGTGGCTCCAAGCAACCGTAGATTGTTTTCAATAAGTAGCGCCGCCTCTTCGATCTTCTGTTCTCGGTCGTGTATCGCTATACTCGCCTTGTGGTATGTGTTCGACCAGTCCTGAAATAAGTTTTCACACATTAGAGCACAGAAATAGCGTAAGAAGAGAACATGAGAACTATACTCGACTAGATCAAAAGGTACTAAAAAAAGGAAGAGAAGTGTGCTGTGCTAGATTAGGTTTTTTGCTTGATTGTATTGAAAAGGCTCCAAAACTATTGGAGCGATCCGAATGATTTTTTTACCAAGCGGCCTGCAGGCGCGGGTAGATCCCGTGCAGTACAAGTTGATCTCACCTTGTATACATGTTCTGGTATGTCAGTGACTGCGAACACGAGGGTCCTGAGCCCCTCGGTGGCGAAGTGCTCGAGGTGCGCCAGCGTGGGCTCGGCGTGCGGGGCCAGCGCGCCGGCCTGCAGGCGCGGGTAGATCACCGAGTCCGCGCCCTTGCAGTACAACTTGATCTCACCTGGGGGGGTACACATTACACTTATTCTATCATTATTATAATCATAGACGGCTCATATACGTCTCCACCGAGGAGCTCGAGCCTCCCCTAACATCGAGGGGGTTTAGACCATAGTCCACCACGCGGGTATGATCCGGGGGCCTGCGTCGCAGACACGACGCAGCCCACACGCGAGTAGTGCCCCGCTTGGACGACCCCTCACGCCGCCCTGTCCGCGACGGTCAGCGCAGACCTCTCGCTGCCGGCCCTTTTCAGGGCCATGGTGGGCAGCGAGGAGGCCTGGGAGGCGGCGGAGCGGGAGAAAGAGGACGACGTCAACTCTCTCCCGCTGCGCCTGCGGTAGGCAGCGACTGGCCCCAGCGGGCCGGTTGCCGCCGTAACGCCGGGGACCGGGGCGGCGGATCGGGGGATCCGCCGTCCACGCTTACGGTCCCATGCCGGAGATGCCCATCTCCGGTGAAGTTGAGACTCACGATGCGAAAACGCATGCGAGTCCCGCCCCCCCGAGACGGGCTCGGCCTCCAGTTGTTTTTGGGAGGGCGAGCAGCGCCGGCAGGGCAGGCGGTTGTGCGGCGCCCGCGTGTCCCTTGGCCCCGCCACACGGCGCCCAGGCGTCATTGGAACACCCAGGGGTTTAGTGGGTAGGCACCACATAACCCGGCGGCTCTCCCCGAAACTGCCGGGTATCCTATGAGGATTCCCCTGGGATTTTAAAAATAAAGGGGTATGAACCGGCACCCTCAAAATCGTGAGTCGATGCGTTCCCACCTGAGCGCCCACCAATTATTATTATCATTAGAAATAAAATTTATACTTTATTGACCTCGAACCTTTAGTTAGAGTTGACTGAAGTGCTTATCTAAAGACCTATTTAAATAAAAATATTTTAAATTGAAATTTGTTGTCATTAATTAGAGGGCTTTATTTTCCTTTTGTTTCTGTAAGCCCCTCCTATGAAAAATGGGCTAATAGAAAGGTTTATAAAACAAGAGGACACAATATATAATACTTAACTAGTGGAAAAAATTAAGGGATCAAAAAAATATGCCAAATTTTTTGAGGTTTTTCTAGTGGCTGTATTTCCCTTAAAAATGGTCGTACTTGAATAAAACAAAAAGGATTTGAAAGCTCGAGTTTTTAATTTAAGATTTTATGTTGAAAAAAATTTTTAAGCAGCGTATTTCGTTCAATCCTAATGAGTACAGACAAAAGTATTTTTTTCAAATTTCTTCGGTTCTTCTTTTTGGTCGACGAACTTGGAGATTTTTTTTTAAATTTATGCACTATATGGATCGGATAACTTGTTTATTCAGCTTAAATTAGCTTTTTCAAAGTTCAATACGACCACTTCTCGCTGAGATATTGAAGTTTGAATGGAAAATAATCTTTTTGCCTGTAACCATCTATATCTCAGCAACACCTGATTGCACAAGAAAACAAGTAAGATTTTGAAATCTTGAATAAATTTCCCACAAAGCCAGGTAGAACTTTTCGCAATTTTTTTTTTAAATTCATAACATTAATTTGAAAAACCGAGGAAAAAAGGACTTTTGGTAGCTTTTGGGATAATGCCCTATGTTAGAAATATCGAGAAAACTAGTAATGTTGAGTGTACCTTTTACAATTCAATACGCATACAAAAACCCCTAAATGTTTCGGTTGGACCCATCGAGCAGTTTTTTTGTTATATTTGATAGAATTTTTTAAGAGGAAATTAAAGGATCACGATTTTTACTCCAACTATCATAATCTTTAACAAAAAAGCAAACAAAAACCGTTTTGACAGTTATTTTTGCATTATTATTGATAAAAGTGTTTTAATTTATAGATGAATTAATAGAGGCAATAAGAAAAGTGTTGATGGACACATTCTTAGTTTATAGCGAATTAGAGCTTAAGCCAAATTTAAATTACCCATTAGCCTAATACTAAGGCTAGATTGTAATATTAGGTAGGATCATTACTTGTGGTCCCAGAATAAGGAAAAAAAAATATATGGATTATATTGAATCTTTAACGACTACAACGAACGAATCGTCCCTTTATAAATCAAAAACCAGTTCGGAAAACCTAAAAAATCACTAATACAACATTCTAGTAGTGTTGTACAAACCTGTAGGCGTCCTCACAATGACAGACATCCTTTTTCTGGCAGACGTGAAATCCAGCACGTTGAGTATGTCGTACTTCTCGATTGTGCCGCCGGCGCTCAGCTCCACGGAGGTCGGGGTTCGAGTCGAGAACACGTACCCGAACATCGCCGCGCCCATCACTAGTGCACGTTCGTCTGTGTGTAACCGAAAAATAGGTTTATTACAAATTTTGATCTATACTAATATTATAAAGCTGAAGATTTTTGAGTTTGTTTGGTTAAACGCGCTAATCTCAGGAAAAATTTTTTCAGTGTTAGATAGCCCATTTTTCGAGGAAGGCTATAGGCTATTATATCATCACGCTAGGCCGAATAGCAGCGGAGCATCAACCAAAAATGTTGCAAAAACGGGTGCAAGTGACGCTAACGAAGTTGCGCGGGTCAATTATGGTCATAAGAGAGCATTTTTAAGGCTTAAAGATTTTGTTCAAGAGTGGGCATAAATACTATTAGTAAATATTTTTATTCAGAAGTTCTGAAGTATTATTTAGTCTATGGTACTGACCAGGGGATGCGGCGTGGTAATTAACCTTCCCATCGATCCGTTCAGGTATGACGGTGTGGCAGATGGCCAGCATGGTGAGGAACTCCTTGATCACCGGCGCCGTGGGGTGGTCGCGAGCCAAGTTCTGGTACAACAACGTGTCTTCCAGCTTCTCCTCAGGTCCTGGACGGTTGTAGATTATCTGTTGGGATGATAAATATGTATAAATCACTACATAGTACAAAACAAAGTCGCTTTCTCTGTCTCTATATCCCTATATATGCTTAAACCGTAAAAGTACGCAAAGGATTTTTATGCGTTTTTTTTAATAGATAGAGTGATTCAAGAGGAAGGTCTTTATATACAATACATGCATATTATGTTAGAGAAACACTGTAAATTTTGGAGGCTTCTAATGTGATGTTTAAGCATTGCACTTGTGCAGCACCAGGGCGTGTCACTAGATATATTTAAAACAAAGTCCCCGCCGTCTCTGTCTTTCTGTCTGAACGCGATCAACACAAAAACTACTGAACATATTTTCATGCGGTTTTCACCAAATTACGGAGTATTTCATGGAGAGGTTTTTGTGTATCAATACATATACATCAATTTGGAGCCGATAGGTGGCGCTGGTAGGCAGAACGAAGTCCGCCGGGTCCGCTAGTCTATACTAATATTATAAAGAGGAAAGATTTGTTTGTTTGTTTGTAATGAATAGGCTCCGAAACTACTGGACCGATTTCAAAAATTCTTTCACCTTTGGAAAGCTACATTATCCCCGAGTAACATAGGCTATACTTTATCCCTGTATTCCCACGGGAACGGGAACTACGCGGGTAAAACCGCGGGGAGGCAGCTATATAATATAAAGTGTGCGTACCTCGGCGATGGAACACTTGCGGAACTCCATGACATTGCAGGTGAGGGTGCCGGTCTTGTCGCTGAAGATGTACCGCACCATGCCGAGCTCCTCGTTCAGGTTGCTGGTGCGAGCCAGGGCTGGCGTATCGCTAGCTGCGTGGTACATCTCGCTGTCCATCGAGATGAACTTCGCCTGGTATACAAACATATATTGTTGGGAATCATGGTCAATCAAAAATTACAAAAAATAGAGCAAAAAATCTAGTTTCTGCCGGTATCAAAATGTAATTTTCGTGAAAAAGTGGAGTTATTAGGTTTGCAAATTAAGATATCGATATGTGAAACTAAATATTCATAATTGCCTGTAAAATAGGTTATCCTAGTACAGACACCAGTTCCTCACAAAGGAGTGTTGATAAACTGCCTAATGACACCGCGGGGCCACCAGTGAGTTCTAACTGTATGGTACCTGCTGTATAGTACCAGTGCCCTTCTAATACGGTTACTATATAGCCACATTATTATGTATGGCAGATAAGTAGACACACGTCAAATTAAAGTATAAATAAAAACGCAATATTATAGCTTTGTTACTCAGTGATTACGTCATCAATACATCACGTGTAAAAATATTATATTTAAGACCACTTTGTCACACACTACATTGTAATTACTACACAAAAGATAATGATAATGAGTTGTAACAAATATAAATGTGCATACTTACTTGGAAAAACCGAACTATTTCGGCGGTAACTTGTAACGATATAGGTATAAGGTTATTGTATAATATCAAAAATGTCAAAAAGTTGAATCCGAAATGTGCAGTCTGCGCCTCTGTAACGAGATAAACAATTTCTATTAAAGGTTAGTTCTATTACTATTGCAGTACAGACGTAGGTAAATGCGCTGAGAAATACACATGTTCAAAATCTCACGGCTTTATATTCTTTGGTTTGGCTGTGCGGTTAGTAATCTGACTTTTGTGACAGCGTATTGTGAGTTTGAATCCCACTTAGGATGAACATTTAGATGCATGTAGATGCCTGGATGTATATATAAGATATACAAGTAAGAATTTAATCGTAGTAATCTGCTTAGTATGGTACCTATCAGATTCGTCTTGTCCGGTCCGTCAGATTGTCCCAGGATCAATAATTGATGTCCAATGGCTAAAATACCAACTCACAGTCATAAGGGTGCATCTTGATAATTTCATACGGATTTGCACCGCTGGCTTTTGGTGAGGGAAAATATCTTGCACCGTACTAGGCCTGCAGGTGGACCATTTTTTTTTTCAATTCCTGCGTGGCTCGCGAAGCTATCAACTGCGGCCCCACCATTGCGGCGGTTGTAGGGGCTCGTCCCTGCGGGGAAGGACCTCCCCCGCTCTTCGCTCCACTCTCGGGAAAGGAACCCGTGACCGTATCCGAGGGAATACACGAATAAGCGAATTCCCTCGGATAAGGCGCTTCATTCGTCCTTGTCGCCTTTAGGGCTTGGGCTCAAAGGATACAGGTAGACCATGACCTAAACCCCCTCTTTAGGTGAGGGGAAGACACCTACAGTGGGGCTGATGATGCTACAACATGCTCACCGTCAAGGCCGATGTACCAGTCGTCGTGGCGGGAGGAGAGCCACAGCTGGTTGCAGCCGGCGCTGAGCAGCGACAGCGCCAGCAGGATCAGGAACAGCATCAGGATGTGCGTGTTCGTCTGACGGTCGATCGACGAACGCTTCAGGGGCGCTGCACATGTAATACAATAGTAACTAATAGTCGTATTTTATAGTAATTTTATGGTGTTTTATTTGCGAACGAAATAAGTCTGTTCCCTAATATAAATGTTTATAAACTTTGTTTCATTTGTCTCTTGTTTTTTCGAATAAAAATTTTCGGTCCAAATAAAATTTTTATAAATTTTGATTAAGTGACCAAGACAAATAGAAATTAATATAATTTTTCATTGATGTTTCATCCCTATTGGTTGTAGCGTGATGTTATGTTGTCCATAGGGTTCAACGATACCCCCCCCGACGTTGCCGCCACCTTGTCGTGGTGGGGGGGCTTGCGTGTCCCAATGATCCACTGAGGCTATACCGGATAGGTCCAACCATACCGGGCAGGCTCGTGGTGAGGGGCATTACCAAGAGCGGCACATCCCACCCTATCCCATCCTTTCCCCCCCTATCCCTTCCTCTCCATACACCCCTTCCCATCAGGACACATTGTTCTGAATCCTTCCCTATTCCTTCCCATCCCACCCTTCCTTTGTCTTCCCCCGAATCCTAAGTTCGGCCGCCCGGCGATGGGATGCATGGCCGGGGGGAACCCGGTCCCAAGGGCGGCACCCACGAGGGACCCCACCCTCTAAAAAAGGCAAAAATGAAGAACACAAGAAGGCAAATAACTACCCAGGAGGGTCCCGGTCCAACGACCGGGGAATCCCTCGGCGCACTTCGTGCGTCCAGCCCCCGCGTATCTGGGGGGGGCACCTCTTGTGGAGAGCTCGGGGAGCGAGCGGAGGCGTCGAGGATGGACGCGGTGGAGGTAGACAAGGCGTCCAAGATGGACGTGGCGGAGGTGGCGGTGGTGCGAAGAAGCACCAGGCTGGGGCTGAGGAATCAGCCTCCAGCCAAGGAGCCGCGGGTGGCACTCACCCAGATGGAGGACGCCTGTGGGCGATTTAAAACGCCGGCGGGCCCATCCCAGGGCCAACCAAAAGCCAGCCGCGCGCCGTCTGCGGCTGGCTCTTATTGCGGGGCGACCGACTCTGACGACTCAGATGTCAGGTTTGAGTCAGACGCAGACTCGGCGGCGACTAGTCGCCCGAAATCGAGGAGGAGGGCCTTCCTCAAGGGGTCCGGAGACTCTTCGGACTCAAATAAGGCCCCTGAGAAGAGGGTAAAGGCACTACCCGACTCCCACGATGTGGGATTGGAAGATGCCCATCGCCAGCTTCAGCTGGCGCGGCGGACGCAGCTCCAACAGGAGCTGGAGGAGCGGGTTGCGGCCGGGGAGCAACGGACGCGCTCCGCCCGGGCCAAGTCCGGGTACGGCGCGTCCAGCGTCATTTACGCGGACCACTCCATTGCTGAGTTGGAACGGGCGGCCCGGGAGGACGAAGAGGAGATCGCTATGGTCGCCTCTAAGTCCTCAAACTTAAAGGGGACTTTTCAAAAGTCCCTCAAGTGCCGGGCCGCGAGTCTGCGCAGCATCGTCAGTGAGCTGGTGCAGCGCACAGCCACTGACGAGACGCGGCAACTGCAGGCGACAGTCGATCGCCTGCAGTCGGAAGTTAGCCAGCTTCATGCGAAGCTGGCTCAAGTCACGGCCCAGCCTATTCCAGCTGGGCCTAGACCTGCGGCGGAGGGCCCCTCCCCCAATTTTGAGGACGCGTTCCGCAAAATTATTATGGAGGAGAGGGCCTTCACAAGAGCCTGCATAGCAGGCATAGAGGACCGGCTGCTGCCGGAGAAGCGTCTCCGCCCACCGCTCGCGGCGGACAAGAGGCGCAGTGAGCCGGGGCCATCCTCCCAGAGGATGGACACCCTTCTCCCTTCTGCCACCCCGTGCAATGAAAGTTGGACGAAGGTGGTCGGTAAGAAGGGGAAGAGAAAGCCGAAGAGTGGTGCTCCAACTTCGGCCCCAACCACTACCCAACCCGGCCCGTCCCAAACGACGAGCAAAGAGAAAGGGAAGGGAAAGGGGCAAAAGTCGGCCCCTAAGCCCGCCAACGCTGCTCCCGCAGCCCAACGGGCCCCCGCCGGCAAGAGGCGTACCCTCGTTGCACCCAGGACCGCGGCCGTTGTGGTGACACTCACCGCAGAGGCCGTGGAGAAGGGGGAAACGTACGCCTCGATAATGAAGCGGGCGCGTCCCAACGCCGATCCCGCGCAGCTGGGGATCGGTAGGGTCTCGTGCCGCCAGACCCATGCTGGGGCTCGAATCTTCGAGTTCCCGGGGGCCCAGGGCGGTGCCAATGCGGACCTCTTTGCAGCAAAGCTGAAGGAGGTCATCGCGGACGCCGCCAGGGTGGTGAGGCCTGTCAAGTCCGCCTCCTTGGAGGTGACCGATCTGGACGATTCGGTCACCAAAGAGGAGGTGGTGGCGGCGGTCGCAGCGGCGGGAGGCTGCGAGGCCGCAGCGGTACAAGGCCGGGACATCAGACCCGGCCGCGGCGGCATGGGCACCATCCGCCTGGAGTGCCCAGTTGCCGTTGCAAAAGCCGTCCTTGCCAAGGGACGGCTCCTGGTAGGGTTTAGCTCGGGTGCGGTCCGAGTACTTGTAGACCAGCCTCTGCGCTGCTACAAGTGCTTCGGTACCGGGCACACCCGGGTGCACTGTCCGTCCAAGGTGGACAGGACGGACAGCTGCTACCGCTGCGGCAAGGACGGACATAAGTCCGTCACTTGCACGGCCGCCAAGCTGCACTGCGCGGTGTGTGCCGCCAGTGGCCGCCCGGCGGGCCACGTAATGAAGGGGAGGAACTGCGCTCCTCCCCCGAAAAGAGGGAAAGCCCTGGCCCCGACCCGGCCTGTTGCTGCCACCGCCATTCCAGAAGCTGGAACTTCGGCGGCTGTGGAGGAGGAAGTGATGTCCGACTAATGGATAGGGTCGGACATCGCATCCTTCAGGCGAACATCAACCACTGCAGAACAGCACAGGATCTGCTGATGCAGATCATGGCTGAGTGGTTGGTGGACGTGGCGGTGGTAGCCGAGCCGTACTCGATCCCAGCCCGTTGGCTGGGCGATCGGGACGGCTTGGTGGCATTGGTGCCGCGGTCTTCCACGGACTCCCCTCCCCTCTCGCTTTTAGAGAGGGGATCTGGATACGTGGCCGCCGCGTGGGGAGATATAGCCCTGGTGGGGGTCTATTTCTCCCCTAACCGCCCTCTCCCGGATTTCGAGAACTTTCTCGGAATCCTCACCGCGGTGATTGGGAGGGCGGTGCCGCGTCAGGTCGCCGTAATCGGCGACCTCAATGCCAAGTCGACGGCCTGGGGCAACCAGGCCGCCACTTGTAACGCCCGGGGCCGCGTCGTCGAGCACTGGGCGGCCTCGACCGGTGTGTCCCTCTTGAATAGAGGGACGGTCCACACGTGCGTGCGGCAACGGGGAGGGTCAGTGGTGGACGTTTCGTTCGCCACCCCCGTTCTAGCCGCACGCATCGTGAACTGGCGGGTGGAGATGGTGGAGACCTATTCGGACCACCGCTATGTGCGGTTCGACGTCTCCACCCAGAGCCCACGGGGGACGGCCCGCTCGGGTCGTTCTCCCTTTCCACGCTGGGCTCTCACCCGCCTGGACAGAGAGGCCGCCGAGGAGGCGGCGTTCTTGCAGGACTGGCTGGCGCCCCCAGTCCAAGGCGCGGACGTGGACGCCGCCGCGGGCCAACTTAGGGAGTCCCTGACCGAGGTGTGCGACTTTTGCATGCCTCGGTCACGCCGTCGGCCTCCCCGACGCGCCGTCTATTGGTGGTCGGAGGAGCTGACGGGGCTCCGAGCCGCCTGCGTGGCGCGCCGGAGGGCCTACGCGCGGAGCCGACGGCGCAGCCGTCGAAGCCCGGCCGAGGAGGACCTCCTCTACGCCTCCTACCTGGAGGCAAAAGAGGTCCTCAAGGCGGCGATGATCGCCGCCAACGACTCGGCCCGGGCTGAGATGCTGGAGGGTCTCGACAGGGACCCCTATGGGAGACCATACAAGGCGGCGCGGAATAAACTGCGCCCCTTTGGTCCCCCCCTGACGCAGACCCTCGAGCCGACATTGCTGGATGGGGTGGTGCGGGCGTTGTTCCCGTCATCGGGGACGGACTTCACCCCACCAGCAATGAACCCCCCGCGGGGGGCGGCTCCGCCAAATGAAGAGGTTCCCCCGGTGTCCGAGGTGGAGCTTGAGTCGGGCCTACTTCGCCTCCGCGCGAAGAGGACGGCCCCTGGGCCGGACGGCGTCCCTGCACGTGTGGTGGCCATAGCTGCCGCTCACATGGGGGAGAGGCTTCGGGACCTGTTCAGCGCGTGTCTCACGACTGGAAGGTTCCCGAAGCCTTGGAAGGAGGGGCAGTTATGCCTCCTACATAAAGAGGGACGCCCGGCGGATTCCCCCTCGGCGTACCGGCCCATCGTTCTGCTCGATGAGGTCGGTAAAATGTTCGAGGGGGTCATCGCCGACCGGCTCAACGGGCACCTGCGGGAGGTGGGGCCGGACCTGTCGGACGCTCAGTTCGGGTTCCGACGGGAGCGTTCGACAGTGGACGCGTTGGCCCGACTCAAGCGCCAAGTCAAGGAGGCCGTGGAAGAGGGGGGCGGAGTGCTGGCAGTGTCGTTCGACATTGCCAACGCATTTAACTCCGTCCCCCACTCGACGATCCTGGAGGCACTCCGGTATCACGGAGTGCCTCAGTACCTGCGCACGCTCCTGGCCAGCTACCTGGAGGACCGATCGGTCCTCCTGGTAGACAAGACGGCCAGGGTAAGGCGATACAGCGCCGAGTCCGGTGTTCCACAGGGATCCGTCCTAGGACCGCTCCTGTGGAACATCGGATTCGACTGGCTGTTGCGCGGGGCCCTCCTCCGTGGCACGAGTGTCATCTGCTACGCGGATGACACTCTTCTCACTGCCCGGGGGGGGGACTTCAGGGAGGCGGCCAACTTGGCCTCGGCAGGGGGTTCCCTGGTTGCGGGGAGGATCCGCCGCCTAGGGTTGACGGTGGCGTTGCATAAGACCGAGGCCGTGTTCTTTCACGGGCCTCGGCAGCGCATCCCGCTGGACGGCCACATAACCGTGGCGGGCGTCCGGATCGGGGTCAAGACCCAGATGAAGTATCTGGGTCTTGTCCTCGACAGCAGGTGGCGCTTCGGCCCGCATTTTAGCGGGCTGTCGTCGCGCCTGCTGAAAACCGCGGGCGCTTTGGCGTGGCTCCTCCCAAATCTGGGGGGGCCCGGGGCGCGATGCCGGCGCTTGTATGCCGGCATCCTCAGGAGCATGGCCCTTTACGGGGCACCCATCTGGGCGGACTCCCTCCAAAGGAGGGAGAATGCCACCGCCATCCGTAGGCCCCAAAGGGCCATTGCACTGCGGGTGGCGAGGGCCTACCGCTCAGTGGGCTTCTCTGCGGCGTGCGCTCTGGCGGGCACCCCTCCTTGGGAGCTCGAGGCGTGGGTGCTCGCTAGAGTGTATGAGTGGACGGCACGGCGCAGAGCTCTTGAGGAGCGCCCCGCCGCGGAAGAGCGGGAGGCCGTCCGGCGGGAGGCGGGGGACGCCATCGTCCACCATTGGGCGGAGGACCTCGCCACCGCCGCCTTCGGCCGCCGGACCCTGGACGCGCTGGGGCCGGTCCTGCGGGAGTGGCTCGAGCGGTCCCACGGATTCCTCTCGTTCCGTCTGGTGCAGGTATTGTCCGGGCATGGGTGCTTCGGGTCGTACCTGCACCGGATTCAGAGGGAGGAATCCCCGGCGTGCCACGACTGCGGCGCGGCAGAGGACACGGCGCAGCACACCCTCGAGGTGTGCCCGGCTTGGTCGGAGCTGCGCCGCGGTCTGACGGCGGTGGTTGGGCCGGATCTCTCGCTTCCCAGCGTGATTAGGGGCATGCTGGGAAGCGAGAGCGCCTGGGCGGCGGTAGCCTCCTTCTGCGAAGAGGTGATATCGCAGAAGAAGGCGGCGGAGCGTGCGCGGGAGGACGATCCCCTCGCGTCACAGCTCCGCCGGCGGAGGAGGGGGGGGAGGCGGCGACAGTACGATCGCCGTCACCTCCCCCCCTAGGCGGTGGTGACCAGCGGGAGAAAGGGCGCGGGGGCGCCCACTCCCGCATTGCACGGTGCACCACCGTAGCGGGAGGGAATGGCCGAGCACTCGCGGTCATTCCCAGATCCCCCTCCCAGAACGGGAGGGGGACGAGAAGGGCTCGCCGAAAGGGCGGGCGGTCGCCGGGGGGGACTGGACGCAAGGGCTGTGCCAGATTCCCAGTCCCCCCCCCCACAAAGGCGAGGAAGGAGTGCCGCTGGGTCGTTTAGTGGGTATACCGGTTGACTAGCAACCGGGGAGTCCCACATAACCCTCTCTGTCCCCCGACGGGGAGGGTATGCGTAACGCATTTTTCCCAGCGATAAAAAAAAAAAAAAAAAAAAAAAAAAAAAAAAAGGGTTCAACGATAAACGGACTTCCAACCCTAGAATCATTTTTCAATTCAACTCTGTAATTCCTGAGATTAGTATAAATATGGTGTAGTTTGGAATCAGATAGGCATATTAAAATGATGCCCCAGGGTTAATAAAGAAGTGTACTATAGCCCATAAGCTACCTTTGGTGGAGTTCTTCATGAGCTTGGTCTCGTGTCCCGTGTACACGACGACGCCGATGATCCACGCCGTGTTGCGGAGCATGGCGCCTCTTAGCAGCATCTGGTCCAGTCCCAGGGGCAATGTCCTGGAACACGATACATATGAACAATAAGTCGCGAAAATTTTATTAAAATCTTAAAAGATTTGCTCGCGTTACGAAGTGGTTTACCCTCTCATAAGAAGTTAAAAGCCGTGGTGGTTAGGAATGCACCGACTCACGATCATGTACCTCAAGAGTTTTTAAAACCTTACGTACGGATTCACACCACTGGCTTTCGGCGAAGGAAAACATCGTGAGGAAACCTGCAAGCCTGAGATGTCACAATTGAAGGCATGTGAAGTTCGCCTATCCACACTAGGTCTTCGATGGAGACAAGTATATGAGCTGATTTTAAAAAGATGTAATCATTTCGAAAATGCAACTTAAAACACAGCTTTTCAGCCCCCTTACTGTGTTACTCTTTCTCTTTCTGGCAATTGTCCACTAAGCCTATTTCTTATTACATTTCACGGCTGACAGAGAGGAATGGAAGAAAAACATGTTGTGCCGACCCTGTTTAGGCGCGATAAGGGCAGGAAGAAGAAGGTGTCCCTCTACCCTCTACGCGCGCACCAAGCCCTCTATGTATAGATTTTTAGAGTTTTTATTTTTTATTAGTTTGCATTTGGTCTCTGACCCTATACAGGACGTTGGACTCAATAAACCCTAGAAAAACCCTAGATTGTAGGCGTCAAGAAACACAGTCACCAGGGGGGCAGATGGAACTCCTGAAAGAGATGTCCAAAGGCACTAACTTAGCATTGATCTCCTTCAACATGCCGTTGTACTCGTAGAGGTGTCGGTTGGGCGGGTCGCAGTGCAGCGCGGCGCGCAGCGCGGGCAGCGCGGCGGGCTGCAGCGCCGCCGTGCCCGCCGCCGCCTGCCGCAGCTTGAGGTTCGTCTCGCCGTCCAAGTTGGAGGTCTCGATGAACGATATGCCTTGGGGCTCGCTGTCACACGATATAGATAATGTACTAGCTGCCTTAGTACCGGATCAACCACGTAGCAGGAGTAGCAAATACCCCGCGGAAAGGGCGTAACTTTTTGAGCTTCTTTTCCACCACATCAAGGCCCTTCTATATTTGCTACCGGCCTAGCGCTCGTTTGATCCGGCACTGAGCTGCCTCCACGTATATCCCGTTCTCTATCATCGTAGGAATACGAGGATGGAATATAGCCTGATAACGTAGTTTTTCATTGGTGAAATAATTATTCAGATCGCTCCAGTTGTTTTTGAGTTTATTCGTTACATAATCATAGCTCTTTATAAAATTAGTGTGCTTATATAAAAATCATCGTCTATTCGATGGAGAACAATTGGAATAGGGAATGGTCGTCATCTATGAATTGGTTCTGCGTCTGGATATTATTATCTAGATGAGTATGTGTTTACAAGTAGCATATTAGCAGGATACCATAGTACAAACTCTGCTTAGTTTGCAATCTGATTGGCCGGGTGTGAAAAATGTCGGAGGATAAATATTGACCTACTCTTGTAACGATGAGAGAAAACTCTATTGGAAACTCGGGAGAGCGTCATAAGCGCAAGTTTTGCGGTCAAAATGCAATAATTTGAGATTTGCGGTTTGGCGCGCTGCCCGCATAATCCACACTTATGAACTGTAACTTAAATACTGTACTGTGTTTAAAGTTTTTTCCTTCTTTACATTGTTTTTTCCCTTATAAATAAGTGTTGAGGAAACTTATAGAAATATTGGAGTGTACTGGAGTCTGGAGCTGATACGTGTAGAGTTGTATATTGTATATAAAATTACATTAGATAACGAGCTCTGCACAAAACGTATGTGCAGAACTTAATACACATATGAATATTTGAAAATAAATTTGCTAATCCTGTCACAATTTCAAAGAATTTAACTAACTTTTGTCACGAGTAAAGGATGAAAAACACACTATCAGACGTATCCATCATCGGCAGCAGCCACATTATATGCAAGCTATACATACATGCTGGTCGTGGATCCGAATCTCACCCAGCACAAACATTTGTGTGCATGAACATGTCTGTTGATTCTGTCTTTGGATGCAATTATCTATATTGAATACTGCATTATGTAATAAATCACATATTTGGTTACTATAAAAGCTTAGCTTTGAAATCAGATAGGCCATATGTACATAAATCTCCCAGGATATTAACAACAAGAAAGCTACGCATCTCTGAACGACCTTAATAACTAGTCTCCTTATATTGAAATCAAATGAAATAAAATGTACTTATTAATTCAAATAGGTCTTCACGGGCACTGATGAAACATGGACTCTAATGCTCGGTTCGGAAGGTTGTTTTTGCTGAGAAGAGCCGGCAATATATATATGCAATAGATACTGATGCACTTACCTAGATGATAATAGTACTATGTCAGCCGGAAAGAACTGATTGTTGACGACCCTGCAGATGTCCCCGACCTGGAGCTTCTCCCACCTGATGGTAAGCCACGATCCCTCGCGGAGCACGTCCACTTTACGCCTGTTGGTCTCATCGTCTGCTCTGTGACGTTTCTGCAAGTTCAATACTCAATACTTTATTGGATATATATATATGTGTACAGTAGATGGTATAATTTAATATATAGCTCACTTATAACCCCTGATAGGGGATAGCAAAACATTAAAAAATGTTATAACATACAAACAATCTTATGAACTCGTCGATCGTGGAGGTGAAGGATGAAATTCGTGGACCGGACCTTTGAGTTTTAGTTACTGCTGTCAGATTAGGATCACTTATTCAATATATTACATGCGGTTTTACTCAAAACCTTGCCCGGCACCTTCAGCGTCTATGTCATTTTCCAAGATCTAGTCAACCTCAGTTTCAAATTTCATTGAAGTCTGCGGTTTAGGCGTGAAAGCGTAATAGACAGAGCTACATTTGCATATTAGTAGGGAGGTAGGGATAGCATGGAAAGTTTTTTCGAAAACTAAACCTTATCGCTTAGCAATATCAAAGGTCAAAAACAGGTTGGCAAAGAGCTACTCACAAAATCCTCGACGATCTCCTTAATGGCACTGACGCTGAGTATGAGTATGAGCGGCGTGAGGGTCGTCCAGCGGCCCGTCGGCGACACGTCCGGGATCTGCTGCAGCAGCGCGATCAGCAGGAAGAAGCAGTTCGAGTACCGGCGGAACTGCTCGAATAGGAACAGCGGGATGAACGATGGGACACTGCAACAATATTATTCCTTGTTTTAATGGCCAGTACTGAAGAAAATACCTAAAATTTAAAGCCTAAGAGACTTCAACTTGCTGAGTTTTTGCCAGTTATTCTCAGCACCTTTACCTTCACAAGTAGGTACCCTTTTAAATTAGGGCTGTGATTTTGCAATGGCATATTATCGTAATGGAAAAAAACTAGCGACTCCTCGCCCAAATAAGGGGTGTTGTTTGTTTAGGGACTAAAAATTACGTTAGACGCCTTTTACACCATTACGCGACAAACCGAACCGAACATTAGAGTCGACGTTGTCTGTGAAGGACTATTTGAAAGAGTAAATATATTTTCTGCTCATCCAATGAGTATAGAGGGCTCTCATTTTCATTGTAGTCAGGAAAGGTAGAGGCGAAACAGAAAGTGAAATATTGTTATTTATGTATACTATTATCTTTAACACTTAAATGCGTATACCATTTTGAAAATACCCGACGCCTAAATCACGTATATTTTCATATTGAATACTTTGTCGATGACTTCAACAAGGTTCATAATATCGATTATCACGAGTATTCTTTACCAGGGGTCGTATTATGAACTTTAAAAGAATCAGGCAAGTTCCAGGCAATTCAGTTCGCGGCCTTAAACTGCCTGGAGATATTTCGTATTATGACGTTCATAAAACTGGCCGACTTCTGAATGGATTCGTTGTCTATGGCCGTCTTGTACTCGTCGACAGCGACGTTTAGAAACTTGACTAATATTTTTATCGGTAAGTTACGGTTTTTATTTTATATCGTTTGAAACTCAAAATATTTATTTTCTGTACACAAAATTAATTAAAACAACGATTTTTTAGAAAGATTTAATAAAAGTTAATAATACGTTCATCCCTTATATTTAAATTTATATAATTTTGGTATGCGTCTATAAATTTTTTGTTATTGCGATATTAAGTTTTCGACCGACATTCGTAATGTCGTTGCGCATCATTTGAATTATATTATTTTTATTAAATAATTGTATGACTTATGGCGTAAGTATTTTTGAAAGTGGTTTGTGTGCTATTGTTCGGTTATTAAAATAAGAATGTAAAGAAATGAAACTAGGTATTTAATTTATTTACTCCGGAGAGGGAAATCGTCGTCGGCGGGCGACTTGCAGTCAGTTAGTAAAATGTGGGAGTTTCTTTACTTCTTTAGGGAAATAAGTAGCTATGGGATATAACAAAACCGCTCAAGCACGAGACTATTCACGGTGGATGTGGGCATGTGCTACAGCATCCATGAACATTCATGGATGATACAGCACCTTGCCCTTGCACATGCAAGGGCAAGGTGCTGTAAAGGGTTAGAAATAATGGTAGAGTGTTATTTATTTATTTATTTAGGGGACAAAAAACAGTTACACGATACAATGTGTAAAATTAACAGAAACTTCATTACATTTACTTAAATAAAAAAGCTATAAAGAGAACTCGTAAAAAACTTAAACTAAGTAGGGCCTTGTCTTAACGTGGACTACAGTGTAATATGCTTATTGGGTATCTGGGGCAGCATTGGTAATTGGTGTCATCATGTATTTTCTTTGAGGATAACCAGATTTTTACTTTTCTCAATTGACTTACATCCATGAAATATATTCTTTTCTACATACCCAGTGGACTCTTAAGGACACATTACTATTAAGATTTTTCATGTGTAATTTTAGGGGATGATTCGCCTTAATAAATGTGTCATGGGTAGCGCCTACATAACTAGCATCCACACAAAATATCTCCAAATCAGCATTACTTATCTAGAATATGTTTTTGTTCCAGATTATTGTAAGAAATTAGATATTATACAAGAGCAAAACTTTATTATTAAACCTAATTTTCATAGTGTAAATAGCTAAACTGTTGCACAAAATATTAATAATATATAATTAATAGTCTACAATGGGACTTATTAACACTTTATAGAGTAAACACATAAAATGTACGAAACTTAGTTTCCACTGATAAACCGTAGATTTCTTAGGCACAGACATATACGGTACAAGGTCCTCACAAAGGTTGTGCACAAAGTCCTTGCTAAGTCGGTATTTTTAATAAATTGACGATCTTCGATTGAAAATGGATCGCCTTGTTGTCGTAGTTCCATTCTTTTATGCATTTGACTAGTTCTAGGCTCCTCGTCGTCGCTCTCCAGAAAATTGAACAATTCTAATTCTTCACACATAATTATCACATTTTTATTAATTTTAAACCGAAATAATCACAAAACAATTCAGTTTAGGCAACAATGAGAACGCTTAAACTGAATTGTTTACACTGTCACTTTTTGACAACTAACTTTGGAATATAAATGTCAAATAAGCGCTCATAATACGACTAACGCCAGCCAGTTTTTGAAAAGCCGGGCAGAAGTCGGTTTGGTGTACCACGTGACCTCTGACTGGCTGGAACTTGTATTCATAATACGAATTTGCCAGGCAATTCAATTCACGGCGTGTACTGCCTGGAAATAAGAGTTGATAATACGGCCCCAGGACAATGAGGTTAAAATTATGCAAAGCATGAAGTATGACGCACGAGTTAATTGTAAGTACTGCTTTCGTAATGAATACATGAGCGACTTGTATTTTTAAAAACGAGTAATAGAACGTACCTATCTACATTTTTACACTAATCTTATAAAGAGGAAAAAATTGTATTTTGGTGTATATATGTTTGTAATGAATAAACTCAAAAACTACTGTGCCGATTTCAAAAATACTTTTACCAATGTAAAGCTGCATTTTCAGGATATATTTTATCCTTGTATTTCTACGGAAACGGGAACTACGCGCGGAGACGGCTAGTATATTATAAAGGGGAAAAAAATATATTTTTGTTTGTTTGTAACGAATAGTCTGCGAATACCTTGACTGATCTGAATAATTCTTTCACCAATGGAAAGCTGCATTATCAGGGAGTAGCATAGGCTATATTTTATCCCTATATTTATACGGGAGTGGGAACTACGCGGGTGAAACCGTGAAGCAGCTCGTTTCTAATATGCACATGCTAATCACATTTTTTGGAGGTGCGAAAAATATGAACATAATTGATGGAGCCAAGGTTCAATAAATAAACATCTTCAAACGTCGAGTTTAACTTCAGTTCCGGTCACACAGCAATTTATTTTCTCGTTATGGACACTACAAATACTAAAAGTTTTAGTTTATGTTATGGGCGTTAAGTTTATCATCCATATTTCTCATGTACATACCTGTTATTTTAGCCGCCAGCCTCTAACTTAAAACCTTAACACACAAAATATATCCATCTGCTTGACGGGAGAAGAACACTGACTATGTACTAAAGGCCCTACCTATAAAACTAAGTAAACTATACCTACTGATGTAATATTTGTAAGTGTAAAAGACAATCTCCAAAACTGCTATTTTAAACAATCTTTTATTAATTTACAGCTAGGTAAATGTTGATAGGTACATTCAAATAGAACAAATGCATTCCCAAGTACTTATATGTTCACACGACAGCGTTTTTAAAACGCGACGCTTTTTTATCGAGCGGTGTTGCATTTTCAACTTTAGGCGTAAGAAATAGAGCATATTATGGTACTTGAGAATGCATTTTATGTGTATGAACGCTTTTTTACCGTACGTTAAAAAAACTCTCGTGCGAACGAGGGCTAATACTTAAAACTATTTCGCTATCACAGTACCTAATGCTCTACATTTACTCCCTTCACTGACAGGCCTAAACAAACATTCCGAAATAGCGTCGTCGCCCAGGCAATACGAGTTCGTAAAATGGTGTTTTCACGTTAATGACGTCATACGGTTTATGGGCAGACGGCCAAAAGAACTGTCCGATATAAAACGTAAACAATGCCATAGTGTATACAATGACCGCCTTCGGACGTGACTAGAGAGCATTTAGCACTAGACGGCTTTGTACACGAAGATAATGGTATATTCCACAATCTATGAACACTAAAGGGTACATAGAGTAAAAAGATCGAAGTTGGAATTTTAAAATGTCATTCATTCAGTTCAACACTCAATCCATTCGTTCACTTTATAAAGGTCAATTGAAGTCAATTAACCGCTTTAAAACTCACCCTTTAGGTAAGAACCGGTTTAAAGACTTTGCTTATAACCTGCAAGATCTTTTGAAGCCTAAAGCAGTTTCACCCTCATAGTTCCCGTTCCCGTAGGAATTCGGGGATAAAATATATCCTATGTTATTCCCTGATACTATAGCTTTCCATTGGTGAAAGAATTATTCAGATCAGTCTAGCAGTTTAGAGCCTATTCAACTGAAACGAAAAATCAATTATTTTCTCTTTATAATATAAGTGTAGATGGGCGGCTGCGGGTTGCATACCAACAATTCCATGCAAGTAATGAAATAAAATCCTCCATGACGCATCAGTCATTTAGGTACTTATCACAATCAGTCAATAGGCAAAATAAACAAGCCAGCACATAGTGATGCAAGAATACCGCAGCTGATAAAAACTATCATGTAACTAAAGTGAACACTCCATTAAAAATACCTAGATACTGCGAAATCCTAACTAATTGGTATTATAAATGCGAAAGTAACTCTGTCTGTCTGTCTAGCTTTCACGCTAAAACTACCAAACCGATTAAAACAAAATTTGCTACACAGAAAGTCTAGAGCCTGAGAAAGGACATAGGCTATTTTTATCCTGGGAAAACTGACTTTACATTATTCATTGGTTCTGTTGCTACCTTACTCAACCGCAAACATATGAGTGCAAATTTTTTAAAGATTTAATAGTGTAATCATCAACATAAAAAGAAAATAGAAATCGTTTCCATTGGTCACTATATTCGAGTAGTTCCGAATATGGGGGCAAAAAACGGCGTAGATGATGCTATAGTGACGTCAGCAAAAAGTATAATACTTTACTAATATTATAAAGCTGAGGAGTTTGTTTGTTTCAATTCGGAACTACCGGACCAAATTGAAAAAATCTTTTAGTGATGAATAGCCCATTTATCGAGGAATGATATAAGCATAATTACATCTTGCTACGACCTATAGGAGCGGAGTATTAATGAAAAATGTTGCATAAACGGGGAAGGTGACATGCAGACGAAGTCGCGCGGGAGAGCTAGTCCTGGTAAAAAGATGAGATAACAACATAGCAAACTAAAGCCTCGGTTGTACGTAAATGGATGCAAGGACGCGGCGCGCGCCTTTTACAGATTTCTATACTTAATGACTATGACATTATTACTGTGGTATGTCTTAAAATCTTCAAGATCTATTACTAAATTATTTAAGAATAGGTTCCGCTCTGTGATTTTACCTGCTTTCCCGGGGACTATACATTTTCCCGGGATAAAAAGTAGCCTAAGTGCTATACGAAACATAATTCTAATTCTGTGACAACATTCATCCAGGTCTCTACAGGCGTCATTGCGTGAGAGTAAAAAAGATCCATAAAGGTATACATTCTCACAAACTTCTCGCGTTCATAATATTAGAAGGATTAGATAACCGCCCAGCTGCGTACGATTACCAGGTTAACAATCGTCAACAAATTAACACAAAACAATAGCAAACTATACGTTAAAATTCGTTCTGAAGTTCAAACTATGTAAACGTACAGACTTGAAGCTACTTTGTTTTATAGTATGTAAAGATAGATAACAATTTTTCTGGTATTTTCCTTCGCTTATTAAAATTGAAAGATGTGAATGTTAGGTCATTACTAAAATATAACAACAGACCGAGCTATACAGATTTGTTTTCTCTGTTCATCATATTCAAAATGTTGAGAGGCATAGCAGTGTTCATGAGCAAATTAATATTTTTATGACTGAGTAATTTCGTGTCACGTCTCATTTTATCGATGACAAACACGCAGGTACATTCATCCTAAAATTGCATCTACACCAACATGTTGGTCGTATGCGTTCATATTTGTTCTGAGAAATGTGTTAAGGTCATATATTTACATTTTAGCTTCATTATATTCAGCGATCTGGTTACCATGGTATAAGTTCTGCTTTAGGCTTTTTATTTATACCACAAGGGTGGCAAACTGGTATATAGTCCCCACCTGATGGGAAGGCCCCCACTGCCACTACAGCGACTTCTCATGGAGCTCTGGCTACCTTATAGCCCGGGAGGTGGCGTTGCATTTTAGGTAGTGATTTTACGCCGATCGGTTGCTATCTTATACGATAGACTTCGATTGACTGATATATAATCCAAGAGTCAGCTGGCGCACCCGCGGTGGGTGCGCATATGGTTGGTTCCGGAAGTGGTAAAAAAAAAAAAAAAATTAAGTCATAGTACGCCGGCTGAAACTTTTTTTATAAATAATTTTGATCATACTGAGCTTAAAAAAAATTGTCAGCTGCGTGGTGGAGGGGGGATTATGCGTCAGCCGCTCGCCTAAACTTGTAAACGAAACACGTAAAATAAAGTTATAGTACGCCGGATGAAATTTAACAAAATGATTGTTAATACTATGAAAAATACGAAAACAACAATCAGCTGCGTGGGTAGCGGTGGAAAGACCGTCAGCTGACGCAGTAAAGATACAGATTATTCGAGTAATGCACAGTTTTATTCAGGGTCTAGCTGACAGAACTTCCCTGTTCCCACCCAGCTGATCGATGGTTCTTGCACCCGTAACTTATTTAACATAGTTTTATCAAATTTCAATCGACATAGTGATAATTATGATAATTTCGATAAGTTTTTAGTATGTATAAAACAATAAATATTGTTCCAAAGTATTTTTTTTCTTGTTTTGTTTTAACGTAAAAGAAATGCATAATAGCGAGCTTAAATAATATAAATGTAATAATAATTTGCATTCATGGAAATAACATAAATTAAAATACAAAGGAAATATAAAAAATATAAATGTTATCTGCCGTATATTTTTAGGGCTACATATGTTTACTAACGAACTAAGACAAAATTTAAAAAATAGTTTTAAGTTCCACCAAATTACAACCATTGTTCTTTTTAATAAAGCTACAAATGGTCAAAATACTATCTTAAACTTACGACCATTCATCATAAACCAATTAACTATTCCCGTTATTTAAGCAATAAAAGACAAATTTTAAATAACAACAATAATAACAATAACATTAAGTGTAAAATCAACCATAACGTGCAACAAAAAAAGCACTATTTTCCCATCATTGCTTTTTCAACTATCGTAAGTGCACCAGTCTTGGACAAGGTACCAGTAATGAATAAAAAATAAAAGAAATATCTAGAATGCGGACATGAGCATTTTTACATTGGAATCACTGTGACATAGACTTTAGACATCGAACTATCTAAGTTTAACGTTTTAGTCAATTCAGTCTGTTACATGTACAAATTTGCGCGAATACAAAGTGTAAAGTCATTTGAAATTGACAACGACGGCTTTTCTTAAGGAAATCGTTACTGCGGTGAGTAGAAAGTTTCAGTTATGTTTTTTAGTATCTAAAGACGTGTCCATAACTGGCACGCTGCAATTGAATAATTCCATTCGTGGACAAATGTCGAAAGTTAATATAAAGAACTAATAAAAAAAAATTAATAATATAAAAAATTTAAACAAATAGTAAAAAAACTGGATAAATATAAAAAATATTATTAGCTATAATTAATATTTATTAAATTAAATAAAAAATTAAAATAAAAAAAAAAATTAAATTTAAAAAATATATTAATAAAAAATAATTAAAATTTTTTATAAGAAATTAATAATAAAAAAAAATTGTTTAATTGTATAAAAAAAGAGCTACTAAAGTAATATTTCACAAAAACCAGTTTTTTTTCTTAAACTGGCCATCATTGGGGCACTTACCTTACTTTGTTTTGTTTTGATTCTATTTACTTCTTCGTTTACTACAGGAGGTATAGAGTCGCGTTGCATGTTAAAATAATTTATAAAATGAAAGCAGGTATGAGATCGTTGAAATTAGGTATTTATCATGATATTATGTCTTGGGCATCTATGTTTGTTAGTTTATCTAATATGTATTTATTATTTTATTAGTGTTTTGTTTTCGCGTATTATATTGTATGAGAGAACAAAACACTAATAATATTTATTTACTTAATCAGAGTTTTACACTTGTTGTACGCTTTTTGTTTTTCAAATGTAGGTACTTCGGTGGGTGGCCAAGGTGTCACAATTAAATGGCACAAATAAAAATATTACTTAGCTCCACATTGTTATATTCATGTTTACAATCTTCAGAATACAAATACAATTAATAAATCCTAGTGTTGCAATTTAGTGATTATGCCCATCTTCTCCAGAAATTCATTTTTTTTATAACAGAATTCTTAGCTCGCGTATAAGACTCCACTTTTCTTTCTCTGGCGATAATCAAAATCCATTCGTCACACGTAAACGGATTACTAGGAAAGCTAAAATAAATAAATAATAATAATGTAATTCCAACGAAAAGACACAAAGGAAGCATTCACCATCTTTTAACTTCTGGTAATAAATATTACACAATTATACTCCATGTATCTCTTATTCTTTTTCACAAAAGTTTGCACGTGCGTGTATATGTGCGGATCATATCATGTCATATCATGTTCTTGCAAATAAAACATTTTATTATTAACTTATTATTCTTATATAAACATTTTGAGTGATGGTTTAACATTGGTAGTTTGGTTCAAACAATTATATTATTTGTAAGTAGCTTAAAATATTACTTATCGAAAGTAAGATACTCACCCCCTTTAATTGCTTTTCCGGGCATTATTTTTGATTTTGAAGTCAAGACGCATATATGTTCGTTTAAATTTTAGGGGGATAGGCATAGGTAGCCCGAAAATCGTGTTATGGGCTGAAGCGGCTCTACAAACTCCCTTGAAATGTGTGTTTGTGAGGAGACAGCGTAGTAGCAAAACTCAATATTTTAAATTTTCACTTCATCAGCTGACGGTTTTTCCACCGCTACTCACGCAGCTGATTAATGTTTTTGTACTTTTGATAATATTAACAATCACTGTGTTAAATTTCATCTGGCGTACTATGACTTTATTGAACGTGTTTTTTTTACAAGTTTGTACGAGTGACTGACGCAGAATCCCCCCTCCACCATGCAGCTGACAATTTTTTTTAAGCTCAGTATAACGTAAATTATATATGATGAAAGTTTCAGCCGGCGTACTATGTTTTTTTTTTTTTTTTTTTTTTACCACTTTCGGAACTACTCACACCCACATCCACCGCTACTTGAGCAGCTGACTGTCGGTTTTCTTATTGGTCATATAAGATCAACCATCGATCACAATATCAGCCGGCATACTATCGTTCATTCATTTGCAACGCCACCTCCAGTACTATTACTCACAGCAGGAAAACAGGTTGCCCGTGTATTAAAATTACGCAGTACAAACATTTGCGTGCCTTTACATTCGATGATACCTCAATTGGTAGAGATCCTACAATGATCTTGAGCTTTCAGTGAAAGAAAACATCGTAAGGAAATTTGCATACCCGAGATGCCACAATTAACTAAACTTCCTGGGACATTTTTCACTTACGGCCAATCTTTTAAGCTAAGCAAAGCTTGTGCTATGGGAACTAGGTTTCGAACCACAAAGCCAACCGGTCTGCCTTTTTTAAAGTTATGTTCCCTCCGCCAACGGACTAGGCCCGGGCGGTGGACTATGGCTTAACCCCTCGTTGTAGTACATGAGCTGATGATATACCTGTACTTAGCCGTAGATATTCGATTGGTGACAAACTTCTGCGGCTGCGGTGAATTGATGAATATGATGCGGGTCTGTTGCTCGTCGGGCGCGCCGTCCGTCACGCCCGACGTCGTCGCTTCATCTTCGTCTGTAACAATGTGGGATAAGGTTTAATTTACATTGAAGCATCATGTGTGTGTGGCGAAAACTGTAAGTCAGGAATCTATACTAATATTGAAGAGCTGAAAGGTTTGTTTGAACGCGCAAATCTCAAGTATTATTGGTTCAAATAGAAAGAATCTTCTTCTTAAAAAGAGGCTACGGAACCCTACAAATATGCTAGTGTTGGGTAGCCTATTTACCGATGAAGGCTTAAGGCCATATAGAATTACGCCTGGCAAAGAGGAGCGGAGCATCAATTGCAAGATTTTGAAAAAACAGCTAGTTCTTTAGATACTCCAAACTAGTCCTAATCTTAGCAGTCTATAAAACATCATGCTACGACCAAAATGATCGGATCATCAATGAAAAACGTTGCAAGACCTGCTAGTTCTTTAGCAGGCAAACTGGTCCCAAACTAACCTGAGGTTATAGGTACTATGGTAGTCAGATAGCTTATCAATTTACTGCCAAACACTGACCAAACAGACTTGGTCAAGCAGAATGTTCGTCCTAGGTGGAAACTGAACTAAGAGCAGCTGAAAGTCAAACTAAGTCAGTCAACTTATAGGTACCTACCATAAGATGGGGTCAAAGATAAAAAAATATTGTTGGTGACAGACTGACAAACAAATTTAACATATACATATACGTTTTAATGTATAAGAAACATATATTTGTATAAACCGAGCAATGCGGTCACGCCAACAGTGTAACAGTGACTCAATTCTTTATTTGCATCTGAAATATTTACGTGGTTTAGGTTATTTATAACAGACGAATACGCACTTACTTAAACTAGTTTACATGCCATGGTTTCATTCGCTTTATAGCAATTTTGCTGGGCTGTAGATAAAGTCTTATGTTATGTTCCTTTCTCTTAAAGTTACAGTAGACTATTATTAAGAGAGAAAAAAAAATTGATACTGATTTGTTTGTACAAATAGGCTCCGAAAGTGGACCGATCTGAATAATTCTTTCACTGATCGAAAGCTACACTATCAGAGAGTTACATAGGATATATTTTCTCCCCGTTGACCTACGGGAACGGGAACTACGAGAGTGAAACCGCGCGAACACTCGTATTTTAATAATTTGGTCAGTTGTGTCGATACAAACAGGTTTATTCTTGTAGAAGTTTGTACTTTTTCTGTCAATGCGTCAGTTTTTTAACACCAGTAATGTTATCGTGATATAGGTATGTAGGTCCTAATTTGTACAAGCTAAACAAAATAATGGTAGTATTATGAACTCAATTGACAAACGCGCTTATTGACAGAAGCGACAAGTGAACATATACCGACTCAGATAAAACTATTAAGAAACAAATAAATTACTATAACAAACTGTTAACAATCAAAAGATGCGTGAACGGGTAATTATCCTTACTTACTTACCTTTGATTAAGCTATTATAAGTTTTGTATATAATTATGAAATGTTGAAGAAACTATTTTGTTGTTCATATTAACTACCTCTAAGCGCAAGCCTTTAATTTATGACGGCTTAAATATAATATTTAAAATTACCTAATTTTATTATAAAATCTCGGAGAATCTACTAAAAAAAATATGTTAATTGCTTGTCCAATTAGCTTAGTGGACAACAACCCTGTCTTTTAAACGTTCGATTCCCAACTACGACAAACATTTGTGTGCATGAACATGCCTGTTCTGTCTGGACGTGAACATATAAATTTAAAAGCAGTATCAGCTATCTGGTTACCATAATGATTAGTTTGAAATGAGATTATTTTCCTAGGATATTGATTTATTATTTACCTACTAGTTACAATAGATCGATAAACGTAAATAATATATAATGTAGTTCTACATGAGGTACTTTACCACTACTACCTATCATTAGATCATGAATTCTCTTTGATTAAGCTTTGGTCTAGCTAATAGGAGAAAAATTACATGTTTCTATTATATAAAAAAGCGAACATCAAAATTGTAGGATTCACTCAATTGGAAACAGTATTATATTAATGATGAAAGTTGTAACAATATGGTCTTTACAATCATATTGTCATAAAATACCTATTGATAGCATCAAAATAATTAAATTCACATTAAACAAAATCAGCGATACGTGATACATAGATAGCCGCTTGGCTTTGTGATTAGTGACCCTGACTTTCAAACCTCCGGTCGTGAATCCCATCCAGGACAAACATGAACAAAGTATGCATGAATATGTCTGTTTGTGCTCTGTCTGGATGTAATTTATCTATAGCTATCTGGTTACCATATCAAAAGCTCCGCTGCGAAAGTTGAAGATACTCAATCACGCCTAAACAGCTTAAAGGATCTGTATGAAATTTCGCACAGAGTTTTTGAATGGCACATAGGCACCGTTTAAGCCCGGGAACACGACTTAAACTGGAAAACAAAAGCTAGTTTATAGACTACATACATCTCATCCCATCATCAGATAGTGCTCCTACAATTATAAAACTTCATAATCATCAGTTATTTTACTCGAGTGCCGTCTGTTACAGAAGATTAAACTATTTCAGAAACGATAAGACCTCTTTAGCAAAGTAACTCAAAATGTCTCGCGAGTTGCAGCAAACTCTTCAACTGAGCCCTTAAGAGAAACGTCGCGACACAAACTTTCAAGGACAACTTCCAAACTATATAAAAGCAGATCACGAAACTTTTTAGCTTTATTTCGACGACGCTATTCGAATACTCACTTGCCGAGTTAAAGCGTAATTATCGGAAAAACTTTATTGGAACTGTTAAGTTTATAATAACCTTTCAAAAGATATCAAATCTGAATTTTTCTTTCGTGTTAGTGTCGACTCAACAAGGCGAGACTTTATTTAACTTGATTTACTTTAAAGTCGTGATTACAATCACTTCAATGGTCACTTCATTCGATTTGGCTATTCAATAAAAAAGGAATTCATGTATTCAGTTTCGGCCTTAAAAAGGCGTTAACGAAAGTCGAAGTTGCTGAAGCGAAAGGATCCGAAAGGCCTTCAACTGAGATACTTAACCCATCAGTCTTACTTAAGATTCATCAACTAATATTAATAATGCGAAAGTTTATACGGACGATGTCTCCCTATAACGATCGAAGGGAACTGAATGAAATTTGGCACAAGGTAAAATATGTCCTGGCATAGTATATAGCCTACTTTTAATCCAAAAAAAGGGGGTTCCTGGGAAAGCAGGTGAAATGTATGTAATGTATGGCTAGGGAGAACATGGGGCTGGATATATTTCATTCTTCGGTGGCCGAAATTCGCAAATGCGCTGTGAGGTATTTAGAGCAGTCGTTGAAATAATTAGCCTTATGTATTCTTTGGTATAACCTACTGTTATGTACATAGTTTAGTTTAATAATAATAAATATGCACAATATAATTCGGATTCAAAATGAACGGAGTAAGGACCGTATTTAACGGACATCCGATTTTAAACTACCGTCATGTCGAAACTGCACTGGGCCGACGAGGTCGTCAAACGAGTCAATGCTGCAGCTCAAATTGTCGCTCATTGTGCTAAATTAGCCATCCGCATCGACAGCCAGACAGCTGTCTATATTAATATAGTTAGGACTGTTTTCCAACGAGATGAGTAGAATTTCTGACGCTGTTTTTCCGGAGATCCGGTCAATTGTAATGTCCGAGTTACACATTATATTTTGGCAAAAATGTATTTTGTTATTGTTATCTTTGACAATATCAAGCTGGGAAGACTTTTATTAAAGTAATATTTACTTACGCTGTTTTGACATTTGTATATTTTTTTGTATGTTTGTATTTTTGTGACAAATAAAAACTAAAGCACTGACTTCAAAAAGCTTTCACTGATAGCAGGCTACACTATACCCGAGTGACATAGTCTACTTTTCTATCCTGGGAAACATGTAAAACCCGGGAACGCTATTAAAACTGCGTTACGGTAACTAGCATAATATACGTACATTAACTATTCTGTAGTATAGGAATTAGTATAGGTTACTTGTCGTAACCCAGTGAATTCCAGTTAAATCAAAACAGTTTTTATGTACTTAGAATAACATTTTTATATTTATCGTGAATTAAATTTTCTCGCTTGTCATTTTCACTGAGTGAAAATATCTGTCGACAGTGTGGGTCAAGGATCCTTGTTGGATCTTGAGATTTAAAATAGAACAGCATTTATACGAGAAAGATGTTAGTATAATTAGGATATTGCTAAAACTGTTTAGCTGGCTATTTCATGGGAGAATTTCTACTTTTCTACACTAAAGAAGATCAGATATTTTCTTTGTTTATTTGTAACCGTATTTGTAATAATTCTTTCACCAATCGAAAGCTACATTATCAGCCTATGTCACAAGCTATATTATATCCCCAAATTCCTAAGGGAACGGGAATTACGCGATAAAAGCCCGGGTCGGATGTTAATTATGCATAATTCCACATAATTAGTTTAAATAAACTAATCAAAACGTCCCTGAACATGATATTTTATCTATAACACAATTACGCAGTCAACAGACAATCGTGTTAACATTACAAATATTATAATACTAGCTTCCTCCCCGCGGTTTCGCCCGCGTTCCTGAGGGACCTTCAACGTTCCCAAGACAAAACATAACTTATGTCCTTGTCTAGACAATCTCTGTACCAAAATTCATTTTGGAAGCTTTGGCGTTAAACCGTAACAGACAGACTCATTCGTATTTACAATACATATTAGTAGGGACCGGCTGCCGCCACGGTTTCCCGGAATAAAATGTAGAAGCAAAATGGCAAAGGCAACACGAAAAGAGGCAAGATAAAGCAAAAGAACCATTCTTTTTACTTAGAACAGATACACTAGTCTAGATTTTAAAAGAATCGTATCAGCGGCGTGAAAGCTTAACAGACGTTACACTCGCATTTGTAATATAACCAGGGATATTATTATTGAAGTATGAAACCGTAATATACAGTTTTAGTCCAAGGTTGAATTCCGTGGCGGGTGGAAATGTATCTTGGGTCTGTCGACGCTCCGCTTGCATTAAGGCTCGTCAAGGCCTACTTCCTGGTACGATCAAAACAATCATGATGACCCTGGGAAAGATTACTGAGCTATATGCTCGTCATTTATTCGAGTTGCATTGTTGTTTGTATTTCGATATACAGTACTATTCTTATCCCACAAATAAAAATGTGGAATGTGTGAATATGGATGGATATTTGTTACTCTTTCCTTTCGAACCAAGCATTAGAATTTAGAGTCGAAGTTCCATAAGTGGCTGTGAAGGCCACTAGATATTTGAATTTTTTTATAATATATTTCATTTCATTTCACGCAATAACTAACTGCTGACCGGATTTGAATGATATTTGGTACACAGATGGATTATAAACTTTATTTTTTGTCACGGGAAAATTTAAGATTCCCGAGAAAGCGGGTAAAGCCGTGGCATGTAAAACAGTACTCAAATAAATTTTCTCATGTCACGTGTGTTTGTGATTGCACTCCTCCAAAACCGACTTTCATGTTTATTTGTACGATTTCCAGTGACTCGCCGGGACTATCCCGTATGAATGAGTGGATACCTAAATAAAATATCATTATCTTTTTCCTGCTTTGTTTTGTTGGAAGCCTTCCTGCTGAAATGAAATATCTCCATTCAAATAGGCCATCACAGCACTTATGAAACTTCGTATTTAATGCTTGGTCGCTTTTGGTGAAAAGTGCCGGCAATAAACTCAACAATTACTCTTTTCAAAACACGTTTCAGACAATTTCTTTTGGAAAGTTTTTCTTAATAAATTCCTACCAAATTTCGTTTCCTTTAAATGTCATTTCGTACATTGATGGAGGTAGTACTTAACCGGTCAGTTACCAGGTACCAGGTAACTCTTTGACGCGAAAACTACTGAACGGATTTGTAGCACAGATGGATCTATTCAGGGAAATCCAGGTACCTGGTTTTGTTAATTATCAATATTGTATAATAGATATTTACGAGAGCTCACACGTAAACTTCGTGGCCGCCATGCGCCCGTCATGTAGGTCATGAAACACTTTCATTGCAGTTTAAGTAGCTGTGACGAGTGTCCCGTGAGACTTTCACAACTGTCAAGTCAGAATCCAATCGTAAACCTAATAGGTATTTAGCACCAGGCGGTGACAAAACAATTTATTTATTTATTTATTTACTTAATATTAGCACGACATACATCACTTACGCTAATAAATATTCTAAATATAATTACAATTTTCTTTAAAATATTTAACAATTACTTAAAGTTTTAGTTCAAAATAATTGAGACATGTTTTTGATATGTCTTGCAATCTATTAGCAAATAGATCACAGTCAGGATTAAATTCTAGGAGAGCGTTAAGTTCAGTGAGGGCTCGAGGTATTGGTGACATGGCACGAGCCGCCGTGCGGCGCGGCGGCACAGCAAACAAATGGTGTCGCCGAGCCCGCGTGTAGTTACTGGGCGCAAATATTTGGCATAGTTTATTAAGCAGATCTGGGGCCGTATTATGATCTCTTATTTCCAGACAGTTCACGCCGTGAATTGAATTGCCTGGCAAATTCGTATTATGAATACAAGTTCCAGCCAGTCAGAGGTCACGTGGTACACCAAGCCGACTTCTGCCCGGCTTTTCAAAAACTGGCTGGCGTAAGTCGTATTATGAGCGCTTATTTGACATTTATATTCCTAAGTTAGTTGTCAAAAAGTGACAGTGCAAACAATTCAGTTTAAGCGTTCTCATTGTTGCCTAAACTGAATTGTTTTGTGATTATTTCGGTTTAAAATTGATAAACATGTGATAATTATGTGTGAAGAATTAGAATTGTTCAAATTTCTGGAGAGCGACGACGAGGAGCCTAGAACTAGTCAAATGCATAAAAGAATGAAACTACGACAACAAAGCGATCCATTTTCAATCGAAGATCGTCAATTTATTAAAAATACCAACTTAGCAAGGACTTTGTGCACAATCTTTGTGAGGACCTTGTACCGTATATGTCTGTGCCTAAGAAATCTACGGTTTATCAGTGGAAACTAAGTTTCGTACATTTTTGTGTTTACTCTATAAAGTATTATTAAGTCCCATTGTAGGCTATTAATTATATAGTAATAATATTTTGTGCAACAGTTTAGCTATTTACACTATGAAAATTAGGTTTAATAATAAAGTTTTGCTCTTGTATAATATCTAATTTCTTACAATAATCTGGAACAAAAACATATTCTAGATAAGTAATGCTGATATGGAGATAATTTGTGTGGATGCTAGTTATGTAGGCGCTATCCATGACACATTTATTAAGGCGAATCATCCCCTAAAATTACACATGAAAAATCTTAATAGTAATGTGTCCTTAAGAGTCCACTGGGTATGTAGAAAAGAATATATTTCATGGATGTAAGTCAATTGAGAATATTTGAGAAAAGTAAAAATCTGGTTATCCCCAAAGAAAATACATGATGACACCAATTACCAATGCTGCTCCAGATACCCAAAAAACATATTACACTGTAGTCCACGTTAAGACAAGGCCCTACTTAGTTTAAGTTTTTTATGATTTCTCTTTATAGCTTTATTTAAGTAAATGTAATGAAGTTTCTGTTAATTTTACACATTGTATCGTGTAACTGTTTTTTGTCCCCTAAATAAATAAATAAATAAATAAATAAATAACACTCGACCATTATTTCTAACCCTTTACAGCACCTTGCCCTTGCACATTCATGGATGCTGTAGCACATGCCCACATCCGCCGTGAATAGTCTCGTGCTTGAGCGGTTTTGTTATATCCCATAGCTACTTATTTCCCTAAAGAAGTAAAGAAACTCCCACATTTTACTAACTGACTGCAAGTCGCCCGCCGACGACGATTTCCCTCTCCGGAGTTTCACTCTCCGGAGTAAATAAATTAAATACCTAGTTTCATTTCTTTACATTCTTATTTAAATAACCGAACAATAGCACACAAACCACTTTCAAAAATACTTACGCCATAAGTCATACAATTATTTAATAAAAATAATATAATTCAAATGATGCGCAACGACATTACGAATGTCGGTCGAAAACTTAATATCGCAATAACAAAAAATTTATAGACGCATACCAAAATTATATAAATTTAAATATAAGAGATGAACGTATTATTAACTTTTATTAAATCTTTCTAAAAAATCGTTGTTTTAATTAATTTTGTGTACAGAAAATAAATATTTTGAGTTTCAAACGATATAAAATAAAAACCGTAACTTACCGATAAAAATATTAGTCAAGTTTCTAAACGTCGCTGTAAGCGAGGACAAGACGGCTATAGACAACGAATCCATTCAGAAGTCGGCCAGTTTTATGAACGTCATAATACGAAATATCGCAAGGCCGCGAACTGAATTGCCTGGAACTTGCCTGACTTTTTAAAAGTTCATAATACGACCCCTGGAGCTTCTATTTTACCATGAAGTATTTTACACATAGTTACTACTTGATTGTAGGCCCGTCTTACCTCTAATGAGTTATAACCCAGAGCGCCCAAAAGAAACTGAGTTGGATACAGATATGGATAGTAGCCAAATATTTGCTTGTACATGTACCTTAAAAATGCTTTCTGTACTTTTTCTAGCATAAGTATATATTTTTTTCGTGCGTCCTCCACACAGAAGAACTTGTATCTAGCTTAGTACGTACCAGGGTATTAAAAAGTAGCCGAATGACATGATGGCTTTTAAAATCACGAGCGTTCTCAAAACAAAGCCTAGTCGTCTAAAGGATTCTTTTGCAAGAGCTGAAATATGATCGTGGAATGTGAGCTGATGGTCAAAAGTTACACCTAAATCCTTAATTTTTTAACTCTTGATATTGTGTTTTTATTGATTGTGTATGTGTAAGATACTGGATGACGCTTACGGCCAAAACTCAAAATATGACATTTGGTCGAGTTAAATTCCATTTTGTTGGTAATACTCCAATCATATACCTTGTTTATATCGGTTTGTAACGCTAAACAATCCGCTTCCGAACTAACTTTAAGAACTAGTTTTAAATCATCAGCATATAACAGACACATGGAAACAAATATTAATACTAGCGTGGCAAACGTTCTGTCATATTAGAAATACTTGAATCACGATAAAATATAAGGGGCAAGGGTAAATAAATATCCTGGGACATTTTTCACACACGGTCAATCTGATTCCAAAGTAAGCTTCAGATGAAGCTTGTGTTATGGTAAGCAGATAGCTGATATACTACATATAATATGTACTTTAAAATGAAAAGGTACGAGGAGAGTGAGTGGGAGGTAAAAATACATTCACTCAGTATAGAAGAAAGAAATAAAAATATTAAAGACAACACACAACATCACATCAACAAAAATTATGTAAAAATAAAATAGTAAAATTGTCACGCAATCTTGGGTAATAAATAACACAGGCTTCCTTTTATCTTCTTTAATATTTTTGAAGGAATCCATCCCTTATATTTTGAAGGTCCCATAGGAACCGCCGAGATATACTACATACTAGAAGCCGTCTAGTAAACAATATATATATACCTAGTAAAGTAGGTGGGTATGTAATACGTTATTTTATTATTCATGAACATGACCAAATGTGATAAGCATTCGTTTTATTGATAGGTACTTACGTAAAGGCAGGTTTTTACGGCATGGTGTTTGAATAAATTATTTAAATTTTAATCAACTCTACTATTCGATAGAGAATTAAACTAGGTACCTATCTATAGGTACTTATGTTTATTAAATGGCAAGGAGATTTCAAATTGATTTCATGGTACAAATTGGTATTTCTTTGTAGGTAAGTTACGAGAGTAGATCTTTCAATGTATTCTTACAAAAATTGCTTAAATATAGGTAGGTACATTCATACTAATATTAATACCTAAAGTAAGATATTATAAATTTGAGATAACATTTCATAGAAACTGGTGTATTGTATAATTATTTTTTTAATAAAAAAAAATTATGATTAAGAAGCATGTAACCTAACTCTTAAAACACAACATTCACATTTATATTAAAACTAGCTCCCACCCCACGGTTTCAACCGCGTAGTTCCCGTTCCCGTGATCACCGAGGTATAAAAAATAGATAGCAGCCGATTCTCAGACCTACTGAATATGCATATTTATAAAATTTCATAAAAATCGGTCAAGCTATTTCAGAGTATAGAAACTAACATTGTGACACGAGGATTTTATATAAGAAGTACTTACAATAAATACATGGTTAAAACCTAAATAATCTGAGTTGATTGTTATCAACCCTAAAATAATATATTAATGTATAAACAAGTGTGAAGTGTTGTTACAGGCGTAGGTCAGGCCGTAGTGACCTTCGATGGAAAAACACAAGGTCAAGGTTACTTAAACCATACAGATTAGGGTTTAAAATAATTAGGGACCTTACTTAAAGCCATGAACTGGATATCAAAGTCTAACTAAGACAGCAGAATGATATGTGGAAAGTGTAATAGATTTTTTAGATGTGGATAAAAATCCAATTAAAAGTAATGATAAAATTGGAACAAAATGGACAGATATACATTAGACTATGTCTGACCTATTTGAATTTGAAAAACAGTGTTAATAAGTTTTGTATTGACTAACTTTCACCTGTGTAATTCACATTCCCATATAACTACAGGAATGTGAATACACAGGGATATCACTCATAAATAACATCTAATCTAATGTATCTACCAACCTGTAATGCAATAAATATCTTTGACTTTGACTGATAATATAGCTCTATATTGGTCCAATAGTTTCAGAGCATATTCATAACAAACAACGGATCAAATCTTTCTTTTTTTTAATATAAGTATAGACAAACCCTCATAGCCTATTTGTAATGGTGACAGAGTATGGTTATGGTTAGAGGCGTAGCATGCCTTGGCGAGGCCCTGTATAAACAATTGGTTGGGGGCCCTTATGAAGGCTAAAGATTTCTCACATGGGGCCCAAGAAGCCCGGGGGCTCCGTATAATTGATACACCAGATACAGCGGTAGCTACGCCCTTGGTTATGGTTATACATACTCTGAGGAAGACTACTTAAAATAGCTACTTAATTCTAATAATAATTCATATCCTATGTTATGACAAATATGATTTTATCTATCAATAACATACTCACATTATATTAGTGGAACTAAATCTAATAGATTTAATAGCAGCAATAAAAACAGATTTCTTAGAGCTTAAGATAAGAATTAAGTATGTAATATGTAAATACTTTATATCAATGTAAGTTGTTCATTGAAGTCAAATCAATCAATTTATAAATGTAACATATGGTAGGATAGATATTTATTATTTGATATGGAAATGGTAAGAAAAATACTTGAAGGTTTTCTTTTATTATTTTTAAATAATGATCATGAATCTAACAGATACATAGTCACTTTTACATCATGATGAATAGAAATGGAAGATGCCGTGTTTTTTGTGTAGAAACACCGTGGGGCTGTACCGCAGCACCCACTTATGATCAAGCAGGTGCAGGTTTAAATTGCATACCTCTGAGTATAAAAATACATCTACAGATTCTGACCACCGACTTTCAGTGAAGAAAAATATAGAAAGGACACCTGCTACATACATCAAATTGATATCATTCTTAAAAATAAACTAAAACCAGTATGAAAGAATAGAAACATTTGAAGATTATATAAAAACAATAGGTTATTGGTAGCAAAATATTTCTTTTCAAAGTAATAAAGCACAAGATCTAAATAAACTTATGTGAATGAAAATGAAATTTACTTGAGGAAGCTATATTTTAAACACCTACTTTCATAACAGTAAATCTCCAAATTCAATAGACTGTATAACTTTTTAAAATCATTTTTTTTATTGAAGTATCAAGGCATAGGGTTTTTGGAGTTTGTAGGGATTTGTGGGTCATTCAATAAAGAGGGTGCCTAAGAGTACTCACGCTGGTTGATCTTGAGCACCATGGCCCGGTAGAACCGAGAGAACGGTGCCATCACGTTGTGATTGTGGAGGAACTCCGATACATTGGATATATAATGTTGCAAAGCCATCTGTACAATTCCAAATGCAACCAGTCCAATAAACAATACTTCACCACTCACTACACTGTTTAAACACTAATAAAAAACTATATTTGACACACATTATCACCGCGTAGAAGAGCAATCGAATTACTTGTTTTATTTAATACCGTTCATGTTATTTATTTTTTATGTTTGTCGCCCGTTTGATTGTGTTTTCTGCGTTGTTTGCTATCGTCCAGTTAGCACATGTTAGATTGTATTGCTAGAAAAATAATAAATACGTTAATTATTGGGTACATGTTGACATCACAAACAACCGCTACGCGAAATAAAATAAATAGCTACATTACTACGATCGATCGATCTTTCTATTTTCAACGCCCACGACACAATAGTGATGTGCCGTTCACGACGCTACGTTACCGACTCGACCCGCAACGATGACAATCGATTGAATTTATGGAAAAGTCCTCGAGATAGCTCAGGAATGTCTGAAATAATCGTTCTGAGAGTACCGCATTACTATTTACCTATGCAATCAAAGAACGCATAGAATATACTGCCATATAATTTAAAGTGTCCATATGACGACATTAAATATAATTTTTCACTCGGATTGGGCTTAAACCTGATTTGTTTAACAGAAGTTCGAGTCATTTCAGTCGATTAGTAAACTTATTTTTTCTAATTTGATATATACGATAATTTATATAGGAATCAGCATTCATTTCGTTCAATGAAATTGTTTGTACCAATCGAAATAACAACCAAGTAGATCTTAAAAATATTGTAGTGTTTTAAAACCAAAAATAACATAAAAAGTTAAAAGCTAATAGCTTTTTTATATGTACCTCGAAGTCGATATCGATAAAATTCTTATATGTTACCCAACATTAGTGCTTATGCTGCCATGACAGGTGGCAGTTCACGGAACTAATCTGACATTTGACATTCAAAATATCATTGCCATACCGGAAAATAGCATTTGGTGTTTTATTATATTTTGAATCTTCATGATTTTAAAAGATTCAATTCACCTACGCTACGAATTCTAAGATATTAATACAAGTCCATAAAAACCAAAAAAGTATGTACTTTTTGACGTGACAACGTCTTATAAATTGGTTTGCCGGGTGACACTTCAAGAAACTGCGTTACGCTCCGCTCACGTAACGTGACGTTATGTTTTAAATTGTTACTATTATTTCATCCTTCTTCCTACTATACGAATGAATATTCACATTAAAATTATTTTACCACTCAAAGTCGTTGTCACGTAAAACTTTCGCCCGTATACCGACTTTACAGGCAACCAATTTTTATATTTTGGAGCGTTTAATGCCGTCAACTTGCATTGATGCTAAGTTTTATTGACTTTTATATAGTTAATTGTGTTGGGTTGCCTAGATCGGTGGTTTTTCAGAATAAAAAACATAAAATACTTTGTAGGATCTTTCTTATTTATTATACACAAAATAAAGAAGTTTACAAGCTGTGGACTTAACATACCTACAGCTTGGCAAAAAAGAGTGTGGAATAAATGAGGTCGCTCCTATCGCACCTGTGGCAACCCCGGATATTACGACTGAAAACTTTTTGATACTTGTTATTTTTGGGATATGATTCCAATCCCGAGTGGTTCAGTCCCTCGGAAGGCTTAAATGTCCAGTATTTACAATGTTAATAGTGGGCGGTAGTGGATACCTCCCACAGACATGACAGACAAATAATCATGCCTCCGAGGGCAGTCTAATTGTGGGATTGTTAGGAATTAATGATAATAATTTGGGTACGAGGTTAAGAAAAAAACACTTCTTTTAAAAGCAATATTTTTTTTTTATTCAAAAACACTTTCATCTAAGTACTTGATCCCAGAAAAGTCCACATTTTGGCTCGAGCTTCCTGCCATTTTAGAATCACTAGAATATTCTGAAAAATCACTGAGATGACATTTGTTTCACCTACTTTAACAATTTTTCTTACTGTGTTGACAGTTGTTCCTAAAACAAAAATAAAGTTTCTTATTGTTAGTTTCCGACTCATTATTATCAAGTATCAATAATGGAGGTTAGAGTATACGAGACTTTTCAAACTACAAAACATAACCTCAACTTTAAATTTCTATAAACAATACTAAAACTTACTTTAATCTGCGTATCAACAAAACTACGCATGGAAAACATTTATAAAACCTTATTTTAAGGTACAATGACTTATTTAAGGTACATAAATACCTGTCATATCAGCAGTTCTTTGGTAAACATTGTCGATATCGGACAAAACTTATCCCGCTTGAGATTCGGCCAAACACCGCGTAAGGACGTGGTAAATCACTGTTCTGCCACTACTGCGAATATTTTTATTCATTTTGAATAGTAAATTATGCAACGTAAGCTGATAATTTAGGGAAATTTACGAAAAACAACTACAATACACGCACTGTTGACACAGAATGTACTTGCAGTTGACAAGTGAAGCATGTTGCCACAATCATCGATTTTTAGTTCCAACTGTCACCGCATCAGACTCTTATTTGCCAAGCTGTACCTACAACTTATGCCTGAAAACTACCTTCTTATACCCTCCAGATATTTACAAAGACGCGGCATTTATTGACTCTTAACCTATCATTATGACCTTATTTCGACGTAACGAAGCACTTAGCCAAGCTGTCAATATAAAAACCTAACAATACCTGTATCAAATGCAGTAAAATCAATATTTTGTTGTCTATTCTCTTCACGAACGATGATTGGCACTGTGCAGCTCGGATTACGGTAACATAAGCCGTAAAGCCGGACCTGGCGCCGGCCGTCAACATGAGTAGGTATGTCGCTCCACAGTATACTGACATTTCGGTGCCAATCATAGAGTGTTAGGCTACCAATTAGTAAATGTGAATTCAAAGGATGAAGTATGTTTGTTTCGAATGTATAGGATTTCTAGCTAAGTAGCTTTGAGTTGTCGGATTGGAGGTTTTAGCTAGGTAACCTGACTATGTGTGTTTAATTCCCCAATAAGACAAAATGTAGTGTCTTAAACATGTCTATAGATTCCGTGTTTATGTACCTAGTTATGCACAATAATGTATGCAAAAAAAATGGAGTATGTAGTACCTAAATATATCTATCGAAATCACTAAAGGTGGATCGAAATTAGGTAGGTACCTAGTTTGCAGTGTGTTTTAACTGTTCTAAAATAATTCTAATAGTCATAATTTAATATAGGTAGGTATTATGGTAGGTACCTAGGTATGTATCTGTTGCTTAGTTTAAAAAACTATGCAGACAGACAGAGGCAGATAACAAATTTATTTGTTTTAAACAATTACCTACATTGATAAGTGTATGGAAGTAAATAAATGAGTACATACTTCTATTTATCAAACTATTGTTTGATTTTGATTCTTCTTGTAAGGTCAACTGACGTGTCTACGTAGGTACGTGATTTTGCAACAACCTTTACTAAAGTTATTTATGAAGATGGATTCGAAATATATATATAAAAGAAAGTCGTGTTAGTTACACTATTTATAACTCAAGAACGGCTGAATCGATTTGGCTGAAAATTGGTAAGGAGGTAGCTTTGAACCAGGAGACGGACATAGGATATTTTTATCCCGGGAAAATTGAAGATCCCCGGGAACGCGGGTGAAACCGCGCGGAGCCACTAGTATACTATGTAAACGGTCACTTTTATTGTACAATAAAAAAAGGGAAGTAATTATAACAGCGGGTATTATTGGAAAGGTGAAAACTGAGATAAAATCAATAGCATTTCCCGAGTCTTAAGCAGTAACAAAGCCTGGTATAAGCCGGTCTAGTAGGCACTTGCCACGGTGGGATAAAACTTTTGTAATCAGAAATCATCGCTACAAATCCCTCATCATACCATTGTATGCCGCTATCTCCCTCCCACATACGCATACACCTGAGAGGTCCGCTATCCGAGGCTGTTGCTTATATGAGGTTTCCATTAGAGAATATCTGCCGGATTTATCCTTATTCGATTATGAAAACCTATACAAAACATTTTACGAAAGAAATCTCAGATGGAATTATTTCATTTCATTATGAATATGTGGTTGTGTGTGTCAACGGATTTGCGAAATGGAAAAGTAACATGTTTTTAACCCTTGTTGCAAGAACGGGGAAGTGGGTACTTTCTGTGTAACAGTTCATCTCATAGTCAAACAAATGGCCCGATTTTGATGCTGAGTTGAGCTGACAATGATCGAGAGTAGTTATTTAAACTAAAAATAAGGAGGAAATATTTGATTTTTTTGTTTGTTTCTTTGTATTGAATTGATTTTATTTATTTGATTGAATTCTTCGAGACTACTGGACCGATTTTTTTTTTTTTTTTTTGAATAAATCTTTCACCTATCGGAAGATACACTACCAGGGAGTAACATAGACCATATTTTTATCCCCATATTCTAATGGAAATCTAAATAAAATCTAAAGAAGTATCTTAATAAATTTTCATACTAATTTCCTGGTTTTTTAAGTTTTTATTCTACTCCAGGAGAAATTAACAAATACCTTATATCTATTTATGTTTCCTTTTAACTAAGTGATTTAAGTGATATAGCTAATGTTGCCTGCTGATCGAAGGCCGTCCGTGCCCACACGCCTCCGAGACTCGAAGTCAAGAGTCAATCGATCGATAGGGCTCACACAAGGTTAAGGCTCTATTCATTCTGCAACTAACCTACTAATCTATTCATTATCTCATTATACCTCAACTCGAAGAGAATACCTGATGAGATAATAGAACTGCAATTGGTTGAATTTGTTGTCCTTGAATATTGCAACAATTACCGTTGTTAATACATATGTAGAGTGTCTATCTTTTTATTAATATATCGAGTAGGTACTAAAAATAGTGATATTGCTATTATTACTTAACACACATTTTTACCGTGAGGATATATTAATGGCTTTCTGTTGTAGGTGTTAAATTCTACTTTATCAAATTAGCTGTACAATAAATAAATAATATACGGTCCTTGGGTTGCGATTAAATTATTATAACTTTATTTTTTAAATCATAGACCATAAATACAACTTTGTGCCCCGCAGTTTGAGCCGCGTTCCAGGGGACCTTCACGTGCCTTCAATTTAGAAAAATTGGTTTGACAGACTTTAGACGGACAGACAGAATTACTTTTACATTTATCATATTAGTAGGGATTATAGCTGTTGAGGAGTCTTATATTAGTCTATTAATTGCCGTCTAAAGTTACAAATAGTAGAGATTTTCAGTAGGTACTTTAAGGAAGTGCCTGTAAAATGAGTAGGTACCTATCATTTCGTATGCCGTATCTCCTATAGATTTCCCATGGGAAAAATAGAGTAGGTAATGTTTCAAGTACCTACATTATCTAATCTAGATAATGTTAGTGTACTCCCATTAAATCGCATTTTGATGATAAACAAACATTTAGGTATATACCTAAGTACTTCACGATATGTTGGAAAGATAACTACTGCACTTAGAATGTCCTCAAAAACTTAATTGGTATACTTAATCAATATATATTAAATCCAAACTAGTCTTTTATGAGTTTCCGATAGTTTGTTAGGTTTTCAGTCCCTAAACATTTGAGCCAATTTAATTAATTTGAAGAAGACCACAAAATTATGAGTCTATCTAAACTTTTGATGAACAGGTATTGTTGATCGAACAAATATAAAATGAATATAATATTTCAGGCATTATCTAAATAGCCTAAATATTGCTATCTAAATACAATACCTACTTAGTGTTGTAAATTTCAAATCCATTTACTCAGTTTAGTCCCAACACTAAAATAGGATAACCTAATAACTATCCAATCATAAATAAGCTGTATGTATATCTGGCAATCAATTGTTGATTAATCGAATCAGTCGGGAGGTCGACGTAAACGGGAATAATATAACCGTTAATTAATATGGGTCACCCACTGACCTGCAGGCTGCGGCTGCCCTCGGGAGATGCAGCTCTTATATAAACAATGATTTATTAACGTAGATCTATCTATCCCTAGCTAGAATCTTATACCCCTACTAACTGCCTCCGCGCGGTTACACCCGCGTAGTTCCCGTTCCAATTGGAATACGGGGATGAAATATAGCCTACGACAGTCCACAATAATGTAGCTTTCTATTGGTGAAATAATTTTGAAAATCGGTTCAGTAGATCCAGAGATTACATACCCCTTACAACGTCACAAACACACTAACATTACCTCTTTATAATATTCTGTTATAGTACTCTGTTCGTTACGCTTTCACACCTAAACCCCTTTAAATTACTTACATAGGTTTGTTTGTAACATATAGAGACAATACAAACAGGTATGTATATGCACAAATGTTTGTCTTGGATGGCGTTGAATCTGCGACCAGAACGACTTGAAAGTCAAGTCGCCAGTTGAGAAATGCTTGTTGCATACTACATTCTTAAATTATTTATCAGAGCTTAGGCCCTAAAATTGCACTTATGAAAGTTAAAGCTGCAGAAGCTACTAAGTATCTACATAAAAAATACCCAATGAAAGTAGAAATAGTTAGTTTCCAACTACACCTACAACTTTAAAGAAAATATTCCTCGATAATTGAGTTACATAAGACAAGCTCAAGCTGCAAGATTTTACATTTTTACCTACATTCTATTATCTGAACTCAGGAAAAATTCTAGTAAGAGAGTTACAGGCTTTTCATGTAGACATTCTGGCACAACAGCTAAGTATGCAAGCTAATTTTCAACAGCACTTATTTGTAGGCATATTATAATAAAAGTAGAAGAACCGGCAAGAAACTCTTCAAAATTACCTTTTGCACAGATCATTTACCTATAAGGTAACGAGTAAAATCACAGAAGTAAGTACCTAGTATACTTAGTAATAGGTAGTTGGTAGAAGCTACTTTCCTATTGATTTTTAAATTCATAAATCGATAGTTTGTGAAATGAAAGCATATGCAGAATTTCTTCTTCTTTAAGCGTAATTGGTATTGCGAATTTTCTTTATCGACAACAACATTAACATAGTAATTATACGATGATCACTTACCATCACCTGCATTTTGAATATAGATAGGAAAACAGTTTTAAAATTGGATTTATTCCCTTTCAAAACACACTTCTATCCATCCTAGATTCCTGTGGATCAAATTCGGATAGATTTTTACCCTTTTTTAACCGGTCTGAAATTAGTTTTTTCAGAGCACTCGATTCTAGAAACTAGTAACTAGTAGCACAGTTCATATACAGGATGGTTGAGTTTCAATTCGTTTCGTCGGAACGAGGCAGTTGGCAATCAAAATACTACATGATGAAGTTTCATTCGGAGTATTGTGTTAGAACAATGATTTTACGACGAATAGAATTTTACTGCCCTCTTTCAGGCCCCCTTATTTATAATTTTATTTTTTATATATGTACTTAAAATTCACTTTAACATTTTCTAGATACAGTCGTACAGTTCATGAACACAAAATGCGTGTCACGACAGGAATCGAAGTCAACCTATCCGCAATTAAAACTTTGTAATATTTTAAAAACTTTTAGCTTGAAGAATTTGCAAAACACAATAAGTACAACCATAAACTATAAAAATATATATTTTGACCACAGAGTACATTATCAATTATAATAACGCTATTATTATTTTAATACGTCAATTCATTAAAAAAATATAATCATTTTAAGTACATAACAACTGATAAAACTTTCAAAATGGATTTAATACTTTCATTACTCGCGGACATAAATTAATTTGTCTAATGCTTTGCTAGCGACCGAGGTAGTTTTTTGCTATCGCTCCCTGGAGAGAATCCTCAAGAGAGATTGCGTGACGGTTCTATGTAAAAATACTAATCATTAATGAAAATAGCTAAGTAAAATAAGCTTTCACTTAACCAGCTAGGTCACCTAGCTATGCCCTGTAGCTGGGGGAAATAGTAGCTACGGTGCTCCCCTGCCTGTCGTAAAAGGCGACTGAACGGGGACCCTTGGGTTTGCGGCGGAAAAAATGGAACCGAGACAAGAGTAAGTAACATAATTTTCAAATTATTTGATTTATTTATGTTATTATCGTGTAATATTTATATAAAATAATGTATTTATATGTTGAAATAGGTCGACGATAGTTTAGTTTATTTTAGCTCCTGATCCCGCTGTTTTGACAGACGAATATTCAGGTGACGAAGACAGTGGTGGAAGAACCGAAAATTTGAATGCTCGTTAGTTGACAGCTCAGGCTGAGTTAACGTTTAGCCAGTCATACCAACCGTCTAACAGAAACGCCCTTCGCTTGTGTGTAGGTACACAATGCTTGGCAACTACCTACATAGGAAAAATTATAAAATCCCACAATTAGAGTTCCTGAGGGAAATCGCGCTAACTTATCTCAAATCCTATGGAATAGCAGCCAAAGGCGGAGGAAGACCATCCACGGCATCCACCTCCAAGCTAGCTGATACTGGGCGATTCGTTGTAAACCTTTATGTATATCTTCTCAACTTTATAGCTATTGTCAGCGCTTAGTGTGTCCATTTGGAAACATGGTTTTTTTCTAACTTATAAATGATAAAAAAAATACTAAAATCATGTCATTAAGAACCTTTAATTGAACAATATTCCGAGTCCAAACTAAAGAAAAACAAGAAAAAAATAATTCGGGCATTCCTGGGTTAAAGGTAGAGAGCTAGAATATATTGTGGAATAGCACATAGGCTACTTTTAATCCTGGGAAATTTTAAGATAAACTCTAGGAACGCGTTTGAATGCAAGGCGGAAGTAGGAAAAGTAACACGTAGATATCATGTCATTACAACACATTTTGTAAAAAGATTATATCAAAAAATATTCTGATTCAAGGCAAGGTGACCTTATCATAATAAACAGTGAATTATTTTCGTATCACAAACATAAAAATGGATATTAGTAATTTGATTGTGTATCTCGGTAACTTATCAGTAAACAATGTTATTAATTATGCGGTAGTGGTACCCCTCTCCTGACTAGTCACTCATGTCTAAGGTGTGGTAAATGACCACTAAAAAGAAACCATCTATGAAGTAGGTACATAGTGTAGTCAAAGTAAGGACTAAAAGAGCTATAACAGAAGGCAGGAGGGAGTATAAAATCCTTGATATCTCTTGAAATGTCCTAACGAATATTATAAATGCAAATGTTTGTTTGTTACGTTTTCACGCTCAAAATTTAAAAAATATTTCTCTATTAGAAAGCTAGGTACATTATCAAGGATTAACATATTATATATTTTATCTCCGTATTCTTACAGAAACGGGAACTACGTGAATAAAACCGTGGGGCAAGAGTATTTAATAAGCCTAAATTACGCGTATCAGATTTCTAAACTTTAGGTATGTGCTTATCACATTAGCCACATCATTGGGGTTTTAGTCAAACAGTAAACCACAGACAAAATTATCCTCTACATTCAGTAAAATACACTTACCAAGTCTTTTAAAGTTATCGATAACACTTCTCAACATCCACATCACTAGCAATCCTCACGGCAAGGATGCATCATCAAACTATATAGACTTGACGCTCCTGAAGCTCGTCCGCGAATCAAAGAGCAGTTAAATAATAGTCTATGATATGGGCCATGTAGAACAGCAAGCACGTGGCAATGTACATGAATATTAGGACTTGAACGAGCATGTTTCAGCGAGGGACCCGACGGACTGACACCCAGAAGCCGTACAGTAAGGTGAATATCGCACTAATACCACTTGTATTACTGATCAGCTTATTACGCAAGTTTTTGTATACGTCGTTGATGTTTGTAGGTAGTGGTTTTTTACGGGAAAATATTTAAATAAGTAACATGAGTAGTGAAGGTGAGTTTTGATGTAGGGTCGGAAAGGGGCCCCTTAAACCTACACCCGTGTCACAAGTCTCGGGATCTGCTCGAAGTTTCTCTCTCTGTCACACGATGGACCCGGCACCCGCACGGTGAATCCATGGAATGCTAAGAAGTTCGTCTCCCTCTCTATGTGTTTTTTTTTGGATCTGATTTAGGTAAATATTTAAATAGAAACATGATATGAAATTATCACTTCCACCTTTTAAATAACGACCAAAATTGCTTAATTAAATGTATTGTCACTTTATCTAAATTCTGCCAATGACTATTTGAAAAATAATAATATACCTACTATTGAGAAGGTATAAGCGAAAAAGTCTAAGTAAGATGTACAATACAGTAATTATTCTTCCAATTCCATATCATACACTGACAGAACAACATACACCATGCTTATAAAATGGGAGCTTATTTGTTCCCGAATTTTTGTATATGCGTCTTGTTGCTGCTCCAAGTTACCATCAGGTAACTTCTTCTTAATCTATACTAATATACAAAACTGAATAGTTTGTTCACTTGAATGCGTTAATCTCAGGATCAACAGGTCCGATTAGAAAAATTATTTCAGTGTTAAATAGCCCATTTATAGGTCTGGCTTTATACCATCACGCTGTGAAGAATACTACTAATATATTTTATTTATATATTCCTACGAGAAAGGGAACTACACAGGTGAAACCGCGAGGCTAGTATAAAATACTCAAATACTCACTAGTTCTCCCGTTTCCGTCGAGCACAGTGGCGGGTGGGACGGCGAGCTGGTCTCCATCTGACGGGATCTGATGCAGCGGCAGATCCACCGCTGCATCCGACGGGATCTGATGCAGCGGCAGATCCACCGCTGCATCCGACGGGATCTGATGCAGCGGCAGATCCACCGCTGCATCCGACGGGATCTGATGCAGCGGCAGATCCACCGCGTCCGGCGAGCCTCCTGGCCACGCCATCGCACACCAAGGCACACATCACTGACCACACGCGACCATGATACCACACACTTGTTGAACCGGCAATGGATTATGCACTGTATTACACTTTAGTTTTTTTTATGTCTGTAACCTTTTGTTATGTTTTGTCTGTAAGTATATACATATATAAAGTTTTTCCGCGATTTGTTTTGTTCCTGTTATATTGAGTATGGTTTACAAAAGGTGTCTTATATGTTGATAGGGAAAGTCTTCTATGAATTCACCGTAAATTTAATATCTCTATAGGCATGCTAGGAACAGTGTAACCTTGATATAAGTAATTGAAATTTTGTTCCTGATTATAACCTACTTGATTACCTGGATTTTCAGGTTATCTGAATTTCATTATTTATAAGGTATGGGGGTGTAAGTTAGGTTTAACACCTTCGCCTACTATAGCCATATTTGCAAGCTTCTTAGTTTTAAAAAAATATAGTTATCTCTACCAAACGACCATTTCTAAGAATGATTTAATCACAAAAGTAGATTATCAGGAGAAAAGTGAGAGATGAAGTTAGTAAAAGTTTAAATTGTAGTAGTTAAGGAAAAACTGCAATCACGAGTCACCAGGAGCGGAAATTGTCGCGAAACTTTTATTCCGTTTTAACCTTTAGATAGATGAATGTTCTTAGGTAAATCATGAAAAAAGGGAATATACCTAAATGATTCGAAATAAGGTCTCAGTTGGGAACGCACCGACTCACGATCATGAGGGTGCAGGTTCAAATCCCTGGCCCGTACCTCTGAGTTTATAAAAAAACTTAAGTACGTACGGATTCACACCATTGACTTTCGGTGAAGGAAAACATCGTGAGAAAACCTGCATGCCCGAGATGTCACAATTAAAGGCATGTGAAGTCCGCAAATCCGCACTAGGCCCGCGTGGTGGACTATGGCCTACACCCCCTGGATGTTAGGGGAGGCTCCAGCTCCTCGGTGGAGACGTATACGAGCTGATGATGATAATGATTTAACTAAACTATGTCAACATATAAACGCAATATTTCACTCACTATTACAATCCTGATTTTCAAAATAATAAAACAAAATAATTTACGTAACTAAATAACACAATATTTTTAACAAATTTTTGAACAAGCAAACGCGTGTAGCGTTATCGTTTCGTAAACTGAAAAAAAAATTAAAAGCAACAACATGAAAATAAATTTTTATCAATATTATCGCTCGTGATAACGTATACGTTTTACGTACTAAATCATGACTGTAGTTTTTTTTATCAACAGACGGTTATACATCTCGGTAAGATGATACGCCACTAAATTATATCATCTCTTTTTCACGTCAAAGACTAAAACAGAAGAAAAAGAACTATGTACTTATAAATAAATATCCCCGGACATTTTTTCACACACGGCCAATCTGATTCTGAACTAAGCAGAGCTTGTGATATGGTAACCAGATAGCTGATATACTACATATACTACTTTTAAATACATACTTATAAAGATATTTTCATCCAGACACAGGACAAACAGACATATTCAGGCATACAAAACTTGTCCTGGGTGGGATTCGAACCCACGACCCGCGGCTTGAGAGTCAGGGTCACTAACCACAAAGCCAACCGGCCTGTCAACTGTGACTCTTCTTTGCCGTAAAACTTTGAACTTTGACAATCAAGTTCGGAACCAACAACTAGGTCTCTACATAAATCCCAACTAATAATATAAATAAGAAACCAACTCCGTATGTTTGTATATTTGTTACGCTTTTGTCAAAAAGTACTAGACCGATTTTAATAATTCTTTTTTCATTAGAAAGCTACATTATCACTGAGTAACATAGGCTATATTTTATCCCTGTATTCCCACGGGAACGGGAACTACGCGGGTAAAACCGCGCGGAGGCAGCTAGTAAGTAATATAAATATCAGTAAGTACTTACCTAATGTAAATATCACATACATGGTTGGCCCGGTTGGCTTTGTGGTTAGTGACCCTGACTCTCAAGCCGCGGGTCGTGGGTTCGAATCCCACCCAGGACAAACATTTGTATGCATGAATATGTCTGTTTGTCCTGTGTCTGGATGTAAATATCTATATAAGTATGTATTGTATCTATATGTAAGCGACCTAAGCTCCATTTTTTATTTATAAAATGGAGTTTAGGAAAATATGTAACGACTTAGGTATTTTCCTTTATTCCATTTCACTTTTCTAGCCTACCAGATAATTTTTTAATTACTTAAATAATGTTTATATATTTCTCTAGTTTTATGTTGTAAATAATAAATGGACTCAAACAGTATGTATTTAAAAGTAGTATATGTAGTATATCAGCTATCTGGTTACCATTTTTTTTTTTTTTTTTTTTGATTTCCCAGGGGAATCCTCATAGGATACCCGGCAGCTCCGGGGGGAGCCGCCGGGTTATGTGGAGACTCACCGGCACAGAAGGTGCCGGTGCCTACCCACTAAACCCCTGGGGTTCCATTGACGCCTCGGCGCCGTGTGGCGGGGCTGCGGGACACGCGTAAGCCTTACAACCGCATGCCCCGCCGGCGCTGCTCGGCCTCCCAAAAACAGCTGGAGGCCGAGCCCGTCTCGGGGGGGCGGGACTCACGATGCGAAAACGCATGCGAGTCCCGCCCCCCTCTCAACATCACCGGAGATGCCCATGGAACAAATGGGCATCTCCGGCATGGGACCGTAGGCGTGGACGGCCGATCCCCCGATCCGCCGCCCCGGTCCCCGGCGTTACGGCGGCAACCGGCCCGCGAAGGCCAGTCGCCGCCTACCGCGCCTGCGGCGGCGAAGCGGGAGAGAGTTGACGTCGTCCTCTCTCACCCGCTCCGCCGCCTCCTTCTGCGACATGACTTGGCCGCAGAAGGTTGCGGCCGCCTCCCAGGCCTCCTCGCTGCCCACCATGGCCCTAATAAGGGCCGGCAGCGAGAGGTCTGCGCCGACCGTCGCGGACAAGGCGGTGCGAGGAGTTGCCCAAGCGGGACACTCCTCGCGCGTATGTTCCGCCGTGTCCGCGACGCCGGCCCTGCAGTGGTGGCACGTCTCCGTGGGCTCTCTGCCCGCCACCCGGCACAGGTATCGCCCGAAGCAACCGTGCCCGGTGATCACCTGTGTCAGGTGGAAGGTGAGAGCCCCGTGCTCCCGTTCGAGCCACTCCTTCAGGAGTGGTCGAACGGCGTCCACCACATCCCGGCTCGTAGCCGGGTTCTCGAGCCGGGCCGTCCACTTCCGGAGGAGAACGCCGCGAGCGTCTTCCCTCCAGCTCGCGATCTCCCGCGGAAGCTATCTGGTTACCATAACACAAGCTCACTTTGATGCTTAATTTGGAATCAGATTGGCTGTGTGTGAAAAATGTCCCAGGATATTTATTTATATTATTTTATTATTATATCGAACCCAAACGAAAACGAAAAGAAAAGAAACCTATTAACTGCAAAGGTTATTAAGTTGTTAAGAATACCCGAAAAACCTTCCTACGGATTAGGTTCAAATAGATAGGTACTAAAATGTAGGTAAGTGTAAGTAGTCGAAGACTTCAGTAACCTCAATAAAACGAGCATGAAAGTGCTCAATAAAGTAGACTACTTACTATTAGTATTAAGTATCCAAACTTCGTACTAATATTATAAAGCGAAAGTGAGTTTGTTTGTTACGCTTTTACGCATAAATCACTGAGTTGATTTTAAAAATTATTTCGCCGATGGAAAGCTAGATTATTAAGGAGTAACTACATATTTTATTTCTACGGGAAAGGGAACTACGCGGGTGAATCCACGGGGCAGAAGGTAATGATTAATATACAACCTTTGCATGGCCTATCGGCTGTGCGATTAGGCTGAATAATATTTTGTATATACCAAGTATTATCTGTAGGTAGTGCTTAGTTTAGAATCAGATTAATCGCATAATATGAAACATTTCCCAGGATATTTAATATTATTTAAAACATTATTATTAGTAAAAATAAACTACAGAAAAAAGGTATAGAAGCAAATTTAACTTAAGTATTTTAAAGAATGGTCAAATTAAGTTATTTCCTTATCCATCCGGGACTAATTGTGTTTTGTGGTTTAACTTAATTAGCTAGCGCTTTAAGCTTTGTCTAGTTTGCGCTTAAATAGCCAAAGAATATGTGTCTATTTTAAAACAACGTCAAGTACTTATTTTCGAATTTATATCAATATTTTATAAATTTAATGAAGTAAGAAGACTCTAAAATACATATAAATATAACAACTAGTGGCTCCCCACAGTTTCACCCGCACCCGGGTACCTTCAACTTTTTCGGGCTAAAAGTGTAGTAGGTAAACGTCGATTTCTAGCTCTAATCTACCTATGTACCAAAATACATACAAATGGGTTAAATTATAAAAGCATCAAATCGTAACAGACATACTTTACAGAGTTACTTTCACATTTCTAATGTAACTAGGGTTTTATAAGTTTTATCAAGGACCTTAACAACTCTAAGAAATAAATATCAATTTAGTACATATCTGTTATCCTACCGTCTCCATGGCAACCCGTATCGTGTGTGAGATTTGATCCCAAAGTTTCCTCAACAGTGATTATAAACTTGCAAAACCCAAACTTTCAAATTAAGTTGTGAGTATTCTTGAATATCGGATACTCAGAAAGTAAAGTTTTGGATCCTTTATGGTATCCAAGAAGTAGTATAGTACCTAGAAAATAAATCATATGTACTTTAGAAACTCTTGTTATGTATACTTAAGTATTTCTTCTAAAATTCAGTCACTGCTAAACTTATGTCCTTTAATTAGTACTTACTGAAAAAAAAAATAATAAACGTTTATCCCTAAAATTAAAAAAAAATCTAAATCTTAAAATTTGGTACTGATTTAGACATGACCTTGGGAAAGTACCTATGTTAGGTTTCCTTCTATCCCAGGAAAGTTAAATTTCCCTAGAAACGCGAGTAAAACCGCGGGGCAGAAGCTTGTATCAAATATATTTCAAAAATATGTAGTTACTACTGAATGACTGATCTCGGCAAAATCACTCTTAAGACTAATCCCTTGTACCCAGAATTCTTCTCATCTTCTTGATCTTTTCTACCAACAAGAGATACCTACCTAAAGTTACAAAGTTTACCTACTCAAGAAAACCATAGACTTTCTAACAAAGTAGTAACTTGTCAAGAATAGGAATTTATGGAATGGAATTTAATCTACTTGAAACTAACACTACACCATTTTTCATTTAGTCAGTCGGGGGATAAAATATCGTCGGCGAGGTTACAAGTCACACCATAAACGTCAAACAACATGACAAATGGACACTGGACTCACTTAAAGAAAACACAAATTAAATATGAAGACGTAAAATAGTAGTAAATAAAATCCGGCCAAGTAGGTACAAGTCAGACTCGCGCACGGAGGGTTCCGTACCATATATTTATCGCCGTTATTAGTATCGAGTAGGAAATGGTAAAAAAATCAAGTTAGTTGTATGGGAGCCCCCATTATAGCGGAAATATAAATACCTCATCTGTAAAAGTTTCAAATGTTTGGCTGTCACAGTTATTGAGATACAGCCTGTTTACAGACGGACGCACAGCGACGTCTCAATAATAGGGGAACACTAAAAACTGTGGCACAACTTGAAACGAGGGCGCCACTTGTATAATATAGGATTCTACCTAATGAAATGCTTGTAATATTTTAGTTCTTAATTTTGCCGCAATATGGCGATCATTTTGATAAATTTTATCTATATCTATACTAATATTATAAAGAGGAAAGATTTGTTTGTTTGTTTGTTTGTTTGTAATGAATAGGCTCCGAAACTACTGGACCGATTTCAAAAATTCTTTCACCTTTGGAAAGCTACAATATCCCCGAGTAACATAGGCTATATTTTATCCCTGTGTTCCCACGGGAACGGGAACTACGCGGGTAAAACCGCGGGGAGGCAGCTAGTCGGTAATAAATATAATTTCCAGCCTTTTAACAAGCATTATAACACAGAATTTAAATAAATTTTCTTATCACAAAATAGGCATTAATGTCAATAGTCAATCACAATTTCATTCAATTTTGGCGAACGTAAAACATTATTTAAAAAACTTTTTTGATCGTTGCAGTATCGTAATTTTGTGATAACAATTCTGTCTGTCTGTTTATCCAGTGTCACGATGTAATGTACAGAACATAAACAAATAAAGACGGCAAACACGAAACGAGCTTAGATATCAACTGAATTCTCATGCTGATAACTGATTATATTACACTTTACCTATATGATAAGATAAGATTATTATATACTAAAGAGCGGTCGCAAAGCAGGAAGAATTTCGTACAATGACCTCTTTGCCTACTGACAGTGGTTGCAAACATTTTTGTATTAAGTGCGTTAATTTTTTTGAATTTATTTTAGATTTGTAAACCCTTAAGACGTATTAAGGTAATTGGATCTGTGCGAGCGAAACTGCGAACGACGGCGAAGACTATGCAAAAGTTTATGAGGATAGCTAGATAAATGTTTGTTACCCTTTCACGTCAGAATATGTATCCAGCACAGAGTTGCGAGAAATAAAAATGTAATAAAACTGTAAACATGTATGTAATTTCTTATAAGACTATAAGAAATTACATACATGTTTAGTGAGTATTTAGTTACCTAGTCTTTTTAAGTTTATTTGTAGGTAGGGTAACTACCACCACAGTAGTTGTGGCTCTTGACAAAGAATTAAGGAGAGTGCCGTAAACACGGAAAATACCACGAAAAGAAACCCTAAGCTAAGTCTAAGTAGGTTTGTGTCACGCTCAAAGGGAGAGAGTTTCTTTTTGATCGTTTGTAATTTTGGTTTTTAGGTTAATATACATCAACTAGCATCATACATCACAGCCGTGGTGGCTCAGTTGGGAACGCACCGACCCACGATCGTGAGGGTGACAGTTCAAATCCCTGGCCCGTACCTCTGAGTTTATAAAAACATACGTACGGATTCACACCACTGGCTTTCGGTGAAGGAAAACATCGTCAGGAAACCTGCATGCCCGAGATGTCACAATTAAAGGCCTGTGAAGTCCACCGCCGCACTAGGCCCGCGTGGTGGACTATGGCCTAAACCCCCTCGATGTTAGGGGAGGCTCGAGCTCCTCGGTGGAGACGTATATGAGCTGTTGATGATGATTACATCAACTAGCGACCCGCCCAAGCTTCGCACGGGTGCAATGCTTATACATCACATTAGAAACCTCCAAAATTGTTAGTGTTTCTCTAACATATTATGCATGTATTGTATATAAAAACCTTCCTCTTGAATCACTCTATCTATTAAAAACGTGGGGAGACCGCAGAGAGGAAGCTAGTGAATAATGATGTTTAATTTTATCCGTGCGAAGCCAGTGGAGGTAGTTAGTTAATATTAATTGGATGCTGACAAGCAATAATGTGTCAACCCACAAAAAGGTTTTGATATATTTTTATATTGCATAGCGTATTTAACATTCTACAAAAGAGTTTCATAAACATAAAAGTACATAAAAATGGATTTATATCATACAAAAAGTCATAAATCACATAGACATTATTATCCTTAAACGTCATTTTCTCGAAACTAAGTTTATGAGGGTTGACACACTATTGCTTATCAGCATCCAATTTTAATATAAAACAAACAAAATCAGTAAGTACACCAGTTCACAGAAACACAAGTCACAACCGGCCACATGAATGGAAACATTCAACTAATATTAAAGGTTATTTGTAAGAACTTTCCAAAATCATCACCTAATAGTTTTTTAATTGTTATTAAATTTGTGTTTAAATAAAATGATCAAATACAATGCGTCATTAATGGGTATCTTTGCAAAGGTAAATCATCTACTATAGTATAGATATTTCGTTAGGAACATAGATATTGTTGGTGACCATATTCTAATTTCCGCAGGACGCTCCATCTCGCTTAAAAGTAAATTTGTGGTAGGATGTAAAAGTTATTAAAGTATATTTTTTAAATACAATATATTTGTTTAATATTAGTAAGTACCAAAAGACAATACTAAGCGATTTCACAGAAATTGAAAAGACCCGAAAATCTGTCTCGAATCACCGCCTGATGAAAATTACAAAAAATATCCCTAGACAAATATTATACACGTTCAATCTAATTTCAAAACAAGCAGAGCTTAAGTACTCTATGGTAAACAGATAGCTGAAACACTTCTTTTAAAACACATAAAACAAATATATCCTGTCCCAGAACACACAGACATGTTCATACACATAAATATTTGTCCTAGGTTTAAAACGAACCCACGACCGCTTGAGAGTCAAGGTAAACGCATTACCAATCCGTCAATATTTTAATTAAGTCATTACAAAGTCTTTCGCAATAGCCAATCAGAAGTAAGCTATGATATTATTAACTTCTAACTAGTTAATTGAATAACTGCGTTCTATATATACCACACTAATATTATAAAGAGGAAAGATTTGTATGTAACGAATAAACTCAAAAACTACTGGACCGATTTTAATAATTCATTTTTCATTCGAAAGCTACATTATCACTGAGTAACATAGGCTATATTTTATCTCTGTATTCCCACGGGAACGGGAACTACGCGGGTAAAACCGCGCGGAGGCAGCTAGTATGATATACAAGTAATTATAGCTCAAGGGTTCATTGCAATATATAAATACCAATCGATAAAACCTGTATGTATAGCTATCAACCAGTCGGTTTTAATCTTTAATCGGTTTACAAGACCCAAGTCTGGAAATCAAGTATTTCCTAACCGATTACTTATCGATTTCAATAGTATCGATATGTTTTCTGTTATACAACTCTGCGATTCCGTAGCACAAGTTCGTAGCGTGGAATAATTAATAGCAATAGTACTACGCTCGTAGCACCGTAGTTGTGTTTCGTAGGCATTTCGTAGTATTTATTTCCTTTGTTTATAAATAGTTTAATTTGTGATTGGAATAGAAAATCGTTCTATAAAAATAAATGTACATATTTGTTATATCATTTAACTTATAATTACCTTACTCAGATTCCAATGGATAGCCAAATCGACCGAAATTGAAAGTCGAAACTAAACATATTTATTTGTATTAATTCAACGTGTGTGCAATTATTTAGTAACTAGCTGCCTTCCCGCGGTTTTACCCGCGTAGTTCCCGTTCCCGTGGGAATACAGGGATAAAATATAGCCTATGTTACTCGGGGATAATGTAGCTTTCCAAAGGTGAAAGAATTTTTGAAATCGGTCCAGTAGTTTCGGAGCCTATTCGTTACAAACAAACAAACAAACAAACAAACAAATCTTTCCTCTTTATAATATTAGTATAGATAAGTAAATAATCCGTACAAAATTACACAGCTCAATGTGTAGAAGGGAAACATTGACAATTATATTAATAAACCAAATACGTCATCATCATCATCATCAGCTCGTTTAAGACTCCACCAAGGAGCATAAACCTCCCCTAAAAAGGGGGTGTAGACCCCAGTATATGATCCATTACGCGGCTTTGTGCGGCGGCAGACTTTAGATCCCTTTAATTGTAACCTCTAGGGCATGCAGATTTCCTCACGACGTTTTCCTTCACCGAAAGCCGTGTAAATCTGTGCGTAAGTTTTTATAAAGTAATACCTAAATTCTGGCCAAGGGTTTGTACCTCCACACTCCATCGCCTACATTCCATTAGCCACCACGGTAGCTACGCAGCCACAGACGTATTTATATAAATTGATAAATCATTTGACCGTAAAGATAATTATGATATTTACAGTGAAATTGCAAGACTCATCGTTGGGTGAATTGACGCACGGATGCATGTTCCAAATTATACGCATCAATTATTCGTTTGTAAATGTGAGAGAGATATATGAAAGCGAGAGGATGGCATCGTGTTTTTTATTTTCATATCTAGTAGACCGAAAAACAGATATTTTTCTTTTTTAAAGCTTGCATTATAAATAGCCTGCCACATTTTTTTTTCACACGGCTAATATAATTCCAAGCTAAGGGCATATGAGCATAAAGTTACTATGCTGTTTTACTAATATTTAAATTTAATACCTACCTAGTTATTATAGAAAGTTATAACGAGAAGCAACTTTGTTAACCCACTTTTAAAGTACATTTTAATTTAGCATCAATCAAACTAAAAGCCTAGCTCCGTTGCGTTGTATCCCATAGTTAGAGTCGAAGGCGCGGCGTGGGTGCGTCTGTGCGCCGCAATCTAGGAAACTCGCGTGACGTCATACGTGGATAAAGGGAATTAAAGCACGCCTTTTTATGGGCACAACTAGTCCACTGCGACCCCTATATTGGTATTAATGAAACCCCAAATGGTTCGCTGTCATGATTAATGTTTGTGATTTTAGGGGGAGAAATGAACTTTTGTGACTTCAAATTTCTAATAAAAATGTGATTCGACATGTTTCTTTTGAGGCTAATCTAACTCCAAACTAAGCCGATCTTACTTGTGATATGGTAACCAGATACATATACTTTTAAATACATACTTATATAGATATTTACATCCAAACACAGAACAAACAGACATATTCATGCATACAAATGTTTGTTCTGGGTGTGATTCGAATACACGACTCGCGGCTTGAAAGTCAGCGTCACTAACTACTAGTCTCATTCACAGTTTATTCACCATCTGGTCACCATACGACTTACGTGGTCACTTGCTTTACCACTTTTAAGATGAAAATCTGCTGTTAAGCACTTCAAAAGCAGTCAAATAAGCAATCAAAATGCTCTAGCAAGTGCCAGTTTTCTTCTTAGCCTCATCACTTACAATAGTTGAACAAAAAAACCATATAGAAAGTAAAAGAAAATAAGATATCTATCAATCGTTGTGATGTGCGAATTCATTTCCATTTCCATTTGACCCACAATAATATTAGCTTGTACTCCACATACAGGGATCACGTTGTATAAAATTGTGTTGTTAGGACTGTACACACAAACAGCATTATACAACCCACTTTGTATTGTATTGTATACTGAAGTGGCAATTGCCTATTTACAAATAAGTTGTAAATGTTACCTACTAAGTTGAGACGACTACAGTAATAAACTAAGTTATAATTCTACTTACGTAATAACAGTTATCTGAACTGTGCTTCTACGCCACGCATCTCGATAGGTATCTACTATTTGTATTTATTTATTTATATTAAATATCACGGTTAAACACAAATTACAATATTTAAGGAACAATTAACTATGTTTCTCAGAGATGCGTTCTCAGAAATCTAATATTTAGTCTAGACTTAAAAAACTTTTTGATAATAGCACGTTTTTGAGTGGGAATCATAGTATAGTATTTAAGTGAAAAGGATGGATAAAATGTTTGTGCTGTATGACCGAAAATGGTAAATATCCTGGGACATTCGAACCCAAACTTATATAGCTTATACTATGGTAACCAGCTGATATACTAAATATACTAATTTTAAGAAATTACAGTAATCAGTCATTCATCATCATCAGCTTATATACGTCTCCACCGAGGAGTTCAAGCCTCCCCTAACAACGAGGGGGTATAGACCATAGTCCACCACGCGAGCCCGGTGCGGATTGGCAGATATCACATGCTTTTAATTGTGTCCATACATGTCCAGTCCGTGCATTACAAATGTTTAGATATATTACGTAGGAAGTTTAAAAGGAGGTTTAAAAATCTGCAAGTCAAAAGACAATCTTGATTAACGTCTGAAGTAGGTTCCTGCAGTTAGATTGGCAATCTATTCCAATAAAAACTAAATCACAGCTTTACTACTAATAAAAATGCATTGCACTGAAGAGATTTTAATTTACATACCTTTAAGTAAAGGAAATAAGATTTTTTATTATTCGCAAATAGTACGTATTAGCAAATAGTTTTTCAATTCGATAGTTACATTACAGTATATTTAAACTAATATTATAAATGGGAATGTCAGTTTATTTGTTCGTTACGCTCTCATACCTAAACCACTAGACCAATTAAAAAAATCTTTCATCAATGGAAAGCTACATTATCAGGGAGTAACGTTGGCTATATTTTGTCTCTCTGATCTAACGGGAACGGGAGCTACGCGGGTAAACCGCAGGCCGGACGTTTATAGTCACATAATTAATAAGGTGGCAGCGTTTTAGTAATCAGTAAGAATCTAAGACCTAAATTTCCTTAAAAAACAGACCAATAACGAAGAGCCTTAGTCAATTTGATCATAAAATCAAATCATCCGCCATCATGGTCACCATAGACGTAGGAAATAGATAGAAGTGACATAACCGTGGGTCACTCCCAGCTTTTACGAGCCCGTATCTCCAGGTGATTAAATTAAGTGGAGCCGGTGCCTTTATATTGTCCATTGGTGGCCCTAATGAGTTCCACACAGGCGAAGGGAAACAGCTGATGGCTAGGGACTAGGGTCATACTATAAATACCTCCCAAATCGGGTTAAGGGTTAACGAGGAAATAGCAACCTCATTCCGCGAGAGTTTTTTAACGGATGTTAGAAAAGTGTTCAAATACAACAAATGCATTCCCAAGTATAGATATGTTCACACGACATAGTTTTTAAAACGCGACGCTTTATTATCGAGCGCTGTTTCAACTTTGGGTGTTGGAAATAGAGCATATAGTACTTGGGAATGCATTTGTTGTGTATGAACGCTTTTTTAACGTCCCTTTAAAATGAGGTCTAACCGTAATTCGCCATATACGCGATGCAACATCATGCTTAGATAGGTCCTTTTGACCTGCACGTAATTTAATTTTTTTCATATATAACCTAGTTTTTAGGTGTAAATCTGTAATTTTTTTTTTCTAATCAGAATGGAACAGCAAAAGTTGAAGCGTAAACTTGAAAATTACGCTTGGAACATATTTTTTTTTTTTGCCAGACACGCCGAGAGATAGTGCATGCCGAGGCCGGACCGAAATGAGAATGCTGCAGGCATATTAAAATAATAATTGTACTGTAAAGAGATTTAATATGAAGCGATTTTACTTCTAATAAATATTTACATCCAGATAGAAAATTATCACCAAAAATCTTTCTGCACGCAAATGTTTGTCCTGGGTGGAAAAATACACCACGACGCATGAAAGTCAGGGACCACATCCACAAAGTCAATCATCCACTCAATAAAATTATGGTAACAAAGTAACATGTAACATCTTCTACCACAGACCTTTTATCTAAGTAGATATAAAGACCTAAATTTGTATGAAGACCAACCGTGTCACTTTACTTTGACGTCCGAAGGCAATAACGGTCGATCGCGGACAAAATGGCGGCGTGGGAAGCTGTCTTTTTTGCTGCTTTTAAAATTTGATAAGCAAAGCACATCCTTGGGCGACATCTAGGTAAATATATATATATATATATATATCTTCTAATCTTTATATATAAAAGACTTTCTTTGTGTTAGTTACACTATTTATAACTCAATAACGGCTGAACCGATTTATCTGAAAATTGGTGGGGAGGTAGCTTAGAACCAGGAGACGGACATAGGATATTTATTATCCCGGGACAATTGACAATGCCCGGAAACACGGATGAAACCGCGGGGAGCCACTTGTAGTCTATAAAATATACCCTTTACCTAATAGTTTGGAAACTAAATAATGATTCATTAACGTAGTTAATATTAACGCATACATATACAGTAAAAGGTTAAAAAGGGAGAGAATAATATAGTAGGGAACCACTCAAGTCGCCCATCGTATATTAATGGGGAAGAATGTAAATATGAAATTAATAATTCAACAAGTAAGGCGGTAGTTTGTAAACACAAAAGACGACACTTTGACATCGTAATAAGCACTATTCCACCGTTTCTGTAGGCATACGTTATTCCAATGAAAATATATTCAAAGTGAAATAAATCGATATTTGTAATTTCACTTGGAGAATAATATTACTGGTGGTGTATCAATCAGAATGCATCTATATATATAAAAGAAAGTCGTGTTAGTGACACTATTTATTACTCAAGAACGGCTGAATATTGGTGAGGAGCTTAGAACCAGGAGACGGACATAGGATACTTTTAATCCCGGGAAAATTGAAAATCCCGGGAAGGCGGGTGAAACCGCGGGTAGTAGTGCGCCACTAGTGCGTGATAAGAAAACGCGCTTGTTTTTCGCAAAGAAACACCTACTTAATATCTACTGAACGGCATTACCAAACAATAAGGGACGAAATATTAGCACCAACGAAGCCAAGAGAGATAAGACATTTTAACCCATGGAAACGACTGAATAAATCCAAAAAATAAATTAATTTGTAGGTATTCCTAGATTTTTTTCCAGACATGTCCAATCAGATTCCAAACTAAGTAGAGCAGTACTTTTAAAAAGACGCATTATGCGTCGCATACCTAAAAATATTTCATTTTCTTTAGTGGTAAGTATTTGAACTCGGTTTCAAAGTGGAGTCCCTAACAACAATGCCAAACGATCAACCAAAATAATTTAAAGAAAAAATGCCTCGCATTTCTGGATTCCGATTTATATTAAAGATTATCAGTAACTTAAGGACGTTTGAAATACAAAATGTTGTTAATTAAAATCACTTCCATGAAAAGGTATCTTCGGAGGAAAAAGGCGCGTCTCCTGCGAACAAAATTATTAGGTTATGTTCATAAATTTAATGGCTTCGTATTTCAGAGTACCTATGTTAGAACATGCTTTTAAACAAAGTATCAATGATTGCTAGAAGAATGTATAAATTCTTTGTATATGTATATCAAGGTTAGGTAAGTACATAAAAACTGTTACCAATTTCATATTATTTATAAAATCTCACAAATTCAATTATAAAAAAAAATACAATAAAAAAGTTTCACAAAATTGTCTCTAACAGTTCGTAAAGGGAACAATTCATTGAGAAACACTTATGAATTTATTATCTGTCAAATAATCCGATAAAAATAGCCTTTGTGATATAAAGTTTTATTCAAATTGGTAATACTGGGAATACAATAATCTAATAAACCTTTTTTTCTGTCACACCTGACAGATCCAACTGAAAGTATTACATAGTACCTACTTTAATAACGCAGGCTTTAAGCATGTGAACATGGCTTTAAATCCTGCAGCACATTGATGATTGTGTAGTTAGCAACACAAGCTGAACAAGTCTTAACTAGGCCTCACCGTACTACTCTCCAGCCTTGGCTTGGAAACACACACAAAGTTGGACTCTTAGCATCTGCTGGTATACAGATACATTAAAACATAGTTTTTTTAGGCTTTATGGCAATAATGGTTATGGTATGGTACAAAATAATGAAAAATAAGGTCCCGATTAAAATGTTTAACAAACTTAACACAACTAAAAACTATTAACAAATTGCCTATAACCAGTGATTTTTTTCGTGTTTTCGTTTCAAACCTACAAGCCTAACTCAATACACCGTTCATAAGTAAAGTAAGTATCTATAAGTAAAGGCCTTTTTAAATACAAATATTTACCTTTATTTTTAAACTGTCATGTAGTCGTACGAAAACACAGTCATACGAATTAAAGGTTTTTAATATAAAATACTTCATTGAACTTTCAAGTTTTAACTTTCAAAGCACTAAACATAAGACTTTCGCAACTTTGAAGAGTTACTAATTCTGGATTAGTAAATGTCGAATATGTCAAAACTGACAGTTATTCGATACACGTGCATTACAGACCGTACTACACCCGGATAGACTGGATAAGCGCCAAGCAGCAAGGTTACCCGGATCGCCCGGGTCCGAGTCTACCTGTCGGAATGACACGGCTAATTGGAAAGGTAACCCATTCCTAATCTACCTATGTACCCATGCATTCCAATTGATTGCAGCTTTGTTTACGATTTGTATTAACTGGGTATCTAGATTTTAGTGCTTATAGTATTGATGGTTAGTAACTAAGTAGTGCTGAAGATGCGTAGTAAAATTTGGAGAGATGGGTATGAGTAGGTAATTGTAGTAAGAAAATAGTTTTGAATACTTAGCTTGGTAAAAAAAAAAATTGAGAACCTCCTCATAATTTAAGTCGGCTAATAAGGGGTGAATGCGGTTAGCAAAAATATACAAACGAAAGTATTGTTTAGTCAAAATTAACGCGATAATTAATTTAAATGATATCGCGCCTTACGCTGTACATTATTTTTGGGCCAAAACAACATAGGTGTATCGTTTCCCAAACATTCCTGTATATAAAATGTCCATCATATAAGACTATAGCTGACTAAAACTAGTTTCGCATTCAATTAAAATAGCGAAAGCATTTTTAAAAAGTTTGAAATTGAGAAACTTTCATTCGTCACGTAAAAAATTCAAAATGCGTCCAATGTTTTCCTAAAACGAAATGCTGTTCACAAGTTTAACTTCACTGGGGATCCCCTACGTCATTATAGGGTCGGAGTGGGGGTCGGAGTGGGGGTCGGGGGGGGGGGGGGGGTCGAGGCGCCGTGGAATTACCCTTTGTACAAGTTCGACTATTTGTATAACAACACTTGTAATTAACAAGACACAAAGTCGTACGTTTGTTTGTCACGAGTTACCGTCACCTCAAGGGGAACACGTTGAAAGTAAAAACATTTACCTACTTTAAAAGTGGTGTTTAAAAGTTAATTGGGTCGCCATATAGACAAATGAAGGAAATAAATGTAGTAATATACTCGTATATTCACTACCGCCCCAGCTTCGCATGGGTGCAATGCTTATACATCACATTAGAAACCTCCAAAACTGTCAGTGTTTCTCTAACATATTATTCTAACAAATTTAATTTAAATCGGTTCAGTAGTTTTTAACGATCTTAAAACATAAGATATAATGCAATATAAGATCTTATACTCATTTCTAACCGAGATATTTGTTTTTGTCATAGCTATACTACTACCCGCTCCAAAGTTAAACATATGAAAATGTATTTCTCTTTAATCCCAAGCTGCACACAGTAGGTAACAACCCGAGCAGACCCGAGGGCACACGAGCAACACCTGTTAAGATTGAATATTCTTGAAGGTCCCGATCGGCGTTATAACCACACTTTCACAGAGCAGACCATAGCCTTACTAAAGCATAGACAAGAACGTTTCTCGAAAAGATTGAGAATTGCAGCTATCAGTTAGGTACAAAATATCCTGGGACATATTTCAAAATAATCATGATGATGAGATGATTATCAGATGGCTGATATGGTACTGCGTTTACATAAAAACTTATATAGATATTTACATTCAGATACAAAGCAAACAGTCATGTAAACAATTGTTTGTTCTAATTGGGATTCAAACCCACGAGTGGCAGGTTGAAATTTAAGGTCTCTAACGAAAAAGCCATCCGGTCAGTTGGGTATACTGACCGGATGGCTTTTTGGTAGTTGCAGTATTTATTAGCCCTGAGCTAATAAAACACACAAATAAGTACTACAATTTATTATATTTAACTAGTGGCTCCCCGCGGTTTCACCCGCGTATCCGGGAGATCTCCCATTTAGTGGGATTAAAAGTAGCATATGTCCTTTCTCAGGCTCTGGACTATCTGTGTACCAAATTCTACGTATCTACTATAGGTAAAAGATTAGTGACAAAAAATAAATCGCTTTTTGTGCTAAGCATATAATACTGAACATGAAAAAAAAGTTAGTTCTTATTCCTAGGTCTATGGTCCCAACAGTTATTGAATGCAGCCGCTATATTGCGTTACGTGACTGCTATCCCGCAAGAGGATTTACACTTTCATTGGACTAATATTATCAAGGTTCGTACCTACTGATTAATGTTTGCAAAGTACTTTGTAAAATATTATTTTGTTATTTCAATAATAAGCTTTCGCTGCGTAGGTTCAGTGTAGTTCCCGTTCCCGTAGGAAGTCACTCCCTGATAATGTAGCTTTCCATTGGTGAAATAATTATTCAGATCGGTAGTACTTGCAGAGCCTATTCGTTACAAACAACCAAACTAAAATAAAATCTTTCCTCTTTAATATTAGTCTAGACTAGTCTCTTCCCGCGAGATCTTCAAATTTTTTAAGGGATAAAAGGCTATGTGTTATTCCAGAACATATTGTAAGTCTGTGCCAAATCCCGATCTCTTCAACAGTGTTGGCGTGAAAGCGTAAAAAACTACATCCGTACATTCTCACAAGCTTTCGCATTTATAATATTAGTAGGACTATAAATATGATACTCTTTAGTCTTTATATATCTCTAAACCCCTACTTAACCGTAGAGGTTTCATTACTACCTACATTAGACCGAATTTTGAGATAACCTGGGTCTTAAAGTATGCATGTCTGTGGTTAACTTTGTTGGCGCCTCTCTGACATCTTACCAAAGAAGGATTATAGATATAGATAGATAAACCATTTCTAAAAGATATGCTAACAGTATGTATGGTACTTGCTAGACCTATAAACTGAGGACATTCTTATGTAGAGCTTAATAGCACTTCGAATAAAAATCTACAAAAAGATCTAACTATAACGATGACACTGAAAGCCGTATGAAAAATATAATTAGCCGTGTCATACATACAACTAACAATAGCCAACCGTACAGTTTTATGCGCGGCGTAAACTATAGATTGAAAGTAAAAATAGTTACGTTCCGTTTACACAATTCCCCGATGTAAACGTCCGATTAAATTATATAGAGCTCTGCACATTCTGTCTGTATGTCATTAGGCATTCCACAATTTTCGCATCGAACCCTATTCTAATTTTACAAATATACAGAAACTGGCGGACCCGGCAGACTTCGTTCTGCCCACCAGGGCCACTTACTTACAGAGTCCAAATTGATGTATTAAAATAAAAACCTTCCCCATGATTCCGTAATTTGGTGAAAAACCGCATGAAAATCTGTTCAGTAGTTTTTGTTAGAGAGACAGAGGCGGCGGGGACTGTATTTTATATTTATAGATAATCAAACTATTTTGAATTTTATTCTTTCGTAAACTAGATCTAAAATTCAGTGTGCACTTTTGTGTAACATGAGTAGGTTATGAAATACGCCAAATGTTATTTCAAGAGGTGAGAAGATACGTAGGGAGAATAATATTTTGGATCCTTTCCGGTCTGTTGGTCTGTGAATAGTATAAACCTTTACCCTTACCTTTCCTGTTTGTGTAAACAAATATATATAAGAAGGTATAAACGTACTTTTGAATTTACCACTCAGAATTCTTATTTCTTTTAAACACACTGGATTGAACTGCGGCATTTCAATTAATATTATAAATACAACATACTAGATACTATCAACTGCATCACAAGAAATATAAGTAAGTATAATTTAAACTAAACACATTATCGTATACTTATACAATCATAAACAGATCCGTAATCAAACAGACATTAAGAAACCTTACCGTTTTTCAATATAATAATTTGCACTGTTTGTTTGTTTTTATGTAAATAGATACGTAAATCGGATATGTACTGAAAGGGCGGGCGGACGGGCGGCCGACTCGCTACCTAACCGCGCACTGCCGCAGCTTTCACCCGTGAGCTTTTATCTTAACACCTGACGATTAGAGCTTTATTTGCTGAACTTTATAAGTATAGTTTTGCGTTGTCTCAACAATTAATGTAACAGCAGTCTGATTGGATTTGCTTTTAGTGTAGGATTTACTTTTGGTGTTTGGTTTACGCAAAGGGTCAACCTTTACCCTTCTATCCTTGTTCTAGGAAGCACCAAAGTGAATTTAGGGAGTTTTATTTTGCTATTTAATATAGTATGTATGTAACTATGATAACTACTTATATTTTTTGTTTAAAATAACACATTTTCTAGTGTTTTATACATCTTTTACACACAAACAACACAAAAACTACTGAACAGATTTTCATGCGGTTTTCACCAAATTACGGAGTATTTCATGGGGAAGGTTTTGATGTATAATACAATTTGGACCCGGTAAGTGGCGCTGGTGGGCAGAACGAAGTCTGCCGGGCTCGCTGGTTAAATATAAATATTAGTAATATTAATTGTAGCTAAATGGTTTTTTCTTATATTTGGAAAGACAATAACCTACAGAGCATTGAATGCGGATACAATTACATACAGCTGGTATAATATTACCATAAAAGGCTGTAAAGTATTAGATTCCGGGTATTTTCGGACATTGCGACTCGGCCACTGTCCGGAACAGTTGGCGCTTATTTATGGGTAACATTACTAGTGCAATGTTTCAAAATAAAATTTTAAGTTAAATCTTAAAGAATATATCCATACCTAATATTATAAATGCGAAAGTAACTCTGTCTGTCTGTATCGGTTTCACGCTAAAACTACTGAACCGATTTAAATAAAATTTGGTACATAGATAGCCTGGAAACCTGAGAAAGGACTACTACTTTTATCCCGGGAAAATTAAAGATCCTCCGGGAACGCGGGTGAAACCGCGGGGAGCCACTAGTGATAATTAAATCCGAAAGTAACTCTGTCTGTTACGCTTTACCACCTACATCATAGTACCGATTTTGGTGAAACTTTGTACAGAAGTAGACTAGAGCTTGGGAAAGGACATAGGACCCCTTTTAACCGGGGAATCTTAAAGATCCCCTGGGAACACGGTAATTACGGGGAAACCAGGCCTACTATAATATTATAAATGCGAAAGTTTGTGATGTTTGTTACTCTTTTACACCAGAACGGCTGAAGGGATCGCGATGAAATATGGCACAGAGAATATATTCTAGAATAACACATAGGCTATCGGGGAACGCGACTGAAGCCGCGGGGAGCCACTAGTAAATTAAAAAGATTAAATTCAAATAAATACTTTTTGTCATATAAAGTCGCGGCGTAAACTTTATAATTACCTATAGACTAATCTCGATAGCTTTGAAAATGGTAAATAGGGAAAAAAATAGTAGTAGGATGAAACTCGTCTTTAAATGACGAGAATATTTAATAACAAAAATTAAAGAAAAAATAAATTACGGGCAATCTGAGGTCGCGTACTATTTTTTTTTGTTTCCAAAATTATCGACACTGGTCTACTAGATACACGTCATCATCATCAACAGCTCACATACGTCTCCACCGAGGAGCTCGAGCCTCCCCTAACATCGAGGGGGTTTAGGCCATAGTCCACCACGCGGGCCCAGTGCGGATTGGCGGACTTCACATGCCTTTAATTGTGACATCTCAGGCATGCAGGTTTCCTCAAGATGTTTTCCTTCACCGAAAGCCAGTGGTGTGAATCCGTACGTAAGTTTTTTATAAACTATATAGGTACGGGCCAGGGATTTGAACCGGCACCCTCATGATCATGAGTCGGTCCGTTCCAAAATGAGCCACCACGGCTTAGATACACGATATACAAGATATTTTTAGAATAAATATTTTGCTATTAAAAACTATAAAGTTTAGGTACTTGCCGCTTCACTGTGATTATGTTTGTAGGACAACTAGGACAAGTAGAACGCCATTTTATGACATCTCCGTATGCCAACGCGTTAATGTTTTACGAGCTTGTCTTTTGAAATTAAAACATTTATAGATGCTGACATAGCCCCTACATTTATGTACTTAGGGTATTATAATTAGAACAATTTAAAACATGATACAAAACTCTATATTCTTATTCTACATCCCAACTACCTAATATTTTTAATGGTTTCAAGCTTAAACAAGTTAACCAAATTAAAAAAATCTCTAATAGAAGTTACTTTATCAGGAAGTGATAATCTTAACCTAATCCTAACTAATACCTACTATAAATGCGAAAGTAACTCTGTCTGTCGGTCTGTCTGTCTCACTTTCACGTTAAAACTACTAAACCGATTAAAATGCAATTTGATACACAGATAGTCTAGAGCCTGAGAAAGGACATATCACATAGGTTACTTTATATCCCGGGAATATGGATGATCTCCCGGGTACGCGGGTGAAATCTCATTTAAATCGGTTTAGTAGTTTTAGCGTGAAAGTGAGACAGACAGACTTACTTTCGCATTTATAATATTACTATAGATACTACAAAATGAAAAACTAAAATACAATAACTCGTACCGGTGTTTTTATTTCATATAGAATATTCATTCGACTGCAGCGTAACGTTTTTATTATTTTTTCATTTCCCCGCTCTGTAGGTATTTATGATTTACAAAATGGCGATCGTATTCAATATTCATATGATATTTATTGTTTGGACAACAGCCGTATTGTTATTGTTTTCACTGTAAATGATAATTAATATTTTAACATCCGTTTTCCGCGAAAACATTAAAATGATTAATATTTCACAGCAGATAATTTTAAATTCAATCTTTAATAAACTAATATTAAGTATAAAGCTGAAGAGTTTGTTTGATTAAACGCGATAATTTCAGGAACTCTACGCTACCAATAGGAGTGAAGCATCAACGAAAAATGTTACAAAAATGGAGAACATTTCTTATGTGATGGAGACGAAGTTGCGCGGGTCACGTAGCCTATTAGATGTGTGATAAACATCAATACTAAGGCATTTAATTTCTTGACATTTTACCTCCTGGGAGTAGGTTTTATAAAATCGCTATTATCTTATACCTATATTAAATTCTCGTGTCACAATGTTAGTTACCATACTTGCCATACTCTTCCGAAACAACTTGACCAATATTTATGAAATTTTATATGCATATTCAGTAGGTCTGAGAAACGGCTACTACCTATTTGTGATCACTGGAACGGGATCTACGCTACTACCACGGGGCGTTATCTAGTTGTATATAATTCAAACATTACCAGTCCTACCAAACTACATAATTATTAGAATCCATACCCGTATCTTTGACTGAATGACCCGACCCGTTCGTAGCGTGACTTCGAATAGTGCACTGAACAAATAAACAATACGAATAACGATGTTGACAAACACAAAATCGATTATACTAATCCGATACATCGGATAACTCGAGATATCATCGCGAATATCATTAAGCGGTCAGAGACCATCCGATCCGGCAGTAAGCCTTCATTCGCACAAGAGTTTTTTAACGGATATTAAAAAAGCGTTTATATACAACAAATGCATTCCCATGAGCTTGTCTTGTAAAATTAAAACGTTTATAAATGCTGACATAGCCCGTACATTTATGTACTTAAAGCAATATAATTAGAACAATTTACAACTAACATCTATACTAATACCTACTAATAAATAACCCTACCAGGTTCCTTGTTATAAGTTCACACGACAGCGTTTTTAAAACACGACGCTTTTTTATCGAGCAGAGTTGCATTTTCAACTTAGGGCGTTGGAAATAGGGCATATTATGGTACTTGGAAATGCATTTGTTGTGTCGAGCGCTTTTTTAACGTCTGTTAAAATTTCTCGTGCGGATGAGACCTAAAAGCAGTCAGAGACCATCCGACAGTAGTAACAATGTCTATGTCAAATGGAAGCATAAACGCAACGCATCAATTGACGTTTCAAGGGCGGAGCTGACGACCTCGCTTGGAAATAATCGATGCCACAAACAAATCGAACGATATTAATGTGACGTTTTTATGCGATAATCGATAATTGTCTCGGGATCGATTGAGTTTTGTAAACAATGACTGATTTGTTGTTCCGTAGGTACCTATGTTAAATTGCATTATGGCCTAAGCCTTTGTTTAGGAAGGCTCATGTTCGCCTTAGATATGAGCAGATGATGATGGAGGCTCTCGTAGGGGACCTTGGGGTTCACTGAATCATGGGTCAGAGCGGATCGATTGCTATAGTTTCGTATGTATTGCACGCACACACGTAAGCGCGTGCGACGTTGCCCCTCTGTCATCCCTCCGTTCGCCAAACTAGTGAGCCACGCAGCATCGAAGCAGGAAGTTGCGTCGCGAGCGCTCCGTCAGTAGGTAAGTCCGAAAGTATTTTATTTCGTCTTTTTCTAAAATGTATAGTGGTCCACAGAATTGGTTCTGGGTTATTTGGATTTCATGTAGATATTGTCTAATGTATTAAAATTCATGTGAATGGTCTATCTTTGTAACAAACTATTGCTTTAATATAATTTTTTTTATTTCGTATATTATACATGGATGGGGAACAGCGAATCAACATGGTTTGGGTTTCAGTGGATCACGATCCACTGTGACCCACAAAATTATGAAGTTATGCTAATATTCCTTTCTTTTTAGATAAAATGCCTCGAAACAGGGTTCGTAAGACCACCATAGGGCTCCATAGTGAGGCCGATATGCGAGCTGCCTTACAATTGATATCCTGTCGACGGGTGATCTTCTGGCGTATGTCACTCACCTTTGGGGTGAGGCGATGGACAGGCATGGGGAGTCGATGGCTATTAGTCTCGATATCTCCAAAGCCTTCGATAGGGTCTGGCATCGTGCGCTACTTTGCAAGCTTCCGGCCTACGGCTTGCCGCCTCGATTGTGCAACTGGGTTGCCAGCTTTCTGCATGGGCGCCGTATCCGTGTCCTCTGTGACGGCCAGTCGTCGAGGTTCCTCGAGGTGAATGCTGGTGTGCCTCAGGGGTCCGTGTTGTCGCCCACGCTTTTTCTTCTCCTGAACAAGGTGAGAAGGTTTTTCACGCCGGAGCAGTTGTGTCTGTTATACAAGACTCAGGTTCGCTCCTGCGTGGAATACTGCTCTCACCTTTGGAATGGCTCCGCTCAGTACTTATTAGACGCCCTCGATAGGTTGCAGCGGCGTGCTGTCCTTATCATAGGGGACCCTGAGGCCACTAAGACTCTTGAGTCACTGCAATTACGCAGAGACGTGGCCTCAATGGCTGTCTTCTACCGCATTTATCACGGTGAGTGCTCCGAAGAGCTCTTCCAACTAATCCCACCCTCCCCTTTCCTATCCCGAACTACACGTGCTGGGTTAAGGTGCCACTCATATACGGTAGAACAGATACCGTCACGCACCAAACGGTTCGGCGCCTCCTATCTGTGCCGTTCTATTAAGATGTGGAACTCCCTACCAGTCCACGTGTTTCCCTCCACTTATGATCCTGGGTCCTTTAAGCGGGGCGTGAAAAATCTGTTCTCTAGGCCGTCAAGGTGAGGGCCATCATGCCACATTGCTATGCCGGCGTGGGATGATGGCCACCAGTAAGTGACTCCACTGACTGCTTTCCATCAGGCAGCGTGGGGTCAATTTGTGCGGCAATTAATTAAAAAAAAAAATAAAAAAAAAAAAAAAGGTACCTGTAGTAATTTTGAGACTTATTATTGTTTATAAAACTTCTGCTTTCTTATGAAAGAGAAAAAATGATCATTTTTTTAAGCTAAGAACTATTTAACACTAGTGGCTCCCCGCGGTTTCACCCGCGTTCCCGGGATAAAAAGTAGCCTATGTGTTATTCCAGAACATATTCTAGCTCTGTGCCAAATTTCAAGCAGATCCCTTCAGCCGTTGGAGCGTGAAAGAGTAACAAACATCCATACATACAAACTTTCGCATTTATAATATTAGTAGGATTAACGTTTGAGTGTAACAGAAGTACAAAATAAATGTTCCTATATAAATGATTCTAGTATATTGTAAAACATGAAAAGACCGTGATTTGAAAAGTTTGTGATTAGTAATAAAGCGATCTCGTAAACTAAACTGTATTGCAATAAGTGGAGGAGCTAAATAAATATATTTTTATTCTTTCTTTCTTGTTTTGATACATTTTATATCCTCATGATTCAATGAACCCCATGCGATTCATAGTACCCAACACACTGATCCATTGTTACTCATTCATGGGTTACAGTGAATCACTTTCCATTTTTTTTAAAAAGAGCATTTTTTGTTGTTTCTTATGGAGTTGCAGTCTTTTAACCCATTGATTAACATAATTAAATAAATGCACTAAAGTTTTATCGAAAAACAATCTACTGACAAGTTAAGATGTGGCTGTAACGTCACTTACAAAAAAAAATGCTCCACTGTACCCCATGCTACCCTACTCGGTGGTGGATGAGCAGATGATGATGAGGTTAAATTCATTACTACCAAAATAACTGTAAACCTTTAAAACTAAAATATTTTTTATTGAATTATAAAAGTTGGTTTTCAAAAGAGTAATTACTTAGTTTATTGCCGGCTCTTCTTAGCAAAAGCAACTTTCAGAAACGAGCATTAGAATGAATGTTCATAAGAGCTTGAAATTTATATTTAATATATTATAATATATAATAATGATATTTAATAGAATATTTGAACAAAACTATTCTGAATTTAATTTAATACAATATAAGTTTTTTTTAAGGCTTTGATAATTATGAAATAATGCCTATAAATGATCAAGAATATAAACATTTCAATAATATATATAGAAGCTTTACTTAGCAATTATGTAATTTGGCTCCGAAAATGTCATATTACCGTTTATTAATAAAAAGCTATATTTAGCTGAATGATTAAATATGATATTTTTAGCATTATACCACTGGTAATTGTTTTCCTTCTATCCAAAGGGCATCTGGTGGAGATCGCTTTAATGATACCGGCTCTTTGATTGTTATCACATTTTTTTGTGACAGTTAGGACAGTCTGATACTGTGTTTATCCCATACTTTCTGAACGCAATTAAGAATATTTTTAATTGTTAATTCTGTATGTACCAAGTCTTTGTATTATGCATTAAATAAAAAGCTTCGATTTACCCTTTTTATAGACTGGAATACACCATTTAAACACATAATGCAACGGTAAATAAACTAACTGGAGACATAATTTTAGCTTTCCATAAAAGGTTGTATAAATTAGATACCCACCATCATAATTATATTTAAAGGAGTAGATGGACGGTGTATCTAATAATAGTACCTACAGATAGGCTCTTCAAGTACCTACCTACAGAACTTTAACTACGAAAAGATGTTTTGTACTTAAACAAAAAAGATCTTATTTTATGACCATAAAATCTATATAAATAAAAGACAGTCGTGTTAGTTACACTACTTATAACTCAAGAACGGCTGAACCGATTTGGCTAATAAATTGGTGGTGAGGTAGCTTAAAACCAGGAGACGGACATAGGATACTTTTATCCCGGGAAAATTAAAGATCGCAGGGAACGCGGGTGAAACCGTGGGGAGGCACTAGTGAAATATAAAGAATCGTTTTGAATGACGGCATAGTTTGCTTTCAGCAGGGGCAGGGCCAGACGGGGGCAGTTGGTCAGGATGTGGGCACGGCAGCGGCAGTCATCCGCTTCCTGCTCGCGTCAAACACTGATTTACTTTTTCATGTTATGGATGGAAAGCTAATGCGCTACTGAGTTATGAAGGTGTTCTAACGGATACCTGTCTGGAATATTGGACACTGATATAGATAGCATTAGGTAGTTGTAATCTAACGTTAGTACCTACGTTTATTTAAATTTACAATCTACACTTCTACACTAATATTATAAAGAGGAAAGATTTGTATTTTTGTATGTAACGAATAAACTCAAAAAGTAGATACTGGACCGATTTTAATAATTATTTTTTCATTAGAAAGCTACATTATCACTGAGTAACATAGACTATATTTTATCCCTGTATTCCCACGGGAACGGGAACTTCGCGGGTAAAACCGTGCGGAGGCAGCTAGTTAAATACATAGAGGAAAGATTTGTTTTTTATTTGTGGCCGAAACTACTGAACCTATTTGAACAAATAGGGAGTAAAATTCACCAACATTTTCAGAGAGAATAAAATAGGCCTTATTTTATTCCCGTATTCTAACTAGAACAAGAAGTACGCAGGTGAAACAGCTAAGCGGAAGCATGTAGTAGAAGTAATTTTGAACCGGCACCTTCAAGATCGTGAGTCGGTGCGTTCCTAGCTGAGCCACAACAGCTTTTAGTGCAAAAACATTATTTTATTTCATTGTCACCTTTTCTCACCAAAATATCTGTAGATTCGACTTACGTTCTATGTTTTTTGTATGTTCTTTCTTCATCTTTTCTTAGGAAAATATCTGTAGATTCGACTTACATTATATGATCTATGGCCTAGACTGAGTTAATATAAAGATTTTGAACTCAACCATTACATATTTTCATAAAAGCACACTCTGCTAGTCAGAGCTGTAATTAATTAAGTGTATTCACGTGTGGAATCACGTACAATTAGCTAGAATATAAATTATCTTCACTGCCAGTTAGTTTATGAGCCGGCTGCCGTACGTAGGAGCGGCTTTGTATTACATTTTGGTTAATATCATTCTATTTTTACCACTAGAAAGCCGAAAATGTCATAAAACTAAATAAAATATTAATTAGTTAGCTTCCGCCGCGCGGTTTTATCCGCGTGGTTTCCGTTCCCGTAGGAATCTACACTAATAGGTATTATAAAGAGGAAAGATTTGTATTTTTGTATGTAACGAATAAACTCAAAAAGTACTGGACCGATTTTAATACTTCTTTTTTCATCAGAAAGCTACATTATCACTGAGTATATTTTATCCCTGTATTCCCACGGAAACGGGAAATATGCGGGTAAAACCGCGCGGAGGCGGCTAGTACGGGTATAATGCAGCAACGTATTGATATGATGTCCCATTCTAGGGTGGGATTTGAACCTGCAACTTCGACTATGCCCTGTCTGCAATTTAGTTTAAGAAAATATAAACATATGTTTTATGAGAATAATTACGATCAGCGATAAAATACGTTAAGCTTTAATAAAGCTTAAGGCGTGTTATATATTCACACTCATACTATAAAGGCGAAAGTTTGTGAGTGTGTACCTATGTTTGTTACATCTTCACTTATAAACAGCTAGAGCGATTTTAATAAAAATTGATTTAGAGTTAACTGACACCCTGGATTAACAAATAGGGTACTATTTATCCCGGAAAAATTGAAGATCCCCGAGAACGCGGATGAAACCGCGGGGAGCCACGAGTGTTCTATATGTTTGTCTAACATAACTCCATAAACGGAGTACTTCATAAATTAAAATCGTGTGACACGCACAATGTTTGAGAAGATTTATAGGGTGATAAATTCACAAGGTTTGTATCCAAAAATTAATTATTTGTCACGTTTTGTTTAAAAGATTTTTAACTTTTATATTATACTAGCTGCCTCCCCGCGGTTTTACCCGCGTAGTACCCGTTCCCGTGGGAATACAGGGATAAAATATAGCCTATGTTACTCGGGGATAATGTAGCTTTCCAAAGGTGAAAGAATTTTTGAAATCGGTCCAGTAGTTTCGGAGCCTATTCATTACAAACAAACAAACAAACAAACAAACAAACAAACAAACAAACAAACAAATCTTTCCTCTTTATAATATTAGTATAGACGAGCTGACGCCGCGCGGTTTCATCCACGTAGTTCTTTTCCCCGTGGGAATACGAAGATAAAATATAGCCTTTATCACTCCCTGATAATGTTACTTTTCATTGGTGAAAGAATGATTCAGATCGTTTTTGTAAAACTAGAGTATAGACTACTAAAAAGCTAACTAAATTATTCAAAAGCCTAACTAAAGCATAACACATTTCCCTAAATATACTAGAAACTACATAAATTAGTATGTTTTTGAGAACTACCCACACACATAACATTCGAAGAACCTCTCCGGTTAACAATGTCTATTTACGTATAAATAACACATTTCGTTACTATATGTATATATACGGCTAATATGTTTATGTCTGAGCGTTCAAAAACAGTTAACATTATGAGCACTCCAGAGCTTTTCGTGGAATTTCTCTACTGAAACGTTTCAGTTCTTTTTACCACAATGGCGACTATACACCAATTTAGTTGTGTATAATAAAACCGAAGTTTACTTCCTATTCTTAAATGTCAGTGAATATCAAGGGCAGATTGGCGCCCAACGTGGGGCCGGCATTTTTATTATGAATTCAAAAGGCCATCCCATCGTGCATGTAACCAATAGAGTAGAACTGTTAACAGTTTTGTTAGAAAACAAAATACGCCAACACGCTGCGCTGGCCCCTGTGTTCTGATTGGCCGACTCAAGGTCAAGTGTTGCACTAGACGTACACACAGGTCTCTTATTGGTCGGGTACTGTTTTAGTTCGAGCGTGGCTTGTTAGTTATACGTGACAAATCATTGATGCGTTGCTAAACAAATGGCTCACTATTGCTACTCTATTGGTTACATGCTCGATGGGCCATCCCAACAAAACACTTTATGCCGTATCTATATTTAATTAGATGTCGGTTCACATACCACATTCGTACGTCAAAGGAATATCACGATGATTGGGTTACGCGGGTATTACGGGACACGTCCGGAAAATTTTACATTTTAACTTTATGCTGTTGATGGAGGGGGTCGCAGCAATTTATTTTTGCATCTATACAACAAACAATATGTTTTGACGTTTAAAAAAATATTATCTCCGTACATTGAATGTCTATCTGCACTATAAAAATGTACATTTCCAATGGTTTACCGCATAGGTATAACACTGTTAATAAAATTGTGAATGCTGTGTTCGCCTGTAATTGGCATAGGCATCAGTACTAAGAATTTGCAATGTGCTGTTGGCGTTCCATATCTACACTTCTATACTAATATTATAAAGAGGAAAGATTTGTTTGTTTGTTTGTTTGTAATAAATAGGCTCCGAAACTACTGGACCGATTTCAAAAATTCTTTCACCTTTGGAAAGCTACATTATCCCCGAGTAACATAAGCTGTATTTTATCCCTGTATTCCCACGGGAACGGGAACTACGCGGGTAAAACCGCGGGGAGGCAGCTAGTATATTATAAAGAGGAAAGATTTGTATTTTTGTATGTAACGAATAAATTCAAAAAGTACTGGACCGATTTTAATAATTCTTTTTTCATTAGAAAGCTACATTATCACTGAGTAACATAGGCTATATTTTAACCCTGTATTCCCACGGGAACGGGAACTACGCGAGTAAAACCGCGCGGAGGCAGCTAGTATCTCATATTTATCTTTAATTGTCTCGGGATAAAAGTAGTCTTTGTGCTAATCCAAGTTATAAACTCCACGTTCGAAATTTCATTCATTTACGTTCAGTAGTTTTTGCATGAAAGAGAAACAGACATTTATACTGAGAAACTTTCACATAATTAATATACATCGAATTGGAAATCCATTTACCCTATATGTTACGAAGTCTATTGAACTATTACATGTGTTTAAATATGTACAGCAGTGGCGTAGCGTGCCTTGGCGAGGCGCCGTATAAAAATTGGTTGGGGCCCTTATGAAGGGTAAAGATTTCACACACGGGGCAGACGGGATTTCGCATTTTCATATACGGGGCCCCAATGGGGCCCCCGGCCCACTGGGGCCGTATAATTGATACGGCAGATACGGCGGTAGCTACGCCCCTGATGTACAGTAAAGGGTAATTGTTAATTAATATAATTTGTGTAAAAATATTCAGTCCTTTTGTTTCTACTTCCAAAATTTAGTTATTTACGGATTTCAATTCAGTTCAAAAATTTTTCATGACAATTTCCGCCATCTTCCAGTACATCTTCCTAATTTGTACACTGCAAACGCGTTGATTACAGGCATTACGTCATTAGCCTACTAGTAATATACTGCGACATGACACGACACGACTGACAGATACTACACGCCTTTATAGGGTTCCGTAGTAAACTATGAACCCTTATAGTATCGCCATGTCCGTCCGTAGCTCAGAGACGCTTGATACTACTGTAATTTTGTACAGAGCTGTAATTTGATAAGGTGGTACATATTAACACCACCGACAAAGTTGAAACATAAAATAAAATAATTTTCTTTGAGTCCCTCCCATGCTCGTAAAACAAGGTAATTTTTTTTTCATCATTGCTAAGCTTTAAAGCTGTAATTTTAGTTGGAGCCATGCATGAAGATGGTTTATGCTACCTATTGCTAATTTTAACCATAAAAACTAAAATACACTATATAATATTCGACCGGAGTAATGACCTAACAAACAGTGCTAAAAGCTTCCTGCGCCGCGGGCACTGTCAACATTGCCCGCCACCCGGACAGCGCTGATAATAATATGTAATCTGACACAACTCCACCCTCAAAGAGATTATTCAGAATAATAAGGTCGTGGAATTTAACATGAAGGTGGATTTCTGTGAAATGAAAAGACTTTTGATGAAATAAAAATAAAGAGTATTTTCAATAAGGTAATATTGTGATTTCTAGATATGGTGAGGACGGACTATACGTTAAGAAATTTTATTAGATACATATAGATCTGCGAGTACCTGCTACGCGAGTCAAACTTCACTTAGGCTTTTTAATTGGCCAAAAACCATACCAAATCATAAGCCTAATTTAAACCATAGCTTAATAGAAATATAAGGTGCTACGTCATAAAGTATTTTCAAACTAAGTAGGAAGATATAAAAGTGATTTAAGATATGAAATAGGTATAGTTTTAATTTCGCGTGACTATTATTTAAGTAGGTGCTTAATAACATGATATCAGAGAAAATTATGTATCTTACTTACAAATCAAATCATACCTACGTAATTATGTTTGGATGCATTGACTTTCTAATTGTCTTCACTTAACTAAGTCTATCTTCGCGATATAATCTAGTAAACAATAATGATTGATTATATGGGTGTCTGTGACACACAATCGACCTTTCGGACGAATTGAAAGATCTACAAATACTATACCTACAGTAATAACAGTAGGACACCTTCTGAAATTTGGGGCACAATTTGATTAATGAACCTCAAAATGACATGGTTTTGTACTACATACCTTGTTCAGCCTATCAACGACCTTTAAATGAAAGTTTTCAGGCTGTAATAAAGACATACTGCTATTTATTTACTGATAAATATTATCAATTCTGAGGCATAGTGAAATACCTAGCAATGAATAAAATTTATTGTTTACAAAATGTAAATAGCTTACAATTAAAAAAACTCACTGCCCACCTAATATTTATATAGCTATTTTTATTTGATAAATAACTAAAATTCACGATCTATGATGAAATTTAAACATGTTTTATATTTGAAACTGTGATACCTACGTACTTTTGTGCCTACTAATGCTTGAGCCTTTCACAATTTGATTAGCAAAAGCACTGATACACATCTCCATGCGACCAAGTTATTACAGGTACCTTATTTTTATACGTAATAATTTTGCAAATACATAGCAGACGTGTGTAAATTATTACGTCGATGTATACAAGCCTCAAATTCATTTATTATTACATCTTAGAACCAAGGTAGCTTTAGTTATATTGTCTCAATTAGTTATTATATATTATTTTAATATTTGGAAGTAAATAGATCACAATAAACTCACCTAATCTGGTCCTAAGCTGTAGGTATTTTAAACAAAATACTATACGGTGTATCCACCTGAAGATCTGACCGAATCCTAGCCTCCTGGATCTCTTCGGCACCGCATCTGTAAAATAAGCTGACTGTATTTTATTTATTTCAAAGATGTGGTTTAAAAGTGTGCCTACCTTTCTAATGTGGCTCATTTAAGAATATTTAATTTTAAACGCTGCTTTTCAGACTTTTGTAACTTTGGTAGTTAGATACTACCATAATAATAACATGTGTCCTTTAAGAAGTTAAGAATGTTTTGATAATAATAATTACTGTGCACTAGCTAGGTATCTTATCATTCTAAGACTTACCACAAACCATAAGATATAAAATGATTAATTAGTTAAGTGTAATTAATAAGTAAATACCTACCTACTTGTTACAAATTGCTATAGATACTTCCTATTTAGTCAATCTTAACTAATACCTATTATAAATGGGAAAATAACTCTGTGTCTGTCTGACGCTAAAGCTACTGAACCGATTTTAATTAAAATTTGGTACATAAATAAATAGAGCCTGCGAAAGGACATAGGCTACTTTTTACTCCGGGTAAATGGAAGATCTCCCGGGTGCGCGGGTAAAACCGCGGGGAGCCAATCAAAACTTTCGCATTTATAATATTAGATAGGTACCTACTTAATTAGATCATTTTGTTTAATTTTTCACCAGCTTAGGAACCTATTTCTATCTAGGTTAGCGATCATAGTGCAAGTGCCAGAATATCGGGAAACTATGAAACTTATCTATACCTGTGACGAACATTGTTACCATAGTTACTATTAAAACATAACTGTCAAATTTTCTCTTTTTTCTGAATAAAATATATTGTATACTAAAACATAAAGTTGTGCTATTTAATTCGGGTTCCCAACATCTGGCGACCGTTAATATGGAATTATTATTCAGCGATAATGCCACTAATTTCAGAGGCTTAGATAATTCCTTTGGAGCCCTAGATTGGGACGAAATTCAACGTTTTAGCTCGATCACAAGAATAAAGTGGAACTTCCTACCACCGGCAGCTCCTTGGTGGGGAGGGTTCTATGAAAGACTTATTGGATTTCTGAAACAAATCCTTCGCAGGATTTTAGGAAGGGCCTCACTTACTTTGGTTGAATTACAAACGGTGCTCTGCGACTGCGAAGCGGTTATCAATAGTAGGCCCTTAACCTACGTAAGCAACGAAAAGGAACTGCGACCATTGACTCCATCAATGTTCATTCAGCCACTGACGTCCCACCACACAGACGATCTCGATGCAGTCGACGGAAAAGCTTTAAATATGAGAAATCGATACTGTCAACATTTGCGAGAGGATCTAAGAAGACGCTTCAGGGATGAGTATGTTAGCTCGTTGATACAAAGGCGCAACAACATCGACCATGTGCCACTCCAAATTGGAGATGTTGTTTTGTTAGAAACTGAAGACAAGCGCGTGTCGTGGCCTTTAGCGGTCGTCGAGAAGGTTAGTGCCGGTGCCGATGGTGTTGCTAGGGTGGCCCAAATACGAACTTCAGGAGGTTCCAAGGTTAGGCCTGTACAGCGACTTTTCCCTTTAGAGCTGCGTGATGGACTTGACTCAATTGACAAAGAACGTGTGACTCAAACGACAGAACATGACGCCACTGATGACATGCGACCGATACGAGCCAAGAGGTTGCCACAGCACCTTTTTGATTACGTTGTTAATTTGAAATAATAGCCTCCCGGTTTTTTTCCGTCGGGAGTGTGACGAACATTGTTACCATAGTTACTATTAAAACATAACTGTCAAATTTTCTCTCTTTTCTGAATAAAATATATTGTATACTAAAACATAAAGTTGTGCTAATTAATTCGGGTTCCCAACAATACCTATATCCAGTAAATGATCGTTTTGAACCAACATAGAAGGTCATCGAGTGACTGACCGATACATAGACGGGCAGCGCTCGACTTTACAAACACCGTTTTTTTCACAACTTTTTTATAGATAACGAGACCTGGCTAGTGCTGGTACCTACTTATTAATAGTTTACTAGCGACCCGCCCCGGCTTGGCACGGGTGCAATGCTTATACATCACATTAAAAACCTCAAAAATTGACAGTGTTTCTCTGACATATTATGCATGTATTGTATATAAAATCTTTCCTCTTGAATCACTCTATCTATTAAAAAAACACATCAAAATTCGTTGCGTATTTTTAAAGATTTAAGAAGACATTGGGACAGACAGCGGAAAGCGACTTTGTTTTATAATATGTAGTGATGTAATGTTAATAATAATATCGTTGCTTCATAGTCGTACAAGGAAATTTAAGACCGCACGTACCTTTGCCCTGAATCATAGTAAGTTAAGGAAGGAAATAGATACTTAATAGTCGTTTATTCGTACAATAGGCTGCTACTATAAATGTAATTACTCATTCCGACAACTGATTTTACCTACTGTCTAAAAAGATAAATAATTTTCGTAAATACCTACTTGTGTCATATTATCTTGCTTTTTTTAAAACGTCAATAAGTATCACAATCTCGATATTAAATGTATATCTTATTGATTTGTTGAAACATCCTAGTTTACTTGGTTAATAACTTACTAATATTATAAAGGCGAAAGTTTGTGAGTATGTTTGTTACTTCTTCACGTCTAAACGGCTGAAGCGATTTTAATAAAAAATTGGTACCTATGGACTTAGCTGCCACCCTGGATAAACCAATGCTACTATTATACCGGGAAAATTAGAATAGAGAATTACCCGGGAGATACCCGGGAACGTGGGAAGCTACTAGTAAATCATAAACTTTAAAGACGTTTCCGCTAGAATTGAATTCTAACGATTCTAGGTAAGTACACAGTTACGGGAACTTTCCTAATGCAGTAATAGGCTATTGAGTCCAAGATTTGCTTGTTTATATTATTATTACAATATAAGTGTCCCATCAACTGATAGCACTATCATTATTACAGTGATATACCTACGTTACGAGCAGTTTGAAATGAATCAGTGTGTTGAAATGAAGCAATGGTTTAATTTTGTCTTATTAAATAAAGTACCTACATAGGTACCTACCTACGTTTTTATTTACCTACCTACATAATGCAAGTACCTACATAATTGATTCAGGCGTGAAGATGGAAATCTCTTATGAAATTATACCTACAATTATTTTTTTAAGTAGTTAGGTAATATAACTTTTTTTTTTTATTCGTTCCTTGCAGAACAGGCTAGGGTCAGAGACCATGCTGCCTAGTCATCAGTAAGTGTAGGTAATATAACTACATTACAAACAAACATTATATGTCAGATAGATGAATAACATAACAAAATGGTTTTTTAATCGAATATAGCTTTAATTTAGCCAACCAAGGGACTTTAAAAGACAGTATGGAATTAATTTAATAAAGCTTTAGGTACCTATTATTAAAAGATAGGATGTAACTTCTAACTTAAGACCCCCGCTGACCATCTCAAATTTCCCAAACAATATTTTCAGATACGAATTAAGGATTATTTCGTGATTCACTTACCTCTTCGTCCGAGATTTTCGTAGTCGTACTTGTATGGTGTTCTTTTACCGAAAAACATAATTACATTTCCACTAGTAACGCTCACAACACTCACAGATAGTGTTCAAGTTAGTAAACAAATACACTGACATTATGAGCGGCGCAAGACCCACGCTTGCCGCCTTATCGATAATTCGTTCAGAAATTTATACAATCCACTAGCTGCTGCCCGCGTGGATTTTTTTTAAGGGACTTGAAGGTGTTAGCCTCTGATGGCTGTTACACCTTTACGTTGGCAATCGGTGAGCGCTGAGTGCTCTCAACCGTAGTAGATTTAGCCGCGTGGAATACATATACTTACATACAATGTAGTTACTTAGCGCTAAGGTTAACTTTAGTCCGCGACAGTCCTGGATTTATGTATTAGGCCGTATAGGCCGCGGCCTAGGGGCGGCATATTTCAGAGGACGGTCACTTGATTTCAGAGGATATACCTAACAAATAAAAAAAAAATAATACCAGTCGAATTGAGAACCTCCTCCTATTTTTTGAAGTCGTTAAATAAGTCAAACACGTCCAAAGGTTTTCTCATGGTTCTTCATAAGATATTATAGATGATTTTTGTGATATTTGATATCAAAGTAAAAAAAATAAAAAATTGCTACTTAGGTAAAAGGCCCGTAAAAAATTGTATATCTTGTTTATTTTATGTTTTTACGCTATTTCTTAGTGACCGATTCTAATTTAATTTAACTTTATGGCCTTATTTACTTTAAATGGAAAATTATTATTTTAGAAAGGTATGTAACTACATGGGCGGCGGAAATTAAGTAGCCTACACTCATACAAAATATAAATCCGGCACTAGACCGCGACTTCTTTTGCGTAGAAAGTTGGTATCTCACTGAGCTAACAGGGGCCCCTTCCCCCTCATGACTGCCCGCCGGCCTAGTACATCAAAAATGCGTGCGCAGTACTTGATCATTATTTTGCTGCGGTGTTATTTTAAAACTGCGATGTCTCTTAAGATATTTACATTTTAAGTCATTGTTTTGTGTTCTATATCCTACTAATATTATAAAGGCGAAAGTTTGTAAGTATGGATGCATGGATGTATGGATGTTTGTTACTCTTTCACGTAAAAACTACTGAATGGATTTGAATGAAATTTGGAATAAAGATAGCTTATAACCTGGATTAACATATAGGCTACTTTTTATCCCGGGAAAATGGAAGACCTCCCGGGTACGCGGGTGAAACCGCGGGGAGCCACTAGTGCATTGATAAAGGTCCCAATTATATTTTTTCTCATATATCTTCCATGTACAGACACCGATGCGTTACATTTTTAATATAGTTTCTATAGATTTAAATGCACATAATAAAAAAATCTCGGAGTTATTTTACTTTTTAGTACTTCTTTATTATAAGTTTATATTATGATTTATTGGGTAACTTACCTGTTATAAAAATAAAATACAACATATAAAAGTACATATTTATTTTATACCTTTTAAAATAGATGAGACGCAGGAGTATTAAACTTATGAAATCGCGTGCTTTAGGCACTGGAAACTCTGTAGGTATTTTAGGTTAGTTTATTCAGCTGCGATGTGATTCCAGAAATACCTATTTTGAATTCTATTACAAGTCATTAAGATTGATTTTAAAATGATAACCAAGCTTGTGGGGTAACAGTAAAATTTTGGTATTTGATATCAGTAGCAATAAAATAGAATAAAAATAATAATAAATAATACTTCGAGGTAACAGTGGGCAAGTTTGTCATTAATTGTGGAGTTGAGTTATTTTATTTGTCATTGAATGTGCACTAAAATATTGTTTTTAAAATTTATTACGAAAAGAGAAATCATAAAAATATTATGCTGAAATCTAAATTAAACTTCTAAGAATTTCCTTAAGGCAGTTAAATGAAAACTTACTTATAGAATTTAAAGTGAGATGCAAGCTTATTTTAGGTTCTAATGACTTATAAATAGGGGTTTAAATTAAATTAACTAATACTATTATTATTCAATAGTGGTACATGGTCTTCTGCGTCGGATTTCTCGCTATCACTCGTCACTGTGGAATAGAAAATTTACATTTTACTTCTATTCTACTAAAACATAAAATAAAAACCAAAACAATGGGTAGGTAATGGAAAAGAGGAAGGGTAGAAAATTATTAAGCTGAAAGAAAGATTAGCACTTGGTAAATTTATACATGCACAATACTGTGTTCTGACTTTTTACATGCGAAAACGGCAAAAAAAGACAACTTTCAAATACCATAGACGACAGAAAATTTCTGTATATTTTTGTTATAACCAATAATATTTGTTAACTTCGTCTGTCTAATTGCCGGCTCTTCTCAGCAAAAGCAACCTTCCGAACCGAGCATTAGAGTCGACGTTTCATAAGTGCCTGTGAAGGCCTAGTTGAATTAATAAATTTATTTCATTTCATTAAGACTTAGAACAGGAGGTATTAACACAGAAATTAACTCTACATCAAAATCATTTAATTAGTCTGGTATACTACTAGCACAGATAAATTAATAAATAATTGAAATAGTTTTTTATAATGAATCGATAAACTTTAATGTATTAGATTTATCGATAGTCTATGCTCGCAGGAGACCTGAGACAATGCACCATTTAAAATGTTCAAGTCAGAATCAGCAACACAAAGCAAAAGCGAAATATTTGGATGCTGATAAGCAATAATGTCTTAGTCCACAACAAGTCCAAAAAAAGATTTTGATATATTTTTATAATGCATCACGTATTTAACATTCTACAAAAGTGTTTCAAGTCATAAAAACATAAGAGTACTTAAAAAATGGATTTATATCATACAAAAAGTCGTAAATCATATACATCACATTATCTTAAGACGACATTTTCTCAAAACCAAGTTTTATTTTTGGGACATTTTTCACACACGGCCAATCTAATTCCAAACTAAGCAGAGCTTGTGATATGGTAAGCAGATACCTTATATACTACATGTACTACTTTTAAATACATAGTTTATGAGGGTTAACACATTATTGCTTATTAGCATCCATTCATAAAATAAAAAGCTACACACACAACACCAAATTGCTAATAAAAATTGTTACAATAGCTTCACTAACCTTAGCATCTTCCACTATACTGTAGCGTATTAAATTATATTTATATATAACTAGAAAATAAAAAATATATAAAGAATATGTGTTAGGTTTTAAAGGACTTCTATTTCACTTTTATCTCTATTTCCAATATTTCTTTATACATTAAAGTATATTAAATGTCATAGTACATTCTCAGTAACTAAAATTAAATAAAAAATAAATACTCCTTTTAGAATAGGCTACAAAACGGGTTTACACGGTGGCTTTCACAATCTATACTAATATTATAAATGCGAAAGTAACTCTGTCTGTCTCACTTTCACGCTAATACTAATGAACCGATTTAATTGAAATTTGGTACACAGATTGTCTAGACCCTGAGAAAGGACATAGACCACTTTTTATCCCGGAAAAACCCGCGGGGAATCACCAGTTATTATATTTACAATAAAACAAGTATTCGAAAATGTACATTCGCTTATATTTCACATAAAAATACACGTCTCGGTATTATACAGCTAGCTAGCTAGCTTGTAGCACAACAATGATATTAAATTAATATTTACATACTTAGCTAGTTGAATGCTACTCTTTATATAAAACACAACTATTGAGCGGTGCCCTTTGTAAGACCGACCTTTCAAATCATCAGTATAAGGACCAATAGCCTTTATGCTACACGAAATACACATTTTAGATATCCGCTCCACAAAACTGTAGCCTACTTTTAAATTGCTCAAGCGTCGCTAACTTATCCTACCTTTTTATACAAATTATTATAACATTTAGAAGAAGAAATAATGTTAAAAGACATTGCGGTAGCCGTGAAGTTAGTCGCAGCCAAAACCAGATACGATCCATTTTCAACTTTCATCATTTAACAATTGAGTCGAAAATAGAATAGAAGTTAGTATAAGAGAAGATGCATAGAGTACTTATTGCTAATATTATATTAAGTCTGTTCATTGTTGTATTTATCGATTAAGAATGCCATAGAAATATGAACAACGTTATAAGGACTAAATAAATAAATATCCGGGACATTTTTCACACACGGCCAATCTGATACAAAACTAAGCAGAGCTTGTGATATCGTAAACCAGCTGATATACTACATATACTACTTTTTAAATACATACTTATATAGATATTTACATCCAGACACAGAACAAACAGACATATTCATGCATACAAATGTTTGTCCTGGGTGGGATTCGAACCCACGACATGCTTGAGAGTCTGTCACTAACCACAAAGCCAACCGGGCTGTCAAAATATCATCGATATAGTGTGATACAGATGACTCTCTCAAGCTGTAAGGATCATTGTATGTCTTTCTTTAATGTCTAAACTCTGTACAATGAACGGCATAAAGTTTATTAATTTACAGGGAGATATCCTATTTTTTGGAGTCCATTTTCTTTCTCTCAGAAACATTAACAATTTGGTGGTACCTTCTTAGATTAATTTTTTACCTGGTAAAAGTCCCATTAATTCAGATAATTGCTATTTAGTTAGGTTATAAATATTTGCTAATGTTTTCTTCAGGAATTTATAATTGCGTTTTCTAATTTATTACCTAAACTACTTTTACTATTGTTATAAAACTTTAGGTAACAGTAGCGCCATCTAAAGGATAATTGTTTATATTTTATTTTAAATTGAACTTTATATGATAAAAATTAAGAGCGAAAATGATAAAACTAGTTCATAAGACATTTTAACATAAAAAGGAATCACTGATTTATTTAATTATCAAAATTTTCAACTGGTAAAGATCTTTTGATGCTGTTGGACGTACATTCATGATTTTGTTTAAAAAGATACTAAAACCTATTTGAAATAGAGTTTATTTTTGAACACATTAATATTCACAAGAATCCAGACTATCCATCACCATTTACTGAATATACTCTATATGCTTATACCGTGGCGTTGTTCGCCAAACGTTTCTCATCGACAAACTCAGACCCAACCACCTTTTCAACTAATACCACGGTAATATTAAATTACATGCACTATGCGACATATCTATCTATATATATAAAAGAAAGTCGTGTTAGTTACACTATTTATAACTCAAGAACGGCTGAATAGATTTGGCTGAAAATTGGTGGGGAGCTTAGAACCAGGAGAGGGACATAAGATACTTTTTATCCCGGGAACGCGGGAGAAACCGCGGGGAGCCACTATAATGTTTTCTAACGACAAAGAAAAATGAACTATATTTCTTGGAACATAAAATTCATTCACCTTTAAGATTAACTATAACGTATAATCTTGCCAACAAAAAGAGTTATTTTTCTATGTAGTTTATAAAATAGTGAATATGATTTTAATAGAGTCAGATAACTTAATATTACCGTTTTTTGAACCGTTTCAATAATGTACAGTGCATCTAATATCTTGCATTTGAGATACATGAACTTTAAGAATTATATTGGGACATTTTTTGCCACCGGATTGACAATGGTCGTAAATTCTTGCACTTTCTTGTCTTTTCAAGATTTGTCGAAAAATATGGACATATAAGATTTTATATACATTTTTACATCCGTCTTGCGTTTCGACAAATAGCGAATACAACCAAGGACCGTCAACCTCTTTGTTAACCTTTGGACAAAAAAAAAAAAAATTTTTTCCATCTCGCAAAGCTGGCAATGTTCATAAATCTCTACGAAATACAAAAGCAAGTGTTGCAAGCGTTTAATAAAAATGTAATTTACTTATAGAGCGACTACCGGGGTCCGATAAGCAGCAATCGGGTTCCTACCACCCATGTTGCATCTACGACCTGCGAAACACATCATTGCTTTATGTACCGCCAAAGTACCATCACCAAAATTTCTAATTCCCGATACAAACAATAAAAATGATTAAAACTGTCTGTAACATAACATCGTATCTTTTTAACGGATGTTCCAATAGTTAATTGTATTTTTTTCTGCCATTTAAACTGCTATTTACCGATCCGGTATTTTTAAAATTATATCTAGTCTTAGGTATAATTTCATAATATTAGTATACTGAGTATTATCTGATCTTGAATGTGTTAGAGAGAAAATTTGTGAAATGGGAGAAAACTTTAGATACACTTTCTTTAATTTTGGCTGTAGCTGTGAATCTAGTAAATTTAAATTTATTTTTAATCCTAACCATCCAAAACCCTTCCGTACAACCTTGGACCTTACCATGCTGTATTAAAGCACAAAAACACTTTTAACCCTCCAAAATACAACATGCTCCTAATATGGAACAAATCACATATAATTTTCTTCAACAATTTATGCAGTGGAAAGAATAGCTTCTCTTTTTCTCAAGTGACCTTTTGTGTAAGTAAGAGAGAGATAGGTGACGCGCTATTAGTTCAATTAAGCTGAAAAGGTGGTCTTATAACAAAATCTCACTCAATCAAGCACACACACACAAATACTAGCTTTGTAAGAATGCTCTTGGAACCTAATTTGAAACAGATTTCTTTATATAATTTGTATGCGGGCGCCGAAATCGGAATCAACTTTGAATCTGAGCTATTACTGGTGATGGATAGTGCAGAGCAAAAGTGAACTTTATCCCAACGACATACGGAAAAGAAAACATGTAGAGGTGCGAAGTGGGCGTGGCTTGTGTAATACATCACGACATAATTAAGCGTGTACTCTGAAACCTAATTTATTTTACTTCTAATATCGTATTTTGTTTATGTAGCTATTACATACTATATTTTGAGAGCTTTGTATAATAAATAAAATAGTCATAACTTTACACTTCACCCGCTAGCTTATTTCCAAACATTTAATAATATTAAAGGAAAATAAATCACATTGCTTTTACATGAGAATCATCTGTCAATTGGAGAATAATAAATAATAAATATCCTGGGACATTTTTCACACACGGCCAATCTGATTCCAAACTAAGCAGAGCTTGTGATATGGTAACCAGATAGCTGATATACTACTTTTAAATACATACTTATATAAATATTCACATCCAGATATTCACATAAGAATCATCTGTCAATTGGATTATGACAGTTGAACCTTATTACAAAGCAATAGAGTTTATTATTCCTTAATATTCTTAAACGTCAGTAAATAACAGCGGACAGAGTATGTAGTTTGTAACAATCCGAACGAACAATTTAAAAACTCGACTATTCTATTCCTTATTTAAAGTCAAACGACTAAATAGATAGTCTATCTCCCTCGCGACCACCGCAGTAAGATAAGAGGCTCTGAGACCGTTCAAGTATTACGTAAGTACTATCGGGGGACTAAGAAAAGACCCCCGAAATGACCCCCCTGAAGTCCTTTCTTTGCTTATTTTGAATAATATGGGAGGTAGGGGGGTCTAGATGATGATTACGTCATCGGTACTTATTTACTTTGTTACACATATGGCAACCCACACATTGTCTTTGCTTGAAAACGAATCGCATTTTCAGGGATTCCCAAAAATAATGCACTCGCTTAGAACAGTAATTGAAAATGTTTATGTAAGCATGAGGGGAGGGAGAAGCTTTGCTTACTTTTGCTATCAAGGGGAATGGGGAGGGTAAATAATTGTAATAAATCTGCTTTCGTAATACTTGAACGGCTCCCTCACACCAGAGTATATTAAGACACAAGCTTTGGCTTTTAAATAGTGAGACATTAACTAATAACCAGAAACATTGTTTACATCCGATTTTAAACTGAGTAGAACTCGTACAACGTTAATATACTACATTTAAATACATTACTTTTATTAATATTTACACCCATACACGGAAGAAACAAACACGTTTGTTCATTTCACAATTACAATTTCGTACATTAACCACTATTGCTATTTCGTCAATATTTTCCGTCCCGCTCGCACGGATGCATCGGCGCAAATCATTGATACTGGGTCTTTTATCATCAGCTCATATACGTCTCCGAGGAGGAGTTCGAACCTAACAATGAGCGTTATATGCTTGTGTTTTATTGTCGGTCTACTAAATTGAAACCCAAAAATATTTTTAGGCAGGTCATTGTACGAAATTCTTCCTGGCACGGCTGGACTTTAGCACAGTAGATTTTTTTAATTCGAAGGCAGAACAGTCAGCCCTCCTAATGGAAAGTGGTCACCGGCATCGTGAAGGACTCTTTTTACACCACATTTGAGAGACATGATAGTAAAAGATGGAGTTTAAGCCTGCGAGTTGTGTCGCTTGGCTCGAGGGGGGGGACGAGTTCGGTTCGTACCGTTTCTATCGTGGGAGGCCTGGGCGGGCTGGGCCGAGTTCCCCGCCTTCACCAGGGGAGAGGCCGAGATCCGAAACAAGTGGATCTTGAGATGGTCGCAGATCTCGAGGCAGATCTGACCGCAGTACCGCACTAGGTCCACGCATACCCATATCTGGAATATTTTTTGGTATTGTTAATGTTTGTTGAGTCAATTATGTCATAGTTTGAAGTTTTCGAAATATAAGTAAATTAAATAATTTTAAAATAAATTATAAAGTAATAATTTTAAAGTAAATTAATAAATTTAAATTTTTTTGTATTGGAGTATCTGCAACAAACATATATATTAAATACAGATCGTATTTAAGTTGTTAATATTTATATCCAGATCAAGGAAAAAAAAGATTATGGCTTAGAATCTCAATGTGTTATTAAAGTGTAAGTGTTTGTGACTTTGCAAAATGATTGTACATATATGTATGTTACTTCTTCACGTCTACACGGCTGGAGCTATTTTAATTAAATTTTGACATAGGGTTCTTTTCATCCCGGGAAAAATATTTTAAGATTCCAGGGAACGCGAATCAAACTGCGGGGCAGAACCTAGTTTTTATAACAATCATGTTATTAACTGACTAGCATTCCCTTTATAAAAACATAGAAATAACCTTAAAGAAATAAATTGAACAGTAGGTACATACCGTGCATAGCCACAGCACGTAGTACTCCGGTATGGCGTTGTTGAAGTACTGGTTGAGGAACAGCATCGCCGGCCCCAGCAGCGACCAGTCGTAGTAGTCCATCTCGCTCTTTGTCATATGGGCCACCTGAGAGGGCGATAACAGAAGCAATGGAAGACCTTAATAAGGTGCAAGTTGTTGAAGTAATTGAGTTTTGTTGTCTATATATGGCAGTGAGGGACTTAGTAAGCGTTTTTTTATAATCTGACTATGACTATACGGTTGATGGAATAAAGAAGATTTATAAGGTTTTACTATGCCCGTATGATATAGACATTCTTTCAAGTGATTGAACATGAATCTATCCATCCATTAATTCATTACTTCACTTAATTACCCCAAATCCGCTAAGAATCTGAGATTGTGTCAGAATTCATTTATTTAAGATCCCCAGGAACACGTGAGAAATTTCGGGGCACAAGCTAGCAAGTTTATAATTAAATAAAGGGGTAATAAAGTTGACTTTTATACTTACCACCAACCGATTGGTGACCTTAGCGGCTACCATCCCAAAGGCGAGTATGTAGAGAGCCGGGTGGTTCTCGTAGACGTGGGACTCGCTCTTCTGGAAGATGATGAACGCGGGGACGACCACCAGCGAGAACGGGATCACCGGCGACAAGATGCTGGTGCCCTGCGTACGACTGGACGGTGTACCTTGCTCTTTGAGGTAACCATGCATAGGTATACCATGCGAGGGGCACTCAAATCAAATAGCAAAATTCTATTTGGGTAGATGACGGCAATGACGAATATAACAAAGTGAAAACGTTAAATACACACATCTCAAGTATGTTTTAAATATGAATCAAATTACTCCAAATAGAAACATCAGATAAACAAATTGCTGATCGAACATTTTAGTCATCTACCCTATAATATAAACTTCAATGAAATGGAGGGTCCATCTTAACGCTACAATGCAACAATAAGCGAATATCGAAACGTAAGCATGCAAACAAACGAAGCGTAAAAGCCGTTATGCAACGAGTAACAATCATGGAGTTAGGTACACATAATGTATGAATACAGCACAACACTACAGAACACATGACACAGACAACGTGTGACAGATGGCCATCGACTGAACTAACGAGCATATCTCATCACTACCCAGAGCTACCCTCGAGGCGTGGAGCCTGCGCAGCGCAGTGGGACTTCATTAGTACAAACATGTGCAGCGGTTGTTAGTGTTCATACGGCACAATGCTTATATCCATCAATATCTTACTGCTACTGTGGAGCCGTTTTTTCCCACTCCACCCTTCATAATGACGTTAACGTAACCGACGATTAGGTATATAGTGATCATCACGACTGCGTAGTTGGAGACCAGATTGAGACCGAGTTTAACTGTCGGTAGCTGTAGTGTTAAACCGTTTGTTACATGCGGTGATGGCGCGAGAGATGATGTATCAGATGGTCGAAGATTGTCATGCGGTTAGGATCCCCCAGGCGACACGGCGACGGGACATACGCGGTCGGCGGCGGCCATGACAGAAAAAAAGAAATACAAACATGCCATTAATATCAATAAACATGGATCCTAAAATACGGGGGACAATTTAAACAATCCGTTTGTGCTGTCTTCACTCATTCATGTGGTCTCCGGTTGTTTAGTGTAGTGTGTTGTGTGACGTGTCGTGTGTCACGTGTGACGTGTGACGTGAGGAGTAAGCGCCCGAATGAGTGGATGTCCCATCTGACATTGTCGATTTGCCAAAATATTTTCATGTGCTTTATGCCTAACTACTGCATTGAATTTTTTACTCTCGGAATATATTTTTGCATCCTTTTTACCGTGGAATTTAAATATCTGTACATTAAATTATAGTCACTAATAAATATTGCATATGCAAATAAAAATAAGGGGCATGAATCGTTGAACCTCACCGAATAAAGTGCAACCAAGTTACTTGAACTTACAACTTAATTCCGTTATATATTTTTAAGGCCAGAATGTTATTTTTATCGAGATATGCCAATGGGTAACTCCGTATGAAATTTTGCCTATCATGCAATTCAAATGGTTAATAATGAAATAATTATGAGACGAATCAATCTTGGTAATTAATCACGCACAGTAATCAAATGAATATAATAAACTATACAAAATCTAAATTGAGATTAAACGCACTGACTGATTCGTCGCAAATTCCCATGATATTCCCACATATAGAAAACCAAATGAAACGTGAATATAGATAGACAATTATTTATTTATATTTGTAGTCTTACGGCTACTGTGGATCCATTTTTGCCACATCCCCTAAGTCGGAAGGTTGATGAGAAGTTGGCGATAAAGAATAATTGCGCCGCGTTACACATGGTGGAGCCGAGTAGGTTGAACCGCGCCACGCCGGGGATCTGCGGCGAGCGACCATTCAATCAACCACACGTTACTTACACATTGGACATACTGCCAATGCACTCGCAATATAATCATACACCTCAAACTGCATTATCGATAGAGCTGGCCGTCGCAACGTGACTTCCATAATGAGTGAAGACCCACAAAAGGAAAAAAAAACAGAAACAACAATTATAAAAAAGACGCACCAGCCACATATTGATATTAAACTAACCGTAACACATGATACCAATACCTACACAATAACAACGACATACCTAATAGTACCTATAGACCATGCTCCATGTTAAAAGTAAATAAATAAAAAAACAGTGAGCATAATCTAATTATTTGGGAGTTGTGTACTAAACATGCTATTAAAAAAACCCACATGATATAAATAAGCGATGGATTCAATATTATCATAATTATAAATACAAAACAAGGCGGAATTTTAAAAAGCACTTACACACTGTAATTATCAAAATAAAATACTGATTCTAATATAATAATAGTTACAACAAAGGATCGTGTGTAAGAGCTGGACAACTAAATGATGCCAATTGAATCTACGTTTTAATCTATGTTAAAAAAACCGATCATGATTTTACTGTACGAATCGATATAAGCCCAATATGTCAGTCCTTTGCCAGTTGGGGGTATGGGAGAAAACGGTGAGATCAAAATTCAGGTTACATACTAGTACATAGAGTTGTCCTTGGGATATCATCAAATCCCATTGAAATTGCTAATCAATAAAGAGGTTTTACATTAATGTTTAAAATCATAAGGCTACTCAAATGGTACTAGTAGTAGTTTATTAAACATTATATTTAATCATAACAGCATCATAACGAATTTAATGCCAATATTCTCGTAAGTTCGTACATGGACGATATGGTTGTTGTTGCCAAAAACCTACAATCACATTTAAGACCGGTCTAAAATGACTTTCACTTTCTACTACTTTATAACGAAAAACCAAAACCTCCCAACCCCCCAAATAAGTGCCAGACTATTATAAATTGTCTTTTGTTCTCACAGCGACAGTGGAGCCGTTCTTGCCGACGCCGCCGGAGACGATGGCGGTGGCGAGGGTCCCTATGGTGAGGAATGTGCCACCGATTGCGGCCAGAGCCAGCGAGTACCGCACTTCGAGGGCGCCACCCACCTAAGTGCGCCCATTTCACCTCACATTTAGGATTCATACACACCGACAGCCAGACAAGAAATGATGTGAATATCAATTCGCTTCTCATTTCCAGCCAATTGGTGTGCGTAAACCCTAAGATAACTTCAATGCTGGTTTACAAAGCGTCTATACGATACGTCTCTGATATCTCATATTTTTGCTTTCCCACATAGATTTTAATTAGTAATAAAAAAACTGAATTCGAGCAAATGATCGCTCAATATTGGAGCAATCAGTAATATTTATTCAAGCGTTCATGTGGGTGTTTTTAAAACTTGAAACGAACCTACAATAAACTGCCTAAATTCCTTTCGGCTGAAGTAACTCGTATTAGAACAGAACATTAATAACAATATTTTTTTGGTTCTTACGAATATTAAGTGGATATATTTTGTCAATTTGGCCTTAAACTCAGTTGAACAAATAACGGAAACTTTTCAATTGAAAATATTTAAATGAAGCAGCGAGTACGTATTGAGAGTCAATGATTAACAATTTTTATAAAATTAAATAATTCAAACGACGTATATTTTGAAATAATATAGTCAAGGTTTAGTCTAAAGCCAATCGACATCAAAATATTGTAAACATACAGTAAATAATATAATTTACATCTACTATTGTTTCCATAAATAATTATTTGTATTTACTACCTATTTATCAGCTTATTTCAAAGTGTGAATAAGTGAACCGCATAACTTCTAGCAAAACGTAAAATTTATGCAGTGTTTATTGACGCAAATATTATTTTGGGTGGAACACAAGTTTTTATTACAAATCTTTTTTTATTACTTTGCTACACATAATTTTTAAGATAACTAAGCCATTTTGTATCGATTATATATTCTTATCAGAAAATTTAACCTTCTTGCTTCGTTAACTACACTGCATAAAAAATACGATTAGAAAGATTTCGATAAGTGCATGAATTGCGAATGGACATCATTACCTGAATTGACCAGAACTCTGATCCCAAGATGGCGGTCAGAATGTGTATCGCCATGATGGAGTATTGGGCCTCCGTGACGTCGATACGGCCCATCTTGAGTGTACCCGTCACGTAGGCCTGCCAGTGCGCGCAGTAGAACAGTGTCATGGCGCAGAAACACTGGAAAATATCAACAATAATAATTTAATACTGCATGCACCAATAATACATAATAGTATCTAGTCATAGAATCTTTCACACTGTTATAGGGTCATTGGTTTTGCTCTTATTGCCAACTAACTTCAAGCCGCGTGTAGTTTTCGTTTCCGTAAAATGCGGAGATAAAATATAGCTTCTGATAATGTAGCTTTTCATTGGTGAAATAGCTATAGTGGCAGAGTTACTCTCACATTTATAATAGTAATAGGGATGAATATGGGCAAAGAACTTTCAATCATTTGAACGGTATGTCTGTTTGGCCTACTTAATGTGACTGGGTGAATGTTGGTATATTTGTGACTCAATCACCCATGTGCTACTAAACTGAGGAAGCGGGAATAGCGGAGTCAACTGTATAAGTAGTCACATGGGAGTGCATTGAGGCAGGTTCAATTTCAAATAATTAAATATTTGTTGCGCGAACACGAAACAGTAGCTATTTTAATTATGATTTGTTTAATTGTCACGAAGACTCCGTCACACGATAAGGCAGATAACACGCGGTTTATGACGCCATTAAATTATTAATCAGTTGTCCAGGGACATTTTTCAAACACGACCAATCCGACTTCAAATAATTAAGCAGAGCATGTGTCAGTTAAACATATAGCTAATATGCTACATATACTACATTTAAAAACATACTTATATAGATATTTACATCCAGACACAGAACAAATCCTTGCATATATAGACATATCCTTGCAAACAAATATTTGTACTGGAACAGATTCAAACCTACGACCGGCGACTTGCAAAACAAGATCAATAACCACAACCACAAAGCCAACCGGCTTCTCATTATTTATTTAGTGCTGATAAAGCTTCAGAAGAATGAGTAATTACATAGTTCCGTTAAATAAATTCCAGCATAGGTATCGACGATAGAGCACGAACAATTTCATTGTTTGAAGTAAATTCTAGTTTTTTATCAATCGCTACAAACCTATCTTACCGTGCATTAGCCAAAACTGATTTATATATTACGATTAGATCTGTCGATTAATTACTATCTATCCAGATAGTCATATCATATCATATCATCATTATATAAAAATTTAAATGTATTTTGGCGACATCGAGGAAGAACTGTCTTATATAATATAATTAATGAATCTTCAGTTGAGTTTAAGGTCATTATTGTCATAATATATCTTATAATCTCCCGTCCCCTTATCTCGACTTGGCTCTCGGTTCACCAACTCAATAAATCAGCTCAACCGATTTAGGTAAAAACCAAACAGTGAATCAGACAATTTGGCGCAACTCCAGATAACTGACGGTATCCGGGCACAGAAGACGCCTTGGCAGTGCTCCCAAATAAGCATATCCATATAGCTGAGACAGTAGCACCAGCTAGCTTCAGATAAAGCGTAATTAGTTATCAGTGTTAGCGAACACGTCAAGTACCTAATCAGGGAAAACGTCATCGCATCATGTACGACAGTCGTCGACAAAAACTGGCAGGAACTAAAAGGCAGTACGATAAGAGGACGTCTCTTTTCATCGCACTATATTCGTCTCTTTCTGTTACATGGATTCGCAAAACGACCTTATAAATCTCGAAAACTATAGCATTTTTAAAGCGAATTTAAATATAAATCTAGTAGGCCACGATACTTTGTGTTTAAAATGAGATGTTCACATTGATAATGGTACACGCCACGTGCAAAAAGTGTGGCCGCAAATTCGTTCGGTTGTGTGAAACATTGAACGGAGTGGCGAATGGATTTAGGTATTCAGAGGTCGATGACCTGACCGCTTTGGTTTGAGAGAATGTGCCGCCTTCGACAGTAGAAGAGCATCATGGTGTGAGACAAAAGAGTCTAGTCAAGTACTGGCTGACCCGCGCAACTTAGCCAGCGTCACGATTCCCGTTTTTTTGCAAAAACTTTCATTAATGCTCCGCTACTGGTCGTAGCGTGGAGTTATAGCCTTTTTGATAAATGTGCTAGCGAATACAAACATATATATTCAATTCTAACAAGTACTTCCTGAGATTAGCGTCTTTAAACAAACTCTTCAGCCTTATAAATCTAGTATAGATTCAGAAGTTATACAGATATGCTAAACTCCAATTTAGAACTATAAACTAATGCGCAATGCAATGTACAGATCGGAATGAGAAGGGAACGAACTACGAAAGATTGCAAGAGTTCATTAAACTAGGTCAATTCGTAAACTATTGGAGCTCCTAAACTGTAAGAGGTTTTAACTATAAATAAACCGTAAATAGGCAAACACATGCGAAACGTCAAGATGAAAATCCTACTAATATTATAAATGCGAAAGTAACTCTGTTTGTTTGTTACGCTTTCGCGGCTAAGCCACAGAACCTATTTTAAAAAAAAATTTTGGTTCAGAGATAGACTGAAGCTTTGGAAATAATATGCCGGGAAAATTGAAGGTCACCAAGAACCGCGGGGATTCACTAGTAAATAATAAACAGCGGAAAGAAATTGATGAACCACAAAATTAAATCTGATACTTTCTACGTTAGAAAATATTAGATATCTTAGAAACTAGACTAAAAACCACGACTAGATGTCGAACATAATAAAAACGTGTTCTAAACCGAGCAAGCAATTACAATTCTAGGTCGCATTTCATTGAAATAATACAAGAATTGAGATTGAGAACAAATGACGAGGAATGTGGGGTAAGTAGGGCAACCATCTTTGACAGAGTTTTGTCATAATCAACTGTTTTATTTTGACTAATAAATAAAACACAAAGTAGTATAAAATGGTAGTTTGAAAGGGGTAAGCTCTGTGTCTACTGAACCGATTTTGATCATTCTTTTACCATAAGCAACCTATGTAATCTGTGAGTGTCATCCCTAATACTACTGCCCTATTAATATTATAAATGCGAAAGTATCTCTGTCAGTCTGTTACGTTTTCACGCCGAAACCACAGAACCGATTATAATGAAATATAGTCCACAAATAATAATCTGCTGCGTGAGAAAGGACATAGGCAACCATTTAACCTTGACAATTTAAAATTCACGCGGGTGAAACTATTTATCCCTGTATTCCTACGTGAAAAAAAAACTATGCGGGTGAAACCGCGATGCCGAATGGTCTATAGATAAAGTTAATCAATGACCATGATTCAGCCATTTTTGCAAAGATAAAACACTTAAGATTACTAACATCACCCCATCGCGTCGGCCGAATCTTATCACGGAAACCGTTAAAGGTGTAATGATTTTGTTTCGGTTACAAAATAAAAATGGCAGTTCATTCATTATTACATTCAGGAGGAATAATCACCATCATCAGCTCATACACGTCTCCACCGAGGAGCCCCAGCCTCCACTCACATCTAGTGACACTCACGGGCCTAGTGCGGATTGGTTGACTTCACATGCCTTTAATTGTGACATTCGAGCATGCATGTTTCCTCACGATGTTTTCCTTCACCGAAACTGATCCGATCCCAATCATTCTTTCACCATTAGAAAGCTACATTATTGAGATTATAAAAAACCTATATTATAGTTTTTTATCCCCTTATTCATACGGGAACGGAAACTAAACGGGTAAAACTGCGCAGAGGCAGCTAGTGCATGATAAATGTGTCGTGTTCAATTCACAAACATTTGTATGCATATGTCTGTTTGATCTGTGTCTGGATCTATATATCGATATAAGATACTACTTTTATTATTGTTAATACTATTATTGTATTTAAAACGTTGTATATATGTAGTATATCAGCTATCTGGTTACCATAACACAAGCTCACTGTGAAGCTTACTTTGGAATCTGATTGGCCGTGTGTGATGTCCCAGGATATTTATTTATTTAATATCAAGGTTACGGACAATAATACAAATCTTTCCTCTTTATAATATTGGTGTAGATTACGACGTCATATTGCGTCTTATCTCAAGTTCACGAGATTATGACGATGGTCTATTAATTATCGCTTATGGAAGTATTATAGATCAATATTATTTGCCCATATAATGTAGGACAGTAGGACTATATGCTAAAATCGATTAAACCAAAATCATCAAATTATTTCCACTATATTTTTTTAACTCTATATTATAATTTATTATAAAGCTGAGGTGTTTGTATGGACGTGCATATCTCAGGAACTACTGATTCAAATTGTCAAGTTATCTAAGCCACTGAACCGGTTTTGATGAAATTTGGAACATACTTAAACTAGAACTTGGGAAAGGTCAGGGGCTGCCTTGTTGTAGATCCCCACAAACGTGGGTGAAACCGCGGAACAGCTATACCTTTGATAAAACAAAGTCTCTTTCCGCTATCTGTCCCTATGTCTTCTTAAATCTTTAAAACTACGCAACGGATTTTGATGCGGTTTTTAATAGATTGAGTGATTCAAGAGGAAGGTTTTTATATACAATACATACATAATATGTTAGAGAAACAATTTTGGAGGTTTCTAATGTGATGTATAAGCATTGCACCAGTGCGAAGCTGGGGCGGGTCGCTAGTACATAATATAGTCAAGAATCTCGGAGCTAAAATCGCCTGCCGGATCGATGTATAGAATAAAGATACAACTATTAGACATAAAGAATCTAGGTCACAGTCGGTCAGAACCGCTTCCTCATCAATCTAAAGATTTATATCCTAAATCGTAACAGTGTCATTGATCTAATAATAGTAATATGTAAATTGAACATCACGCGATATACCTACTTAATAAATTCATTTAAACGAGTTTTTATTAAAAAGCTGTATATACATAAATGGAAATATCTCCACTGCTGGTTGTATGGATTTAAAAAAGAGTCGCCCAGATTGGCGATCAAGTAGGTCTGAATAAGGGGGATATACTGTTAAATCCATCCGTCCGTCCGTCCGTCCAGGGGTTCAATACAAGTTGAAAAGGTTACCAGGACAATAAAGGAGACAAGATACGACTGATTTAATTTACCCTTTAGACAGATTACCTTTTCCTTTTAAATGAACGAGACGTATTTTCTATTACGATGTTAAGTAGGTAAAATATGTGGCCAAATCAATAATATACATGAATGAGCAAGCCTTGAATTAATCTAGGATGTATGTACTGTATTGCATAAACACATCCGTGAAATCAATCAAGTGCTATGAGTAAGGTAGGTACCTACATACTGCATAACATAGCTGACAGTTTTATTGGCAGCTTGTAGGAGGTAGGGCGCAACGGAATTTACAGCAGCCCGACTGGGGTAGCATCTCCACCTTACAGAAAACCCCAGCCAAACACTAACATATCACTACTTGTCGTAAGGGTATGCAGGAGTGATACCCGTCCTGTTCAGGAGCCCTTCGACGAAAATACATTACGCTTTGTCCCTTTCACTGCCTGTCCACAGTTGCTCCTTTTTTACAAGGTCGGCAACGCGTGAGTGACGCCCCTGGTGTTGCAAGCGTCCATAGGCTACGGTAGCCGCTTCCCATCATGTGGGACCGTATGCATGTTTGCCACCCTTGTGGTATAAAAAAAATCCAAGTTCGTCCTCAAAAAGACAAAAAATAATATTCCACCAGGTAAGGGAATCTCAGTCCAACAACAAAGGTCACGTCACTTCAAAGTAAAACCTTATCTGGCTCTGATTCTGTGATACTGAAAGATATTTGATAAAAAATTTAAGATTTTACCTTGACCCAGTTTTCACCCGTTGCTCTACTATATAAAAAGTATGTATAATGAGTTTCATTGTAATTTACAATAATTTAAATCATCGACATACAAAAATCGATGTCTTAACCTGTTTGATCCTTTATATACAATGTTCCATCGATATATATGGAAATGAATCCCTATTTCCCTTGGTCACGGCATCACGCAACGGCTGGACCGATTTGACTAATTATTTTTTTGTTGTGTTTGTTATTCTCTGAAAAAGGCTTATATGAAAGAAAAAGTCACGAGGACAATTATAATTATATTAATATAGATATTTTATCCCCCCTATTCCTATGGGAGCGGGAATTTCGAGGTTGAAAACGCGCGGAGGCAGCTAGTTTTTGACAATATTTCGACAAGTAGTTACTTAGTTACTTACAATTAAAAGAATGATAGTAGAGTAAATGTTGTATGTACAAATTAATGTACAAACATGATGACAAAGTAAACATTTTTATCAATTAAAACGACTTATGACTGTTTTTTTTACCATGTCACATACGTAGAGAATATTTTCGTGGAACTAAATCTTTTTATAACTAAAATAATATTAATTTTGACTTAGAGTTATTACTATTCATTGTTTTTTATGAATTGATTAACCTTTTCCTTGACTCTCTGATAATTTACTTATTAGGTACTTACTTATATTGTTACAGGCATAAAGGAAAATTAATTCTTATTTAAATAACGCTAGAGCGTTAATAACCTAGAAAACCTATTTTATAATAGGAATTAAAATATATACACTCTTAATAAAAAGAAAAATAATGTTTTTTTGTTTGTATTGAACAGGCCGAAATTACTTGACAGATCTAAATAACTCTTTCACCAAAACTACATTATGAGAGAGAAACATAGGTATAATTTTATTTCCGTATTCCTACGGGAACGGTAACTACGCAGATAAAACCGCGGGGCGAAACCTAGTGTTAAATTCTAGAGGTATTTAATAATATATTTACTCTATAGGTATAATAGGTATAGTTTTTCAATCCTAAAAAAATACAAATATGCAAAATTATTCCGTTATTTGTTTTTTTATGTTTACTCATATATTGAACAAGCCGAACTAAGTGGCCTTGTCAAACAGCCAACAACTTACACGTTAATGACATTGCCTAGTATTCGATAATGAACAGCTCGTGCAAGTCGTGCAGTACCACGCTACCTCACGTGTTCACCACCATTTATTGTTGTTTGTTTCCAATTAAACGTCCCCTTTGGGATTAGCTTGCATACAAAATGGATTGGCACTATGCATATTGCAATACCCTATGTAGAAAAGTCAATTGTCAATTTATCTATACAATCTATACTAATATTATAAATGCGAAAGTAACTCTGTCTGTCTCGCTTTCACGCTAAAACTACTGAACCAATTAAAATTAAATTTGGAACACAGATAATCTAGGGTCTGAGTAAGGACATAGGCTACTTTTTATACTGGGAAATTGGAAAATCTCCTGGGTACACGGGCGAAACCGCGGGGAGCCACTAGCATTATATATATATTTTATAATAAATAAATATCGTAATAATAATATTAAAAATATATTTAAGAATAATAATCTATGTATTGTTTTGTGTGAGTATAGGTTTTCCGGCGAAATTTAAACAAAATTATGTTTAAAATTTGGGCTATAAATTTCTACACTGATTTAATACATATCTACAAGACTTAAACTTATTTGTACTTTCATAGATTCACTGCCATTTAAGTTAAATGGTTTATTGTACTTATCACCTTGAAGTAAGGACTATAAAGTCCATTGTCATTCCATATGAGGTTACCATACCTTGTTTTTGCTAAGTGCTTTTTACCTAATAAAGTTCTACAAGCTGACATACGGTAGAAAGGTGTTGTTTTCTTAGTCCTTTGTTACTTCTAATTTATGCATTCACTTTAACAAGTAGGTACATAACATATAATGAAAGTAAAAAATGTATTTTCACGTTAAATCATTGCTTGTTTAGGTAAGTTTTTGAAAAGTCAAATGATGTTAATTTTGTACTGTGTCCTTCCTTTGTTGTAAGGTAACTTTAACTACGTTTACCTTTTCTTAAAAACATAAGGTCATGAAACTCTGCTGAAAGACTATTGAATATTTTTGCCTGTCTAATCCTAACTTAATATTATAAATGCGAAAGTAACTCTGTCTGTCTCGCGTTCACGCTAAAACTACTGAGCCGATTTAAATAAAATTTGGTACACGGATAGTTTAGAGCCTGAGAAAGGATATATATAGGCTACTGTTCATACCGTGAAAAATTAGGATTCTGGGAACGCGGGTGAAACCGCAGGGAGCTACTAGTATGACGCAGCTTTGAGCCCCCTTTTAAAACAACAGTATATTATAAGCTCTGCATTTAGCTCTGCTTTAACAGATTGATTAAAAAATGTCCCAGGATAGTAACTATTAACAAATCTCACCTGGAAGAACATCCACGTAGGGTACTCCCCAAGCTTGACAGCTATGCATGCCCCCAGCGCTATGAACACTGTCGATATGCTATCGCAGCCATGGTCGAAGAGTTCACCCAGCGGAGACTGGCTGCCCGTCCGCCTGGCCTGCTTGCCATCAATGGCGTCAAGGCTCTGGTATATGAATACTCCTAGAGCACAGAGAGCGCACGCCCATCGCGGTGGGTCCTGCCTAGCGTCTGGACTGTACCTGCAGATATAAATAAAAGATTAGACTGGACACTAAAGTACAACAGGAAATAATAAAGACTAAGTAAAATAGAGTATCCTACTATGAGTTCAGAGGGCTTATTAAGTAACTGTCTCTTTCTCGCAGTTGTCCACCAAGTCGAGTTCTTATTACATTGCGGGCCCCACAACCTCTGTCTCCCTCTACGCACACACCAAACCGTCAATATAATATGAAATTAGCTTGGTGGACAACTGCGAGAAAGAGAGAGAGTTACACAATAAGGGGGCTGGTCTCTTTAAAAGGATGATGGGAATCAAATTACAATCTATAGCTTTGCAAACAGGTTTTATATCTACCACACCAAATCCCGATTAATACATTTTTGGATGCCATTGTTAGCCCTTAAACCATGGGGATTCCAGCTATAAAACAAAACTTTAATTGGGTATTTAAGGTCCATTCTCATGATTTTGTTTCAACATATCAGATTAATTATTTCATTAAACTGGATAATAACCGTACAATTGATTGTTATATTCATTGATATCTGCCTCCATACTTTATAAGTACTGCCTATTGTAAATGTTGCATTATATATTACCAACCTACTTGCTGTTTCATATACATTTTTCCCTCAAGGGCAATAATGACTATCTTATTCATGAAGATAGGCATATGTAGCTTTCACTATGTAGGTATTTTCTATACTAATATTATAAAGAGGAAATATTTGTTTGTTTGTAATGAATAGGCTCCGAAACTACTGGACCAATTTAAAAAATTCTTTCACCTTTGGAAAGCTACATTATCCCCGAGTAACATAGGCTATATTTTATCCCTGTATTCCCACGGGAACGGGAACTACGCGGGTAAAACCGCGGGGAGGCAGCTAGTATGACATATTTATCGAGATACTTATACATATGACTTTTTGTGAAAAAACTGATATCACAGTTAATATTTACTTTTTTCAATTGAAAATAATATAGGAAACGACTAAGTACCATTTTATAAAATTTAGTTGAATGGGTCATAAGCATCTATACCAGTCAGGGTTTTTAAACAGCAACAACTGGTCTTCCAGTTCATATATTCTCAGTAGGCATTTTACAAAATGTTTATAAACTACACCATACTGTGTATTTATGATGTTCGATGTTGGCAATTTTGTTTTCAGTGTCACATACTGAACTTCAATGACTATTACTGATTTTAAGGTATTCTAGTAATAACTGTGAAAGAGTAAAACTATATTTTTATATACTGTAAGTTATATTAAAATTCATTCTATATTTACTAATAAAAATTAGAAAAATGTAGAACTCAGATAGAGTAATTCCTGAGTTTATTGCTGGTTCTTCTCAGCAAAACCTTCCAAACGGAGTGTTAGAGTCTGACTATTTCTAAGTGCTTGTGAAGGCCTAGTTGAATAAAAAACATTTTTCATTTCATTTCATTTCCATTTTCAATGGGTTTTAGATTAAATTAAGCTTACAGCTATAAGAAGTAACCTACAATAGTGTTTGTTTAGGCTAATCTCATAAATAACTGAAATAATTTTTATATGGTTCTTGCTAAGTCCTTCCGGGCTGCTCTTCTCAGCAAAAGCAACCTTCCGAACCAAGCATTAGAATCAATGTTACATAAAGTGCCTGTGAAGGCCTATTTGAATTAATATTTCATTTCATATTATTTCATTACTAGAATGAGAAGTACTACCTTTAGACCTGAATCTACTTAATCTACAGGATACCTACTGACTTGTTTATTTTAGACAATTATGATTGCAATGAGCAATAGATGATGAATAGGACAATTGCATCATATGTTATGTTTATTTGCTTTATAATATCATTAGATTCAATAAAACAATAAACTAGCACTATCAATGTAAACATTAATATGAATCTTTATAAAAACATACTTTCTGATATTTACTAAAGACTGTTTATTCATACATAAATATTTATTTATATTTAAGTATATAAGTAAATACATATAGTAAATGTTTGTTATGGATGGAGATTAAACCCATAATTGGTAACCACTCTTCAATTGGTTGACAGCCCGGTTAGCTTTGTGGTTAGTGACCCTAACTTTCAAGCCACGGGTTGTGGGTTTGAATCCCACCCAGGACAAACATTTGTATGCATGAATATGTCTGTTTGTTCTGTATATGGATGTAAATATCTATAATATGTATGTATTAAAAGCATTTACATACAAGCTTCATTTGAAGCATACTTTGGAATCAGATTGGCAGTGTGAGAAAAAATGTCCCAGGATTATTTATTACTCTTTCAGTCACACAAGCTTTCATGCAACAGTACCTATGCATTAGCACCCAGCATTATTTATGACATTATGTTCCCCTTACAACTTTCAAGAACTCTACAGGTGCTTTAATAATCTAACTTTATAATAATCAATGACTAATTACTCTAGACATGTAGGTTATAGCAGATAAATGGCTTCCTAACACTAAGATCAATCAAATTAGGAATAGTAGTCATGCTTGTACACGGATAGTATACAAACAAGCAGTTCAGTAGTACCCCTATCTTATCAGGAACGCGATGGTGCGACGTCGCAGCGACCAATCGCGACATCCGAGCCTACTATACAATATCTGACGCATGATGTTGTAAACTGGCGGTAATTTTATAAAACCTGTACATTTTCACACCGCGCCAGTTAAAGTGTAAAAGAAAGTCGCAATAAGGCAAAAACGAAAGTGGTTCCGCTCGGCAGCGAGCTATGACACAATTTTTCATACGGTAATTTTAACCTCTACGTACTTACCATACTAAAATAAGTGTGGTGACTATATTAATAATTAATCCTAATATTGTGATGAGATTCGGGGCGAGCCATAGCGGTGTCTTAGACACCAGCCAGCACCACCACGGTTGAAGCCATGCATCCAGCAAGCTAGCGCTGGTGCACGAATATTTGTGTTCACTCAGTCTCTTTAACTGTGCAGCGTTGAGTATTCTCTCCTTGTAGAACTGCATTTTATATCACTGTCACGTCATTACACTACACTAAAAGAATATAAATAGTCACCATTTGCCAAAAAAATCACAAATTTCTACACAACCACTTCAATCACATCACACCACCATCTGCGATGACCATAAACAACTACTTTTCCTATCTTTACTTTTTTATCGAACGGTGATGACAGTTCTATACAGCCACGAACTCGCCATAGACAAAAATATGACAAATGACAGAGAAATAATGTTGCCATTTATCAAGGAAAATAAATATTTTAGGGAAACGAGAACTAGTAATACGTTACATATAATTTATTACAACTTTGTTTCACGGTTATGGCCTGTGTCTCCATAATATGTTAATTCCCCTTGATAGTTTGACTTGGTTAGATCATAACATAAGTCAATTTATAATTTGATGTATGAATTTGGAACCTTTGGGACTTTGGACTTTTTATTTTATGGACTTGGTGAAGATATGATGCAGTTACAAAATTGGATATTATACATTAAACAACCTATTAGTTGAGCTTTAACTGCTCATTAATATTGTAGCGGCCATTTGAACGTCATAGTCAGGGTTTAGAGTTGGTGCTGTAAACGCAATAATTAACTGGGACCATAATGGATTACTATGATTTCGAAATGGCTCGACGCCTCTCAATGTTTAATATAGTATTAGGGTGGACAACCAATAAATTAAATGTTTGCTTTTAGGAACGTCATCCTGGATGATATTTTTTTATGTCTTTATGTATTTTTTTTTCTTCTTAAAACCCACTTTTACAACACAAAGCTTTATTTCAACAATAATAATTACATTTTTGTTACAAATATATATTTAATACTTTCCAAGAATGTTTAAGTAAATATACTAAACCAACTGTCGAATTAATACATTGTCATACAAAAATATTTATTGTACTTTATTCTTAAATGCTACTTATCTACATCATGATATTAATTTATTACTTACATACATTGAATTATAAAACCTAATCGAAAGTTACATAGGTATAAATATTTAATAAAACAACCAATACTTCATTTTGTTTTAAAATCAATTACTTAGTACCTATTTGAAACATTTTAAACAAAAGTATATTTTACGTCATTAGAATTTAATTACACATTTTTGCAAAAGAATTTAGTTTTACTATAAAATATTAAAATATGTTTACATACGTTACAATTTAAATTATATGAAAATTTTGTACTGAGTAATTATTTATCGTTGAGTACTTTATTTTATACTATGTAACAAGTAACTTAATAAATAACTATGTCCCTCGAGCTTTCGCTACCTCGTTTTGGTATGGCTCTTTCTGGATTCGATCCTCTTTTGTAACGTAGTAAGCAGAGCTCCGAGCACATTGTGTCCGGGGAGCCGCTTGCCGAAGAGCAGCCGCTTCACGGAGTCGTCGTACGTGAGAAGAGCTACCATGTTCTGGAGGAGGAAACCTTGACAGTACTCCAAGAGCTGTGTAGCACCGTATACCTGTCAGACAACCATAGATTAGATATAGATAAATAAAATGTATAAGCTCCCCAATCTGTTAGCATTCAAGTTAAAAGGCCCATTTTTCTTGAAACATAGTTGAGGTTCAATTAGATCACACTTCAGACACAGAATACAGCTTCAAAATCGACCTATTCGTTTGAGATGACGCCACAGATAAACAGACAGACAGTCAGACAGTGTTAATTTTATACCGTCATTTTGCGTCAGGGCTTCTAAACTAGGTTAGTAATAACAATTAATAACATCACCTGGAATGAGACTTTAATGGTTTTACCTTAGCATGTATATAGACAGAGACGAGATTGTGCAGGTCGACGGCGCAGGCGGCGCGAGCCTCGCAGTGCCGCTGGAGAGGTAACAGCTGGAAGAAGGACGCCGCCGCGAGCACCTCCAGCACATCGCCCTCGCAGACCTCCAGCCCAGCACATCCCCCGCAGTACAGGTACTTCATTACTTGCTGACATACCATTGACAATTATTTATAGGAAAACATGGGTAAAAAATTTAATATGCTGGCAACAAAGCGATTTTTGAAAACGATAATTCGGTTGCAGTCTAGATTGGAGAGATTTTTGCGTTTCGGGAGGAAGTTAGACAGATATGACGCTTATCATGGAAACGTCATAATTGTTGTTAATGGTGCGACTAAAAAGCTGTGTTGAACTAATAAACATGAGGCTTTGAGGTTCGCTTCAGTAAACAGTATAGAAAAATAAACATGTTTTCAGGGGCTTAGGCTCGCCATTCTAAGTAACTTTGCTTTGCCAGTTGTAGGTCCAACATATTATAATGTCAAAAACGTTATGATTTTATTAAAGAATAGGAATACGGCCCAAGATAAACTCTGAAATACGAACTAAATAAAGAAGTCACGTTCAAAATATTATTAAATACCTATTTCTTAACCATCAATTTATTGACACGGAGATAGTCACACTAATATTATAAAGGCGAAAGTTTGTGAGTTGGTTACTTCTTCACTTCTAAACGAGTGGAACGATTCTAATCAAATTTGGTATGGAATTAGCTGACACCCTGGATTAACACATACGACATAGGCTATTATTTATCCCGGGAAACTTAGGATCCCCAAGAACCGCGTGGAAGAAGCTAGTAATTAATAAATGAGTGTTGTTACCTCAAATATGTGATATCTAATGTCGTTAATCTGTACAAGAGGCGGCGCGGCGGCGGGCGGCGCGGGCTCGCCGGCGGGCCGCGGCGGCGCCAGCATGGCGCGCAGCCGCGGGGACTCAGACACTAGCACTATTTTGTGACCGTAGAATAGACGACCTTCCACTCTGTAACATTGTAATATTTACCTTTTAAAAAGCTTATATTCACATCAAAATTTAGTGGTACATATATAAAAAAAACTGCTGAGGTACTTCTTATGACTCATGATGATTTTTTGACTTTCTCCCTCTATGAAAGTTCATTACAGAAATAAAGAATTGAAATGTATGTTGCTGGCAGCGTTGCCAGAAGGTTACTTTAGTAACCTCACAGGTGATTTTTGACTTCGTTAGGTTACTGGGAGGTTACACCACAGAAAAGGTTACAAAAGGTTACTTTTAGGTGATTCAATGTTTGTCGTCAATATATTTGTGTAACGTCTACAATGGCACCAAATTGAGAGACACGCCTAAAAAAAAAAAAAACGACGACAATAATTTTGAGACGTGTACAAGAGACCAAATTTAGAGACGCGCCTAAAAAAAAAAAAAAACGACGTCGATATTTTTCCTATACGAAAGTTTACTAAAGGTTACTTTTTTGGACAGTTCAGGTCACTTTTGAAATACCTCGCTGGCAACACTGGTTGCTGGCATTGAATGTGGAAACAATTTACAATGCAGCAACATCCCTGGCTGAAATCCAAGTTTTAACATGCCATTCAGTTCAGTGCTTATGTAGTAATTCTTAAAAGTGACAAGTGGGAGTTATGTGACAATACCTAAAAGTGACGTCAGCTAGTTCAGGAACACCTGTTCCTGAACTGCCGTTACTTTGTGGGTTGGTACTTACCTACGGTAGTACTCAACATAGGAATAGGACCTCAGCTCATACCTAAATATGACTTCAGCTAGTTTAGAGTTATTGATATAAGAGGGGTTGACCCTTAGGTCACCCTAGTGGTAATCCCTAAAAGTTACATCAATGTGTTCAGTGGAACTATACATAGTGGTAGTATCTTGACTCATACCTAAAGGTAACATCAGCAAGCTCAGGGTTGTTGACATAGGAGGGGTCGACGCGCGCGTGTGGAGCATGGTGGGCATGATGAGCGTGGTGAGCGTGCGGAGCGTGCGGCGGCGGCTGCAGCACGCGCGGCACTGGCTCGCGGCCGTAGCACGCGCACAGGATGTCAGCTAGCAGGAGCACAGTGCCCTCCTTCTGGGGTACACCCTGACACTTTAATATGGACCCTCGTGAAAGGGTATAAGGTTACAATCTGGATGTAAATATAATAATAATAATAATAATAAATAAATTTATTGCCACTTTCACACAAAATTACAAAACAAAGACAAATACATGATAATATGAAAAAAGAAAATATATGAAAGTTGACAACTGGCATCTAACTCAGCATAATGCAAGTTTGTGCTTTGGCACATTCTTGCGCTGATTTTCAGTTAGATCCATTCGATTGTTATTACATATTCATTTGCTCCATGCCCATTCCAAAGCCGTCTAAGTGCGTATTAAAGTTAAAATTTTTAAAACTAAGTATGAACTAAACTATTCTACTTCGACTTATGGTTCGGTATATGTTTTCCGCCGCTTCTAATTGTCTCAACATAAGTATTTTTTTGACTTTAGATTTTAGTGTAATAACTGACATGTTTTTACGTACAGGTGGTGGTAAGTCATTCCATATTTTTGATGCAGCGAATTTAAAACTACCTTTGAATCCTGCAGTTCTATGTTTGGGTAGCGATAGTTTGTGGTGAGTTCTTCCTCTTGTATGTCTGTCAGATGTATCCTTCAACCAAAGTAATTTTTTAAATAGGTATTTAGGTCGTTTATTATGCACTATTTTGTGAACCGTGACAGTTAAATGTAATTTCCTTCTAGCGTCCATTTTAAGTATGTTTTTCTTGTTAATGTACGGTGTTATGTGCTCTCGAGGTGGAATCTCGAAGCAAAATCTAGTGCATGCGTTTTGGACACGTTGTATAGCCTTTTCAGTTTTTTTTAATAGCCTTGGTCCATATACTGTATCGCCATAGTTAAATATAGATAATATTAATGCTTCCACGAGTATCATCCGAACTTTTTCATGAAGATGTTTCCGTACCCCATATAGGACTTTGAGTCTATAAAAAGCTTGTCTTATTTTGCTTTTAATATGCTCTTCAAACTTTAATTCTTCATCTAACAACAGTCCTAAATTACTGACTACCGTGACTCCCTCTATTAGCTCTTGATTTAAACTTATTTGCGGCTTTGCCTCTTTTATTTGCTGACATACATTCTTACCCCCCATGATTATAAATTTCGACTTACTGGCATTTAAAACTAATGTATTTTCTTTGGCCCATTGAGCAATTCTTTTAATATCTTCATTTATGGATTGTGAGACTGTATTGGTAGCTTTGGGTCCCAAACACTGGTAAATTTGTGTGTCATCTGCGTACAAATGAATTTTAGAGTCCCTAATTATTGACGGGAGATCTGCTGTATAAATTATGAACAGTAATGGGCTAAGAATCGAGCCTTGAGGTGTGCCTCTGGTTAGAAGTCTTGTCTCAGAAGCATGTCTCCTACCACGTTCGTCATCCATAACCACATATTGTTGCCTTTTATTGAGAAAAGACTCGAACCACCTACATGTTGTAGCAGATACTCCATAGTATGACAGTTTTGCTATTAAGAGATCCACATTGATGCAGTCAAAAGCTCTGGAAAAGTCTAATAACACGAGAATACTTCCTTTGCCTTCGTCCATTCCTGAAATTATATCATCAGTAACCTCTGTAACTGCACTCGTTGTACTGTGGTCTCTTCTAAACCCTGACTGTACTTCTGGCAATAAATTTTGTGTTTCGAAATATTCCGTTATCTGCTTGGCTACTACTTTTTCCACTATTTTTGACATCACTGGCAGAATGCTTACCGGTCTTAAGTCCTTAAATTGTTCAATATCGGTACATTTTGGTATTGGTGTTACTTTAGCCAGCTTCCACGATTCTGGAAAGGTCTGTGATGTAATCGACTTGTTAACTATCTTTGTAATTATGTCAAGTGTGAGAGGAAGAGTCAGTTTCAACATTTTAATGGTAATGTCATCATGTCCTGCCGCATTAGTGCCGATAGCATTGATAACCTTATGGACTTCTTTGGAAGAACATGTTTCTAAGGAAAATTCAGAGGTCCTGCACTTGTTCTGTAAGAAATAGTCTATTGTTTCTCCTTTTACACAGGTATTTCCAGGTAATGTCATGAAGAAGTCATTTATTTCATTAGGTTTACGTAACTTAGTCGGAATACTCGTATGTTTGTTGCTTCCGAGTGGTGATATTTTTTTAAAGTGTTTCCACATAGATTTAGGATCATTGAGATTGTTGTTAACATAAAAAGTAAAATATGCTTTTTTTTCTCTTTGCAAACTCCCGGTTGTAAAATTTCTTAAATTTTTATAGTAATCCCAGTGTGACTTAGATTTTGACTTGTGTGCGCGTTTTAAAGCCTTGTCCCTCATTTCCATCATGACTTTAATTGTCTCTGTTATCCAAGGATGAGGTTTTTCCTTTATGAAGCTGCAACGTAGTGGCGCATGTTTTTTAAATAAGTCCAGTATGTTTCGATCAAATATTTCTACCATTTTATTCACATCCATCTCCTGGTCAATGTCATTCCACGGAATGTTATGTAGATCATTCAAAAACTCGGTTTCGTTTATTTTGTCCAGTGCCCGGTAGTATATATATTTACGTATTAGTTTGGGTTTTACAATATTAAAATCCGCCAACACCAAGGCATGGTCACTCAGTGCTGGGTTATGTATTACTTGGACGTTGGAGCATAGCTTTGGTGAATCGGTTATGATCAAGTCCAAAATAGTTTCTGTGGTCTGTGTTATTCTTGTTGGAGCCTGCACTAATTGTGTTAAGTTATGCTGATCCAGGAAATTTATCATATCTGTTGATGTTTTCTGCTGTTTTGCCAAGAGGTTAACATTAAAGTCGGTTAGAATTAAAAGGCCGTTACAATATGAGAAATAGCTCACCGAATCACTAAGTGCGTCCAATGCTTTTTCAACCGATATAGATTCTGGCCTGTAAACCGATCCAACGACAATACGTAATCCCGATATTGACAATTCTATCCAAATTTGTTCGAGTGGTGAGCTTGGGTGCTGGCGCATCCGGACCCGTAATTCGTTACGAATATAAAAACCCACACCACCGCCTCTTCCTGCATTCAGCCTTGGTTTCTGTTTAAGTGTATAGCCGGGGATCTTAAATGCTCTGTCGTCATCTCCACTCTTTATCCACGTCTCGTTTAAGGCTAGTATATCAGGTTTATATTTCTCAAATGCAACCAAAAGTTCATCTCGCCCAGTATTGAGAGACCTGACATTTAATAGTCCCATTATCAAATTACTATTTGCCACCTTAACCATTTTTTATAATTACTACGATAACTGAATGGTGAGTTATGATCTTGCAACTTAAATCTTTTGAAATGGACAGAGTGGCATTTTTACAAAGCATTTGTGTATTTTTTGACTGACTAGAGAATTTGTACAAAGTCAATGAGGCATAGAAGTCGTTAACAGCAAGTAATTGGTAGATTAGCATATTAAACATATAAAATACATTACGAAAAACTAGGTAAAACATACAACAAAGAAACAATTGAGCCTTGAATATCAACAAACAATAACTTATGCAATAAAATAGCAACAAAATATATTTAGACTGGTCCAACACTTTTAAATATCTGTATAAGTATGTATTTAACAGTAGTATATGTAGTATATCAGCTATCTGGTTCCCATATTACAAGCTCTGCTTAGTTTGGAACCAGATTGGCCGTGTGTGAATAATGTCCCAGGATATTTATTTATGAATTGAAAAAAAAAATATATATTTTTTAATACTCTTCTTCTTCCTGCCCTTATCCCGCCTAAGCAGGGTCGGCACAACATGTATGTATTTTTTTTACTGATGTGTAACATAAATAAATCATAAATTTTGATATTTTATTATTTCGGAAGGTTGTTATGGCTAAAAAAGATGGTAACAAATCTGCATATTTAAGAAAGAGAAAATGACACACTGTATTATGACATTTTTAATTCAAAATTATACGTTAAAATGTTATTAATGTTGCCAGTTCTTCTCAAATTTTCCCCTCAAGAAACAAGTTATCAAACAAAACATTCAAATCTTTTCTTGGAAGAATTATATGGATAAAAGCAAGAATATCGTTAGTATATTTATTTTATATAAAGACTTCATAATTTTAATATTATATTTACCTTGCTGTACCGTAGAATATTGAACAGCAGGGGGAGGCACTCGTAAATGAATTGTTTACTGTAATGGCTGTCGTCCGACGGGCACACCTGAAACAACGATGTTTAAAAACAATTTTAACTTTATGAGCTACATTTCGACAAAAAAGTGCGAATGTTCAAACACGTAATTTAATTCTTTCCCTCCGCATCGTCCCATAAGGAACATTGCTCCAAAAAAAATAAGTCCCAAACTACAAATTTCCACCGGTTTTAAAGGCAGCTTTAAACTGAGAAGAACCAGACTAAATAAAAAAAATTATGTAGGTACCTGCAAAAAGTCCTGTAATAATTGATCAATGACATGATCCAGAGCTGCATCAGCGGCGGCCGCCAGCGACAGCGTCCACGCGTGCAGCGACCACGGCACGCCTAGCGCTCGCAGTTCTAATGTTATATCTGAAACAGGATCAAATCAAATAAGAATATTTATACCTTAGATACTAAAGGATTTTAGGGGTAACCTAGAATCTGGGATACTTCACGAATAATTGGGAATGCTCGAAATTAGCATTTATATTTTTTGCAAATTAGCTTAATTTGTTCAGAGGTTATATTCGTTCTGTTAATTTAAGGTAACAATACAATTATTACTAAGTTTGTCACCCTGCGTCATCATCATCGTCAGCTCCTAAACGTCTCTACCGAGGAGCACGAGCCTCCCTTAACAATGAGGGAGTTTGTCATCCATCCATTAGGCAGTCCATCTCGCGGGCCTAGTGTGGATTGGCAGACTTGTCACCCTTCGTAACCATATCAATAATACGATCCACCTATATGATATTTTTTTATTTTATTTTATTTATTTTTTTAAATCAGATACATGTATCCATATAATGTTAGTAACAGACTTATTACCTATGTTAGTGACACACAAATTTGATAATAATATAGATATATAAATGTTTAGGTCACCCCCAATACATGGGCGCTGACCCAGTGCCTTAACATTGGACAATCCGGCTTAACAATACCAGCTCGTAGGATGCTGTTGGGACTACACCAAACCCTGTGCATCAAAGAGGCGATTCTTTTTCGCAATATGGCGTGAAAGCCATCGACGCGTGCCTCCGCAAACATACCCGATGCACTACAGTGACGACGGAGCCCCATCAGCATCCTAAAAGCATTGTTATATTGGATACGCAGAGAGTTGAAAGCCCTTTGCGTGTAGTTGGTCCACAGGCTGCACGTATAGAACGACTGGCAGTAAGCGCGGAAAAGTGTTATTTTCGTTTCCTTTGTGCTACGAACAAACCTGCGAGCCAACATATTACATCGAACTGTCAGCCCCCTGCGCTCCCTCTCTATGTCAAGGTCGTCAGTCAAATCCTCAGTTAAAATATGACCGAGGTACTTAAACTGACGAACTCGACTGAGTGCCACCCCACCCAATGTAACGGGAGGAACGCACCCTGGATGGTTACGTTTCGCGCTAAACACCATTAGCTCACTCTTCCCAACATTATAGACAAGTCCATGCGTCTCCGCATACTTCTGACACACTGATAGCAATTTTCTGAGGGCACCGACAGTCGGGCTTAGCAACACCATATCGTCCGCGTAACTTAAGTTATTGGTCATTACACCATCAATAGAACATCCAACTCCGGTATTGCTAAGCTCGACAATTAACTGATTTATATAAATGTTGAAAAGAGTGGGCGAGGTCAATCCCCCCTGGCGCACTCCACACTCAAGACTGTACTCATCGGAGACAGATTCACTCCATCTCACACAGTTAATCTGGTTTCGATACCAAAATTGAAAGAGATTTATCAGCTCACTAGGGAAGTTCATCTCACGAAGCTTTGACCATAGTAAATCGTAAGAAACGAGATCAAAAGCCTTAGAAAGGTCAAGAAAGGCCGCATAGATTGGAGTTTTCCTTTCTGTGTAGTACCTGACGGTCTGCTTAAGCGCCAGAATGGCAGTCTCGGTTGACAGACCAACCCTAAATCCAAACTGGGCGTCGTGTAACTGTACATATTTACTAAGGTGGCGCTCAAGCAAACCATCAAGCACCTTAGCTTGTTTGCTGTGCTAGTAAGTCCGCTTCGAATGTTTCGTTATGTAATTATAATAATTCCCGTCAACACGATAGCACCTGCCTCTTGGGTACGGTTCAAGTTTTAGTTTCGGACTCCGTCGGTGTATTACACAGTGCCCGTGCGCTTGTAGATCCCGGATCACAAAACAATTTTATTACTTCGACTTTCTTGTCTAAACTTAATATTAATTACAATAAAATATCACGCGCTGTAGTTAAAGGAATTGGTTCATCACCGAATCCCATTCTGGGTTCCGCAAATGTTAATTTACATAAAGACAAAAACATTTTACTTTCTCTTGACTCATACGTAATTGATCAGATCACAGATCAATTGCCGTCCGTGCAGGTCGATAGGTCTTCGCTAAGTTATTTGAACAGTGTTCACTTAGCTGATGAACATTTTCATTCGCCGGGAGAAATAAATATTCTTATAGGCGCACCGCAATTTTCTGATATTTTGCTTTCGGGTCGCATTAAAGGTCCACCTGGACTACCTACCGCTTTCGAAACAATTTTCGGTTACATTATCATCGGGAACACTCCCGTTAGTAATTTTTCTTCCGACACGATTTCTTTGTGTGCGTTTGCTTCGCATGAGCCTCAAGTCGATACTTTGTTGGAACGATTTTGGCAAATTGAGGAGGTACTACTAGACCGTCCGGTTAGCTCTGCCGCTAAGGAATGCGAAGAGATTTTTAAGAATAGCGTATCTCGCGATGTAACCGGCCGCTATTGTGTAGACTTACCGTTTTCTACCGACCCTACGGAGCTCGGTGACTCATATAAGTCAGCCAAACGTCGTTATATGTATCTCGAGCGTAAGCTAAGCGCTGCCCCGCAACTGCGTTTAGAATATAACAGCATTATTCAGGATTACTTATCAAAAGGTTACATCTCACTACTTCAGGACGACTCGTCACAGTCTGGCTATTATATACCTCATCACGCGGTTTGTAGGAGTGACAAGGTCACTACAAAGGTTCGGATGGTTATGGACGCTAGCTCTAAGACCGATTCAGGAAAGTCATTAAATGACCTACTTCACCCGGGCGAGAATCTTCAGAATGATTTGTTCTTAATTTTACTCGATTTCCGCTTATACCCTGTAGCTTTTACGAGTGATATAAATCAAATGTTTTTACAAATAATAGTTAATGCAAACCACAGGCAGTTTCAAAAGTTTTTGTTCCGTTTTAACGAATCTTCACCGCTTGATACTTATTGTTTTAACCGCGTCTGCTTTGGTTTGCGAAGCAGCCCCTTTCTCGCCATGCGAGTTTTGAGACAACTCTGTATTGACGAACGTACATCTTATCCGCGCGCGGCAGATATTGTAACGCGTAATTGTTACATGGACGACATTTGTTACTCCGTTCCTACTGTCCGGGACTCCTTACGGCTCAGAGATGAGCTGCTAGGGATGTTCACGGCCGGGGGCTTTAGGCTCGTCAAGTGGTGCAGTAACTCGCAAGAGTTATTACATTCACTTCCTGACGACCATCGTTATAACTCTAAAGTTAACTTCGATGAAAGTAATCACAGCTTAAAGGTTCTTGGCCTCGAATGGTCACCCGCTTCAGATGAATTTTCGTTTTCTGTTTCTATCGCTAATAACCGTCCATGTACCAAGCGAAACATTTTGTCCGTTATTGCCCGCCAATTCGATGTTTTAGGTTTGATTGCACCGACCATTTTATATGCAAAATTAATATTACAAAAACTTTTCGTATTAAAAATTAATTGGGATGATAAGCCGCCTCAGAATATTATTTGTATTTGGGAAAATTATTTACGCGAATTACCGATCGACGACGGCACTCATACAGTGGTTAATCTGGTGTGTGCCAAGTCCAAGGTCGCTCCTCTTAAGACTATCTCGGTTGCCCGACTGGAGTTATGCGCAATTTTACTCATGTCTAGGCTCGTACGTCGTGTTATAAACACTTATAAATTACGTCATGAAATTAAAAATATTTATTGTTTCACTGACTCAATGGTAGCCTTATATTGGGTTCACTCTGAACCGCAGACTTTAAAAACTTTTGTTGCCACGCGGGTTACAAAGGTTTTAGATAATCTTCCCGCTCAATATTTTTACCACGTTCCTGGTTCTGACAATCCTAGCGACTGCCTATCGCGTGGCCTGTCGCCTAGCCAGTTAGTATCACACCCGCTATGGTTCACTGGCCCTTCCTGGCTTTGCCAAGACGAGGCTACGTGGCCTATTACGTCTGTTGACGTCACCGCTATTTCTGAAAAATTGCCAGAGACAAAGGTTGTTTCGCTTCCGGTCTCTTCCGGTTCTAAGTCCATTTCAATCGATAGGCTTGACAATAATTCAGATTTGCCGCATCCGCTACTTACGCTGTCAACGCGTATTTCTAGATGGAGTGTTTTGCTTCGCTCTGTTATATACGTTTATAAATTCATAGGTAAGCTACCGAGATCTAAGTTTTTTACTGCATCTGACTTTATTTATGTTGAGAAAATGCTGATTCGTGCCCTTCAGCAATATCATTTCGCAGATGAGATAGCTCGTTTAAAAGCAAATAAATGCTGCCGTTCTACGTTAAAAAGACTTTCACCTTTTATCGACGATGACGATTTATTAAGGGTCGGAGGGCGCCTTCGTAACGCAGATTTAACCTACGATCAGCGGCACCCTTTGTTATTACCACGTAGAAATCACATTGTTGATCTAATTGTGTCTCATTTTCACCGTCACAACTGTCACACTGGACCCGTGGCTTTGATGTCAATATTGCGTCAAAGCTATTGGATTCTTTCGTGCAGAAGCGTCGTGCGTCGTGTCGTGCACAGTTGCAATTTTTGTTTTCGTTCTAAACCAAAGCCAGTGCAACCCTTTATGGGGGATTTACCTGCATGTCGCGTAACAGAATCAAAGGCCTTCTCACACACTGCTGTTGATTATGCCGGACCTCTTAGCATAATACCGCAACGTAAACGTGGAGCTCGTTCCATTAAAGCTTATCTCTGCATTTTTTGTTGTCTCGTTACTCGCGCTGTTCATGTCGAATTGACAACCGATCTCAGCACTAATACTTTTCTTTCGGCATTTAAACGTTTTCTTGCGAGAAGAGGTGCTGTCAATACTATGTATTCTGACGCAGGTACAGTTTTTATAGGTGCAAAAAACGCATTGTCGGAAATATACAAATTAATTTATTCGGATGAGTATAAAACTGCCTTCAGTAATGAGTTAGCTGAACATAAAATAACGTGGAAAATAAACCCGCCGCGCGCTCCGCACTTTGGCGGACATTACGAAATATTCGTAAAGGGTTTTAAAACGCATTTGTATAGAGCCATTGGTAGTCAGTTGTTGACATACGAGGAGATGTTGACTGTTCTAACACAGATCGAATGCGTTCTGAATTCGCGACCGCTAACACCGCTTAGTGAGGATCCGTCAGAATTGACTGCATTGACTCCATCTCATTTTTTGATGTCAACACCGCTAAGAGGCCTGCCCGCTTATGACGTTACCGGTGATAATAAAAATTTATTGCGTCGCTATGCTTTGTTGGACCAGATGGTGCAATCGTTTGCAAATCGATGGAAACGCGAATATTTACATCTTCTGCAATCCAGAGGCAAATGGAACACACACTCAGTCCCTATTAAGATAGGTAACGTCGTGGTCATCGTTACTGATAACGTTGCCCCACTCTCTTGGCCACTTGGCATTATTGTTGACACCTATCCCGGTAAAGATGGGATCAGTAGAGTCGCTTTAATTAAGACAGCGACAGGAATCTATAAGAGACCTGCCGTTCGTCTTTGTCCCTTGCCCACGCAATAGCGTCTCTCCTTGCTCCCGGCTAGTTATTTTTCTCTCTTTCTTTAAAACCGAAGGTTTTAAGGCCGGGGGCAAATGTTCGCGCCAACTACCCTCAGCGCTTATTATATTTTTAGTATAAATTATAAATTTAAATGTAGGTACTCTTAAAACATTAGTTAGTATCTTTTTCGCTGCACGACCGCACAACCAGTACTGGACCACCAACGGTTGCGTCCGGTCGCGTGTTACTCCGTAACCCCTAGGAGTCTTCCACGTCACCGCTTGTTCTGGAGCTGGTGCACCGCTTGCACAGCTCCGTCTACTAAATCGAAGGACCGCAAAGACGACCCTCGTACGAGGAAGCAGCTCACGCGCCAGGTTGGCTCCATGTCGAGGTAAGTGGTTGTGCAGCTTTTCCGACCAGAAAAATGATGACGCGAAGGGGCTTAAACGGTCATCTGTATCTCCATAGGTGTTAATTAACTAGCGGGGATAGATCGAACCCTATACGAAGAAAAGCTGCACAACCACTTACCTCGACATGGAGCCAACCTGGCGCGTGAGCTGCTTCCTCGTACGAGTGTCGTCTTTGCGGTCCTTCGATTTAGTAGACGGAGCTGTGCAAGCGGTGCACCAGCTCCAGAACAAGCGGTGACGTGGAAGACTCCTAGGGGTTACGGAGTAACACGCGACCGGACGCAACCGTTGGTGGTCCAGTACTGGTTGTGCGGTCGTGCAGCGAAAAAGATACTAACTAATGTTTTAAGAGTGCCAAAGATATTGGTCTATAATTACATGGGTTTGATACATCACCTGTTCTATTCTTAATAATAGGTATCACAATGGTCCTCAACATATTTGCTGGCAGGTAGGAGTGACGAGAACAAAGTGTAAAAAACATGCCCAAAACTCTAAATAAATGAGGCCCTGCATGCAACAGGTGTTCGACGCTGAGACCATCGTGGCCTGGGGATTTTCCCCGCTTCATACCCCTAACAACATCCTCTACCTCCTTCGCTGTTATTCGAGGCAGCAAACTGGTCAAACCAGCACCGAAAACCTGCTGCACGGGTGGAAGGATAGAACAAACATGAAAATGGTTACGAAATAGATTTGCAACATCCCTATGCTCCGTGAAACCCCCTACCTCAGCAGGAAGGCTCAACTTAGGGTTCAAACTATTTGTTTTTTTCCAAAATTTACCAAATTCTCTTTCCCTGTGATGTGATGCCAAAATATCCATTTTGATTTGATCCCTATTATTTTGACACGCTTTAAGCTTGTTTTTAAAAACTTTTCTAGCATTAGACATTTCATTGAAAAGCCTCCCTGAAGATGGTTTCCCGTGCATTAGCCAAATTTGAAACCTAAGCCGAGCCTCCATATGTGATTCCCTTACATACTTGTTCCAACCAGTTACATACCTGGCCCTCCTAGACCTTCCCTCGACATAACTGGCAACAGCTGCAACCGATAGTGAGCTGACAACTCTTTCATACAGACCATCAATAATGATTTTATGCCTAACATCATAACACATCCCGTCACAACAATGACTCAGTTCCTGAGGAAAATCTATATCTCTCAAGCTGTTCATACAAAGTTTATTATAATTATCAATTTGGCCCCTATTTCTTTCACCCCAAACAACCCTATTATTAAATTTATTGTTCGTACATTTTATTTTCTGTCTAACTGTATTAAGATTACAAATAATTTCTAATGGAAAATGATCAGACCAAAATATATCATGATGTATTTTAACATCAACTACTGAGAACTGTGCGCTCTCAGTGGTCAGACAGTGGTCAAGCCAGCGCTTACTGCCGTGAGCCTCGCTAATAAATGTATACATTTCTGAATTAACTCCAAATTTATCTATATCTGAACAAATCCAATTTTGGTCAATACAAAAGTTTAACATTTCCCTCCCGAAGAGACTCCCAGGATGTGAATTGAAATCTCCCAGAATAAAAACTGATTCAATATGGTTACTTTCAATAATAGCCGCTAATTCACTCATACATTCACAAAATTCTATTAAATTATCAGTGGAGTCAGTTGGCATATAAACACTTAAGAATAATACGGAGCGATTCGTACAAGTCGCTTTGATTGCCGATATACGTACACTGTTACACGGTATTGTTTCAACGGAGCTAAACACTCCCTTTCTCCATAACAACGCCACACCGCCATATGGTCTGCCACGCAAAATGTCTGTTGACATGTCAACAGCTGACTTTCCCGTAAAATCGAAATCACTGTCTATTTCACCGAGTAACGGTATTTCGTGCGGCAGCAGCCAGGTCTCCTGCAGGGCTATGACGTCTGCGCATTGGCACAGAGACCGTATACATTGTAAGGAACGCTTGACATTTTTACAATTAAAACTAATAAGTGAAGTTGTTTTCTTATGATTATTATTATCCATCGATTTTTGATTGTAGACTGCTATTTGGGACCCGTTCTTGGTTCTTAATTCTAGGCCTTATATTTATAAACTGCCGAAATGAAACCCCTTCTGGCCATAGATTTTCATCCATAAATATACACATCTTATGTTTAGGTACTAAGAATTTATACGCCTCATATTCTTTTTGTTGTTTCATTTTTATCTTTTCGGGACAAATAACTACTTGTGTTTTATTCATTATGTACTCCGCGATATCCTTATCCGATGCTTCTTTATGCACGTTATATATATAAAAAGGAACCATAATGTCTGCAGCTTTGAACCTCCCATCTATTCTCATAGTAGCTTTCCCTTTATTTCCAATAAAACGATTCCTTAATTTACGTCTTTTCACCTCCTTCCATCCCTCATCCTTTGGCTGCACTTTCCACTCGCCCATTTGTCGCACTTGATCTGCAAATGACTTTTGCGGCTCAACACTCACAGTGTTTACATTAGTGGATAAGTGCGCGCTGGCCTCTCGATGCGCTTGCGTCGGCGACGGCTGCGCGTGCGATGCGTTCGAAACCGCGGTACTGGCCGCCACGCTCTGTCCCCGGTCAGCTGATCCAGTCGAGTAGGCTAGTGGCGGTTGAATAGATTTGATGCTACCTACCCGCTCGACCGGAATACGTGATTCGGTACTTTTTGATGCAGACTGTTTATTTACAATATTCTCCTCAGACTCGGTATAAATGTGAGACATACCCATCGGTCCACTAGGATTATCTTCAGTGAGGTAAAAACTATTATCCAATAAACATGCCCCTCTTCGCTGTTTATTTATATTGATATCGGAATCCGAGACAACAACAGACATTTGATCAGAGCTTTTAGCATTCCTATGGCTTGTAAGTTCATTACTTAAGACTTCTAGCTGTTTAACTGTTGCATAATTTTCCTTCATGAATTTAATCTCAGATTGTAATATCAATATATCTTTTAGTAATCTAGTTACGTCAACATGATCAAAACTCAAAGGAGGTAATTTCTGCAAGTACCGGGCCACGAAAATTGGAATGATTTCGGTATCCACCTCCTTGTACAGGTCTATGATATCCTCCATATCTCGAACTCCTTTTCCTTTGCCCTTTCGGGACACCAAACGCTTAGCACTTGATAAAGATTGGAATAGTAAACACTTAGCGATTTCAATATCTTCTTCCGTGAAGGCAGTTGTACAGATTTGCACCAAACTGATTTTATTCATTACGTCTATTTTATTCTGCACAAAAGCTAAGAGCTCATTTATCACAATATTGCACGAATTGCATTTTAGTATATTTGAATCCATTTTCGATATTAACGACGGAGGTAGTTAGCCTCTCGCGCTCTTTACCAGTACGTCGACCACGCATTAGCGCGCGTGAACATGATATGACTCCAACATACCCAAATGGTCAGTCTCGGCGGCGCAGTACATGGCGTCCTGCAGCGCCCTCTGCTGTTGCTTAGTGAAGGCGGGTTTGGGCGCGGGGGGCGTGGGGGGCGCGGGGGCGAGGGGCGTAGGGGGCGCGGCGCCTTCAGCCAGGGCCTCTTCTAGTGACAGCACGGCCCCTGCGCCCCCCCCTGGACCACGTGCCCCTCGCACCGCCGCACGGAGACAAGCTCGTCGTCCGTGAGAACAACATACTGCCACCGCACTGGTACACACAGGGAGAAATTATTTCCATATAAGTTAAGTATGTAATGGTTACGGTGACAATGGATAGATGGCGCTCAAGATAGTGACAAGTCAAAACTTATATCTTGCAAGAGAGATTTTCTACTGAGGATATAATAAAAGAAGGTACGGATAGTTAGTTAACTACAGGAGTTACCACAGCTCTTGGGAAGTAACTTTCAACTAATGAGAATTATTGTTTTATAATTCTTTATGTTAATATTTTTAAAGTGAATAGCGATAGTCCCCAACTTCATCATCATTGGAACATAAAATATCCATTTAAAACTCACCTATAGCAGCCGTACTGCGCAGCCGCAGAATAACAAAGTGCATCATTGAGCTGCGTCGAAAGGAATGGATCCGCACCATGTGATAGGAGCAGTTGCACCACTTCTAGGTTTCCAACTCCACATGCAACCTGAGAGTAAAGAACATGAGCGTCAGAAATATGATGAAAATCATTGTATGATTTAAGAAATATGAAATCATAAATGTTAACAATTTCAAACACTGATTTAAATTGTAGAACAGTTCCGTGTCAAAATACATTACATCATAAGAGACTAATTAAAAACTACCCCTCCCAAAAGTTCTCTTAAGTTGGTTAATAGATAACGTCACAGAAGCATCCACTCAATAATTTTAAGTTTTCATTGCTTACTTGTTAAGATTGCCAAGTTAATATGCAAGTTCACTACTGTAAATGTTTGATCGTCGATAAATGATAGACAAGAGATTTTAAAACTGTTCAACATATATATTTATAATAAAAATTACACGGTGCCTATAGGATGAGGCGCGGACACAGCTGAGCGTTAAACGTGTGGACTCGCATGTAGCGGACGGTGGAATGCTAGTAGGTTTTTATTTTGCTAACCCGCGCCCCGCACTGCCCTCGCCTCACCCTTTACATACTCTAATCGACGCGTCGTCTACATTCTCCACCCCAGTGCTGATACGGCAGCACTCATCATCCATCTGTATACGAGCGACGCGTACAGCAGACCGAGTCAGTACTCCAGCCTTGGTTTTTACCTTCACCATTCGTACTCGGCCATCTTTTCCAGGAAATACCTCTTGTATGAGACCACGAGGCCATACATTTCTCGGTGCGTCAGGGTCTACTATCAGTACCAGATCACCCAGTTGTAAAGGTTTTTGTTCATGTTTCCATTTGCTTCTGGGTATCATCTCGGGTAGAACTTCCTTGACCCACCTCTTCCAAAACATATCGGCTAGGGCTTGTGATTTTCGCCACTGTTTTCTTAAGTATATCTCCGACTCATCAAAGACACCTATTTCTGGTAACCGCGAGGAAGAGCCAAGTAGAAAATGATTTGGAGTCAGGGATTCAGCAGTTCCTGGTTCTACAGAGACGTGTGTAAGAGGTCGACTGTTGACTATGTTTTCTACTTCAGCGAGAAGTGTATTTAGGACCTCGTCCCGCGGTGCTCGCTCTTTAAGCACCACCTTCAAAGATGTCTTAACGCTACGAATTAGCCTTTCCCAAGCTCCACCCCAGTGAGGGCTGACGGGCGGTATGAAAGTCCATCGTAAACCTTTATTTCTAGCCTCATCCTTTAGGGCCTCTTCATCCAGCTCTTGGATCGAACATTTTAATTCTTTATGAGCTCCTCTTAAATTTGTGCCATTGTCCGAGTAAAGATGTTTTGGCCAGCCGCGGCGCGATGCCATTCGACGAAGCGCCATGATTAGTGAATCTGTGGTAAGTGTAGGCACGACTTCAATATGTACTGCTCGTACTGTTAGGCATGTAAACAACACTCCGTACCTTTTTTCATGATGCCTTGCCACTTGTACTTCCAGGGGCCCAAATAAATCCACTCCACAAAAGGTAAAAGGGCGGTGATGATGAGCCATTCTAGCTTCCGGTAAGTTCCCCATACGGGGTATCTCAGGTTTGGCTTTCTTAATTCGGCATAGCATGCATGATGATGCAATATTTTTTACTGTAGGTCGTATCCTAATAATCCAGTATTTCTGTTTCAGTTCGTTGACTACCAATTCTTGATTTCCATGTGCAGCATTAATGTGGTAAGACTTCACAATCAACTTAGTTATATAATTTCTCCCATCTAATATAATTGGTCTTTTCATTTCAGGGTTAACATTTGCAGCAGCATCGATCCGGCCACCAGCACGCAGCACTCCGTGTTCATCGAGGTAAGGTGATAAGGTAAGTAGTTTACATTTACTTTCTAGGTTTTTATTATTTTTAATTAATGATATTTCCTCTCCAAACGATTGAACTTGTGACTTCATCAACAACAAGCGTTCAGCTTGCTCCATCTGGGTATTGTCATCAGTGGTAAGTTTTCTACACTTATATACAAATTTTAGAACTGCGGCAGTTGTGCGAAGTAAGCGTAACCATGAAGAAAATCTCATGCAGTCCGGCACAGGTAAGTCTTCATTCGGTGTAGTGTTCATTAATAATATATATTCTAAGTTTTTTTCATTTACAGGTAAGATTATATTTTTCGGCCACTTATTTTCATTTTCATATAAGAAATTAGGGCCCTTGAACCAGTCGTTTTTCAGTGTATTACACTTAGAACTTTCTCTCGTAGCGATATCAGCAACGTTCAGATGCGTAGGTACGTATCGCCAGTCATATTTACTAGTAAGTTCATCAATCTCACCCAGTCTGTGCGCGACGAATATTTTATAACTCCGAGTGTCATTGTTTATCCACTGTAAAACTGTACTTGAATCACTCCAAAAGAATATTCGCTTAGGGTTCATATTGTGGTGCTCTTTCGTTATGGTTTCAGCCAATCTAGCAGCTATAAGCGCAGCCTGTAGCTCCAAACGTGGTATTGTTATGGGTTTCACTGGAGCTACGCGGCATTTACTTGCGATGAAAGCAACGCATACGGTGTTATTTTGCGTCCAACGCCAGTAGGCAACTGCACACATAGCCTTAGTCGAAGCGTCACAAAACAAATGCAGCTGCAGGTTTGTATAGATCGCGCAATATTGATCATTAGATTGTTTAGGCGCAGTGACAGCGTGCGTATGCGCACACAGCTGCGAGGATACTGGCTCTGCGACCTTTTCATTCGCACAGCAAGCCGACTGATAACATCGAGGCAGTTTTATTTGACTAATTGTTTGCAATTGAATTATCCATTGACACCATTTCTTATATATTGCGTCGGGAATAAAATCGTCCCATTTTATTTTTAAACGCCATGTATCTTGTAACATAATTTTCCCACAAATTGTAAATGGTGATAAAAATCCATAGACGTCGAATATTGTCATAAGTACCCGTAACATTTCTCTTTTGGTTGGTATTTGTTTTCCAATAATAATATTTTCAGGTATTTTCTTAAATGTGACGTCAAATTGCAATGTATCATCATTAGGATTCCAAATCAATCCTAGTGTTCGTTCGCCTTCTTGTTCTTGATCGATTTTAAATCGTACAGCTGATGTGCTAAGACTTTCTTTAGGCAAGTTATCTAATACTTTTTTACTGTTACTAGACCAGTTCCTGATCTCGAAACCTCCTTGCTGGTGAATATAACTTATATCTTGTACTAACTTAATCGCCGTTTCTTCATCTGATGATGAATTTATATAATCGTCCATATAATGTTGTTTGTGTATTGCATATACTGCGGACGGCATCGATGACTCAAAGCGCTCAGCATTCTTATTTTTTACGTATTGAGCGATGAAAGGTGAACAGTTTGCTCCAAAAATTAACGAAGTCATTGCATATGTTTTAACATCTTCCTCTGGTCTATCTCTCCATAGAAATCGAAGTGCATCTTGATCTTCAGGTCTAATTTTTACTCGTAGAAACATATCACGTATATCCCCCGTGACAGCCACCTTGTTTTGTCTAAATCGTAACATTATTCCAAATAATGACATGAGTAGATCAGGGCCTTTCAATAAATAATCATTCAGCGACATTCCATTTGTTTTAGCGGCCGCATCGAACACTAAGCGCAGCTTCTTTTTGTTAGGGTTGTCAACTCCGAAATGAGGTAAGTACCATATCTTTGGTGAATTCTTATTTATTAATTCTGAAGCGTAATCGTTATCAAATAAATGGGAAATACGGTCTGCATATCGTAATGCAAATTCTCTATTAATATTCATTTTTCTTTCCACTGATTTTAACCTTCTCAGCGCAGTAGAATGAGAGTTAGGCATCTTACAATCGTTGTTTCGCCATGGTAATCCAACTTGCCATTTTCCATTAACTAACTTCGTAGTTTGGTCCAGACACACCCGCGCACGTAAGTCCTCTGAATTCTGTCTTGGTTTCCCAGATATTCCCATCGACTCAAGAGAGAAAGAACGACGGACCTCTTCGTGAACTACATGCAGCAGTCGTTCGTTGTCCATCTGTATATTATTTGTTCCACTGTCGTTGATGAACAAAATTGACTGTCGAGGACGCGCAGGTGAGTGTACTCGTGTTCTGCCGTGAACACACCAGCCGAGTGGAGTAAGAGTAGCACATGGCTCGTTGAGTTTCCCCATCCTCGTTTCTAAGGGCACAATCAGATGATAATTATCTTGTCCAATAAGCATCTGTGGTTTTGAATGACCAATAAAATTGTTTTTTATATCATTTAGGTGTTTATATCGTTCATAATTAATCTTATATAAATTCTGGGTTGGTATATTTAATTCCTTCACACTACACATCCGAATATTAAATGTGTTGCCATCCCTGTTTGCCACGAGTAAATTAACAATTTTTGTGTCGCATACAACCGTGCTATTGTTCCACGCGCCTGTCGCGTGCATAGTTTCTCGGCGGCCGTGTACCCCCACCTGGGTCGCAAGCGCATCGCTTATTAGTGACACGGTGGAGCCGTCGTCCAACAGCGCGCTCGTGGTAATAATTCCATTAGGGCCGTGAATATCTATTGGCACAACTTTTAATAACACCGTATTCATTCCTTTATTTAAATTAACATGTGTTATCGTCTCGGTTTGGGGTTCGGTTTCTGATGTGGGTATTTGTACTATGTTTCCAGAATTACTATCGGAGGAATTATTCTTAATTTCATAATGTAATAGACGGTGATGCGATTGACTACATCCGTCCTTATCACACATAGGAGCTGGGCACGTTTCTCTGTCATGATTCGCAGATAGGCATTTGTAGCATATACCATAGCGCTTGACGTGTCGCCACCTATCTTTACGCAGTGCTTTTTTAAAATGTTTACAATCAGGCAAGTTATGATTGAACTTATGACAAAAACGGCACTTCCCAGCTGTTTGTAATTGTTGTAATAGAATAGGTTGAGGCCGATGTACATTAGTTTCGTAGTGTTTACGTTTGTTCATATCTGTCCTCTGATTAAATAAATCAGCGCTTGTGGTAGATATTTTAATGGCCTCTTCATGTAAGAAATTTGATAGGATTTCTAATCTGGTTTGCTTACCTCCAGTGATCAGCGGATAGCTGTAATCTGCCCATTTAGAAATAAGGACAGCCGGTAGTTTGGATAATATTATATTAGTAGCATTTACACCTTGTAAATACTCATCACGACCAATAGCACGAACAGCTGCCACATAATTTTGCACTTTCACGGAGAATGGCACAACATCTTTGTGGTAATCCAGCGATATAGGGTGAAGCTTTTTTATCTCCAACATAATCTTCGATATTATGACGTCGGGATTCCCAAATTGTAGCTCTAATGTAGTCATCACAATATCTGGTGATGTAGCACTAATGAGCAGAGCTGTGACGGCATCCTTTGCTGCTCCACGAAGACACTTCCGCAAGCGCCATAAGTTTTCCTTCGGACTGAAGTTGCACACCTGGGTAGATTCTTCAAACGCCTGCTTGAACTGCAGCCAGTCCATCGGATCGCCGAAGAATGGTGGGAGATCTCTCGGCGTACAGATGCGACTCAGTAGGTTTTTATTCTGCCCATTGTTGACTGAGGCGGCGGCAAGGTCCTTCAGTGCGCTTGCCAATAGTTGAACTGTTCCATTACTTGGGCCAGCGGATGTATCTTCCGCGGGCTGCTGCAGTGGGTCCGGGTTTATACCATCATCGTGGACACACTGCATATTCAGTTCTTGTTGACTGCGCTCCAGCCACCTCTCAATTTCACTCCCATTGGAGTGCTCTTCAGACTGTTGACTGTATTTCTCATCCAATTCAGCTAGGTCCACCTCCAACTGCTTATTTATAAGGTCCAATTGTATGCGAGCCTTTGCTTTTGCTGCATCGTATTCCATCTTTTTTTTCCTTGCCAGTATAGACGATGACGAAGACTTTTTTGATTTAGCTCCGTGACTGGCGGTGGTGATGTTTGTAGGTAACACTCGATGCTGTTCTGATTTCACCACACTTCCCATGTCGGATTTTGCCATTTCTTTATCTTCTACATGTATCATCGAACTGGTAGTGGCACCGCTGATAATTTCTTGAGATTTTTTCTCTTGTTCTTTTTTTTTTATAGTATTGCGGGTATTCACCATTTTCGACGGTGGTGTTTGGAACATCAAGATCCGGGCTCGAAGACCACTTTGTAAATGTTTGATCGTCGATAAATGATAGACAAGAGATTTTAAAACTGTTCAACATATATATTTATAATAAAAATTACACGGTGCCTATAGGATGAGGCGCGGACACAGCTGAGCGTTAAACGTGTGGACTCGCATGTAGCGGACGGTGGAATGCTAGTAGGTTTTTATTTTGCTAACCCGCGCCCCGCACTGCCCTCGCCTCACCCTTTACATACTCTAATCGACGCGTCGTCTACAACTACTATTTCCAAAGTAGATCTTACTGGAACAATGTTATATCATTCAAAAATATACGAAGGCTTTGCTCTGGGGTGACAATTCCACCATGGCTTGACCACATTTGCTATTCAAGAAAAACCTTAGTTTCGCAAGACTTTTAAAAGTCACTGGTGCAAGTAGAATATGAATATTTCTCATTATTGTTTAGGTATGTCGTATTTGTTATAAATTCTGCTACGTCTGTAATTGGTGCACAAATTAGACATATTATTGTTTTTTACTTTATGTTTGTTACTTATGTTCTATAATATCTTTGCTTTTGTACCTTCTTGTAATAAATAAATAACTGGAGTGGTATAGTTACCTGCAGCGGTGTAAGCGTGCAGACATCGTCCCCGCGGGCAGGCGCACCGTCGACGCGAGCCCCGGCCGCTAGAAGGCGCCGCGCACACTCCACTGCACCCGCGCCGCTCGCAGCACTGCACGCGTATACTAGCGCCGTCCAACCTGTATACACCACCACGATCAAATATGCATATCATCAGATCAGATGATCAGGTATGTCATCTATGAGCTAGACTAATCAGCCTCGTATCAAGACACGGAAGTTGTGGAAGCCCTTACCCTCAATGTTTCGGAGAAAAGAAAAATATGTGCATTGAACCCGTATAATTGGTATACTCAGTTTTGTCTACCTTTTTAGGCATTATTGAGTGAAAGAGTGACAGAAACATCGATATATCTTATATTAAGTAGAGTAGTAGATATACTATATCTGCTGATATATCACAAAATCCCAAGAAATTATGAGTTATTCTGTGTTGTACAATATATGCAATAACAATACAACCTAACATAGAAAACATACATGACAAATAACAACTTCTTGTTGCGTGTCGCCGACGTATTATCGGTACCTATTAATTGCATCAATAAACAAAATGTTTACCTGCAGTAGGCGGCGTGTATGCAGGAGTAGCTGGTTGTGTATTCGGTGATCGAGGAGACAGTGGTAATGCACAATGAGCCGCGCAAGCGCCACCAGTTTCTATATTAGGATCAGCGCCCGCCTCCAACAACATCTGCAAATCGATAAACGTAACAATGGGTTTTCACCAAGTACCAAAAGTTTCATGAAAGAATGCAAAATTTTGGTTATTACATATTTTAAAGTATATAACAAATTTTAAGTTATGTAAATGACTAGTTTTACTATATTTTGGATCTCGAGATTAATTAAATTTAAATTCAAACAATTTCAATAGCAGTTTATGTCGATGACTTTATCATAGTGGGGAATAATTCTAAAATCTCAATTTTAAAAGTAGCTGCAATTCAACTGACTCATTTTGACAACACATTGATCTAAAAATGACAAACATAAACAAGGAGAGATACTCGCTTAATAAATTATGACAACTTGGGTTTCACTTACAGCAACGATTTGATCATCGCCAGCCAACGCTGCCTTCATCAGTGCTGTAAGTCCTGCTGCATCGGTGGCGTCTAAGCCAGCAGGAGGCAGTAGAGGCCGTACCCCACCGACGATTTCAGGCCTACCACTGAGTAAGGCCCGTTGTGCGAGGCCCAATGCAGCTCGACTGAGCTCGTCAGGTGAACGGACGCAGCGGGACCAGACTGGTTCTATCGCTTCTTCTAGACTGTGGAGGTTGATATTACAGTGAATCGAGATTGATGATTATAAAGCGTTATTTAACTACTTGATACCTTGAAAATATAATTAAAAGGCAGTATGTATATATTTTGTCACAACTTTATCTAGTAACAAAACCTTTCCTTTTTGATGAACTGTTCGATGCAATAATTGAATAGCAATATTTGAAACAAAATACACATTAACGAAAATAGTGCAAATATAAAATGCAGCGTTGGCACAGTGAGATAAAGAGTTCACAAAACAGGTTATAAACTATACTATAATTACTATTTAGATAGTTCCATACGTATATAATTAAATTGTTACACTATGGTCATCATTCACATAAAGCGATTATATTTACGCTGAAAGTCAATAGTCGGTTAAACTCACGTGACAGGTCTCGGCGGGCAGTCAGCATGCGGCAGCAGTAGGCGAGCGGCTTGCAGCACATCATCTCCGTCGGGCACGTGTGGCGGTGCACGTAAGGAGGCGTGTGCGCGAGCAACTCGCACCCACTCCCCGAGCGGCGGCAATGCACCCGCCCCACGACCGCCCCACAACCCTCCCCCCGCGTCACCCTCGCCGCCACCCTCGCAACTACCAGCTGATGATGTGTGCTCTAGCTGTGAGAAGTATGTTCGATAAATAGTGAAGAAGAAGTCATCAGATCAGAGTCGACAATTCACAAGTGCCTGTAACTACCTATTTGAATGAATAAATATATTTCATTTCATTTCCATATTGAGATGTTGAAAAGATGACATGAGATAATGTATTTTGAAAATTTCACCAAAAGTTCAAAAAGACGAACAGAGCTATCGATTATTGAGTTAAGTCATACTGTATCAGAATACAGAACATACGTAAAAAAATATATTCAAATAGCGAATTGCTCGAAGTTAAAGATGTTGCTAAGTTAATGATGCTAAAACCACTATCAGTTCTACACCGCTTTCAATTATGAGGAAAAATATAGGCACTATTTGATACGAATATACAAGAGTAATCAAACCATCATAACATAGCACTCATTGTAGTCAATAGTTACTAACCTGTGAGCACCTCATAAAGTAATACAGTGCTCTCTCAGCAGCAGGCGCAAGAGGCGGTAGGCGCGGGTGTACGCGGCGCAGGACAGCCCTCAATTCCCCCGCCGAGCCCGCGCACGTGGTCAGCAGCACCGACCCACCCGACACTCCTGACCCGGACCCGCCAGAACGGCTGTTCGACCCAGCCGACGTGCCTGATCCACCTAAGAGACGATGCTGAATTTATTGCCGGATCTTCAAGAAATCAATTTACCAAAAGCATTTGTCTGACTCCCAAAAATATTTGAATTTGGTCGTTAGAGATAAGGAACCAATGGGAGAGACAATTACCAAACGAAACAATATTCTTGGGTATATTATTGAGCTAATTGCGGTGGTGCAAAAATAAAACCATAGGTACCATTATTTTGTCATATATAATGAAAGTGAATGGCAGAAGGCATTCAAAGATCTCTTGTTCAAAATACAAACATTTTAGTCATTTGAGTGACTTACCTGAGCCATTAGTTGTAATGCCAGAATCATGACTGAGACCCAGCTGGCGATGTTCAGGTCTAGATATACCTGATGATGATCCAGACCCTAGTGAGCTCATTGATTCCCACCTTGATAGAGACAAGGCACCTGGAAATGAACGGTGATGATTTTCTGTTCTTCAAATTTGTATCTATCAGTTTACTTAGGTTATTTTTTATTTTATTTTATTAGGATTTCCAACAACAAGTACACTGTGTAAAAATATAAACTAGTAGATACAAAAAATAATGAGCTAAGTGCCCCGTTAATTATAGGAAACCGCAGCATGCATCATAATATAACGAAAATAAACTACTTAAGCTAATACAATTTTACAATTTTTGATTTTAAACACCACGTCTCTTAAATTAGTAGTTGTAAAAAAAGTCACAATCTTCAGAATACTCTTCATACAACGAATACATGCGAGACAAAGGGCAAAACAATTTTAAGTTGGTTCGACTGTTAGGACGGGAAAACAATTTCTTCCTACACAAACGGGGGATTTTCGATGGTACATTAAATCTAACCTGGGTAAGCAATTTTGGACAATTAAATGAACCCGTGCATAGTTTTTTAAGGAATACTAAATCTAAATATTTTCTACGGTCTTCTAAGGAATACATATGGAAATATGAAAGCCTTTCTTTATAACTTTTAATTTTTTTAGCAATACCATGACTGTATGATAGGTGCCACAACCATCGTTTCTGCAAACGTTCCACCCTTGCTATGTGAACTTTGTAGTGAGGCGACCAAACAACACTACAATATTCTAAATTACTTCTAACTAACGCATTGAACATAATATTTTTTGTTGCCGTGTTTTTAAAGCTTTTGCTCTCCCGCATAACAAAACCTAAAAGTTTTGAGGCCTTTAGGTTATTGTCGTCAGGCCTGATTACATGACCTAATAGAAAGGCAATAGTACATTGTGTTGGTTACCAGAGGGGACGAGAAGCATAGGGGACTTTTACCCTACAGTAAGACTCAAAAATGTAACTAATATTATAAATGCGAAAGTTTTCACAATGTTTGTGACTCTTTTACATTTGTGAAGAATCTATGAAGTACAAGCTTCTATAGTACGTACCTGAAGCGACTCTCCCCGCGTTGAGATGGCTATAAGGCTGCAGCAGCCCCCACAGGTCGGCGCAGTTGGCGACGGCGTGGTCGACGGCGGCCGGCGTGATGGGGGCCGCTGGTGCCGCACCCGCACCTCCGCCCGCACTCGTACCCGCACCAGCTATCAGCGCTATCTCCTCTAGCAACGTCTCCATGCCCGCGCACAGGTATATTGCTGCGTATCTGTTACAATTGTTGACTGTTTAAAATATGTTATGTTAATCTTTGTATCATCTTTTTTAATATAAAAGATGAATTGAAGAGAATTAATAATCTAGAAATTTATTAACTCCTATGAAATTAGTTTTGCTGTAGTGTTTTAAGTCGTAATGTTTGTCAATGCATGTTCAAGCTTTTGGTCAAGTCGAATAGTCTTCATAACTTTAATCATTGTACAAAAGGTTGTTCTCAAATTTATCTCTTTATTATATTTTCGCAAATTTATTAGCCGATGGTTAGTAAGTATAAGTATTTTGCAACACCAATATCAATGGTTCTGTCAATAGTTATGGCCTATAATAATATATAAGTAACGAGAAGCGTATAGTGTATGATATACAGACTCGTGCACGAAGGGCGCGATGCGCAGGTCGCGCATCCAGCGCTGGAAGCGGCCCGGCGCCAGCTGCGTGCGCGCGCGCGCCGCCGAGCCCAGCCGCCGCGCCGCGCCGCCGCCGCCGCCCGTCGCGTGCATCGTGCCCGCGCGACCCATGCCCTGCACCAACACACACATGCACCAATCATTACCTACATGTCTCGTACTGCCTAGTTCATCATCATCACCTCATATACGTCTTCACCGAGGAGCTCGAGCCGAGCCTGACAATGAGGGGGTCTAAGCCATACCCCACCGAGCCTAGTCCGGATTGACGGACTTCACATGCCTTTGATTGTGTCATCTCGGGCGTGCAGGTTTCCTCACGATGTTTTCCTTTACCGAAAGCCAGTGGTGTGAATCCGTACGTAAGTTTTTTTATAAACTCAGAGGTACCGGCCGGGGTTTGAACCTGCACCCTCACGATCGTGAGTGGGTACGTTACCCACTGAGCCACCACGGCTACTGCCATCATGAGGATGCAGTTTTTAAACTCAAACATCGTGAGACAAACTGCATGCCCAAGATGTCACAGATAAAAGTATGTGACCACCCCCTCGTTGTTAGAAAAGGGGAGAGCTCCTACAGTGGATAATTATATGAGCTGATGGTACCTAATGACAAATATGTCAGGGTAACTACTACAAAGACAACCGGTCAATATGAAATTATAGCACAGGCAACATGGCATACACTTGTATGACATGTTGATGACAGGGACGAGAACATAATGAATAAATGAGGGAATACATGTCGAAGATCTGGATCAGACATCAAGAAGTGAAATTCCTCACCTTAATACAAGCATCAGCGAGGGGCGTGCTGAGCACGATTCTGAACGCGCCGGCGACTTCATGCTTCGAACAAAATCCAAAGTTTTGGGACAGCCGTTGCGCTTCTCGAGATATCCGAACTAGTGCCCTGGAAATAAACAATATTTGGTGTCATTTATAACACAATAATCGTACTACATGTGGCTAACACTTGATTGCCCTCCGCAGTTTCTCTGGCACTCCCGGGGATCTTCAATAAACTAATATACTATTCGAGAACTTATTCTTAGATACTCTGTGTCGAATTTAATTCAGACCCCATACTTTGACTTGACGTGATGATTATCCAGAACATAACCTACAACAAATTTCGTCTCAATTTCTTTGCCCATTGTTATCTAAAGGAGTGATAAACATTCACCTATCTATTCTCCCAAGCTTTCTTAGTACATACCTCTGTAGCAAGTATGCAAGGCGTGGCGGCGTGTCTGGAGCCAAGCGCGGCGCCAGGTCGCGGCACCGGCCGCTGTGCAGCGCGCGGCTCACTTCACTCGCCGTCCACGGCACGCATCGGAGTTCCACCAGCCTAGAACACCATACCATACTTCAAGGTTTAAAACAAGGACTTAAGAAATATTCACACTCTGGATGTAATTACATATCTATACAAGTAGGAGTGTATTTAAAAGTAGTATAATATCAGCTATCTGGTTACCATATCCCCAGCTCTGCAAAGTTTGGAATCAGATTGGCCGTGTGTGAAAAATGTCCCAGGATATTTATTGTTATTATAATTAATGCCCGGTTAATAAAGTTGTTTTTACTGAAAAGAGGCAATTACTCTTATAGATCTAATGGCGTGGAATGCTTATAATTTTAACTTTATTTTTGAAGGCAATGTTAAAGTTCAGACATCTAATAGAACCAAATAAGTACCTGTTATGAGAATCAACCCAGACAAATTCATCAGCGCTGGTGACGTTAGTGCACACGGTGTCTAGAGACGGTTGGCGGACCAGCGGCGCCCGTCGCCGACGAGCTTCCGCCGCGCTGCCATTCTCTAGAACATTTCACAAGTTGATATAGATGATGATGATGTCACACTGTAGAGAAGAAGGAGGATTTAAGATAGAAGAGTCGTCATTATGTAATTTATAAAAAAATCCTATCAATAAATCTGCAAGCAGTAAAATCGGCTCTGATCCTCCTTAAGAAATTGCTTAAAATCAAAGTTTTCTTTGACAATGTCATTTTAATTCTTAAGAATTTTGGGGTGTAATAAATCTAGAACGAAAGATGTCATAATATAAGGTTCCTTAAAGATATTTGATGCATTATTATTGTTAAGGGATTCTATAATAAAAAGTTCAAGTGTGTTTAAAGAGAATGTGAAGTATACCTTGTGCTCCGTTATTGCTGCCACCGCCAGCACTAGAGGCGCCGCTGGTGGCGGTGCTGCTGCTGTCTCGCGAGCGAAGGGTCAGCTGCTTGATGGCAGATCTGATGTCTTCCAGCCCTCCACCACCCGGCCAGGGTGATTGTAACTGAGGAAGTATAATTATAAATTCATAACACTTCAATAGCTGGTATAAACGTAATTTTGGATTCACGCGACACGTTAACTTTTGAATCAGATTTATGCCATGAATTTATGCCATATTGGTCTAAATTATAATGGACTACATTTAATGGGGTTTATTTCCTTCTTGAAGAAATGAATTCGAAGTATTCAGAACCCGGAGCAGCAATTTAATAAGATGCTAAAAGAAGACTTCATAAAAAGCACATTCTGAATCTCTGAGTCACATTCAATAAGATTTAATCTCAATGTAAGTGTAAAATTGGATACTTCGAATTCTTTGACTTTCATCATGAGTCATATATGGAATGCCGGTTAATGTATCATGTTCCAATGGGATCTACTTACAACAAATTAGAAAGGAATCCATACCGTTATTAACTTACTTTATTATGAGGTCGATGCTTAGTGCGGGCATGAGGAGTCTGCTTACTCCTCCGAGGTTCGTCCCTCCCCGCCTCCCCGCCGCCCCCGCTGTCAGACATGGACGCATGGCCTGAGGATCTGTTCTCATCTGAACTGCTATTGCATTCACGGACGCCATTCTGTAAATTGATATAAAATTCTTGTTAATAGCGGCATTTAAGAGCTTTTTTAAAGAATGTTAGTCCTAGATTAAAACTCAAGTGGTAAAACATAGACTTCGGTTTCCTTGGCGTAATAATTAGTGAGGAATTTTTTCAAGATGCATAAATCTTGCAACTCTGAAATATGCTGATGAAAAATGTTGGAAGAAGTTGATCCCTGAAGAATGTTGACCAGATAAAATCATAACTAGACGTGCAAAAATAGACAAACTGCAAAGTTAAAGCATTTGAACTGTCATCTATATAACCAGTTGCAAAAGCGTAAAACCGAGCAATCATAGAACTGGATTAGCATCTCCATTAAGATAAGCTTAGCTTACGAAACGTATCATAAGAATATCTGCGTGTATCATGGCCACATTGTGGTTGACAGTTTCGCTTTCATCCGACAATTTTTCAAGCTTCCCACAGACAGCGCTTTTCCCTATCGCGAGATCGTGGGATCTCCCGTCAAAGACAATGGTTAGTTTTTTTTCTGGTGGCAACACTTTCGCCTCGTAACGCCTCCACTCGTGTAATTATCGTAATGGTTACCGGTGATGTGATCGTGACTAATTAGTGAGATGAACAACATAACAAGGGAGATATCACAAGTTCCTAATTCATAATTTCTCTTCGCAGGCTTCGTGTTTCACATATTTTAGTTAATTGATGAAACAAGTGATTGGCTTGTTGTTTTTAGAATCTGAAGCCAATTAATGAACAGCACGTGTTTCTTTTTCTGCTATGTCATGATGATCAAAACTCATTAGTTTTATTTCTCATCTACGCCATTATAAATCACATAACCTTCTGAATATGTCTAGCGATTTACACACATCTTCGTAAGTTTTCAAATGATTAGATTCCAATAAGATCATTGTTATTTCAATGACTGTTGTTTTTCATAAGGAAGTCCACACTTGATCAATTTCCGAACAAAATAGTGGATCCCGTAATATTAATAGGAGTATCGCGTGCTACAGCTCAGTTACCGAACAAATTGGATGATTGTTATGTTATTGCGTTGCGTTGACCCGATGGCATCGATTCATCAAATATAGCTCTAGCTAGATCCTTTGATTTACTTGTTAATGTTCACTCAGAATTATAAATATCAGCTCAGCTTTGGTGACATCAGAATCAATAAAATTACAGTCCTCATATTTAATCTAGCCGACTTACGTACAATAATTTACGACGTATAAATTGTTCTTGTCATTGATTTGAGCTACAAGTTATCTTTCATCTTATTTATCAAGTTTTTCATACGTAATATATCATTGCACTCGACGGCAATCAAGATTAACAGTATCATCTATATATGGCGAGAAATTAATTGATATCATCGCCTCGGGTGTCTTTAATGGTACCTTTTAAAGTTGACAAAACGCTTTCATAATAAAATACACCGGTTCAGATGTTAGGAAACCAAATGATAGTATTTCAATTTGAGCTTTATTTAACTATACAAAATAAATAAAACAGCGTTAAAAGCTATCCACGAGCGGTTTAAAATCAATAAAAAGATTTTATAATGCGATAATACACGGTGGCCGGTCCATTTTATTGGCAGTCGCCTTGTGTCGATGTATAAATTATCTACTGAGCCCGCTAAATATTACGGTCCAGCGGACGCTAATCGGCTCTAAAACCAGATAATAAATATGAGGATGGCACACACATGGATTTTGTTCCATAACTTGCGTGAACTGAACTATGTCAAAGAATAAAACCCATAAGCACAGCGGTCGTCAAAAGCTTAGACTTAGAAGAAGCAATAAAAATTAATGACCGCCTTAGTTATGTTGCGCAAATGAATATTCAAATGATGGGAATGTAGAAAATTAATTAGTTTGCTATATACAGAAAAATATTAAAGATAGGCATATAAAAATGAGAAGGCTGTCAAGCTGGCCAATTTTTCGCAATGGTACACCTATTGATGACAAGGAACCCACAGATATTTTACAGGATAGGAAGCTTCAAAAACCATGCAAACGTCTATAGATTTGGGCATAAGAAAAATACAAATACACGAAAACCCGTGTCGAAATCACATGAAACTAGATCACGGCAAAGATTATGAAATTTCACATGTCTCGTGTGATATAACTGTTAGGTGTTTTGTTAATAAACCAACTGTAAATTGTTTCAACACAATATCTGACCACAACAAGCAGAACTTGTAGATCGTGGAACCATCAAAGCGGCCGATCCACAAACTAGATTAAACCGCAATATTGCGGTTACAAACAAGCCGGAGAATGATGGGAATCTGTGGACAACTGCCGAATTGTAAATATTTACTTGCACGTATATCTATTACGGTGGGAAATACTTGTATAATACAATGCGAGTTTCGGAGTCCAAAGAAATACCTTTGCCAGTCCCAGTACATGCATTACGCATGCTTGATTCTTATCTGTTACATTAAGGTTTTTTATTTATGAAACATCATCTGTTTTACTTTTATATAATGTTCTGTTGTTCATAACTTTTTAATGCTGTTTTATATCTTGTTACTGATAGTACTGCTAATGAAATTAAGCACCATTTGCTAGGACATCTTCTCTTACACCATTTAAAACAATTTAAAGCTTAGGTTTACGTCATGCTTTTAGCTTTTACAAAATATTATCTTCCTCTAGATCATCATCACCACACTATCTACTGGTAGACTACAAACAAATCGGAAAATGTCACATTAGTTGCAAACTGGGCTCTATGTTATCAATTAACTTGAACTTGTCACGTCTGGGTCTTCCTCTTGAGTTTCCTAGTGGAGATGCAGGGGCTTTAATTACCAACTATTTATCTTATAATGGATTTGACTTCTCACCTGAACAACAGGCACAGTGTCCACCGGTCGATGATGGTGATCGTGTCTGGGGGTCCGTCTCTCCAGTGCGTAGCTGCTCTGTGCTGGCGCGCTGCGGACAGGCGCACTAGCCACCGTCAGCTGTGACACCGCGCTCACCGCCTTCAGCTGAGCTGTGCTGGACACGTCTGGCGGCTGGGGGACCTCGATGTGGGCTTCGAGGGTTAGAAGATGATATAATGGTTGAATAATGATAACTTATTTATGTATGTTATGTTTGAAGAATTTTATTGTAATATATATAAATAATTATATACCACATAAACAAGACTAGACATCCCTCTGGAATTCTGTGGCGGAAGCTTCTTCATTTATACCTTACATCAGATATAATTCTAAATTCTTCGTCTCCAATTCAATTCGTTTATATAAAAGTAGCTTTAACTGTCACTCATTAATGTTCATTAAACAATTTAGTAGACGGAGCTTGTATTATTTTATTTCCGAGCTTGTAAGCTTTCATGACGTCTAATGAACGGATAATTACATTAGAATCTTTCGAATTGCAGCAGTAAGTTTACCATTAATAAAAGTTACGATTTTATAAATAAACTAGATTATCCTGCGGCGTACCCCGTATACTTTGCATATTTAAAGTTATATTTAGTTTCGTGTATTCGGATAGACGTTTAGGCTAGTAAATAAAGAATTTAAATTTTCAATTTTATTTTTTCTTAAGGTTAGGGACGGACGAGCTAACAATAGAAACATAAAATGCTGACAGATCCAGGAGGAACTTCGATCAAAATCTTTTCGTAGAGATTAAAATTTCATATGCTTTATTTCATGTAAAACGGTTACGATTTATAGCCCTAAAAAATGGCTTTATTTACTGGCCTAGTTATTTAGGATTTTTTTTAGTAAATTTCATGTAGCCAATATTTTTAAGGTCAAAGGCACCAATATCAAAACTTTTACATATCTAATAATAGTAACAAAAACAGGACACCTACCACTTTCGGTGTTGAAGGATACTGAATTGTATTTTTAAATCACTTAAAAGAAAGTTTTAAATGGAAAAGCTTATTAAAAGTGGCTCATCGGAGTGGAGATAAAGATCGGAATCGCCGCACTCGGCTCAAGTGCACATCATCAAGTAGTAAACTATATCGAGGCCCGTTAGCTAGGTATTTGCCCTAAATATTCGAATTTTTTGTTCTTATTTTCATTTAAAAACTGAATGAAGTTTGCTGAAAGCCTTGCTGCTTTTTCCAGATGAAATATTTTATCTAGATGAAAATATAACAATGATCGATGGGGGAGGCCTATGTTCAGGAGTGGACGTGATACCTACGGCTGATATGACGATGATGATGAATAAAAATAATATTCTAACTCTTTATCATTGTCATTTATGACCATTAGATATTATGAAATTATAAATTCAGATCTGTATTAAATATTTACTAATGGCTGCCCGCGGTTTCATCTGTATACCCGAGAGAACTTCCATTTCCCGGGACAAAAAGTAGTTTTATTTGGTCGTAAAATTCAGCCTACATCTTACACCTATTCTGAATGAAAATGTATCTTATTGTATTCAAATAGGCCTTCGCCTTCACACTTATGAATAGGCAAACTCTAACGCTCGATTAGGAAGGTCTTGCTGAGAATAGTCTGTCTTTTCTCAGGCTCTAGACTATTTGTGTACCAAATTTCATTTAAATCTGTTCTGTCTTTTGTAGTTTTACCGTGAAGGGAAGGCGAGACAGACAGACAGACTTACTTTTGCATTTATAATATTAGCATAGATATAGATCATGTCCTGGCATGATGTAACAACTAGTAACAATTGACAGAAGATGGTTAGTACATACGTTTCCCAGGTGAGGTAGCCAACGGCGCGGGCGGTGTGGTAGCTCGGTGCGCAGGCGGCGGCGGCGAGAGGCGGCGCGCGTGCGCTGGCCCCGGCCCCGGCCCCGCGCCGCTCGACACCCGCACGCGCAGCGCACGAGCACCGGACACGCCGCCGCACCACGCGCCTTCCTCCGGACGACACCCGCTAGACGGCCTGAAGACAATAGTTATTTTAAGCGTCATGTGTTGAGCAGCAGATTGGCTTGGTTTAGCTTTCATCCTAGTTGTGGGTTTGGCTCCCATCAAAGATATGGAAGAAAAAAAAGAAAGAAAGAAAAAAACATTTATTAACTAACGCAAAAGAATATACACATATCTATAAAACCCTGCCTTAGCGTGATGTTGCACTGCGCATGCGCCGAGCATCGCTGGTAACATAGCGGTTTGGTCGATGTCTAGGTGTCCCGTGTTGGCTAGCCGGTTGACTTGGTACTTGGTCGTAGATTCGACTTCCACCCAGGGCATACATGAACATGTCTGTTTGTTCTGTGCCTATATTTAAAAGTTAGTAGAACAGAAATAAGTCGATAGGTGTCTGGCTGAATCCTTGAGTTTGTTGTGCTATGATAAAGTACTTAGTTTATTTTTATGGATGGAACGATTGTTTAAGTAGAGGAAAGGAAGTGCCAGTTCTGAAAGTCATTATTATAAAACAACTCTAAAAATGGATTTGCTATGGATCATCATAATAAATCTATATGCATTTAATGTCACAAACTCTAGCAAAGAACTAAGGCAGAGATTGTAAATTTGCGAAAAAAGGCTATGGCATAAACACACATATTGCACTAACCGTAAATTGTTTGGACCAAGGCAGACGGATAAATGAAGTAAGTAATCATCATTATTATCACATTAGCAAAATCTTCATTCCACTTAGACTTTGACAGCCCGGTTGGCTTTGTGGTGACCCTGACTTTCAAGCCGCGGGTCGTGGGTTCGAATCCCACCCAGAACAAACATTTGTATTTATGAATATGTCTGTTTGTCCTGTGTCTGGATGTAAATATCTATAATATGTATTTAAAAGTATTATATGTAGTATATCAGCTATCTGGTTACTATAACACAAGCTTCATTTGAAGCTTACTTTGGAATCAGATTGGCCGTGTGTGAAAAATGTCCCAGGATATTTACTTAGGCTATGACTTTGAGCTCGCTGGAAACTGAACTGGGTATTTAAGTTAGGTAATAAGCTGTAAGTAAATAAAGGTGTGTTCTAAATCCAAGTTGAAAGAGACAGTTGTAGGCCAAATAAGGAACGATATAAGTCAGCTTTGGTGAAGAAGGCTTACTACAGTATACCTAAATGATTGTATTAATGATGACGAGGCATGGGTATAGCGTTCGTTTTATCAGGACTAATATTATTATTGTTCAAGAAATTGTTAAGACTTGTTTTGAAAAGAGTAATTGCTGAGTTTATTGCCGGCTCTTCTCAGCAAAATCAACCTTCCGAACCGAGCATTAGAGTCGACGTTTCATAAGTGCCTGTGAAGGCCTATTTGCATTAATAAATATATCTCATTTCATTGCAATAATCAACAGAACTGTACTGTCAGCTCAAGAAGTAAATCTGACTTCAGCATTACCTCAATCTCCAAATACCTGACGATGTAAAAAAGTGGATTGATCTAACGGGCAATGTCGGCTGGGGCCAATAGCTATCTTTGGAGCCGGTACAGCCGTGACTGAGTCAAGCGTGGCGGACTCCGATGGCCGACGCAAATCGTTCTAATGTCGATACCAATAAGCTATTGCGACTCTGCTGTACTAGCTTTGTGCAACTGTGGTTTGTGATACTTAGGTTATGTGGGGTTATGTGTTACTTTCTTAATCGCTTCGTGATCGACTACTTTGTTCAAACTTATGCAGCGATTAGGAATTTCGTTCCTGTATAGGTTCTTGGTTCGGTAGCTTTAGGATGTAAAAGAATCCAAATATCTATAATTTTTTTGTCATAATTACTTACATATGTCACATTTAAACGTAATGATTTCAATGTCAGGAGAACTTTTAGAAATCATCTGATAAGTAAAAGAAACTTAAGTGCTGACACTCGAGCTTAAGAAACTCAGCACTCGACATGTTCAACATCGTGTTTAAGTAAAAAGCGGCGTAATTTAGATAGCAAACGAGTATTTCTAAATTATCTAGACATTAGCATCCAGTGGAAGTGAAACTAGGTCCCACATGGTCTCGTTATGATAAAAAATGCAAAGCTCGTAATAATATTTATGTACCGTTGTATAATTACAACATCGCTAGATAACAAGTTTAATAGTAACAAAGAGGTTAATAATATAGATTCAACGGAAATAAGGGATAATTAACATGCCAAAGATCAAGCTCTTATACCATCACGTACTATTAAAAAAAATACTGATAAGTGAACTGTTCTAAATACTACAAACACCTGACCATAACAAGAAAGCAATACGTTTAAAAACAAGATAAAATCCTCAATGGCGTAGAAAAACCAGACACAAAGGGCGCGACTAAACAGGAAAGCAAGATCGAGACTAGTAGACGAGACGAATGTCCACGACAAATCATAGACGACGAAGCTGCTCGAGTAACAGGTGCCTTTTTATCTACACTCGAAGAGGGAACTAGTTTAATAGGGAGCGGGTAACAGGATCGCTTGAAGGATATAAACTGTATTAGATAAGCATTAATGAATAAATTAGATAATACCGCAGGAATATTGAGACCCAGTAAAGATAACTTACCAATATGTTACAATAATTTATTATAATCTAATCAGAATTCTTAAGTCTCGTAATAAAAATGATGAACAGTTCAATTAATCAGTCTGATGATCTTAAATTGATAATGGAGCTTTAATCACATTAATTAATATTTAGATGTTAGATATGACGGAAAAAACTATGCAAATCATAGATAGCTCTTTAAGCAAAAACAGTAGAGGTAATATTTAAAACTTTACAAAATATGTAAATCTAAATTGAGCATGTTGTATTTCAATCAAGGTTTATACCAAGCTCGAATAAACTGTGTATAAATGGGAATCAATTAAAATATATCAACTGAGAGCTCCATAGATGGATTTATATGTTCAAAGAATATATTCAGCTTTCTCGAGTAACTGAAGATTAATAGAGGCATTATCGAGCTTTATTTAAAGGCACTTCAGGAGTAATGACTCCAGCAAATTTTGTTGCCGAGTAAAGTCTATTGTTCTTGACTCAGTACACGAATAGCCAGTACCATTAGTTTTATATCAATACAATAAATATTTCATTATGGCCCATTCAATGGTATAATAGCAACGTACTCAAATTTGAAAGTAAATTACAAATAAGTTTATCGACAAAGGAGCATGAAAACTGTTATAATTTAGTTCCTGCATACCTTAAATGTATGTATTACCAACGTGGACTTAACATGCCAGCAAAGGAAATGGATTAGTGATGTAACATCCTATAACAATACAAACGAACATCGTAACGATTTACCAGAGAAAGCTCAAATAAAATTAAAGCAAAATAGGGTTTAACATGTAAGATATAAAGTTCATGTAGTGAGCAAGCTAAATATGACAGCTGACGTGAAGATTTAGGAAGTGTTGTGGATAAAAGTGTGGGAAACGATGCAGACTCAGTTCAATTTTATGTTTCCACAATTGAGGCTAAAGATATTACTTTGTTTTGAAACAGCATTACGTTGGCAATCGCAATCTAATGAGAGATAATGCAAATTTTTTGCGACTTAATTCTAAAGTAAATTAATTTGACTAAGTAACAATTTCGAAAAGTTATGCTAGAATAGATAAAAGAACTGATGAAGATAAAAATAAAAAGGGAAAGGTAAAATCTTTAAAGTAAGGTAATAATTGAAGAGTTAATAAAATTATTATGTCACCGATTCTTATTGGAATTGCAAATGATGCAAAAGGAATGGAAGCAGACCTTTATTAAAGTATATTGACTACATTAAATGATGGCACTAATTATGTGAAGAGATTGTAGGATTTTGTCGCTGGATTCTTGTTATTTAATCTGTGACATTACACCAACGGAAATGTAAGAAACTGGTTGGTCTTGACCTGTGTAATCTTTTCAATTTAAATGTACATGTTTTTGATTTGAATTGTTTATTAGATGCAAAAATAACTTTGTTTGAGACGTCTTTTCATTTGCTTTGTATATTCTAAGTAAATTATCCACTTGTGATTTTATACTATTTTCAAATTCAGTTAATTGATGCTCTGTTTATCCGTTATGACGTCACTCTCTTTTTGAACGGGCATCATTAAAAAGTTACAAGTTAAGGAAGCGACAACCGGGTCGTTAAATATTACGATACTTTCTTAAACTATGCCTTACACTTGGTATAATGTGATCATAAAAACATAACATTACGGACGCGATTATTACGTACCTCGGACATTAGCTGCTGCGTAGAAACATGGAGTTTTCTAATATTAATCTTAATAATATTATCAATGCGAAAGTATGAAAACGTTTGCTACTCCTTCACGCTAGTACGGCTGAAGGAATCAGGAAGAAATTTGCCGCAGTAAGAATATGTTTTGAGATAACTCAAATGCTATATTGCAACTATTGAAAATCAAAGATTCTCGAGAACCCGATTGAATCTGTAAACCATTAGTTTTATATAAACGAGGATTAAAATTCAATGAAGTATTAGGGGAACACATCTAAGAAGATATAGAATTATTGTATCGCAATAAGTACAATAACTATCAAAATTTAAACCAAGTAAGTAAGATGCTACAAAAACCGAAGTTAAGCAAGGTTGCGTCACATGAGACACAGTCCACCCAACCGAAGTTACTGACATGTAATAATTGTCACCCATGCATGAACACAATGTATGCGATACACACCGAATTATTTGCGGACTGGACGTGCCAAACCGAGCGATTTTCAACTCTATGCCATTAGAAGAGAGAACTGAAGTAAAAATGCCATAAATTAGTGAAATTTTATACGTGTGGCATTTCCGCTTGTCCTTGATCGCCCTTCACGGACAAATGATTTTGTTTTGATGATTCTGTGATACTTGATACTCGTGGATTGTATTATATGTTGGATAGATAGATCAATCACAAGTCATTCATATCACGTTACATTTTTTATGTTCCTTTAAATAATTATTTTTTAAAGTGCTAGCTTAAAGCTCCATAGTAAGCAGCATGTTTCAAATAGCCTCAAAGATAAATTTATGATATTACTAGAATACGCTGCAGACCTTTGGGCGCTACTTTATACGCCACCATAATAGAATGGTAGTAAAACCGGCTACCGTAAATATTTATAAACAACCAGTTATTTTGGTCTGCTTACATTCTTTATAGATTTCAAGTTGACATAGCTTATAGGAAATTGTAGATAACTTAAATACCTTGACGGAATTTAAAGCTAAGCAGCCGAATAACGGTGTTATGTAAAGACCATAAAACAATATACTTCTAACGAAGGTTCTGTGTCTAAATTATTCACGGAAAATATGCGTAATGAATTTAACTTAAACAACTCTAAGCAAGAAAGTGTAAATAATTGGCAAAGAGATAAAGAATCCAACAAATTATTACGAAACGGTAGTTATTTAGAGAATCTCATGCTTCATAATTGATATCTAACGTTCAACACTAATGGTAATGGTTGTAAATTCTCAGGGAAGTAAAGGCGTCGGTAAAAAAGCGCCGACAATCCAATAAACAAGAAAATCTGAGATAGGCAGAACAAAAGAGCAACTAAACGATTTAGCATATCAATGGATTCCACCAAACCGACAATGTAGCTACGTCGGCCACGTCAATTTAATCTTCAATTTCAGGTGTTGATTATAAGGGTGAAAATACCGTGGTAGGTGTTTTGACGATTGTGGAGGTAGATTGGTATCTTGGCACAAAGAAGCAGAAGCTCGCACGGGTTCGTCGACCAACAACACTTGATTGTTATCAAGGGAACTGTGCGCAATTAATGCGAATGTCTTCCCGGACGCCTGTAAGTAGAATCGACGAGATATCACAGATTTAACTGTTATTCGATTCAACGGATAGGTAAATTATGTTTGCATGAGAACTTTATCATTAATTAGCATTGACTTAATGACGTACTGATGTACTTTTGTAGATTTTATATTTTATGTTTTAGCAGCTTCCGCTTCAAGCTTTAAGCCGCATTCCCTATATAGACATAATAAGTCTTGGGCCTGTTATGATCCTCGGACTATGATCTAGTTAATAGTTATCTAGATTGATCTGTTAAATCATTTAATCCTGTTTCATTCAGTATTCAACATACATCCTATCTAATGTTTGAATAATAATTTTATCATCCTACAAGCAATTTAAAGGAATCTGTTTACAGTGGCATATATAAAAGAGCATAAAAACATAACGTACAATTACGCCAAATTGCCTGCTCCGAGCACAATTAACAATTAACTGCCTTAAGTCACACCGTAACTGTTAAATTATGAATATAGTGATTATAAAACAAGCTGGTGAGATTGAGGTCAAAATACAAGTCGTGTAATATAACTGGATTATATAGATAACTTACCGTTTCCTCCAGTCTTGGATGAAGCTCCAGTCGCAATGTTCATCTTCATCAAGCACCGTCGCCTCATGGTGATCCACTCCACTGCCTCCGTGTACCAAATCCACTAATTGTCGGGCCCTTTCAAAATTACCCTCAAATTCAACAACAAGAAATCCATCAGAGCTCAAAGTTCCAAATGTATCTTTTTTATAAGTTGCATCATTGATAGTGACTGTCTCAGACACGTCTCTGCTCACTTCTGATTTAATCTCAGAGTAAATAGCTTCGGAAACCTGAACTTCAGATACGGCCTGAGCTCCTCCACCTTTGTCACCGTCTTTGATAAGCCCCAAGTTACCAGTCTCGTCCAAAAGTCGATTGGCATAAATTACTTCTTCCTTTTTTGGTACTTCGTCCTTCTGTTTGTTTTCTTCCTTCTTTTGTTCACTATGTTTGCGAATTATAGAATCTCCAAAGTAAATCACAACTTTATTATTATTTTGAGTTATTTTATTTGCCAAACCACCTTCGGCTAATGGAACATTGGCTTTCTTGGTCTTCTCCTGCGAGAGTCTCTGTGCTAATTCTTCATAACAAGGCAGTCGATTACTGTAAATCCTTTTGTCAGGCCCCGATGTTTTGATTGCTTCTTCTTTCTTTTTTTCAACACTTTGATACACTGGTGGTCGACAACAATCGTCAAACTGCGCTTGCGAGTTCCAAGGTCTCGGTTCACTGTAAATATGCTCCATGGGTGAAGAAATCTGCGGTATAGGTATATATTTTTCATGTATATTTTTAGAATTAGGTGTTTCACTTTTTCTAAAATTCAAAACGCTGCGACGAACCTTTGATTCTGACGCATCACTGTTATTTATTTTCTTCAGACGCGAATTACCTAATAGCTTGAACAAAGGCTTATGTTCAGACTGAGGTTTCATCCTGTCCGTACTCGGTGCCCTCCTCATCCCGAACGGGCCCTTTTCATCTTCATGTGGATGTGGATATAACTGTTCACAACTGGTCGACTTGTGGGTCGCGATCCTAGTTTTCGCGGAAGTCAGGGGCTCTCTGCTCTGCCAGTGTCGGACTGACAGTCTGGCGGCGCCGCGAATAAATTTCATAGGCTCCCATGCCTCGGCTTTCTTTAATATGAAATTGTCACCCATGGCGTGTTTGTTGGGTGGTTTCCTGGCGTCGGCGGCGCGGCAGGACTGGAGCTCGCGGCAGAGGAAGCACGAGCAACGCGCCGGGCACAGCATGTCTGCGCGGACGTGCCGACCGCACTGATGCCGCCCCGCCGCCGCCGCCGCCATCGCCGCCGACGACGCTCGCCGTTAGGCCTCCAAGAACCATTGTTACCATCACCCCGCTACAATGTCTCGGTAACTCGAGCAATCACCAATACACGTGTTAGCCGCATCTTCACGGATTAAGCGATACCGTACTCAGAGTGATTGCGTGCGATTTCGACCTCCAATTTTAAAAGGTTTAATCTATTTTATTAATAGGTTTCGAATGCTTTTACACGTTATCGGGCGGGTCGGGCGAATGGTCTTACCAATGCATACACTCGTAAAAGTTAATATCGATACACTAGCATATGAAACTCGTCTATATTGAATGCGAGGTGAACGAATCCATAAGTCGTACGTAAGCTAAATATAGAGCATACTTCAAACCGAGGGGGCTATTAGTGAATCACTCGATAATCATACGTCGGGACTCGAGTGGAATGAATTACCGTCTGTGCATCGGCCGAGTGTCTGGCGATTCAATTGACTTTGGCATTTTATGAAGAAAATAAAATATTAATAATATCTGGAAGCTGCGATGAATACGTATTTAAGATGTGTTTTGGATAAGAATAATAGTGTGTCGTATTAAATGCACCGAACAGTTTCCTGAATGTCAGCCGAGTCGAGGTGAATGAGTGACATTCGGGACGAGAATTCATTTGAATTTTAATCAGAAATTCAATTTAAAACGGTATACGTAACTTCAATTTTAATGATAATGTCAAAATATGAATTTCATTAATTATATTAATAATAAACATTTATAAAATTAATGTCTAGCCATGAACTTGTTACCAAAAGTGCATGCGCCATTAGGGTTAAACATTTATTTAAAAAACAACAATATAGGTATCAAATTTTAAGATATTTATGTTTTTCTTCACACGGCCAATTTGATTCCAAACGGAACACAGCTTGAACGGTATCCATATAACCGATATACCTACTACATTAAATACACACTTACATACTTGCATAGATATTTACATCCAGACACAGAACAAACAGACATATTCATGAATACAAATGTTTGTCCTGGTGGGATTGGAACCCACGACTCGCGGCTTGAAAGTCAGGGTCACTAACCACAAAGCCAACCGGGCTGTCAAATGTGTGTATGTATTGTATTATTAAAATTATTATATATTTACTTGTAAGGAAAGTCGATCCCTTTTTTTTAGATCATCGTTCTTAGTCGACTAGTTTCATAATAGTACCTATTTGAAGGCGTCTCTTTAATACTACTTCGCTATCAAGTATGGCGTTTCCGCAACGGTATCATACAATTTAATATAATTACTAACCATACTATCCATATGGGTGCAGTCAATTAGAAATTATATAGTGCCTGACACTTAATGGTTAATTTGTCATCGTGTGGTTTTCTTTTTAATTTTCTAGTGTAATGTTATGTTGCCACATAAATAGGAAATAAGAAACAATAAATAACTACACAAAAAATATATATTCAAGCAAAAAAGCTTCGGCCTATTCTTAAAGAATGAAAAAATAAGAATTACTAAAATGAAAATATTTTCTTACATTCCTAGATAAACATCTATATATATAAAACAAAGTCCCCGCCGCCTCTATCTGTCTGTCAGAACGCGATGAACACAAAAACTACTGAACAGATTTCCATGCGGTTTTTACCAAATTACGGGGTATTTTATGGGGAAGGTTTTTATGTATAATACATCAATTTGGACCTGGCAGGTGGCGCTGGTGGGCAGAACAAAGTCTGCCGGGTCCGCTAGTTGGATATAAAGTGAGTAAGATGGATGGACGTAGGTATAGATATTTGCATAGTTCTTATCCTGAAATATTTGTCCTCGGTCATACGTGTTAATGCAAGTAAAGCATAAACTAACTAATTGCAATAAATAAATATCCTGGGACATTTTTCACTCACGGCCAATCTGGTTCCAAACTAAGCAGAGCTTGTGATATAGTAACCAGATAGCTGATATACTACATACACTACTTTTAAATACATACTTATATTTAAGATCCAGATACAGAACAAACATACATATTCATGCATACAAATGTTTGTACTGGGTGGGATTAGAACCCACGGCCCGTGGCTTGAAAGTCAGGGTAACCACAAAGCCAGCTGGGCTTTAAAGTCAATGTGCAATATCTCAAGTATATGAATTGTTTGTTAATCCTATGAGAACACTGGAAGAAAGCCAGAACATTAGGATATGACGAAACATCTGAGAAAAATTTAAAAACAAACAAGTAACAGTTACTTTCGTTGCATAAAACACAGACCCACCCGGGTATTGTTCAACGAATTTAACATTTGGATGCTGATAAGCAATAATGTGCTAACCCTCATAAACTTGGTTTTGAGAAAATTACGTTTAAAGATAATATGCGCTTTTAGACGAGTTTCCTGCCACGAACACTCAGGTTGTGGAATGAGCTCCCCGCCATGGTATTCCCAATGGAGTACAGTATAGAGTCTTCAAGAAGGGAGTAAAGAGATTTCTAGAGGGTCAGCAACGCGTGAGTAACGCCCCTAGTGTTGTAAGCGTCCATAGCCTGCGGTAACCGCTTCCCATCAGGCGGACTGTACGCCTGTATACCTTTGTATATGAGATTTACGACTTTTTCTATGATATAAATCCATTTTTTAATTATGTTTTAGACGGCTTGAAACACTTTTGTAGAATGTAAAATACGCGATGCAATATAAAAATGTCTCAAAACTTTTTTTTCGACTTTTGCTTATTTTTTTATTACATTACTTATTACATTATTGCTTATCAGCATCCATTATGACAATACAATTATCTCATAATTCCCATCCCAGTGGTGCGATCAGAGAAAGTACACGAAAGTAAATCGAGTTTATTTTATATTGTCTCGAATTTTCACATGGAAATCGTGAGGGCTTGTTAAGTTACTAAAGTTGTAGAGTTGACTAGGATTTATTGTCTATTTAAAATACCACTTTTCCTTTTTTATCAGCATGCTTAGTCAATGGTTATTATTATAAAAATGGGCGTTTTAATCATGCTTAGATTTATTTTCCGGTATGTATGTATGCACGTGATTTTCATCCCCGTCAAAATGTCTGATTAATTTGAAACTGTGACCACTTATCAAGGATCAACGACAGTGCAATGATTTAAATTGTTTGTTAAATGATTTATTAATCGATGTACCTGTTGCCTTTTTCTACGGTTTAGAAAATTGCGTGATTTTTACAGTATTATTTTTGGGAAGCTTTGCTTTTAAAAGGGGAATAATAAAATAAGCATGTAGGTATTGATTTCTCTAGTCTATTATTACAGTGGGTATAAGTAAGTATAAGATTATTTACATGGTATTAAAATGAATATATGCTTATAAAATATTTAAGGTTAAACAATGAGTGATAAAATACCTACCTATAGATTTCTATACGTACTATAAAATTAACCTCTACACATTGTTAACCCTACATTTCTACTTGAGCTTTCATTAGTCGTGAGCGCATCTGTGCGCTATTGTTCGCGCAAGAAAACGGAGAAAATCCGAAGTAATTTCATCTCTAACAACTCGTATGCATCATTGGGTGGGGATGAACCTCCCTAAAAAATAAAAATAAAATAGGCATACGTTTATCTACTGAAATTGTGATTTGGTAGCTAAATTGGGGTCTAACATATTCTAGAAAAAAGGCTTATTTGGACGTTACAACGTGACGTAACGTAACGTACCTACGTTTGACGGTAAAATTTGCTGAATTAAACCTAGAAATAGGTTACATATGGTCCATTGCCTAAGATACCTAATAAATAAAACTATCCTTTGGTGTTTCTATGCATCATGGATACTAAATTTAGATAGTATTCGACAAATTTCACAATAAATTCAATGAGATTGATTGCAATCGTACGTACGCCCAACATGTCTCAATACTATCGAAGAAACTTAATGAATACTGCGATAAAAACATGAATGTTCCCGTAAATACACATCGTTAATCACGAGCCACGTTTAAGTTGCAAACTGACTTTATGAATGGTTTCCACGCCATCGTCTCCAAAGCTTTTTACAGAACATGTTATTAGATGAGCTATTAGCTACCACAAATCTCAAACGTGAACCCCAGTGACCTCCGCAACAAAAAGGCATATAGACGAACATTTCCCACACATTAATAACGTTATAATAAAAAGGATTGAATAAATTTCGTGCCCCAACGTTGGGAGTGGAATTATTTAGTCATTTGTGATCGGCATGCGGGCTACCGGCGGGCCCGCTCCGTGAAAAAAGTCATCTCGGGATTTTGAAAACTGGATTTATCTCTGTGCCGGAATGCCATCGGTGTCCGGAATATTGAGAGCGGCCGGTATAGTTCCCTTATCGCTGTTGGGAGACAAATGCTCGCTAATTGGCCCCTGCGACACGTCGCGATGATACTGCAACCGAATTAGGGATGGCGATTCTTTACGAAAAAGATCGATTTTTAAATCGATTCGAATCGTAGTCTAATGAATCGATTCACGAAAAAATCGAGGCCTACAAAATCGATTCTTAAAAAATCGATATTTTTTTCAAGTTTGCGTTTACAACGTAAATTTGTATCAATTTTACTAAAAACAAGATTAATATTGCAATTAACGATATCTTATCAATAAAATCAGGGAATTCAAAAATAATAATTATTTTTATTACCGTATCAAACTATAAGATCAACTATAAAAAAAAATAAGTATTTATATACTGAATGTTTTTATTGATTGCAAAAAAGTCAAAAATAAGAAGCGCTTTACTTATTTACTTACCTACTCTCAATTAGTTATTATTTCGCAACAAACACTACATGAAAATCTGATGAAAATCAATCATGAAAATACTTATATTACGCTAATAACAGTATTCATTAAACGACAACAACAAATGACTAATGCAATATCAAACGTCACAGATTATAGATACATAAAGTCAAAGACTACAAACGTAACATTTTTATTAAAGAGAGGCGAGTAAAGGATACTAAACATACAGCCATCTCGCGAGTTTATGAGTAGTTAACTCTTTAACCGGCAGCACTCTTATAATTCAGGCACATTCAACTAAATGCAAATAATTGCATGGTTTATACCAAAACAGAAAAAATCGAATGTCGATTTTCAAGGGTGATATATCGATTCAGTGAATCGACACAGTACTTCATATCGATTTAAAAAATCGATATTTTCTGCTCGAAAAATCGATTCTTCGATTAATCGATCTCAGATCGCCATCCCTAAACCGAATGCCGGTACCCTTTGTGAAAGGTACAGTTATTTTGCTATCGTTTTGACTCTTTATTTAATACTTACTGCCTCCGTGCGGTTCCACCCGCGTAGTTTCCGTTCCCGTAGGAATACGGGGATAAAATATAGCCTATGTTACTCCCAGATAATGTAGCTTTCGAATGGTGAAAGAATTTTTAAAAACGGTCCGTTAGTTTTGAGCCTATTCATTACAACCATACAAACAAGGTTTTCCTCTTTGTAATATTAGTGTTGACTAGTGGCTCCCCGCAGTTTAACCCGCATTCCCGGGAAATTTTCAATTCCCGGGATAAAAAGTAGCCCATGTGTTAATCCAGGTTATTAACTATCTGTTTACCAAGTTTCTGTGTGATAGAGTAACAAACATCTATCCATCCATACTCGAAAACTTTCGCAATTATACTTTTTAGTAGAATGGCTTGAAGTTGGGCGGCGTACAAAATTTACTTCATCGACAAACAAAAGTACTTAACGTTGATTGTTCGTTAGTAACATTAAAAAACAAAAGAAATAAAGGTACTGTTTACAAATTTTTATTGTTTCTCAATATTTGTTTGGGATCCTTTCGCAATGTTAAATCTTTGTCAAACAAAAAAAGTTTCGGCAAAAGATATCGGTTACGGTACCTACATAAAATACCTTCACCTTTTTTTGAAACCAAGTTGTCCTCTTCATCTTGTGGTCGCCATAATAATAATTTGATATATAATATAAGTCAGGGTTTATTCAGTACATTCGCCTTTACAACTGAAACTTTTTTGATCGAGCTTATGTAATAAAAGCAATAAATATCCTGGTAGATTTTTCACACACAGCCAATCTGATTCCGAACTAAGCAGAGCTCGTAATATGGCTGATAATACTACTTTAAAATACATACATTATATGGATATTTATATCCAAACACAGATACAACTCGTATGTAGTAAATTATGTACCTATTGGCTCCCCGCGGTTTCCCCCGCGTTACCGGGAGATCCTTAATATTCTAGGGATAAAAAATAGTCTTATGTTAATCCAGGTTCTAAATTTCGTCTAAATCCGTTTAGTAATTTTTGCGTGAAAGAGGAACAAACGTACATACAAATTTTCGCGTTTATAAATATTACTTAGTAGCATAACTTGCTACACACGAGTGACAGTCACGTCTAATTTATAGAGTACTAGCTGCCTCCGCGCGGATTTACCCGCGTAGTTCCTGTTCCCGTGGAAATACAGGGATAAAGTATAGCTTATGTTACTCAGTGATAATGTAGCTTTTTAATGAAAAAATAATTATTAAAATAGGTCCAGTACTTTTTGAGTTTATTCGTTACATACAAAAAAACAAAAATACAAATCTTTCCTCATTATAATATTAGTGAAGATAGAGGTTTATTTCAGTGTTACCAACTCATATTCTATCATAAAGTGTTACCAGACAACCGTATCGTACAATAAATGCATGATATAAGATTATCATAAATATCAACTGTCTGATGCAATCAAAACTGCATCTCGGATCGGTCGTAATTTTTGAATTAGCTCGTTGACAGCGGGTTTGCATTTTGACGCGTTTCTTTCTTTCAGTGATGGACAGAAATATACTTTACAATAACTGTACCCAGGTGTTTCTTGAGAGAATAAGTAGCATCTGATTACTTGATGTTTTTTTTGGTATGGTAAAACCACAATACAAAGCCTTTGAAAATATTCTTCAAATGAACTGTTAGTGAAGAAAAACATTAAACTAAGTTAACTGCCGCTATCAAGATGAAAATTTATGATAAAACGCCTTTTGGTATGTTTTTAAAGTAACACATAGAGCTACTTTGTTATACTAATATTATAAATATGAAAATGTATGTCTGTCTGTTCTAACGATTGTATGTATGTCTGTCGAAACGATTTTTATAAAATGTGGACCAAAGATAAACATGGGCTACCTTTTATCCCAGGAGCGCGGGTGAAACCACGGGGAGGAAGCTAGTTAAACATAAATACTAATTTTACAGTTATGGAATGCAAATGGCGGATAATATTGCATGAATATACATCGCAAATACCTTGATGTCTAATTCATCTGGCGCGACGCACCGCGTTATGTGATTCTGTATAAATCATTGAGAAAAGAAAACAAACGGAGGTACTATGATGAATATACGGAGAGTTAGTTGACTAGTGACATTCCACATGTAATAGAGGTTTTTCGTGGCAAGGGAGGGTAGGTAGTGGTCCCGAGAGATAAACATAACAAAATCTTTTGTAAATGTTACAATAAGTTTAATTGCTTCACTTTAACTTTATAATTCTTATTTATATATCTCATTGAATGACATGAAATGTCAATAAGAGACATCAATTTTGACATAAATCTATTGGATATAGCCTTGTTATAAATATGTTGTAAACCTAAAAAAGATTAAACAAAAATTTTATTACACAAAAGCTAGTATTCATTTTAATTTAAATCGGCATCGGGCTGAGTGAGACATATTAGCAGACACCAGTATTTAAACCGTACAGAATGCCACTTCCATCATGCTCCCTACTTCGTTGCACAAATCGCGTCGCCTGCGCATCGCAGTGTCGCTTGACTCACGTCCAGAGTCAGACGGCCTAACGGAACGGAATAACTTACGATCCACTATGACCCATATCGATTAAGTTTAAGTAGAGTTTATGTGACCATTTCCACTGAAAACATACTTTTTGGCATGCGTACTGTAATTTGATTAATGCCTTATAAATTGCCGTATTTATAATTCAATCCTTTAAGTTGTACTCATTCTGTCGTTCTTACAAATTATCTGAATGTGAAGGCTATATATCACTACATAGTATAAAACAAAGTCGCTATCCGCCGTCTGTCTGTCCCTATGTATGCTTAAATCTTTAAAACTACGCAGCGGATTTTGATGCGTTTTTTTTAATAGATAGAGTGATTCTTAAGGAAGGTTTTTATGTATAAATCATAACGCTATAACGAATAGGAGCGGAGCATCAATCAAAAGTGTTGCAAAAACGGGCAAGTGACGCTAACGAAGTTGCGCGGGTCAACTAGTGACTTATAAATTGCCGTATTTATAATTCAATCCTTTAAGTTGTACTCATTCTGTCGTTCTTATATTATCTGAATGTGAAGGCTATATATAATAATCTCCTTTTTTGTGCACGGAAAATAATTTTAAAATTGTTTGTAATGTATAAACCCAAAAACTATGTAACTGGTTTTAAATTATATTTTACCATCGACGTATACTCTAGCGATAGACAAGAACGTTCATGTAAAACATTTGTTCAAAAACTGGTAAGAGTTAGAACTAAAGTTCGCTGCAGCGCTGTATAAAGCTGTGTCAACTAACCAAACTATTTTAAAAGATACAGCGCTAAATTGCTTAGAGTATAGTTTTCTCGCGACCAAAACGTCGTAAGCGCCGCAAATTTCATGGCGCTTACGCGTTTCGTTCAGTTAACTACACTAAGATGTCATCTCTATAGAGTTCACACCGCAGATGTGACACATCTTTTTTACCTACTAAACTTCATTAGAATAAAACTCGATTTCAAAATGTATTATATTAATATTAGGGGGGCCTAGTGCGGATTGGCGGACTTCACATGGCTTAAATTGAGTACTCAGAGGTACGGGCCAGGGCTTGAATTAACAGAAAACAATTATTCAAAATATCAAACTATCACTACTAATTAAAAACTCATTAACAATTAATCAAATTAAAACACTTTCTAAAAAAACATATCAAGTCTGTGTTCAGTTACATATTTTTACCTACAACCAGTTTAAGGGAACATCTGCACGTTTTAGTATATGATTGTAGAATGGCGTGGTATTTAAATAGATAAATTGTTTTTCTACTCTGGAATTACGAAATTATCACCTATTAATTCACTTAAACAGGAAGTAATTTTACTTAGTTGACTACTGACTAGTTATTTTCGTCCAGGGTCCACTTTGATTCGGATTATCGTTGTTATTAACGCTGCTCCGTGCGCACCCGCACTGAATGAATGTCGAAGCCACACTAAAGTCGGGTGTGGGGACTGCAGTTCAGTTGAGTTGACCAAAGCGAGTGTTCGGAACGCCCTATCTAGTACGTAGTACATATATATCGATGTATTTTACCTATTGAAAGCTACATTACATTGATATATATTTTAATGTATAAAAAGTGTTAACGCGAAATGAAGCTCGCGGCACAGCTATTTATAAACATAGCGGTATCATCAACTTTGACTCAGTTTTTTTAAAGAATCAATAAAATAATTGCACACTTAGATTATTTAAAGATGACATTTGATATTAGTTTTCAATGGGTTCACGAGTTTTTGTGCACAAAACATGTTAAAATGCTGTTAGTAAAGTTTGTAGGTATCACGAACTCGTGCTAACACTATCGCGACATTTACATCGCGCTGTTTAGGCAGAAGTCCCATCGCCAGCGATGAGCGATAAGAGAGTAAGTATCAATCAGCTATATGCATCTCTTTTGTTTAGATGGAATGTATATTTATAAAAAACTATGGTGGTAATGGATCACGAACTGACTCACAATCACGAGGGAGCTTTAACCATTGCGTTTAAAAACGTACTGTCTTTCAATGAAAGAAAATCGTGAAGTCCGCCGCCACACTAGGCCCGCGTGGTGGTCGACTGTGGCCTAAGCCCCTCGTTATTAGGGAGGCTCGTGCTCCTTGGTGGAGACGTATAGGAGCTGATTATGATGATGTGCCTATAGTCTAGCTCACAATTTGACAGACCGGTTGCCTTTGTGGTAAGGTTAGACTCCGAATTTCTAGCCGCCGGTCGTACGGGGGTTCGAATCCCACCCAGGAAAAACATTTGTATGCATGAATATATCTGTTAGTTCTGTCTGGATGTAAATAGCTATAATATGTATGTATTTAAAAGTATTGTATGTACTATATCAGCTATCTGGTTACCATAACACAAGCTCTCTTTGAAGCTCAATTTGGAATTAGATAGGCCGTGTGTGGAAAAATGTCCCAGGATATTTATATGTCCGTCCTGTGTCTGGATGTAAGTACTGCTTAGTTTGGATTCAAACTAGCCGAGCGTGGAAAAAAATCCCAGGGCCTATATATTTATCTATCTATCGTATGGTTTTTGAGCAACAAAATAGCTAATAGTTAGTCGCTTCGTCGCTGTCGGTGGGACAACTGCCTTATTAAGAATTGTTTGTTTGTTTGGTTCACTACGAGAGTTGAATTGACATTTAGAGTACTACGATTTGTTATTTATTTACAGTCACTAATTGTGTCGTTCTAAACCATGTTAGGTAGAAGTTACCTACTAGCTTTTATTGGAACATCTGTCGATTTACCGGCGTTACATAGGGTACAAAATAAGCTTTACCTTGGTTTTTTTAAAGGAAATTTACTATATACTAAAGATCTTTCTATCATAAGATATCTCCAGAATAGGCTTTCCTACAAATTGTCTTCAAGCTTCCTTAAATTGGATCAGTAATCAGGGGATTTTATCTATATATATAAAACAAAGTCCCCGCCGCCTCTGTCTGTCTGTCTGAACGCGATGAAAACAAAAACTACTGAACAGATTTTCATGCAGTTCTCACCAAATTACGGATTATTTCATGGGAAAGGTTTTTATGTATACATCAATTTGGACCCGGTAGGTGGCGTTGGTGGGCAGAACGAAGTCTGCCGGGTTCGTTAGTCTACACTAATATTATAAATTTGTATTTTTGTATGTAACGAATAAACTCAAAAAGTACTGGACCGATTTTAATAATTCTTTTTTTATTAGAAAGCTACATAATCACTGAGTAACATAGGCTGTATTTTATCCTTGTATTCCCACGGGAACGGGAACTACGCGGGTACAACCGCGCGGAGGCAGCTAGTAAAATATATAATGTTTGATTTGCTCTAAAATTTTAGAGCAAATCTTCTAATCATGCTTGCTGAAAAGTGCCTGCAATAAACTCACCAAATACTCTAGCTAGTAGGTAAATGATAAAATAGTTTTCATAGTAAAATGTATGTATAAGTACCTTCTAGGTTTAGGTCTAAGTATCTCATGCGGCGCGGGCTGGCGGCGCGGCGTCCAGGCGGCGCACGCGCAGCCGCGCTCGCCCGCGCCCCCGCCGCCGCCTCCGCTCAGCGGCGCCGCCTCCGCTCGCGGCGTGCACGCATCTTCACTACAACAATTACAACTATCAATGGACTCTCTTTTACTATCCTTTGGTTGGCTTTGAAGGTAGTGACCTGTCTCTGGATCTAAATATCCTATATAAGTATGTATTTAAAAGTAGTATATGTAGTTAAGCACACATAGCTTATAGCCTTGATTATCACATACCTACTATGGCTACTTTTTATCCCGGAAAAACTGAGGATCCCCCTGAACCGCATGATATGGTAACCAGATAGCTGATATACCTTACTACTACAGTAGAACTCCAATTATCCGAATTAATGGGGACCGGGACCCATTCGGATAATCAAATATTCGGATAATCGGATTCTTAAAAAAAAAATTGCCATTGGAGAGAATAAAAGCTACGTTTTGATATTGCACTATTTTTTTATTGAATTAAATGAAAGAAACATGAAATTTTCACATTAAATATAAATAAAATGTACTTAAGTACAAGTTTAGAAATAAAAATCATTGTTTTTTAAACATCTCCGTCAATGTAAGCTGTTTTGCGGTCTTCAACTGTTTTCGGGCAGCCAGGTCACGCATTTTTGTGATTCGGATAATCGGCGATTCGGATAGTCGGAGTTCGGATAATTGGAGTTCTACTGTACTTTTAAATACATACTATAAGTAGATAATGACATCAAGACACAGAACAAACAGACATATTAATGCATACAAATGTTTGTCCTGGGTGGGATACAAACCCACGACCAGCGGCTTGAAAGTCAGGGTCACAAAGCCATCTATATAGTGACCACATATTATGAAGGTTAAAGAATATAGATTTGAAAATTGGATATTAAGTAAGCTACAACAAGTTAGCTTTAGAAATTCCACTTAAAATCCAAAGCTGTGACTTTCGCCACATTACTTCTTACTAATCTCATCAACTATAGCAGCCTTTGAATAGTCAAACAAAATTAAAAAATACAAAAACGAACCAAGTTTTGCAATCCATAGATTCCAAACAATTCAAACTCAAACACAACTACCTCCATACTAGTCTAACGGATATATAATCCTTTTAAACTCGAGCAATGTGCGCATTGCCATTCAGCATGCTCGCGCGCAGCCCCGCAAGTAAAGCTTCAAACAAAGCGTCCCCTATGGACCACGGATATGGCAAATGGGCCACAGCCGTGGTGAGGGCAGAACAACTAACCGACTGTCCCTCTTGAGATTTACTTTTACCGATTGCAAAGTAACCTATTTGAATATAAACGATTTTATTCATCAGCTTAGCCTGTTTATATTTGCGATGTAATATGTCTATAAGAACTTATTAGAAAGGATTTCTAGGATTATCTGTGGATTCGGAATAGACTTAGATTTTTGTACAAACTTGCAGCGAATCATCGAATGCTTAGCCGCCTTAGCCTGTTTATATTTGCGATGTAATATGTGTTAGTACTTATTAGAATGGATTAGGGAGGTTTTCTAGGATTAACTCAGTGGATTCGGAACAGTCTGAGATTTTTATACTTGCAGCGAACTTTTAAATGAAGGGATATCAGTAAACAAGCTGTTAGGATCTTGACCCTTTCCTAGCGGTGTATGCAGTCGTGTCAGACTAAGACTTATTAGATAAACTAGAGTGCAAAGAAAATGGATAGATTATTAGGCCTTATCACACAATGGTAATAGGATTTTAATAAAAAAATCAAAAATGTCCCAGGATATTTATTTATTATTTATTTAATTTGCAAAGCACTTATGAATAGTCAGACTCTAACGCTCGGTTCGGAAGGTTGGTTTTGCTGAGAAGAGCCGGCAATAAACTCAGCAATTACTCTTTTCAAAATAAACTTAGATTATAATACATTTCAAGGAATTAGTCTCACTGACAACATCTGCGTGGTGGGGAATGACATAAAATTAAACTTTGCACACAGTAATTTTTTTTTTCTTTGGATACTAGAGATCATTATTCCTCCGCAAGTCGTAGTCCTCATATCAGTCTTGTTTTGTGAGCGTTTGGAAACGGACGCGCCTCATATTACAATACCACTTCGCGTTTGGCGCGGTATAATCCGCTGCTAAAAATTGCGATCGTCACCATGTTGTCGCAAAAACACATGGTTAACGAGCTCCTGGCATTCATACAAAACAAGATGGATGTCATGGACGAAGTCAGCATCATGCAGATTTGCACCTCGAGCTTCAAGGAGAACGAGGTCCTAGTTGCCAAGAAGCTGCTATACGAGTCAGTCGATAGGGCTGACCGGATGCCGTCGCGCCGGATTGACGAAAAGGGTGCGAGGAGCTTGCAGGACATCATCAACCTGCTGAAGGAGGTGGATCCAGACGATGTACCGACTTTTGTGGCGAAGGATTTGCAGAAACTGCCCCCCGTCACATTCGACCACGTCGACGTCACCAGGCTGTTGAAAGATATAACGTCTTTAAAAGCCAGCCTGGCCGAGATGCAGCTCAAGTTGGAAGCTTCACAAGGTACCATCAGTGAACTGCGTACTGAGGTAGTGGACTTACGTAACACTATCACGGTATGTAGGTCACACGAGGCTTCCAACGTAAACACGCGTCGAGGTGCATTTAATGCATCAACGTCAAGTTTCGAGTCAGCGAAACTTGACTCGTCACCGGCGGCCGTCGGGTGCAATGCACTGCCTCGCACCCCCCGCCCCGCCTGCCCCGCGTCACCTGTGCTCGTGACGCCGACTCTTAGCGCGCGTAAGTCAACACCTCAACGTGCTTACGCAGCAGCTGTCGCCAAGCCCGCTCAACAACCAAGGCCCCAACCCGAACAGGTGCCGACGACCCAGTCGAACCCGGCATCGAAGGCGTACTGCAGAGGACAAGCTGACAAGGACGGCTTCGTTAAAGTAGAGCGGAAACGCAAGAAGCCTACTTGTCGCAACCAGTGCGGTACTGCCCCGACAGGACCGAACCATCTGCTGCGTCCCGCTATTCCGACGACGCTGCTGTATGTATCCCGATTGTTGTATTCCACAAAGGCTGAGGAGGTTGTGGAGTACATCGAAAAGAAAGTTAAATTCAACTTGAGGGTCACGAAGCTGGAATCGCGTCACAGTGTAAATTTTACTTCGTTTGTGGTGCGGGTTCCAACTCAACATATCGAGACCTTCACGAAGGAAGACTTTTGGCCGAAGGGTGTCGTATTTCGGCGTTTTCGCGGAACAATACGAACCTCGCTGGCGAGCACGTCGCCGTCTCTACGTGCCTAATTAATTAGTTAATATAAACATAATATGTATACTTAGATTTAAGGTATTTATAATATGGGCCTAGTTGCCTGAAATAAAGGATTTATTATTATTATTATTATTATATCTGAGGGACGTGACCACCTCTATCTATGACCTTCAATTTGACTACAGTCTGCCATTTCGTCCTATCCCCGGCCACTCTGAGAGCATCGTAGACGGTGGAGTCGGGTGCGGTGCGAATCTGGTCAGACCAACGCATCGGGCTGCAGCCTCGAGTCCTTTTTCCTTTCACCTTGCGTTGGTTGGCATCTCAAGGTTATGTCCGTCTTTCATGGCAATCGATCCGACGTACTCCAGAACTCGTTGGAGGCAGATGGTAGAGAGCTTAGGTATGACTGTCAGCTGGGAAAGAATTGAAGCATTTGCGTTGGTCCGAAATGCAGTCGGGAGCATCTTTTTCCACAGATCACCCCGGGAAAACTCTAGTTCCCCAATAAAACCAAGAAAATTCCAGTACTGTTAATTTGGCTAGTTTTACTTCTCAAAATATGTATATACCTACCTAATATAACTATTTATTTGCCCCTAGTGTATTCGCAACGGCACAGCGGCCGGCTGGGTCGTCAGGGTCACGTAAAACGTGTCTCCTGTATTGATGACGAGGATACGACCTTTGGACGAACGGTGATAAACACTCTCCTATAATTAACATGTGGTTATTTATACCTACAGGTCGTGAGTTTGATTCCCACCCAAGAGAAATGTCTATTATAAATACAAATGTTTGTGAGGGTGAATGTGATGGCGGTGAAAATATAGGTATTTCATTTTAATCTATAGGTACCTACTAATATTATAAAGCTAAAGAGTTTGTTTGGTTGAACGCGCTAATTTCAGTAACTGGTCCGATTTAAAAATAATTACAGTGTTAGATTCCCCATTTATCAAGAAAGGCATCATCACGCTACGACTTATAGGAGCGGAGCATCAATGAAAAATGTTGGAAAAACGGGGAAGTAACGTTAACGAAGTTGCGCGGGTCAGAGGTTATAAGATCGTGTGGCTAAAATTAGGTAACATTCATCATCATCATCAAAATATACGTCTCCACCGAGGAGCTCGAGCCTCCCCTAACATCGAGGGGGTTTAGGCCATAGTCCACCATGCGGGCCTAGTGCGGATTGGCGGATTTACATGCCTTAAATTGTGACATCTCGGGCACGCAGATTTCCTCACGATGTTTTTTTCCACCGAAAGCCAGTCAAAGTCAAAGATATTTATTGCATTACAGGTAGGTAGGTACATTAGATAAGATGTTATAACAAAATTGTGGTGTGAATCCGTACTTAAGTTTTTATAAACTCAGAGGTACGGGCCAGCGATTTGAACTTGCACCCTCATAATCGTGAGTTGGTGGGTTCCCAACTGAGCCACCACGGCTTATTATAAGGTAGGTACCATTAAAAACAACAAATCGCTAACATAAGATCATGTCTTTTCAACTCTCGTCATCAACGAAAGAGGTCAGAATAATGTCAACAGATCGAACAGATCAGTCTGAATGTTAGACTCAATAAGGTCAGTAGATCCTTCAGGTGAATACAAAATACATTAAGGTCATTGAACACTGATGGTACCACTAGCACCTGACGTCTGTAAGTAGGTACCTAACCTAGTAGCAAAATTTGTTCAATAGATATAATTCTACTGTAGGTACGTGCGTGTTTTTTTTATACAACAAGAATGGCAAACAGGCATACGGTCCCACTTGATAAGAAGCGGTTACCATAGCCTATGGACGCTTGCAACACCAGAGGCGTCACTCACGCGCTGCCAACCCTATAAAAAAGGGAGCAACTGTATAGGCAGTAAAAGGGACAAAGCGTTATGTACTTTTCGTCGAAGGGCTAAACAGGTATCACTCCTGTATACCCCTACGACGCTACTCCATCCCTGGTCCGGCCTAGCGCTAAAGCGTCTCCTCATGGAGCTCTGGCTACCTTACTCACCGCAGGCACACAACACTACATGTGGTGTTATTTGGCTGCGGTCTTCTGAAAGGTGGAGGTACTACCCCAGTCAGGCTGCTCCAAATTCGAAACGGACGAGTTTGTTGCGCCCTACCTCCTAAAGACTTAAAGTTTGTCACCTTATCAGCCGGCCAGTTAGTCAGTCAAAGTATTACCATTATTGCAAGAAAATACAGAGTTAAGTGAAACGGCCCACAACAACAATGAGCAGCGAAGCCTAACCGTAGGGTTCGGAGTTTGATTCCCGTGCATTGTCTTCGGACACGCCCGATTGAATAACGAGGTGCGGCTTCCTTCTACGCCCTTTTATAGATGATTCATAATTATTGCCGGCAATTACTTAAATGAGGGTAATAGGGAAATTCGAAAGTAAAGGGCCATTCTTCCATGAAAGACGTAAACAAACTTATATTTTTTATCTATGCTAATACTAGCTGCCTCCCCGCGGTTTCACCCGCGTAGTTCCCGTTCCCGTGATCACAGGGGTATCAAACATAGATAGTAGCCGATTCTCAGACCTACTGAATATGCATATAAAATTTCATAAAAATCGGTCAAGCCGTTTCGGAGGAGTATGGTAACTAACATTGTGACACGAGAATTTTAAATACATACTTATATAGATTATAGAGAGGTAAAGTTTGTGAGGTTATAGGGGGTAATATCTGGACTCTACTGAACCGATTTTGGAAATTATTTTACCTATAGAAAGCCACGGTATTTATGAGTGTCATAGGCTATATTTTATCCCTGTATTTCTACGGGAACGGGAACTACATTTGTAAAGACGTTTGCAACATTATGTATATATACCAATAGTCATGGAATAAACTGTATTTAATTTTAACGTTTAAGAAGGTTGACGTAATTACAGTAAAGAGAGTCTTTATATTTTATAGCACAGAGTCGAAATTGCAGCTAAAGTCATATTGACCATGTTGTCTGTTTGTCAGTCGGTCGGTATACATAAAAGACGTATTCTATATCGTTTCGGATATGGACTATCACTTTAGTTTAATGTTTTGTTCTATTGTTATTATTATTCAAATCGTTATAGTTATTGCGCTATCCATTGTTATATAAGACAGATATACTCGTTTAAATGATCCATTATGTAGTCTATAGTATTGTTAATAAATCTCAGAGTGGTCAAGCGATGCGAATTGGGAGCATAAGTAATTTTATTGGTAAAATATATAGTTACTTTTAGATAATTCTGAGAAAACTGGTCCTTTCTTCCTTCTTGAAGAATATAAAGATGTGGTGTTATTTTAAAGAACTAAGTATGTACTTTATTACAGGAGCTTTTTTATTTAGGTACATATTCATAATATTAAAGTTTTAGACATTTTGATGGAGACAATAAAAAAAATCTAATTAAATAAATTAAAGAGCTATAAAAGTAATAAGATCGAAGGTTCTTTAAGAGAGAAAAATCCATATTTACACATTCCTCATACATATTTACCAATACTTCATTACCGTGTCGCATTCCAACAATAATATGTTATTTATTTAAAAAACCATACCATAAATGTTTTATGACCAAAAAGGGCACGCCGTTTCCGCTGTAACATCTCTTGAAAGCATCGTTTCCTTCCAAATTGGCCAATAATCATAAAGTACCTGACTGTTATTAGCATTTCACAAATAACACGAGCAAACCAGTTAGGCGAGATCTCTGACAGCGAACAGTTCTAACACTAACGTGGAGGAAGACAGATGTCTAGATATGATTGGCGTTATAACTGTCCAATTATTGTGGACCTGCGGTTTAAGGCCTATCCTATAGGTGAAGGAATGTCGCAGTATACCAAGTTATGCTGGCGGCAGTTGCAAGAAGCTGCCAGGATAATTAGTGTCCTCGCCTGCCTACATCAATCACACATGGCTGACATACCATGCCCAAATTGGGAGTGATTATTTGAATTACTAAATGATTATGTGCTGCATCGCATATATAGACGTGTTCATGTAAAACGGTCGTGAGGATTCTTATGTAAATAATGATTTAACACAGTATATTAAATTCAAACTACCATCATTTAATAAAAAGAATATTGTTAGCATATTGCTGGTGGTGGGATAGCTCTATTTAAGCATGATGTGTTCACATCTAGAAGGTCGTACACTACAATGTTCTATTTTTATCAAATAATTGTTTATAGTTGTGTTGTGTATCGTCCAGTTATGTGAACCTAATAAAAAAAAAGATTTGAATTGGTTCACGGACAAATTTTAATGTTCCTACTGATATTTCTTATGAATACAAAGATGAACGAACTTTGCACTAATAGTTAACTAATTCAAAAAGAACAACATTAATATCCTGGGAGTAGCTTCCACCCCGCGATTCCACCCGCGTAGTTCCCTTTCCCGTAGGAATACAGGAATAAAGTATAGCATATAGCCTTCCTCGATAAATGGACTATTTAACACTGAAATAATTTTTCAAAACGGACCAGTAGTTCCTATTAGCGTATTGAAGCAAAGAAACAAACTCTTCGGCTTCATATATTAGTAAAGATAGATATTCTTCACACAAATCTACCTCAGCTATATTTATAGAAATTATTAAATAACAAATCGAAATGAGGCCTCCCAAAAAATTTATATCTCAACTGTGTTCCCAGAAGAATGAACAGACGCACATCACATACCAGTTTTTGTGTGTTTATTTCTAAGAAGTCGATAATAATGATATTAAGAGGAGATAATTACTTCCAAGTACATTGTATTGTTGGACGCGGCGGACTGACCCCCACACTTGAATGGAATGGACTGACACGCGAGAGTTAACGGCACTGCAGTATTTATAGACAAACAGATTAAGCACGCCTCTCTTTAATATAGGTATTAAATTAATATGCTGTGTTAGTTTTTTTATCTATCTTTTTGGGAGCTTTTTTTGGATTGCAATTGTATAGACTATATGTGACTATAGTGCGAAGAGTAATGAAGCTATGTTTTTGTTTCGTTTCTACTAATATAAAAAATGATAAAATAATAAATAAATATCCTGGGACATTTTTCACACACGGCCAATCTGATTCCAAAGGAAGCTTCAAATGAAGCTTGTGTTATGGTTTATAAAAAATGATGTTTCTAAATATTAGATAGATTGAGTTTTTGCACACATAATAATAATAAATTCTTAATCATATAGAACTAAGTAATCCTAAGTAATTGACTGAATATTTGACGTGCTTAGGCTTTAAACCTTAGAAACGACTGCCTGGCAACTTTATATGTTTCAGCATTTATACTTGAGAGCTCTAGGTTTATACTTAACACGTTCGGAACTTACACTAACGGAATTTGAAACTGTATCAATTTCCCTTAAATAAAATATACAGATATAATTTTTAAAATATACTACGACAATTTTGCTTCACTATTTACTGGAAAAGGAATGATTCCCAATATACAGGTAACGCTAGTTTGGGTATCAGGGCTTGCATACTATCTTGAAACACATTTTTGTTCCGATAAAGATAAATATTTATAAACATTCTATCACAGACCAAATTTCTAGAACAAAAAACATCAATTCTCACGAACATAGTAATGCCCTACAATATCAGTTTAAAATACCCCCCCCCCTTCCATCTTCCAACTGGATTTTTTTTGTATTTTTGTTTCTAACTAGAAACAAAAATACAAATTCCAGTAGTGTGGTTATTACTCAGGGGAAAACAATGCGTCCGCGGGCGATGGACAGATTGGTCGGGATAATGAACGGGTGCAGTCCATGCGGGTGCCTGCGCCACTGAGCATAGAGGGACAGATGATAGATGGGACATGGGGGCTTAGAGTGTTAAGTGATGAATTAGTAAGGAAAATATAATAAAGAGTAAGTGAAGGGGCGATTTAACTGACAAATCATTTTATTTATAATATTAATTAATTATTATAAAATATAATCTGAAATCTGTACTAATTACTGGTGATAATGAACTGAAAATTTATATAAAGGCCTACTCATTTTTATAAAATATTACAATATGACAGATTTATTCATAAAACGTCTCGCTTTTTCATATAGGGACACTCGCAAGGCAGACAGGGACATCGAAATCTACTTTTAAGCTGCATAACTTTTTTTATTAGTTGGTTAGATACGATATTGCTAGCACTTTATTTGGTCGTAAAATTCAGCTTAAATCTTACGCCTATTCTAAATGAAAATGTTGTATTATTTTATTCAAATGGGCCAAGCACTTATGACTAGTCAGGCTCTAACGCTCGATTAGGAAGCTTGGTCTTGCTGAGAATAGCCGGCAATCATTTTTTCTCTTCTTATCTTTAGACTTACTAAACGCCAGTAGCTTAAACCTTTATATGCTACTAGTAACACGCGGTTTCACTCCGGGAGATCTTCCATTTTCCCGGGATAAAAAGAAGCCTATGTCCTTTCTCAGGGTCTAGACTATCTGTGTACCAAATTTCAGTTTAATCGCTTCAGTAGTTTTAGCGAGAAAACCAGACAGACAGAGTTACTTTTCGTTTAATATAAGTTAGGTAGGATACTAAATAGGATGGCTTTCAAAGACTTGGTCCTTCCAGCGTCGTGTGCTCCGTGGCCTGCGCCGGCGCAGCGCCTCAGTGATTGATGACAGATGGCTACCGGTCTCGCCCGATGTTTATGTATGTAATACTGCATGATTGTGCCGATAAGAATGCTTCAAAATGGCCCTGTGCGTTGTATGTCCCGTAATATTAAAATATGTATTGAATAAATTATTTTATATACTTAGTACTATAAAAATGGTCAACTAATTTTTTTGCGAAAACAGAATAATATGTTGATTGACAGAATTGATTTACATTTGTTCCTTCAGCATGTTTTCACCTGCTATATATTTTTTCTAAGCATACTTTAGTTGAATCCAAAAGGTATCCACGAACGTATATAACTGAATGATCTATAGAGCTTAAAAAACGTTAAAAATTCGTAGATATGTCTTATCTTGATAATCTTATGTAAAACATTCGTACCTAACAAATATTAGAAATTATTATTGAAACCCCTACATAAAAGTGAGTTTCTACAGCATAATAACAATTTCTATTAAGACCAATACCTTTGATGCGTTGACAACAATAATAAAATGCCCTTCACATTTGTAACCAAAAAAATGTAGCATTAAAAACTTTCACAAATAAATAATTAATAATCCGTATCAGTAATAAAATCCCTTTTAAAGCTCATTAAATTGAATGAACATGCGATCTAAATTTCGATCAATAACATTTGAAATCAATTATCTTGAGCCCGAAAGCAGATGTTCTTTAGTTAGGGTAACCACAGAGCGAGTTTATATTAGGACTAGCTGCCTCCGCGCGGTTTCACCCGCGTAATTCCCGTTTCCGTGGGAATACAGGGATAAAATATAGCCTATGTTACTCAGTGATAATGTAGCTTTCTAATGAAAAAAGAATGATTCAAATCGGTCCAGTACTTTTTGAGTTTATTCGTTACATACAAAAATACAAATCTTTCCTCTTTATAATATGAGTGTAGACTAGTGTAGATATATAAATTAATAAATGGCTATGTATATGAACAATTAGTAGACTATACAAAATACCCATTTAATGACAGAGCGGTTGGCTTTATGGTACTTTCAAGCTGCTGGTGGTGTGTTCGAATCCCATCCAGGACAAACATGGTTATCTATGAATGATTCTTGTTTGTGACTTGATAACTAGAATATAATTTGGAAAATTATTTTATGTCATATTATCATATCATATTACTTAGTTATTTTTGTATTACGTATCACTCCATACTTAATACAAAAATAACTAAGTAATATCATTAAAAGAAATTGTTATCGCTCTTTCTCACACACCGAAATTTATTTGGCACACCGCACAGCATGTGTCCTGTATCTTTCCAAAACATACGTACTGACCATAGAGGTACTTTTTTTTCAAAAAAAAAAGAGAAGAAAAGAAAAAAAGATAAAGGTACTGTCCACAAGACCACACAACCCGTGGTCACCCTACCGTATACCTGACACAAAGGCATCCAAAAAGGGACAAAAACCACTACCGATGGTGGATTTATGTATCCTTACGGTCAACATTTTTGTTTTGTGAAATATCATACATTTTTAAACAAAAATCTAATGAATAAAAATCATTTTAGTACTTTTTTAAGTATGTCATATAATATAGGTACATATTTGTATGTATGTATATTGACAAGTCTTTAAAATAGGTATATGTAAGAGTCTACCGTAGTTCCCATCATCCACGTTCCCGGGGAAATCAATTTTCCCGGTATAAAAGGTATATTAAGTCCTTACCCAAGTTCTAATCTGTGTCTGTACCAAATTTTATAAAAATCGAAACAGTTGTTTAGGCGTGAAGTCGTGACAAATAGACAGAGTTACTGTTGAATTTACGATATTTATAATAAACTGAATTTTTTTAAAGTCAATTTACTGTTGTATAGAAGTAGGTATATTTTCTGCATTTAAATAAATTATACTAGGGGCGTATTCTTCGTATTTCATTGACCCTGGAATACTTCATGGCTCATTTCCACATCCTCCCATAAAACTAACTACAGTACCTACCTACACTAAGCTGCGCGCGCGCATGCTTCCCCTGTTTATGTCTACTGGCGACAGACAGACGGACTCGATCCTACCACTTACATTTGGGAGCAAGATAACCGCATCATTTATTTTTTGGCATTTAATTTTTCTGCTATGAGTAAGGTATGTAGTCGATACTAATATTATAAAGAGGAGCTTTTATTTTTTGTTTTATGGACCGATCTAAATAATTATTTCAGCAATAGACAACTACGTTTTGTGAGTGTCATAGGCTATATTTTATCCCTATATTCCTTTGGAAATAGGAACTATATGGGTGAAACCGCGTGGAGGCAGCTGGTAAAAAATATTTCAGAACTCAGCTGCAATTAATATTTATGTATGTCAGTTTGGAGAGGCTAGAGGCTCGTTCTTCTTAGTGGAGACATATATGAGCTGATGATGATGTTGATGATAATTTTATTAGACTACTTTGAGCAAAAAATTAAGCTTACATTTATAAACTAGAATTAATGTGAATAAATAAATCACAGCAAAAGCATCCTTTCGAACCGAGCATTAGAGACGATGTTTCATAAGTGCAGATGCCTATTTGAATGAAAATATATTTCATTTGATCAAAATATGAACCATTTATTTGCTCTCAAGTGTAACTTTATGTCATAAAATTGTAAGGTTAAAGTTAAGGTTTATTGATGTCATTTTTGTTGACAAATTATTTATTTGATCGTTTAAATTGTACAGTTATTTTATTTCATCAATGTTGTTTAGTTGAGCTACAGTTTTGACGTAATGGCTTAGTGGTTATGCCGTGAAGGTTATTGATTCGGATCCGTTCACTAGTTGTAACTGCGACCTCTAGTGTGATTGTATTGTGAATGAAAGAGATAGAGCATTATTTGAAGTGAAGATATACATATTGAAAGCTGTATTTCTTCATTCTTCATACATTCCAGTTATCTGCAGTATATGAAGCCTTTAAATTATTTTTTGTCAGCAATTTAACCATATTCTCGGAAATAAATATTTTTTATATTATTACTAGTGGCTCCTCGCGGTTTAACCCGCGTTCCCGGGGAACTTGAATTTTCCCGGAATAAAAGTATCCTATGTCTCTCTCCTGGTTCTAAGCTCCCCACCAATTTTCAGCCAACTCGGTTCAGCCGTTCTCGAGTTATAAATAGTGTAACTAACACGTCTTTCTTTTATATATATAGATTTATAAATGATATAAGTAGAAAAATACAAGAATAGTTAGTATAAGACTATAATAATTTATAATACTAGTTAATAGCGTCGACGTCGCGGATCGCTCTCGCTTTCTAACGCGAGATAGTTTCCCATAGGTTTTGCTAGAGATTCCCACATGAAAACGACTTTGCATTTTTATAGTACAAAAAACAACTGTTTCTACTTTATACGTAGAATTTTACATTCTAACTTTAAAGTTTCTATTTGTAAAAGTAAATACCAAAGCATTTAGATATTACTAGTGGTTCCCCGCGGTTTCACTCGTGTTCCCGGAGGATCTTCAATAATCCCGGGATAAAAAGTAGCCTATCTCCTTTCTCAGGTTCTAGATTATCTGTGTACCAAATTTGATTTAAATCGGTTCTGTAGATTTTGCGTGAAAGCGAGACAGACAGAGTTACTTTCGCATTTATAATATTATAGTTAGGATTCGTAAAGAAGGAAATTTAGTTTTAAATATTTGATAAATAATGCGATGACATAAAATGATTAATCTCAGTATATTAGAGTTCAAAGAACGCTAGATTTTGTGTTATCACTACATAGTATAAAATAAAGTCGCTTTGTCTGTCCCTATATCCCTATGTATGCTTAAATCTTTAAAACTACGCAACGGATTTTGATGCGGTTTTTTTAATAGATAGAGTGATTCAAGAGGAAGGTTTTTATATACAATACATGCATAATATGTTAGAAAAACACTGTCAATTTTGGAGGTTTCTAATGTGATGTATAATGGAGCGGGTCGCTAGTTAAAAATAAATTGTTTAAGATGTTGCTTTTATTTGGCTTGACTTTTAATGGTTCATTGAAGACTAGAAACAAACTAATATTAAACTTTATTAGAGTATAATATATCCCCATTTTTAAATCAATGGTTTAAATAAAATAATATCTGCATCTATAATTCTGTTATGTATCAGTTCGTATTCAAGCAGCAAGCGTTTCACTTGTCACCTCTATACTTAACAACTATTCATATTAAAAAAACGTTAGAGCTCACAAACATCTCATTAAACATTGACTCAAATCATAAGATATATACATATATTTATTGCAGACATTTTTAACTTTGCTGTGTAACCGATATATTTTAATAACAAATTAAAGCCACAACGGTACAATAGTCAACATTCAAAATATGCAAATATTCTTCAACCCACTTCACTCGAGTTTCAATTAACGAAATTTACTAAAGAAAAACCGACTAAGAAACTTTAAACGAAATTATCCAACCGAATTGTAATTTCGATTACGAAGAGAAATATTCAGATATTATCTTAACTACATTGGGCAAAGCTACGTAACTTCATGTCAAAAGATAAGCAGCTTTAATACTGATTTTTGGGGTTCCGTAGTCAACTACGAACCCTTATAGTTCGTCGCCATGTCCGTCCGTCTGTCCGTCCGCGGGTAATCTCAGAGACGGTTGGTACTACAGACCTGTAATTTGGTATGGTAGTAGATATTAACGGCATCAACAAAAAAAAACATAAAATCTTGAAAAATATTAATTTATTTTTCCTCCATTCTTATAGTGTTGGATAGCTTTTTAAAAATAGCAAAGATTTGCTAAGAACACTTTCCGATTCAGGGTTCCGTTTACGAAATATTAAGCTTTTAAGCTGTAATTTTAGAGTCATGTGTCCCACCCTCTAAAAATTAAACCATTGTTTGTAGATATGTAAAAATAATCATGCTAGTAGTATATACGATGAATTTTAAAGGAAAACTATCACGGTTAAGTTGGCTTTACAGGTTAACGAGTTATAGTCGCCCAAGTAAAAAAGATCCTAAAATCAACCGAATACGACTTTTTACCATTTCGCTGCCACCTCAATATTAAAAAAATGTTTAAGTAAATCGTATATGTATATGTAAAGTATTGAATTATCTCAATCTAGCTACGGAACCCTATACAACGCGTGTCCTAACACGCTCTTGGCCGGTTTTTTAATAATGACAGCCCGGTTGGCTTTGTGGTTAGTGATCCTGACTCTCAAGCCGCGGGTCGTGGGTTCGAATCCCACAACAAACATGTATGCATGAATATGTCTGTGTGTCCTGTGTCTAGATGTAAATATCTATATAAGTAAGTATTTAAAAGTAGTATATCAGCTATCTGGTTACCATAACACAAACTTCATTTGAAGCTTACTTTTGAATCAGATTGGCCGTGTGTGAAAATTTTCCCAGGATATTTATTATTATCTATATATATAAAAGAAAGTTGTGTTAGTTACACCATTTATAACTCAAGAACTGTTGAACGGATTTGGCTGAAAATTGGTGGGGAGGTAGCTTAGAACCAGGAGACGGACATAGGACATTTTATACCGGGAAAATTGAAGGTCTCTCGGGAACGCGGGTGAAACCGCGGGGAGCCACTAGTTATTATTAAATACATTCTTAAGTGCTCTCGAAACGAATACTTCGCATTACTCATTTCCATAAACCACTTAGCTTTAATCGTGCCAATTAAACAGTCGACTCTATTACCTTTCACATAAAGTTCTTTTCACAATGCATTTTACGCAAGGATAACTAGGGTTGTCATGATAAACTTCCCAGATCGATAGACTAAGCCCTCATTCGCACGAGAGTTTTTAACGGACGTTAAAAAAGCGTTCAAACACAATAAATGCATTTCCAAGTACCATAATAATATGCTCTATTTCCAACGCCCAAAGTTCAAGCAACACCGCTCGATAAAAAAGCGTCGCGTTTTAAAAACGCTGTCGTGTGAACATATACTTGAGAATGCATTTGTTGTATTTGAACGCTTTTTTGACGTACAAAACTCTCTTGCTTATGAGGGATTACTTAGAAATGCATTTGTTTTTTTAAGTAATCCCGCTTTCTTAACGTACGTTAAAAAGAACTCTGAGGGGAGTAGAATGAGAGGTAAGTCAATTTAATAGTGTTATCTGTTAATTAGAAATATCGATCATCAAGTAAACTGAGTTGATTAGGATTTATCTAGTTCTCGTGTAAACTAGTCTACGATGGTAATTTGTCGCGTGTTTATGGGAGCTAACTGTATTCCTGTCAACCCTGATTTGATCTAGTTAGTTTACGAGGATTGGAAAAATTTGAATAAAAATAGATAAAAATGATGAAAAAAATTATTAATAACGTCAGAAAAAATCAAAATGTATAGTGTATATAAAATGTAATATATTATTATATGTGATAATTTTGATTAAATACCACATTTATAATAATAATTTAAACTGAGATTTATTTGAGTTAAATTTATGACTCGCCTTTAATTAATAATTTTTGCTTAAAAATTATGAAATTCATAAGAACAGTGGCTATCTGTTCTTATGAATTTCATAATTCATCATCGAATAACAAAATCTTCCTCTTTAGGTATACGGATAATACGGATCTATAGATAGTAATACGGATCTAAAATCATACTTCCAATGTGGGTTCGAATCCTACCCAGGACAAACATTTGTATGCATGAATATGTCTGTTTGTTCTGTGTCTGGATGTAAATACATATCTATATAAGTATGTATTAAAAAGTAGTGTAGGTAGTATATCAGCTATCTGGTTACCATATCACAAGCTCTGCTTAGTTTGGAATCAGATTGGCCGTGTGTGAAAAATGTCTCAGGATAAATTAATTTAATTTTAATTTAATGTTAAAACTCAATATGAGGTGTCAGCCCTGCCCTTGGCTGGCGCGTGCGCATCGCGTCGTGACTCGAGACGCGCCGACGCGCGCTGGAAGCAACTGTCATCTGTCAGACAGACTTAGCAACGCCTCTACGTTGGCAACACCCATCCTAAAGTCACTTATGTGTCTCATCTTGTCTTATTTTTAAAAGGTAACGAAGGGTTGCCTTCTCGTGTTGCGCAAAAATATAAAACTGTCTGTTATAAAATAAATATCCTGGGACATTGTTCACACACGGCCAATCTGATTCCAAAGTAAGCTTCAAAGTGAGCTTGTGTTATGGTAACTAGATAGCTGATATACTACATATACTTGTTCTGCGTATAAATCTATCTTCTCATACATACAAACAGCTCTTAACGTGTAGATTTTATGTATCAATAACAATGTAGAATTATAGAATTTTAATAGAAATAATCAATACGAGGCTCGGAACATCTTCAACTATTTATATTCATGATAGTTTTCTTTAATAATAACTTATATTATTAATTGTCATCAATGATTTTTCAAGGCGAATATTGCAAGGTGAATTCTATACTTCTATAGACTAAAATTATAAAGAGGAAAGATTTGTTTGTTTGTTTGTAATGAATAGGCTCCGAAACTACTGGACCGATTTCAAAAATTCTTTCACCTTTGGAAAGCTACATTATCCCCGAGTAACATAGGCTATATTTTATCCCTGTATTCCCACGGGAACGGGAAGTACGCGGGTAAAACCGCGGGGAGGCAGCTAGTCTATTATAAAGAGGAAAGATTCGTTTGTTTGTAACGAATAGGCTTCGAAACTTTTGGACCGATTTGCACAATTTTTTCACCATTTTAAAGCTTCGTTATTCATGAGTAATATAAGCTATATTTTATCCCTGTATTCCCATGGGAACGGGAACTACGCGGGTAAAACCGCGCGACTGGGGCTAGTAACGTATATTTTCATATTATCGTGTAAATAAAATCAATTTATTTACCTCGTGGGGTCAGATACTAGAATCTGAACTAGCCTCTAGCGACAGCATAAATGTGGAGGGAAAGGGCTTGTTATGGGACATACCTATCTACTGTTCTATGAGTGTATTGCATACCCTACTTTCACTGGGAGATAAATAAATCTTTGAAAAAGTTTGTAAGTATAGATGAATGTGTGGAACTCTTTCACGCACAAACTGCAGAACGGATTTGAATGAAATTTATATAGATTTAAATAGATATAATATAGAATTTATATAGATGTTGGAATTTATGGTTGGTTTATCTATGCAACTATGTAGATCGAAACCCCTATTTTTATAAATCATTAAGTTCATTATTTACTAAAACCTGGGTTGTCTCACTGCAGGGCAAAGGCCTCCCATACCGCTCTCCACTCTTCTCTCTTGTTTGCTTGGTGGGCCATTGAGATAGGTGTCGAGGTCGTCATTCTTAGTACTGTTTTGGTTAATTAATAAAATTAATGATGTAATCTGACTATCATCATCATCAAGGATGTCCTACTGAAGATATGCCCCGTAGATGTTCATGTATCCCGGTTGGAAGCCTGCATTCAGCGGGTTCCTGCGACCTTCGCCAGGTCGTCAGTCCACCTCGTGGGTGGACGCCCTACGCTGCGCTTGCCGGTGCGTGGTCACCACTTGACTATACTAAGTTAGAATATTTATATCAATTAAATAATGTGGCAAATAAGTAGGTACCAATATATTTTTTTCTTTGACAGCATAAATAAAAATTGTTTTCAACTATATTCATTGCGTATATACATACATATTCATTTATTTTATGATTATAGATGACTCTTAACTATTTGTAATAAATAGAGAATATTTATTCTCATTAATTAATAATGTAATGTCTATAATTCTTATTACTTATCTATACTAATATTATAAAGAGGAAAGATTTGTTTGTTTGTTTGTTTGTAATGAATAGGCTCCGAAACTACTGGACCGAATTCAAAAATTCATTCACCTTTGGAAAGCTACATTATCCCCGAGTAACATAGGCTATATTTTATCCCTGTATTCCCACGGGAACGGGAACTACGCGGGTAAAACCGCGGGGAGGCAGCTATCTGTAATATAAATACCAATAACAAATATCAATTTCAATTCTAGATGGAAATGCAACCTATATCAAAATATACGCAAAAACATTAAAATCAAAGTGCTATTCACTTATTCGGTTATTATACAACATAAATGGGTATACGATTGGAATTTGTGGCAAATAACAAGCCTTATTCAGAATGGCGTGAGGCGTTCTAGTTGTAAAACATAGCGAGTTAGTTTAATTGAACTCAATCGACTGTCTTAAGGGTGCTATTCAATTCGGAAGGTATAAATGTCATAAGCTCGACGCTGCTTTTATGTTTTGTCTCCGTCGTTCACTATATAGTCACGTGAGACAGCAGTGAGCTCGTTCGTTAGTGTTTTATAGAATATCAGCTGCCTCCGCGCGGTTTTACCCGCGTAGTTCCCGTTCCCGGGAGAATACAGGGATAAAATATAGCCTATTTAACTCAGTGATAATGTAGCTTTCTAATGAAAAAATAATTATTAAAATCGGTCCAGTACTTTTTGCGTTTATTCGTTACATACAAAAATACAAATCTTTCCTCTTTATAATATTAGTGTAGAAGTGTAGATAGTGTAGATAAAGGTAGGTAAGCGACTGAAGGCTCGGTGGAAATTACAGAGGTATGGAATGCCATAGCAATCGGAATGGAATGAGCCGCGTATTGCAGTTTGCTTACCACTCCAGCGGGGTACTTAGCCAATTACATATTCGTACCTTTTATTGTTAAGTCTTAAGGTATTTGATGAAATTAAAAAGGATTTTATGGTGGTAAAATTGCTTCCCTGGCTGACATGTGACCTTTTATCGTCATCTACACTAATATTACAAAGAGGAAAACTTTGTTTGTTTGGTTGTAATGAATAGGCTCAAAAACTACTGTACCGTTTTTAAAAATTATTTCACCATTCGAAAGCTACATTATCCACGAGTAACATAGGCTATATTTTATCCCTGTATTCCCACGGGAACGGGAACTACGCGGGTAAAACCGCGCGAAGGCAGCTAGTTAGTGATAAAATAGCATACATTTTTTATATACTTAGTTAAATTTCTAATAATATTCTAACAATATTTTATGCAGAATCACTTAACAACAACTTACCTATATAGAATATTTTTTATCCCTAAAATATTAGATACATAAATTGAATTATTTTCTAAAATGCATCTGCAATTATGGTACAGTAGCTAATTTATTATGCCCTTTAGTACACACTGCTTGTGCTAATTCAACATATTGCGTCGAAAGTTCTACGGATAACCTTACGACCCCTATGTGAGTAGGTGTTACTGCTATGACTCTAATTGCTCCAGATATGCCATTTAGAAAGCTCTTATCGTGGACTTCTCTAATTATAATGATCAATTTGACCGTTTTATGCAGCTTCCATAATTCACTAAAGATACTAACTAAGTTATGTTTGTAGAACTGGTTTTGCATAAATTTACTTGATTGGTCAACGTTTTATTAAAGCTAGATTATTAAAAATAACATTGTTGTTACGCCTTTCTGCAGTTTTATTTAAAAAATATATGATTATAAATATTATAGTTGAGATATCATCATCATCAGCTCATATACGTCTCCACCGAGGAGCTCGAGCCTCCCCTAACAATGAGGGGGTCTAGTCCATAGTCCACCACGCGGGCCTAGTGCGGCGGCGGACTTGGTTGAGATGTTTGGTTTAATAACTCCTAAAGGGCTCATTCGATATAGAAAATTCCTTCACTGTTAATAAACTATACTTTTCACGAGTGATATTATTATGAGAGGTTTCTATCTGAAGAATCAATTGATAACTATCTAGAAACCCCCTGGAACGCAAATCAAACCACACAACTGTACCAAATAATATTTAAAAACTCCCGCAAACAATATCAAAATAAAAACTGATTTCGTGAACACAAATTCTGGAGCTAACCAAAATCACTAAGAAGTCAACCTAAATTAAAAACGCATTAGCCTGCGTTAGTTTCATTTCAATGTCGACAACAAGCAACTGGGGCCAGTAATTACTAGTTCGGAAACTTAAAACTCAATAAGCAAAACCGGTGGTGATCGGCGATGACATCAACGGACAAGATAACACCGCCATGTTATTGAGAAGAGGTTTTATTGTAAACTACCTGCCCCTCCACGGTTTTACCCTCGTAGCCCCCGTTCTCGTAAGAATACAGGGATAAAATATAGCCTATGTTACTCGTGGATAATGTAGCTTTCGAATGGTGAAATAATTTTGAAATCGGTCCAGTAGTTTCGGAGCCTATTCGTTACAAACAAACAAATCTTTCCTCTTTATAATATTACTATAGATACACTAATAATAAAGAGGAATTATTTTGTTTATTTGAGCTACGAAACTACTGGTAGAAATTATAATAGTATTATAGTGTTAGATATCGTTAGGTAGGTATTGATATTATTTAGGGTATATCGAGGAATGCTATAGGGTAAATATTAATAAGTATGAACTTACCTACTTATATGAAAATTATATTAAAATACTAATTGCCAGCTCTTTTATCAGCACAAACAACTTTACAATGTTTGTGTTTAACTTTTTATAAGTGCTTGTAAAGAGGCCTATTTAAATAAAAATATTTTGATTTCAACATTTGTGTCTCCCCGCGGTTTTACCCGCTTACCCGGGAGATCTTCCATTTTTTCGGGATAAAAAGTAGCTTAAGTCCTTTCTCAGGCTCTAGAATATCTGTGTACCAAATTTCATTTAAATCGGTTCAGTAGTTTTAGGGTAAAAGCGAAACAGACAGACAGAGTTAATTTCGCATTTATAATATTAATTAGGATACGACCAATAGAAACGGATTATTATTGAAAAACATTGCAAAAACTGAGAACATGTGACACAGACGAAATTTTATCAGCTAGTTTTTAAATAAATTAATTTTAATCTGTCATTGGGAGATATAACGTTATGTTCATAATTTGTAGGTGAGATAACGGTCGCATAAAATCGAAATGCGTTAATTCTAATACTTGATATTAGGTATTAGCTACCGAGCCGTATTCCCCGGGGAACATGAGGATTTCCAAGCTTATGTCGCTCGGGAATATTATAGTTTCCAACTTTTGAATTCAGTATCTTACTTTGGGCTTTAAGTCTTTATAATTACCAAAGAACATTGATATTCTAAGAAGATGCTAAAATAATTACGTTGTTCAGATGCTTTACGTTATAATACATTATAAGTAAGAAGTTTTGTAACTGATTTTTTCTTATTATTTCATTCTATTAGATACATTTGAATTAAATTTGATTCTTGGAAAAAATTTCATCCTATTACGGTTCATATATTATTTATATACTTAAACATTATGAAAGAATGCAATTGAATATGTAACAAACAAGTTAATAGTGCCCTTCTTATTACAGTAATGCTATGAATTTACATAACCAATAACTATTACAAAATAATATCAATAGGCGTAGGTGCTTTATGTAGTAGGTACCTACTATTACTCAATTCAAAGAAATTTAAATTTTCTAAGGACAAGTATAGTTTATCATCACGACCAAAAATAATTCTTAACCATGGGATATAACATTAAAATACTATCAAATACCTAGGTTAATTTCGACGCAAATTGGTGGAGTCTATATATAGGTAATAAATATATTTTTCTGGATAAAAATCTCCAAATTCGATACTGAATTTAAATAATTAAACTTCTAAGTATATTAATATTTCTGTACTACTATAACCACTAAACTCATCCAGGCGCACAACATCTCACACTCAACAGTTCAAAAACACCGTCAATGGAACAATTACAAAACTTTTCAGCATCAAAGCCCACAATAACTTTCACCGCAACAACATTTCCCAGACGCGTGAGAATATATGTTTTTTTGTGTGATAATAGAGTTAATGCGTTACCTCGCCATCCATTACAATGATCACGTCGCTTGCACTAACACTGCACTGCACTGCACTGAAAACTTTTACTTTTTCACAGAGTCAACGTGTGGCGGGCTGGCGTGGCCCAAGCTCGTACGAGGCGCACACGACACTGCCTCGACCCGCGCCCGTCTCTCCTATAAATTCTATACAAGACTCGTGCCAGAACTTGGCCCTGTACACTCCCGCACGTAAACATTAACTAAAGCCCTTCGGCTTTCGTGGTAGAAACTTTTTGGTGGTACTTTTTAGATAAAATAATCTATTTATGCTAGATGTAAATCTAGATATGTTTGAGACGCTTTAAAGTTAGTTGCTTTAGTTTAAAACGCGTGAAATAGAAGCATTGCTTAAAGCGTGCTATAGGCTTCGAAATAAAATATATATTGTGAATTTTAATAACAAAATTAAGCACAGGATTGTACTTAAGGCAGGCGCGCGCGCAGCCTCCGGTCGTCGATCGGGCAACCAGTCAGACCGCATGCCCCTCCCCGCCCGCGCACTTCTGTCCCAAACTTTGGTACAAACAACATAATTTACACCCTATACCGTATCGATACAGTTTAGTATCGACTGTGCTGCATTGGTGTATACGACGTATTAGTTTTGAGGAAGTATATCGCAGCTATTTCGTACAAGACATGCCGAACAGGGTTCTCTACATACTTGACCAAACTTGGTTGATTGTGCACCGTATTGGGGGGAGGTAAGGCCCAATTCGGTGGGGTTCGACATGTCGAAGAATGCACCTGCTTGTCCGCCATCAGCCAGCCACAATCATTGCAAGCTACACTACATTATTTACCAAGTTTCATCAAATTGTCCCGAACACGTGGAGTTTATGATAGCACTACCTATAACTATGTATAAGTACAAGGGGATTCCTAGAGATTTGAAAATATATTGTGGTTATTAAAACCATTTTGAAAAGAACTTCAATTATTTTGATTCCTTGAGTTTAATTTAATTACTTGAGTCCGACCGTTTAGTTCAGAAAAACATCAAAATGGTAAAATTCTTTGTAATTGTAAAGCTCCTATCTTCAATAGCAAATCTCATCACATCTAAAGGTGTATTCCAGCAACTACACTCGCATGCCAATCAAAGGTTTTTGTGTCAACTACAGCATCACTATTTCTAGATGAACACAACTAGGTACTTACTATAAAAAAACATAAAGAGAATTAGACATTAAAATATTCTGTAAAATATTCTTAATTAATGCGTTGGTGTAGAGACCTTTGACACCAACGCATTAATTAAGAATATTTTACAGAATATTTTAATGTCTAATTCTCTTTATGTTTTTTTAGTCTTATAAGTACATGACCCCCTAACCCCAGATTTACAAATACAAAGTTTAACACACCTGACCATCTTTATACTAGTACTCACTGAGTAAAGAAAGTACGAGGAGTATATCTTGATTGATATAGACACGTGGTAAATTAATTAACTTCGTAAAATCACACAGGATTCTCTACGATAAAAATCAGCAAATAGGGCATTCAATTTAGCAAGGTATAAACACACAAATGTAAGCTTTCCGTTTAAAGTCATTAAGTAGGTATAGACGTAACATACCTAAGCAGCTAAATAAATAAATAATATAATTTCAAATAAATTCTATAAAATTAAAAAGTCGTTTCCCTGCGACTTACGCGACGCTACAATTACTACGCTTAGATCTTTTAAATTACGCAACGAATTTTAATGCGGTTATCAACATTAGGTAGAGTGATTCAAGAGAAAGGTTTATATGTATAGTTCAATATAATTTTGTGTTAATTTGTTGAAATATGACAATGGTCCTCTAACCATGCGGCGTACGGCGCAGGGGCGGGTCGCTAGTATCTTATGTATTTATTTCTAGCGACTACAAGATACCAAACTAAACAGTGCTCTTGTTCTATAGTAAATAGGCAACTGTTATCTATAAAATAAATAGTTTACAAAATCGACAATCTAAGCTTTAAATATCTATAGGAAAATACCAATGTTTACGTTTCATAAGTAAACATTAATTTATAATTATCGATAAAGGCAAGACAAGATCTGCATACCTACTTGTTAAGAAATCAGGTTGAACTAGTGCCTACCAACTTAAATAGTGACAACTACTCTACATAAATAGTAGGTAGGTACGTCTGTTTATGCACGTGCGGAAAACGAATGTTATTTTATCGTAATATCTTTCTTGTACAACACATACAGACATGCATTAATCCAAAATTATATATAAATCAGTCTTTACTAACCTACAATGTAGGTAAGAAGTTAAGAACTGATATCTGATAGCGATAAATAAATGAATGAATGCACTGAGTGAATTCACAAAGCTAACTTTGTATCCTTCTTACTAATATTTATTTACCAATCATAAATGCGAAAGTTTATGAGAATATATGTATGGATAGATGTTTTGTATTGTACTTATTCGAAATCGCCAGAACGACTGAAAGTGATCGCAGTTAAATTTGGCACAGAGTTAGAATATGTTCTGGAATAATATAATACTTGAGCTACTTTTTATCCCGAAAAAATTGAAGATCCCCTGGGAACGCGGATTGGCGGACTTCACATGCCTTTGATTGTCATATCTTGGGCATACTGGTTTTTCTACACCGAAAGCGAATAGTAAAACCATAAGCTAGATTTACAAAGTGCGGGCTAAGGATTTGAACATGCACTCTCAATACTCTCATGAACGGTGCGTTGGGTCCACTCAGTCACCATTGCCATAAAATACAAATAAAATAACTGTTTAAGAATGTAAAATGTTTACTTGTTATTTAGAAGTTTTATTTCCAGAACTTGAAGGCGCTTTTTTGGGGCAAGGCCAAGATGGCTTCTTTTCAGTGATGCAAGGCTGTGACTTCTGCCCGAAGAACATCTTATAGATCAGCGCGAGGATACCAGCACCAACTGCTATGCCTCCTATAATAAAGTGCAGGGTTAAAAATCTTTTTAATTCTAAAGTAGACAGTGATAGAGATTATATTAGTTTGCAGCCTTGTTCCAAAGCATATTTCAGTACGGCAATTACCTACTTTATAAGATTAAATCTATCTTCCCCTCAGTCCACGATGATTCGTATAACACGATAGGTCTCGAAATAAAATACCTATATTAAAATGGTACTTAGATGGCGCGAATTTAATTTCGTCAACCAATTCCTCTTTGGGTTTTGTTGGCCCGGGAAAAGGTGTTCCGGCATAGTATACTAAAATAGCGATAAAAAATTTGGGCTAGGCTTTCCGAATACACCGTTTCGGAGTTCGATGAAAAATACTGTGACACGAGATTTTTATATTACCTTCAATCTACATATTAAATGAAGATTAGGTACGGCCGGTTATGATCTAATACTCACCAACGACTGGAAGCCACGCGGCCACCCCGTCTCCGCGGTTTCTATCATCACTCATGACATTTTCAGCTTATTTAAGGAGTTATGATTTTTTTATCATACTTATTTACTTATTGGCTGTCAAATTTGACACGGCGAATAATATTATTGCATAGATTCTTAAACGAAAATTTAGTAGATAATCTATTTCTAGGTAGGTAGTTGAATAACTTATCTGACCTTTTTAAATAGAAAATACAAATTTAGAGCCATTCATTTCGTTGTTATAAAAGGGCACATAAACCTGTTTCACCCTTCGACGAAAATACCTACATTACGCTTTGTCCCATTCACTGCCTATACAGTTGCTCCTTTTTTACAGGGTCGGCAACGCGTGAGTGTCGCCTCTGGCGTTACAAGCATCCATAGGCTACGGTAACCGCTTCCCATCAGGTGGGACCGTATGCCAGTTTGGCACCCTTGTGGTATAAAAAAAACTCATTAAGATCGAAGCTGCTGAAGCTACTACGTCTACTATCCGTTTCTTCTAAACTTACTCATTATGATACGGTTTCCACAAAAAGGTAGAGGGGTATTTGAGTAAAGTTGGCGCGTTACTAGACTACGCAACGGATTTTGATGCAGTTGTTTTTGACGTGACAACGTCTTATAAATTGGTTTGCCGGGTGACACTTCAAGAAACTGCGTTACGCTCCGCTCACGTAACGTGACGTTATGTTTTAAATTGTTACTATTGACGTGACAACGTCTTATAAATTGGTTTGCCGGGTGACACTTCAAGAAACTGCGTTACGCTCCGCTCACGTAACGTGACGTTATGTTTTAAATTGTTTTGTTACTATTGACGTGACAACGTCTTATAAATTGGTTTGCCGGGTGACACTTCAAGAAACTGCGTTACGCTCCGCTCACGTAACGTGACGTTATGTTTTGACGTGACAACGTCTTATAAATTGGTTTGCCGGGTGACACTTCAAGAAACTGCGTTACGCTCCGCTCACGTTACGTGACGTTATGTTTTAAATTGTTACTATTATTTCATCCTTCTTCCTACTATACGAATGAATATTCACATTAAAATTATTTTACCACTCAAAGTCGTTGTCACGTAAAACTTTCGCCCGTATACCGACTTTACAGGCAACCAATTTTTTTTAATAGATAGAGTGATTCAAGAGGAAGGTTTTTATATACAATACATGCATAATATGTTAGAGAAACACTGACAATTTTGGAGGTTTCTAATGTGATGTATAAGCATTGCACCCGTGCGAAGCTGGAGCGGGTTGCTAGTCACTACAAAGTATAAAACAAAGTCGCTATCCGCCGTCTGTCTGTCCCTATGTATGCTTAGATCTATAAAACTACGCAACGGATTTTGATGCGTTTTTTTTAATAGATAGAGTGATTCTAAAGGAAGGTTTTTCTGTATAAATCATTACGCTATGACGATTAGGAGCGGAGCATCAATCAAAACTGTTGCAAAAACGGGCAAGTGACGTTAACGAAGTTGCGTGGGTTAACTATAAACAATAAAACACAAACAAAATAATACATGATAATTGTATTTGGAACAATCCTTCTCTCTTACCGCAATATAATATAAATTATAGCTTGGTGAACGTCACTGATACAAAATATATATTAATTAATTAATTATAATGTAATTAATAATAACTTATGTATAGGTACATCCGTCGCCAGACGCCCGCGACTACTAAACAACTTTTATTTTTATTTATTTATTACATAAACACCCGTTCGTCGCCGATATAACGCATTCAATTAAAAAAAAATGTTAAGAAAATAAATAAAATAAAAACAAAAATATTTTGTTCCTATTTATTTATACATGAATTAATTTAAATTCCATTTAATAAACCCATTAGACCTTTAAGTAATTAGATCGACCTATCCGTAGAACAAAGTTCTACCCTACTTTAGAGAAGTTTGATTTGCACATTTACCCTAAATTTTTCTTAATCGGTTCAGAGAATTGATACTTTTACCAACATATTAAAACATTACTATCCGTTTTTTAAATAAAGGTACCTAATTGTAGACATAAAAATACAATAAAAGTGGTTTGGGTTCTAAGTCACATAGAACTTTAGGATAGGTCGAGATATTAGTAACATTTCATGAATAAAAACCAAAAAATATCACCAATTTAACCCCTGAAAATTTTCTACAAGTTTAAAAAATAAATTGCAGGGACTTCACACCAATGTATTATATTGAGCGGTGACCACTTACCATCAGGTGGACCGTGTACATAAAAAAAGAGGCAAGCTTAATATATTACAGTAACAGCAGTATAAATAAATAAATAAAATAAATATCCTGGGACATTTTTCACACACGGCCAATCTGATTTCAAACTAAGCAGAGCTTGTGATATGGTAACCAGATAGCTGATATACTACATATACTTTTAAATACATACTTATATAGATATTTACATCCAGACACAGGACAAACCATCGAGCATGTAACCAATACAGTAGCAATAGTGAGCCATTTGTTTAGCAACGCATCAATGATTTGTCACGTATAACTAACAAGCCACGCTCGAACTAAAACAGTACCCGACCAATAAGAGACCTGTGTGTACGTCTAGTGCAACACTTGACCTTGAGTCGGCCAATCAGAACACAGGGGCCGGCGCAGCGTTTTGGCGTATTTTGTTTTCTAACAAAACTGATAACAGTTCTACTCTATTGGTTACATGCTCGATGGGACAAACAGACATATTCATGCATACAAATGTTTGTCCTGGGTGGGATTCGAACCCACGACCCGCGGCTTGAGAGTCAGGGTCACTAACCACAAAGCCAACCAGGCTGTCAATATCCTGGGACATTCATTTACATAGCAAATCTGATTTCAAACTGAGCTGAGCTTGTACTATAAATACTACTACTTTTATAGATATTTACACCCACTAGTGACGGATTAACCTAAAGAAATTAAGCATTTTTAATAGTGGAAAACTATTATTGGCCTTGTATATTATATTTATATTTTACCTGTATACTCGCTTTATATCGCTGTTTTCTCAAATCTCAAATAAATAAATAAAGCAATTGCCTAGGGCATCAAGTCTGGGGGGTCACAAAAAAAATGATTTGGTTTTTATTATTTTTTATATATATAGTTTTTATTGATACTTTAGATCTCATAATCTTGTTTATTTTACAAAAAACTAAGGTTAAAAGACCGATTCTAGTTGAAACAAGGATAGGTAGGGCCCACAGGCGTGGATTGCTTAGGGTATCAAGTAGTCTTAATCCGTCTGCTAGACACAGGACAAACATACATATCGTCCCTTAGCTTACAACACCGCTTATAACAACTTTTCAGGAGACGAAAAAAACTGTTTATTTTATAAGGCCAACCGTTTTGCGCGCTTATACTACTTTTTGAATTTCAGCCTCTTATTGACTGAAATCTATATCATGTGAGCGCAGGTTCGACGCGCAATGAGCAGCTCTATCCAACGGCATTAAAATGTAGAAACTGCCAATTTTCGACTTGAGCGGTGTTGTAAGCTAAGGGACGATATTTGTCCTGCGTGGGAATCGAACAACCAGAAAACTGGTCAATCAATATCGACGCTGGAAAGGAAAAATTATCCAAGCGACATTTTGAGCCAATTTGAGTTACATACATTGTTGGAATCGCCTGATTTTTCTGCGTCGTTTGGTTTTACTCACGTCCTCCTACGACGACTTTTGACTTTTTCGACATTTTAAATATTAATATTTAATTTATATCCGCTGCTACCACACTAGAATACTTACGTTAAAATCATATAGTGTTAATTTTAATATAGTTAAGTTATTTATTTGTAATTTCTTTTATTATTGTGTCTGTGGTACGAAATAAATATATATATATATTTTTAAAGTTCATTGTATTTCACTGAAAATTCAAACTTTAAACAGCTCTACTGTAAAGTTAGTTTGAAGTCGCTTGGCTGATTTTTCCTTTCCAGCGTCGATATATAAACAATTTAAATGCATTATTGTGATTTTTTATTATATCGGCGACGACGTTCGTACTAAATCTAGTGGCGTTACAGATGACTATCTTACTATCGCCGTCCCGCTCGCTGCGATCGGTTCACGCCGACCTTTTCACGTACCATCGTATATAGCCTGAAAAAATAATTAATTTATATTATTTAACAATAGTAAATTAGCCAAAAAAAATATTTAGACAAATAGTTTGCTGAAGTGGTAAGTAACAGTTTGATTACCACATGAGACGAACTAACCATAAATATATAGGTAATACTAATGGCTACGCGCAGTTTCACCCACATTCCGAGATAAATAAGTCTGTGTTAATCAATGCTCTAAGCTATTACTGTTCCAAATTTCATTTCAAATCTGTTCAAAAGTTTTTGCAAAAAGTTTGTGAACAAACATCCATCCATACAATCCGTACTCACAAAAATGCACTGGATTATAGGTAAACCATTGATAGACAAGAATTACAAACAATAATTATTACAATTTGCTTATAATTTATAAGCAAAGCTTTATAAACAAAAAGGAAAGTGGTTGCATTGATTAACAAGAAAAATTTATATCTTTTACAACTATTTACAATATCAGAAATAACAAAGGGTAATTTAATAATTTTTTATCTTTATTGCAAATTCAATAAATGCATTTGATATCGTTCTGCTTAAATAAAATTATAATATGTGTAACTATAAACTATGCACTCATAATAAGTGCCTGGTAAGCTATAAATTTAAATTCCAATGATTATTTTCCAAAATAATAGTCATCTAGTTACCTTTGTTAAAGCTCTACATGGTTTGGAAGCAATTTTACCATGTATAGAGAATGTCTTACTAATAATATAAATGTGAAATTTGTTTGTGTTGATATTTGTTACTCTATCAGACTTTTTTAGAAAATTAACTATAAGGAGCCACTAGTAAATATAAGCTTATTTATTTACAATGGTGTGAGTGGTAACATACATACCCAAAGTTTGGTGTTATTTCCTAGCTTGCAACGCGTTCGAGAGCCAATCCATCGCCTGGTCCAGACCCTCGCCTCTTATAGCTGAGGCCTTGAATATCTGGAAGGTGCGGTCGCGAAGGGCATCCAGACCTAACGCCTGATGGACCTCGGCAACAGTAAGGCAACCAGCCATATCCTGCTTATTGGCTAGCACTACGAGAATTGCATTGGCTAATTCTTCCTCCTGTAACCGAAAGGAAATAAAATATGTATGAATAAAGATAAAAATTATAATGCTTTAATGTGAGAAGTCTTAAGTATTGGGATTAAGGCATTTTGATCTTCACAGTAAAAACAATTTTCAGAACCAAGCATTAATAGTGACTATTCATAACATAACAGCTTGTGAAGGCCTATTGGAATAAATAATATTTTCATTTGATTTGATAAAGATAATTCCATTATGATAGTTACATTTAGGTTACCAAAACTTAATATTGTTCAATGCATAATTCACTATTAACATGGCATGCAAATCATAATTATTTTTAACCGACTTCCCAAAACGAAGGAGGAGGTTCTCAATTCGGCCGGTATTTTTTTTTTTTTTTCTATGTATGTACATCGATTACGTCGCGGTTAATGGACCGATTCGCGTGATTCTTTTTTTGTTCGACGCGAAATAGCTGCCAGATGGTCCCATAAAAATTTCTTTCAGTTTGGTTTAGTAGTTTTTATTTTGTAAGCATTATTGTTATTTGGACGATGTCATTTTGACGATACTTTGTATATTAGTATGGCGATAACTTTAACATTTCTAATCCGATTAACGTTATTCTTTTTTTGTTCGTTAGGGTACATATTCAAGTTGGTACCCTGGTCATCTAGTCAGCATATGATGATGGGATCCCAAGGAAATCGTGAAGAACACTCAAATTATAAGCATATAACTGTTACGTTTCAGTCAATACCATACAGTTTATTCAATTATTTGCGTTTGATGATGATTTCCTATGGATAAGCTGATGATGGAAGATACAACTCCTCAAAGGATAGGAGTTCAGAAAAAAATCTTTCAAAATTATACGTGCATATGGATAGAGAATAGTATTCCTTGAGGCTATTAGGTTGACCTTGAAGGTTAATCTCATTAACGTTTAGGTTTAATAGTGTTCTGTGATTGTTAAATAAATAATAAGCCTACCCATACTTAAATCACTAAAAAGCAAAAAATAAAAATAAAACTACGTTAACAAAAACCGACTTCCAAAAATACTAAAAAGCAAAAAATAACTAACGCAATTTATAACACTTTCCTCTACTTACCTACTGACTACTTATTCTTTCCGCTTGCTGCTTGGTTTGAAGTCGGTGCCAAGCCATATATGAATAAAAAAATTACTTAAAGAAATAAAATGGTGTAACAAATAAATTTCTACACGATAACCTTCTAAGTACTAACCTACGTAAATAAATCAGAAATAACGATAAATGACAATAAGAAACAAATGAAAACGACGATGAGATAAATGTAATTTACATTCTACAACTATAGTGGTCCTGTAAAGGACCTTTTTTTCTAAAATTTAGAATTTTAAATGCAAACGGTGCCAAAGTTTTTGTTGACCTTATTAAATCATGGAGAATCTTAACAAAGATCTTTTGTATATTGTTTACTAATTATGCTGTGGCTTGGCACCAACTTCAAACCAAGCAGTAAGCGGAGAGAATAAGTAGTCAGTAGGTAAGTAGAGGAAAGTGTTATAAATTGCGTTAGTTATTTTTTGCTTTTTAGTATTTTTGGAAGTCGGTTTTTGTTAACGTAGTTTTATTTTTTATAGTTACATAAGTATTAAAAAATGATTAAACATTGTACAGTAAAAAATTCAATTAATAACCTAACAATGTCATTTCTATATCTAATAATCAAAATTGTTAATAAAATCCTTATTGGAAGTTCTTAAATTTCCTTTCAAATAGCATTAAAAACCTTAAACTACTATCAGAACCGAGCATTAATAGTGACTATTCATAAGTGCTTTATTGAGGCCTATTTGAATAAAAAAGATTTTGATTTGATTTGACTTGGCACACATAAAACTAGAAGTTTTCATATAGAGAGCAGTTTTACAATGCAGTAGAAGTATTCTCGTGGGATCTCTATTTTTTTTTCTGGAATGGATTTGATCCTTATATCTATTAAACAGTTTATTGTGTTGTTATTTTAGCCTCATTTTGGATATAAATTAGTTCTTAAAACATCAAGATTGGAACAACTTAAACTTGAATAAATATTTTCAATGAGATACATGGTATTGAGCTTTTTGTGACAACATTATGGAAATATAGGACTTAACGTTGTTAAATAAACTATTATATGGGTGATTCTACGATAAAAGGTTTCAAGTCCATAGAAGATACGGCCAAGGAGAAAAGTTAGAGATTTTTCATGAAACCCTTATATTATGATTTTTGACCCGTTTATTAACCTTTTCACTCAAGGGCAAGTCACTTTATACATATTTTATTACTTTTTCGAAGACCAGAGTAAAGACATCGGGCAGGGGAGAGACAACATGGTCAGGGTAGATACTTATTTCACCAGGGGAGATATTTTAACACAATAATATACTTAAAAAAAACAATAATATAAATTAAATCAACTATTATTAAACATTGTTTTTAACATGTAATCAGACCATTATATTAATCATCCATCAGACTATCTTTTTATAGCCTTTTTTCTAAAACACGAGTGTTTCACTTACAAAAATACACTTGTAAATTGTCTTGCCATTGTACCTACAACGATTATAGTGATATTCTGTTATTAATATTAATAAAGCTTTTCTGTTGTCTTGCTTGCTGTATGTTTTAAACAGACTTGGATAATCAGGTTAATTTTCATATTGCCTATACCTATGCGGTTCTGTCACATTCTGTACATAGTTAATTAAATGAACGATAGACAGTAAATGTATATTGAATAATAAAAATTATATAAATAATTATAATTAAATGCTCTCTTCTGTCTACATGAACAAAAAATAGAATTAAAATAAAATAAAAAAATAATGGCACTCTCTTGCCTACATGAACAAAGAATAAAATCAAAATAACATACAAAATTAAAAGCTCTTTCTTACTTAAATGAATAAAAAATATATAATTCAAATGTAATAATAATATATAATATAATAATAATAAATCCTTTATTTCAGGCAACTAGGCCCATATTATAAATACCTACCTTAAATCTAAGTATACATATTATGTTTATATTAAAATTACAACTAATTAATTAATTAGGCACGTAGAGACGGCGACGTGCTCGCCAGCGAGGTTCGTATTGTTCCGCGAAAACGCCGAAATACGACACCCTTCGGCCAAAAGTCTTCCTTCGTGAAGGTCTCGATATGTTGAGTTGGAACCCGCACCACAAACGAAGTAAAATTTACGCTGTGACGCGATTCCAGCTTCGTGACCCTCAAGTTGAATTTAACTTTCTTTTCGATGTACTCCACAACCTCCTCAGCCTTTGTGGAATACAACAATCGGAATACATACAGCAGCGTCGTCGGAATAGCGGGACGCAGCAGATGGTTTGGTCCTGTCGGGGCAGTACCGCACTGGTTGCGACAAGTAGGCTTCTTGCGTTTCCGCTCTACTTTAACGAAGCCGTCCTTGTCAGCTTGTCCTCTGCAATACGCCTTCGGTGCCGGGTTCGACTGGGTCGTCGGCACCTGTTCGGGTTGGGGCCTTGGTTGTTGAGCGGGCTTGGCGACAGCTGCTGCGTAAGCACGTTGAGGTGTTGACTTACGCGCGCTAAGAGTCGGCGTCACGAGCACAGGTGACGCGGGGCAGGCGGGGCGGGGGGCGCGAGGCAGTGCATTGCACCCGACGGCCGCCGGTGACGAGTCAAGTTTCGCTGACTCGAAACTTGACGTTGATGCATTAAATGCACCTCGACGCGTGTTTACGTTGGAAGCCTCGTGTGACCTACATACCGTGATAGTGTTACGTAAGTCCACTACCTCAGTACGCAGTTCACTGATGGTACCTTGTGAAGCTTCCAACTTGAGCTGCATCTCGGCCAGGCTGGCTTTTAAAGACGTTATATCTTTCAACAGCCTGGTGACGTCGACGTGGTCGAATGTGACGGGGGGCAGTTTCTGCAAATCCTTCGCCACAAAAGTCGGTACATCGTCTGGATCCACCTCCTTCAGCAGGTTGATGATGTCCTGCAAGCTCCTCGCACCCTTTTCGTCAATCCGGCGCGACGGCATCCGGTCAGCCCTATCGACTGACTCGTATAGCAGCTTCTTGGCAACTAGGACCTCGTTCTCCTTGAAGCTCGAGGTGCAAATCTGCATGATGCTGACTTCGTCCATGACATCCATCTTGTTTTGTATGAATGCCAGGAGCTCGTTAACCATGTGTTTTTGCGACAACATGGTGACGATCGCAATTTTTAGCAGCGGATTATACCGCGCCAAACGCGAAGTGGTATTGTAATATGAGGCGCGTCCGTTTCCTAACGCTCACAAAACAAGACTGTGCTCTCAAGTTTTCTCCATCACATTTACAGACTTATTAAAAGAGTAAAACATCTTCTGCCCTTACAAAATAAGATTTGGCATAGATAGGGAGTGTCTGGACAACCTGATCTTCTCAGATGAATTAAATATTGACTTTCAACTTTAAATAATTCTCCGGTTTTGTAACATGCTAATTTAGTCCTTAGTTTATTAATAGTCTCATCTTTTTATTTTCTATACTAATATTATAAAGAGGAAAGATTTGTTTGTTTGTTTGTTTGTTTGTTTGTTACGAATAGGCTCCGAAACTACTGGACCGATTTCAAAAATTCTTTCACCTTTGGAAAGCTACATTATCCTCGAGTAACATAGGCTATATTTTATCCCTGTATTCCCACGGGAACGGGAACTACGCGGGTAAAACCGCGGGGAGGCAGCTAGTATCTAATAAATATCTTAGTCTTCTAGCTCTATCTTATTAAATTTTAGCTGTAACTCTTATACGGAAATCACTTTGCGGCATTTGATGTTCAACATCTGAAATTGATGGTGTTGCCAAAACATTAGTTATATTTTGAAGACTAACTTACTTCCAGTTAGTAAAATCTTGAGAACGTAGGCCGTTGCCTTTTGCTTTTATTATATATACATATATCTGTTTCTTATCTTTTTCGCCATACGATGCTCTCTAGGAGTCATTTGTTCGACAGTTTTGATTATTTCTTTCTCTTTCTTTGTTAAATATTTTTCCATATCTTTTTGCTATTGCAATTTTTACTTTTCAGCATCGTTTTTAATCTTTTGATATCGTAGCCTCCCTGTTTTACGTTTCTTCTGTATCCTTTCTTCACATGTTAACTTTCTCATTGGTGCCATAATCTGTAATAATGACCGTAATATAATAAAAATATGTTTTTATCATTAAAACTTTCATTTGCCACAATTATTTAAGTTATTTAAAACTGGCGTTGAAGTTAAGTGACAAGAAGTTATTTTAATCTGCATTTACTATAACATCTTATGATGAATATTAACTCCCCTGGCCAGTAACTCTCTCCCCTGGACATTTTATTGACAGGGGAAATACTCCAGGGTAGAGACGTTTTCATGAAAAATTCAATTATTTAAACAATGTAAATTCTTTTTTAGGTTAATTGTATATCTTATTTCAATTATTACTGTATTAATTAATTGGAGCAGTAAATGCAAATACATTAAATAAACATTATAAGTTTTATGACTTACCAGTGGAGAGACACAAATCACCTTGCGAAACCACTACACCACACAGTCGAGTCGCAACAACTAGAAAATGGAGGTGGTTAAACGGCTCTGGCGTTTAGTATTGCTAACTTCGCGCTGATAGACGTCCTTTAGCACTACTTCCAATATGGCTGTCCTTGAATTTTTGTATTTAATAGCGGAACGAAATTTGGCAGGGTAGATAAACAAAAAACGCAGGACAAAAGTAAATTAAAAAAAATAATTGAAATTAACAAAAGTATTTTATTTTTTATTTAATTATGTTTAAGAATAATTACCTTAATTCAGTTTAAAAATACTTTTGAAAAGCAACTGATAAAAAAAACATATGTATTGTTTGAATGTTCAATTGAAACCGTCAAGGGGACAGGCCAGGGTAGAGACTTTTTTAGACTTTGTAAGGAATTTCAGAAAAATGTGTTTAAATTAGGCATTCAACCGTGATGTTATTTAATAAAGTATATTATCATGATGTGATTTATTGTAAAAAATAGCAACATATAGAATAAAAAATCTGTTATAAATGGATTGCCGCACAAGTTACCTCTTATCGTAGAATCACCCATATATTATAATTAATATATATTTATGAATCCAAAGACATTATAAGAGGTTAGACCGCCGCTAAGCTTGCCCCTTGGACCGAGCAGCGGTCAAGCGGAAAGTGATGTGATTGGCATTTGAACGCGCCCCAGTGATGTGATTGGTCTTTATTGTAATCACGCAACGGTTGCTAGGTTGCTACTGACATTCCCCCCCGCAAATTTTGGTTGACTCGGATTTCATAGTAAAAGTTTGTATTGTCGGTCTTACCTCTTATAATGTCTTTGTATGAATCAATCACTTAATATTCTTACTTACCCTCAACATGTGGACCAGTTCATCTTTAGATATGCCTATTCGATCCCTATCGGCCGAGTCTACAACATATATAATTGCATCTGTGTTCCCATAGTAACATCGCCAATACGGCCTGAAAAACAATAAAGAAAACGATAAAAAAATTTTTAAAACTAATGTTAATTCAATATTTTGGTTATTTATAACAATAATTATGTTTTGAGACATTTATTTCCCTATACAGAATATGTTCATCAATAAAATTGTGTTAGAACAGCGTTAGAATCTTGTAAGAAAATTTTTAACATATATTTTGCATAATAGCTCATTATTTATCTAGTTACCACAGGGTCCTTGTTATGTCTGGAACTAGATATCCATGCATAATTTATTAAGAATTTTTGATTCCTCTCAATGATTTGCAATCAAAATAAAAAGGGCTTGCTATCAAGGATAGCATATTCCTTATCAAGACTGAATGAAATATTGGTTTCATCACATTGTTTACAATCAGCATCAATCCCTCCTCAATTGAACTAAATTTACATACAAAATTGTATCATCAGATCATCTCATGAAGCACTATTATAGATGTTTTGCTAGTATCATTATGTATTAGCAAACATTATACAGCTCACCAAATCATTAGTTACAGTTTGTCAAGCCTTCATAATACTGCAATTTATGTAAATACATCCATTGTGGATAAAGTGTCACTTCTTCGATTCGTGAGACAATAACCGTAACAAATGAACTTAACCTAAAATATCTCTCACCTAATACTAGTCTGTCCGCCAAGATCCCACACTTGGAACTTCAAATTTTTGTATGTGACCTGTTCTACATTGAATCCGATTGTTGGTATCGTAGTTACAACCTCGCCGACTTGCAATTTGTATAAAATTGTCGTTTTTCCGGCGCCATCTAAACCGAGGATCAGTATCCTCATCTCCCGAGCGCCAAGCAACCCCCTGAAGTAACTTAGTACACCACCTACAACATAACCACGTCACAATACCGATACAACACATTCACAACTAATAAAATATATTTTATGACAAAATAAGTTACACTCACCCATTTTGAGATAAGCTTAGCCTATTTTTAATACATTAGTTGTTATCCTAAGGAATGATTATGTATGCCCACTGCACATTCAAATGTTCACAATGTTTATATTCAACTATTTACACTCCCAAATGGTGTATTTATTCAATTTTTGAAATAGATTCTGAACATTTTATCGAAAATCGCTGCAAATCATTTGACGTGTAAGCAAGCAATCAATTTTGTTGCCAGCACATTTTTTTTTTTTTTTTTATTTAATTTATTTGATGCAATCTGTCCATTTACTGACATTCAGCATCGTTTGTATTAAGCATCTGATTTAGTCGTGCTTGGTATGCGCCCAGTGGTGCATCCACATCGTCATCAATCCGTTTTATGGTGTGTCAGTTGTCATAGCAACAGGTCTTGTGGGGTTTGTCTTTTAAGCCTCCTGAATGTCTTGGCTTTCATTAAGTTTGATGCCAGTTTATTAGGGTGAGTAGTAATCCTTTTCGTGTAGGCACTGACTGCTTGAGTAATTTGTTCTTTCACCTTTGGTATTTTTAAGTCCCGATGTATGTTATCATTAGTCAAGTACCATGGTGCATTAGTTATAATCCTAAGCATTTTTGATTGGAACCTTTGGAGTATGTCAATGTTTGAGTTGGCTGCCGTGCCCCACAGCTGCATTCCGTATGTCCAGATAGGCATTATGATACACTTATAAATCCTGAGCTTATTTTCCAGGGAGAGCTTGGATTTTTTTGATAATAGCCAATAGTGTTTCCTTAGTTGTAGGCTCAATGCTTTACGCTTCGTGAATATATGTTTTCGCCATGTTAGTCGCCGATCTAAGTACATACCAAGGTATTTAGCTTCTTCCGCTTGGGGAATCACAACATTATTTAGTCGTACAGGTGGGCATGTATCTCTTCTTGTTGTGAATGTCACATGTACAGATTTGGTTTCATTTGCCTGTATTCTCCAATCTCTTAGCCAGTTCGAAATTTCATCTAAGCTTGTCTGTAGCACTTTAGATGCTTGGGCGGCATCTTCATGCACAGCTAGTGTAGCAGTGTCATCGGCAAACGTGCCTAAGACTACTCCTTCTGACACGGGGAGATCAGCTGTATAAAGAAGGTAAAGAGTGGGACCCATCACACTGCCTTGAGGAACTCCTGCCCGAATTTCATGCAGTCCAGTTACTTCATTGCCTTGTTTTACAAAGAAGTATCTCTTTTCTAAGTACGATTTAATAAAAATGTAGTAATTTACTGGGAGTGTTTTTTTAATTTTATATAAAAGTCCCTCGTGCCAAACTCGATCGAAAGCTTGTGATATGTCTAGAAAAGCAGCTGAGCAATATTTTTTTTCTTCATATGTTACATGAATTTTTTCGACCAGTCTATGTATTTGTTCTATGGTTCCATGACTTTGTCTAAACCCGAATTGGTGATCAGGTAACATCGAGTTTTCGTCTATCAGTGGTCTTAATCTTTTCATGAACAAGGTCTCTAGTAGTTTTGAAGGAATAGACAACAAGCTAATGGGCCGGTAGGACTTCACGTCCCCAGGGCACTTTCCAGGCTTAGCTATCATAATAATTTGAGCTACTTTCCATTGTGGGGGTACGTACCCCTTTAAGAGAATTGCGTTGTATAAAGCGGTGAGGAAAGTAATGCCTGCTTCAGGAAGTTCCTTCAATGTTTTTGCTGTAATTAAATCATATCCAGGTGCTTTGTGTTCCTTTAGTTTATTGATGGCAGTTCTTACTTCGTTTTTCGTAACTTTTTCTAGAGGCAAGTCGAGTTGGTATGTTTGCTGTAAATATGATGTTATTTCACTATGCAGTTCTTGTGATCCTTGAGCATCGTTGGGTGTAAATACTTTACTTAGGTGTTCAGCGAAGGTCTGTGCCTTTTCGAAGTCACTTTTAGCCCATGTGTTATCGCCTTTGCGTATTGGTGCTTGGCTTGATACAGGTCTTTTAAGCTTTTTTGTTGCTCGCCAGAGAGAATAATTTGAACTTGCTGTTGCTCCTAGGTTTTTAGTATATTCCTCCATGTCTCGATTTTGATCTTCACTGAGTGCTAATTTAAGACGAGTTGTGACATAGTTAAGATGTTTCTTGTCAGCAGGGTATCTCGTCGTTTGCCAGCGCTTTCTTGCTTTGCGTTTCTCGTCTAGCAATTCTCTGACTGTTTCAGACCACAATATATCTGTAGGTTTTGTTTTTGGTGGAGGTGTGGCGCCCCATGCTGATTGTTGAATGCAATAATTAAAATGCTCAACTGCCTGGCAGATATCATCTTCAGTGCACAGTGGGAGTCCATTGTTTATAGCAGACTCAACAAACTGTCTAAACAGTGGCCACTTGGTTTTTCGGCTATGTAGCTTGCAAGGCTTTGGTTTTTCTAGAATTTTGCGGCTTAGTTTGATGAATATTGGTGAGTGGTCTGATGACAAATCCTGACTGGAGGTACAAGTTAAATACTTTTTTGCGATGCCTTTAATAATACAAAAATCGATGAGATCCGGTACTTTGTTTACATCTGTTGGCCAGTAAGTTGGTTCTCCTGTTGATATTATATCCAGATTCTGTGTTTGAAGTGCTTGATATAATTGACGTCCTTTCGTTGTAATTATCCTGGATCCCCAGTGTGTGTGTTTGGCGTTAAAGTCACCCCCAGCCAGGAATCGATAACCCAATGTACTTAAGTATTTTATATAGTCTTCTGTCTTTATATTGTGTTTGGGTGGGCTATACACTGCTGATATTACCAGTGGCCCTATCCAGTCTTCGATTGTGACACTAGTTGCCTGAATTTCCTGTGTGCAGTAGGGATTGTTTTCATAATGCTTGATGTTTGATTTTATTAGTATTGCAGATCCGCCATGGGCTTTTCCATCTGGGTGCATTGTGTGATAAAGTGTGTATTGAGGTATTGAGAAATGGCTCTTGCCAGTAAAATGTGTTTCTGAAATAAGTAGAAGGTCTATCTTGTTAATTTCTAAGAATGGTTTCAGTTCTAAAATATGTTGTGACAAGCCGTTAGCATTCCATATGACCATGTTTAATTTATCGAATTTTGAGTAATTTTAGTCATGAAGTTGATAAGAAGGTTTGTCATTGTTGTCATTTGTTGCATTAGTTGTTTTAACATGTTTAACATGAGTTCTGTTTCGCTTGTACTTTGACTGATTTGAGTTGTTGGGAGAAGCTGTTCATTCCTGTTTACTTGGGCTGCTTGACTATAAGTCATTCGGAAAGGAGTATTGCTGGATGGTACATTTTGATGTGACACAAGTTTGGGTGCTTTGTAATCTGATGATGTCTTTGGTTTTATAGACGGGTATTTGACATTCTGAAGTTCTTGGTAAACAACACAACCTTTGTAGTTTGCGGGGTGATTTCCCTCACACAGAACACATTTTACGTTATCCGATCTTCCCTTTCTTTCGCAGCTAGTAGAGGAATGGTCTCCAGCACATTTAATGCATTTGGGTTTCCTATGGCAGTATCTCTTAGTGTGCCCATACTGTTGACAATTAGCACATTGTGGGATCTCACGTTTTGGCCGTGGAGGCTCGAAAGAACAACGGCAATGTAGTAGACTCTCAACTTCATAAATTGATTTATTATTTCCTTTTGGTTGTAATTCAACAATAAATATTGGTAAAGGTTTTTTGGTAATTCTCTGTTTAATATTCCAAATATTTATTACTGTGTGACCTAGACCAAGGAGTTCGTCTGATATTTCATTTGTATCTGTGGAAGGATGAATATTTTTTAATACCACTTTGAAACTCCTGTCTTGCTTGGGTTTATATGTGTAAAACTCTGTTTGTCTAACTTCCAGTTGTTTTACGATTTGTGAATATGTCTCAGAAGACTTGGGTTGAATTTTTACCTGTTCATCACGGAGAACTTTTATTTCATAGCTACCATTGGCATGTTCATCAAGAAGTTTAATAAGAGGCTGGATATTGCTGACCTTATCTACGTAAATTGGTGGAGGCTTCGATATTTCTTTCGGCTGGGTATTTGAAGTAAGGACATCTTCCTCCAGATTGGCAAAGCTGTTTGACATTTCAATTGGTTTGCTTAACCAGTAGTTATTAAGTTTGGTTTGTTTTTCGTTCCTGTGTATCTCTGGACTTTCTCTCTGTCTCTTTATCGAAAATCGCTGCAAATCATTTGACGTGTAAGCAAGCAATCAATTTTGTTGCCAGCACATAAAATTATTTTTACCATAGATTTTATCACTTATTTTGCTAATCAATTTGATTGTTATCAAACTAATGATACGCACAATATTTGATTAAATTATCTACTAAAATGGTCAATAATAATAGAATAAAATTAAATCAAGATAACATCATAATATTATATTGGAGATTGTTTTTAGAATACAGGTAACACGGTATTTTTTATTCAAAGATGAAATTCTAAGGCAAAAACATAACTATTCAACTGCCTTATTCTTAGTATTTTTGGGTACATATTGAAGTTTATTATTATATTATATAATACTTTTAATGTTACGACAATCAATTATTTCAGATTTCACAAAATCTAAATTCACATGGTAAAAATTATTTATTCTTACTAATGTATTACTTCTGCTCCTAGAAAATGATACTTAGCAATAATTCATCTTCAAGGAAAATAAATAATGTGTTTGAACAGTCAATAAGTATTTATGTAAGTAAATAGGAAGTTACCGTTGCAGGTTAATCTTCGTCAAACCTCTTTAAACACAAAATAATATTTTCGTGATTTTTTTCAGCCTGCGAAGTTTAATTAGGCGTTTGATGCAAATATTTGTTTTGGGCACAAAATATTGTATTAGGTATAATAGGTACTTATTTCTAAATAAAATGGATAAGTATTTCGAGGAATAGGATTATTTTGTATCAGCGTTAATTTCATAATTTATCTATAGGTTATTAACCGACATCGATTACGTCGCGGTTAATGGACCGATTCGCGTGATTCTTTTTTTGTTCGACGCGAAATAGCTGCCAGATGGTCCCATAAAAATTTCTTTCAGTTTGGTTTAGTAGTTTTTATTTTATAAGCATTATTGTTATTTGAACGATGTCATTTTGACGATACTTTGTATATTAGTATGTCGATAACTTTAACATTTCTAATCCGATTTGCCGAATTCTTTTTTTGTTCGTTAGGGTATATATTCAAGTTGGTACCCTGGTCATCTAGTCAGCATATGACGATGGGATCCCAAGGAAATCGAGAAGAACACTCAAATTATAAGCATATAACTGTTACGTTTCAGTCAATACCATACAGTTTGTTCAATTATTTGCGTTTGATGATGATTTCCTATGGATGAGCTGATGATGGAAGGTACAACTCCTCAAAGGATAGGAGTTCAGAGAAAATTCTTTCAAAATTATACGTGCATATGGATAGAGAATAGTATTCCTTGAGGCTATTAGGTTGACCTTGAAGGTTAATCTCATTAACGTTTAGGTTTAATAGTGTTCTGTGATTGTTAAATAAATAATAAGCCTACCCATACTTAAATCACTAAAAAGCAAAAAATAAAAATAAAACTACGTTAAAAAAAACCGACTTCCAAAAATACTAAAAAGCAAAAAATAACTAACGCAATTTATAACACTTTCCTCTACTTACCTACTGACTACTTATTCTTTCCGCTTGCTGCATGGTTTGAAGTCGGTGCCAAGCCATATATGAATAAAAAAATTACTTAAAGAAATAAAATGGTGTAACAAATAAATTTCTACACGATAACCTACTAAGTACTTACCTACGTAAATAAATCAGAAATAACGATAAATGACAATGAGAAACAAATGAAAACGACGATGAGATAAATGTAATTTACATTCTACAACTATAGTGGTCCTGTAAAGGGCCGTTTATTTCTAATATTAATAACTCACAAACCAAGAGCATGCGTCTAAAATTTAGAATTTTAAATGCAAACGGTGCCAAAGTTTTTGTTGACCTTATTAAATCATGGAGAATCTTAACAAAGATCTTTTGTATATTGTTTACTAATTATGCTGTGGCTTGGCACCAACTTCAAACCAAGCAGTAAGCGGAGAGAATAAGTAGTCAGTAGGTAAGTAGAGGAAAGTGTTATAAATTGCGTTAGTTATTTTTTGCTTTTTAGTATTTTTGGAAGTCGGTTTTTTTTAACGTAGTTTTATTAAATCTGTAGTTAAACGGTCGAAAATAGCTGTTCTTGTTTAATGGGGATTCTTCTCCCAAGTAAATTAGCCAATATTTTTGTATTGTCTAATATTTGGTCATATACCTACACCTAAGTAAAGAAACCAACGTTTGAAATTCACCTAGATAGGTAGTGATGACGTCACCAAGCTGACTAACCATGACAATTCAGAAATCAAAGTCAATAATCCGTTTAGGCAACGATTTTTAGGGTCTTGCGGCGTTACATCCCGCTTTTCAAAACCACGCGGTGGTTAATACAGAATTTTAAAAGTAGCTTTTGAAGTAGCTATGGCCCGCATAAAACATATGATATGTAGGACGTACTTACATAATTATGTCCTACACATCGATATATATGTACTACGTACTAGATAGGGCGTTCCGAACACTCGCTTTGGTCAACTCAACTGAACTGCAGTCCGCACACCCGACTTTAGTGTGGCTTCGACATTCATTCAGTGCGGGTGCGCACGGAGCAGCGTTAATAACAACGATAATCCGAATCAAAGTGGACCCTGGACGAAAATAACTAATCAGTAGTCAACTAAGTAAAATTACTTCCTGTTTAAGTGAATTACTAGGTGATAATTTCGTAATTCCAGAGTAGAAAAACAATTTATCTATTTAAATACCACGCCATTCTACAATCATATACTAAAACGTGCAGATGTTCCCTTAAAACTGGTTGTAGGTAAAAATATGTAACTGAACACAGACTTGATATGTTTTTTTAGAAAGTGTTTTAATTTGATTAATTGTTAATGAGTTTTTAATTAGTAGTGATAGTTTGATATTTTGAATAATTGTTTTATGTTAATTCAAGCCCTGGCCCGTACCTCTGAGTACTCAATTTAAGCCATGTGAAGTCCGCCAATCCGCACTAGGCCCCCCTAATATTAATATAATACATTTTGAAATCGAGTTTTATTCTAATGAAGTTTAGTAGGTAAAAAAGATGTGTCACATCTGCGGTGTGAACTCTATAGAGACGACATCTTAGTGTAGTTAACTGAACGAAACGCGTAAGCGCCATGAAATTTGCGGCGCTTACGACGTTTTGGTCGCGAGAAAACTATACTCTAAGCAATTTAGCGCTGTATCTTTTAAAATAGTTTGGTTAGTTGACACAGCTTTATACAGCGCTGCAGCGAACTTTAGTTCTAACTTTTACCAGTTTTTGAACAAATGTTTTACATGAACGTTCTTGTCTATCGCTAGAGTATACGTCGATGGTCCTACAGCATAAGAGTTAAAAGCTTTATATAACTTGAAATGCGCAAAATGTATTGGTGTTTTACTAAAATGTAATATTAATATTTAGAAATAAAATATATTTATCTTATCTAGGTAGGTACATAAAGAAAATATCTAATAAATCTATCTAATAAATCTAATAAATCTAAAAAAAACTATCAATTAACTGATTACTTGCTAGTTCTTTTTAGTTTTAACCTTTATAAGTAAATAGTAGTAGGGTAAATTTACACCCTTAAATTACAACAGGTAATTGTAGAATTTCCGTAGTATAATTTCAAAGTATTAGAGTGTGTTGTTGACATGTTTCGAATAGATTTTTATTTTGTTTTGCCTGTCTATAGATACAGATAGCTAGGCCTACAGTTATAGAAACTATGCCCATATCTTTGTCTTCTAGAGGATCACTACACCTTATATCTACATGAGGTACAATTACTTTCTTATAGTCACATCGACATTTTTCATGAGAGGGTGGGCGCCTTCCGCACCCGTTCAAAGTCAGAGTGATGTTCATTTATTATTGTTTAGTTTCAATAAGTTAAAAAAAATATATATGTTAATTAGTTGTTTAATTGTTTAGTAACATTGTAGTCTTCTAGTTTGTATCAACTTCTTTAAGTTCGCACCTGTCTATTCATAAAATGATATGTTAAAAACTCGCCGTAGAAACTGTTTTGGCAAATTTATCACTTAAACATTAAGTTTGATTTGTGTTATAATAGCTGTTTGTTTCTTTAATAAATAAAATAAAATAAAAAAAAAAATTCAAATTGGAACGGTATTAATTTGATAATGTGACGTGAACCTGCGCATACGCATCGTCATGGCCCCGCCTCCGCGCCGCGTTTACTTAGTGACAAACCCAACGCGCCAGACGTGCGGATATCTCGATGATGGATCGCCTTTCGCCATATTAGGTATCCGCAAAGATAACGTCACTAGAGTTTTCACCTTTTTTTGCCGTGGTTATGGAGAAAATTTCCCGGTATCTGGGGAAATTGTTTGTCGTGCGCAACATGTTTTCCTTGTAAATTTAAATACCTATGATAGGTGATTTTGCAATCTATTAACTTTACCTGGGTTACTTATAAGATATATCTATATTTTAAGTATTGATTAAAGCACTCTGATAACTGCACCTGTGGTAATAAAATATTTTATATTTTATAGGTAGTTATCTTGTCTATCTAAGTAACTATTGTCGAATTCTCGATTAATAATTTCAAATAAGAAAATAAATGTTTCGAATAGATTTTTAAATCGTTTTGCCAGTATAATATAGATAGATACTTAATAAGGCCTAGAAACTAATAAGCAATTATTAATATTTTGACCATATCTTTGTCTACTAGAGTGATCCTGGATCACTATAACTTACGTTACAATTAGTTTCAATTGAATTACCTACTTCGCTTTACAAATCAGTGTGAAACTAAAAAGGTAAAGTTAATTAAGTTTTAATTATCTAAGTTAAAATAAAGTAATTAGTCCATTTCGTTCTAGCTTGAACGCAACCAGAAGCTTGAATAATAAATGCACTTTAAAATATAGTAAAGTACTTAGTTCTATTTTATAAATTTCTATGATTCTCAAACAACTCCATAAAAGGTAATGAATACATCACAAAATAAATCAGAACTCACGTGCTGTCAAAGGAATGTGTTATGCCCATCATATTTTAACGAGGATTAATAAACATCCTTACATCTGGTACGGGAGATATTTTGGTATGTTCGTAATGAGTCAATGCGCTAATTTCGTGAATACCAGTTATTTTTAAAAGGCACATTGTTTGATGATCACGTATTTTTAATACGTCAAACTAGTTAATTCGACCGTTCCATCAACGTGCGGTGTTTATGATGTGTGGTGTGTAGGGAAGGGAATGAATCATCATTCGTTTAACGAGCTTTTCTATACTGTAAATAAATTGCAAAATATTTCAGAGAATCAGTTGGTAATAAACTTTTTTTTTCGATGAAACCTGTAAACTGTAATGTTTGTGTTGTGAATCATGAGTTGGCGTTTTTAATAAGTTTTTCACTGATTCATCTGTCTTTATAAACTATCTGACGTAGGGCGAAGGCATTTCTTACCTATCGTTTGAACTTTTCTTTAAACTTGAATCTTAGTAGTGATTTCCATGTTGTATGTAGGTACTGGTGATTGAAAATAGCAAAAACATTTCCAAACGCTTATATGCTTCATACTGATGATAGTTTTTATCAGTACCGGCGTTAGGGTAGGGCGCGGTTGGGCGACCGCCCAGGGGCGCCGGACTTTAAGGGGCGCCGTGAAGCGGCGCCCCTTTATATTCCCATCTCTGTAAGTGAAAAAAAAAAACGATGTGTTGGCAACACTAGAATGGAACGCAGTGCTCAATCCGTTAAAACTGGGAATCCCCGACCACAGAGAAACACATTATCTATCTCTTTTTAACATTTTAGTTCAGAAGAGTTGACGTTATTTTTGATGGAGCGGAACACAGCTCATTCTTATTCATTCAATCGGTGCACGCACTTAAAAACAGTTATCGTAATTACATATTTTAAAACAAACAGACGCAGTAATCAGGCGGTCCACGCTAAGTTACGAAGTGCATGTTTTTTACTTTTTGTCGCCGACTACAGAGTGACATAGGTTTTATCCAAAAAGTTGAAATTCAAATAGTGTTTAAGTAGGTATTTGCTTCATGACGGATTATTTCACTAATTAGGTAAGTACAATTTTATTTTAACTATCTTTACTTATTATACTAAAGAGGTAACATTTGTTTGTTTGTTATGTTTGGAGTGGGGTAATCTATTTAAAGTAAATTATCCATACTAATATTATAAATGGAAAAGTGTGTTTGTTTGTTTGTTCGTTTGTCTTCCCTTCACGCCTAAACCACTAAACCGATTGTGATGAAATTTGACATATGTATAGTTGGAACTCATGAGACTGCTATAGGCTACTTTTTAACCGATTGCGATGCGACAAAAAAGGGTTATAGGTTTAAATAGGGATACCACGCGAGCGTAGCTGCGCGGGCAACAGCTAGTATATTATAAAATATCTCTAGAACTGACTATATAATGTTGATGAAATTTTAACACGGAGATAATAAATGAATGTCGAGGAGGTACGGTCAAGTGTAAAAGTGGATGAAGCCTGTTCATTCGTAAGCCTTTGTGTTAAAGGTGAAAAGTGTCCACCGACTTTTGCATCTGACTGTACATAGAAGTCATTTTTTCGGGAACGAGTGGATGATCGTGATTTTTTTCATACAAATCTAAGCACTATCACGTAACACAAGCTTTTAAATATAACATTTCACAATTATTCCGCTGCCATGACAATATTACCTTACCTAGATTTTTCGATCGTAGTTCACGTGTATGCTAACGCTTTCCTGTGGCCTTACCATGAGTTTGAAAAAACGTTCTCGCTATCGAAAACTATAGCTTTGTCTCTTTCACGTGCACCACAATGACAGGGACAAAGCGATAGTTTTCGATAGCGAGAAGAGAACGTTTTTACAAACTCATGGTAAGGCTACTGAATATAAAGCGTTTTTGGTCGTCCTCCCTCAATAGCGCTATATTTAATTAATTTATAGAAATGATCGGACTTACGCAGATTTAATTTGTTGCAGATTTGATTAGTACAAAATGTCTGAACACGTTGATCCTTTCAAAAGAAAACCATCTGGATCAAAATATAGAAAGCGAAAAGCAGAAAAAGAGAAGGAATTTGAAAAAACAAAAAAGTTTATGAATATAGGCAAATATATCACAACAAAAAATCAAGACCTTAATGTGGCATCTACATCTGAAATACAAGCGAATGCATCGGTAGTGGAGTCTCTGTCTGACAAGTCAGATCAGTTAGCTGTTGAAGAGATTGTGGACGAAGTTTCCCGAAGTGAGGAGACAAGTTGTGTTACAATTACAGATGCTGCTCAGGATGACACTATTGGTGATGTACAACAAATACAAATTCTAGATGACATTAGTTCTCTTGCTCCAAATATATCGGATCCAGCCACTTGGCCACTCACTCGAAATAGCAAAGTTATTGATCATATAATAACTAATGGCCCAGTGCAAACTCACATTGATAATTATCCAAAAAATGATACAGGGCGACATTTCTCAAATTCTCATTTTACAAAAAAACTTGCAAACAATGAAATAATTCAGCGTCGTTGGTTAATATACTCAGTTTCTAAAAATCGAGTTTACTGTTTTTGTTGCCGGCTATTTGATAGCAGCTCAACGTCGAATTTAGCATCTGAAGGATATAACGACTGGAAACACTTATCAGAAATGTTAAAAGTTCATGAAAGTAGCACTTTTCATAAGAAGTTTTACCTCTCATGGATTGAGGCTGAACTAAGATTAAAAACGGGAAAAACAATAGATTGTCAAGAGCAACATTTGATTAGAAAGGAAACTACAAGGTGGAATAATATTTTGTCTAGATTAATGCATATTACACTGTATTTAGCTGAAAACAATATGGCGTTTAGAGGTACTTCCGACAAACTATATACGCCAAATAATGGAAAGTTCTTGGGTTTAGTACAACTACTAGCCAAATTTGATCCAGTTATGGAGGAGCACTTGCGTTTAGCTGTAAAGGGTGATGTTTCTGACCACTACTGCGGAAAAGACATTCAAAATGAATTAATAGAGCTGATGGGTGAAAAAGTGAAGTCAGAAATCATATCACGTGCAAAGAAATCGAAATATTATTCTATTATAGCTGACTGTACTCCGGACATTAGTCATATAGAACAGCTTTCACTGACAATACGATTTGTTGATTTATCATCAGATGTCGATAAAATATCAGTAAAAGAGCATTTCATAGAATTTATACCTGTTAATGAGTCGACTGGTGAAAGGCTGACTGAAGTTATTATTGATATTTTAAATAAATACGGACTGGAATTGAACGATTGTAGAGGTCAGGGCTATGACAACGGAGCAAACATGAAAGGAAAAAATAAAACTACGTTAAAAAAAACCGACTTCCAAAAATACTAAAAAGCAAAAAATAACTAACGCAATTTATAACACTTTCCTCTACTTAACTACTGACTACTTATTCTCTCCGCTTACTGCTTGGTTTGAAGTTGGTGCCAAGCCACAGCATAATTAGCAAACCTACAGTAAACAATATACAAAAGATCTTTGTTAAGATTCTCTGTTAAGAACTTTGGCACCGTTTGCATTTAAAATTCTAAACTCTTCTTTAAAACGCATGCTCTTGGTTTGTGAGTTATTAATATTAGAAATAAACGGTCCTTTACAGGACCACTATAGTTGTAGAATGTAAATTACTTTATTTCATCGTCGTTTTCATTTGTTTCTCATTGTCATTTATCGTTATTTATTTACGTAGGTTAGTAGTTAGTAGGTTATCGTGTAGAAATTTATTTGTTACACCATTTTATTTCTTTAAGTAATTTTTTTTATTCATATATGGCTTGGCACCGACTTCAAACCAAGCAGCAAGCGGAAAGAATAAGTAGTCAGTAGTTAAGTAGAGGAAAGTGTTATAAATTGCGTTAGTTATTTTTTGCTTTTTAGTATTTTTGGAAGTCGGTTTTTTTTAACGTAGTTTTATTTTTATTTTTTGCTTTTTAGTGATTTAAGTATGGGTAGGCTTATTATTTATTTAACAATCACAGAACACTATTAAACCTAAACGTTAATGAGATTAACCTTCAAGGTCAACCTAATAGCCTCAAGGAATACTATTCTCTATCCATATGTACGTATAATTTTGAAAGAATTTTCTCTGAACTCCTATCCTTTGAGGAGTTGTACCTTCCATCATCAGCTCATCCATAGGAAATCATCATCAAACGCAAATAATTGAACAAACTGTGTGATATTGACTGAAACGTAACAGTTATATGCTTATAATTAGAGTGTTCTTCACGATTTCCTTGGGATCCCATCATCATATGCTGACTAGATGACCAGGGTACCAACTTGAATATGTACCCTAACAAACAAAAAAAGAATTACGCAAATCGGATAAGAAATGTTAAAGTTATCGACATACTAATATACAAAGTATCGTCAAAATGACCTCGTCCAAATAACAATAATGCTTATAAAATGAAAACTACTAAACCAAACTGAAAGAAATTTTTATGGGACCATCTGGCAGCTATATCGCGTCGAACAAAAAAATTATCACGCGAATCGGTCCATTAACCGCGACGTAATCGATGTACATACATAGAAAAAAAAAAAAAAAAAAAAAAAAAAAAACATACCGGCCGAATTGAGAACCTCCTCCTTCTTTTTGGGAAGTCGGTTAAAAATATTGGAGTTCAAAGAAGAATTCTGGACATAAATCCTTTAGCTGTATATGTGCCGTGTGGCTGTCATAGCTACAATCTCGTACTATGCGATGCCGCTAAGTCATCTGTAAAATCTGTCACTTTGTTTGGAGTACTTCAGAGGTTGTTTACGTTGTTTTCAGCTTCTGTTCATCGATGGAAAATTCTGACCGATCACTTGGGATTGTACACTATAAAAAAACTCAGTGACACGCGTTGGGAAGCAAGAATAGGCAGTGTTAAAGCAGTCCGTTATCAAATTAGCGCCGTCCATGACGCTTTAATCACTTTGGCTATCGAAACTCAGCAAACTGATGTTCAAGTCTCTCATGAGGCTACTACTCTAGCCGAACAACTAAAAGATTTCGGCTTCATAGTTTCATTGGTTGTCTGGTATGACATACTTTTTCAAATTAATGTCGTTAGTAAATCTCTACAATCAACAGACATGGATCTCGGTAAATGCACAGACATGCTGAAAAAATGCTGCAATTTCTTGGAAGAATATAGAAATACAGGCTTTAAAAGCGCCATTCTAACTGCGAAGGAATTGGCTGAAGAGTTAGAAATAGAACCTGTGTTTAGAGCGACAACAAGAATTCGACGTGTTAAGCGCCAAGCTGGTGAAATTGCCCAAGATGAGCCTATAACTTCTCCAGAAAAAAAATTTGAGGTTGAATTTTTCAACTGTCTTTTGGACACGACGTTAACTTCACTCAACGAAAGATTTGAACAGTTATGTGAGTACTCGGAATCTTGGTCTTTTTTGTACAATTTAAAACAGATTCCAGAAAAACACGACCTTATCAAACTCTGTAGTGATCTTCAATTGAAATTAAATGTAAATTCCAAATCAGATATAGATGGATGTATGTTGTGCGATGAACTCATAAGTCTGAAATCGTTTTTGCCTGATCAGAAAGTGGTTACTCCTGTTTTTGTTTTAAATTTTATTAAAGACCGCAACTTAAAAGAACTATATCCAAATGTTTGGATAGCATTACGAATATTATTAACTATTCCCGTAACGGTTGCTAGTGGAGAGAGGAGTTTTTCTAAGCTTAAGCTAATAAAAACCTATCTGCGATCGACGATATCACAATGTAGATTGACAAACTTGGCAACTTTGTCGATCGAAAATGAAATAGCTGAAAACATCGACTTTGATAACTTAATAAAAGAGTTCGCCGATAAAAAGGCTAGAAAAGTAAAATTTTATTAGTTTTTTTAATAAATGTTTATTTCTTTTCATAAATGGTTATTTCATTATTATCCTTCGCCTTTTTTCGTATGGGTTTGAATTGCAATTAGGGGGCGCCGTAGAAATCTCGCCCAGGGCGCTGTTAGTACTAAAACCGGCACTGGTTTTTATGATCAAAAACACAAGCATATCACAAGCTGTGCTTAGTTTGGAATCAGATTGGCCGTGTGTGAAAAATGTCCCAGGATATTTATTTATTATTTTATTTTGTTTATTTATTGTATTTTCATAATAAGTCAATTTTATTATTATAAATCACCAGTGGCTCCCCGGGGGACCTTCAATTTTCCCGGGATAAAAAGTAGCCTATCTGTTATTTCAGAATATACATATTTTAACTTGTGCCAAATATCAAGATCCCTTCCGTCATTTTAGCGTGAAAGAGTAACAATCCATCCATACTCAGAAACTTTCGCTTTATAAAATACCTATTATGTAGTAGTACTTACTACTAATTAATACTGTTCTAAATAAACAAGTAGGTTAACCTAGATTAATATCATCGTATTATTGATAATTTTAGTTATTTCTTTTAGTTGGTTTTTCATGTGTTCTATCAGATATCGATCTGTAATAAACAAGTTTTATTCCATATTATTTAAATATCAATCGAAGAGATGTTTGGGTATTTCTTTTAGCTCTGGTTTTTCAGTTATTCTCCATTAGAATGACTAATCTTTTGGAATGTTTCTTCCGTAGCGGATGCAGAGACGGACTCTCTTTGGAGATCAAACGGAGCGTGAAATAAATCGATAAAGAATGGCATCATTTATGTTATCTCATTAAAACATCTTTAACTAGTCACTTAGGTTTTGGGGCTTTCCATTCAATGGGATCCTGATGATGTCAATCAGGGAGGTATCCAGGGGTATCATAATTCAATAAAACTAAAGGTTATGAAGGTCAAAGCACCGGACTAATATTACAAATGCGAAAGTAACTATAAAGAATTAATAAATATCTTGGGACATTTATCACACACGTGACACGGCCAATCTGATTCCAAAGTAAGCTTCAAAGAGAGCTTGTGTTATGGTAACCAGATAGCTGATATAATACTTTTAAATACATAATTATTATAGATATTTACATCCAGACACAGAACAAACAGACATATTCATGCATACAAATGTTTGTCCTGGGTGGGATGCGAACCCACGACCCGCGACTTGAAAGTCAGGGTCACTAACCACAAAGCCAACCGGGCTGTCTATGTAACTCTGTCTGTTTGTCTCGCTTTGATACTAAAACTACCAAAGACTCAAATGAAATTTTGTACACAGATAGTCTAGAGCCTGAGAAAGGACAGGCCTTTTTTTCTCCCGGGAAAATGGAAGATCTTCCGGGTACGCGGGTGAAACCGCGGGGAGGCACTAGTAGGCTATTTAACATCACACTACGATCAATAATAGTAGAGCATCACTGAAAAAAGATGCGCCGGTCATCTTGTATATTATATTAGATACGCGCTGCCTCCTGCGATAGCTGCCTCCGCGCGGTTTTACCCGCGTAGTTCCAGTTCCCGTGAGAATACAGAGATAAAATATAGCTTAAGTTACTCAGTGATAATGTAGCTTTCCAATGAAAAAAGAATTATTAAAATCGGTCCAGTACTTTTTGAGTTAATTCGTTACATACAAATCTTTCCTCTTTATAATATTAGTGTAGATTGAAACTATGTTTACTTATACTAGGTTTACTACGCTCGCGATTTAACCTCTTTTTAGTAGAACGCTTCAGTGAGTCATATGATAGTACATTGTTCAGTAATAGTGTGTTAAAGTCACATGACTTGAGGTATCGCAGGAGCCCACACGGTCACAAGGTCGCCGTGACGTCATCAGTACGCGTACGAGTGACGTCACACATTTACACAGCTAATAGTGATTTCACGAAAAGGAATGCTTCAAAAAAATTGTTGATTTTCAGATTAAGTCTGAAAATATGGGCGTCTTACTGTGACGCAGGTTCTTAGCTGTTATGATTGATATTGTGGATTAAATCCGGATTTTGCGAAAATAATATTATAGAAAACTAGCGACCAGCCCCAGCTTCGCACGGGTCCAATGCTTATTAAATACATCATATTAGAAACCTCCGAAATTGTCAGTGTTTCTCTAACATATTCTGCATGTATAAAACCCTCCTATTGAATCACTCTACCTATTAAAAAAAATTGCATCAAAATCCGTTGCGTAGTTTTTTAAAGATTTAAGAAGACATAGGGACAGACAGCGGAAAGCGACTTTGTTTTGTATAGGTAATGTACCTATGTAGTGATGTAGTACTTGAAAAATTTAGTTTATTAATTAAGTTATGAATCTTGACAATAGAATTTAAACCGACTCCCAAAAAATAGTAAGAGGTTCTACATTCGACGATTTAGGTACTAAAAGTTTTTCCAATCGTATTTTAATAAAGTTAAAGTATATAACCATTACCTCATAGACATATTATATGTCCTCACCAAGTACGAGCTTTCCCTAACAACGAGGGGGCTTAGGCTATTTTCCACCACGATGGCCTAGTGCGGATTGGTGGACTTCACATGTCTTTAACTGTAAAAACTCGGGCATGCAGGTTTCCTCACGATATTTTCCTTCACCGACAGCAGGACCAGGGGTTTGAATCTGCACTCTCATGATTGGGAGTCGGTGCGTTCCCCACTAAGCTATTACAGTTTATATAGCAAATTTAATTTTGACATTAAATCTCTATCGCCCGATGTCAATAAATCAATCCTGATCCATTTTTTGCTATCTAAGATTGATATATCAATCCATTTTCTGGGTGAAGCTTTACAATCAATCTATCTTCGATCTACGATCGATCGAATATGTTCGAAAATGATAGTTTTTGCTTGCCAATAAGCTATCCGTCCATTTTGACAACTCGTTGGTTTTACTCTCAGATAGAAGATAGATTATTATCATCGGGCGTTAGTCAACAAGGCTCTACCTAAATTTTAGTAGATTCTATAACATAAGCGTTCTTTGGCAATCGGGTAAAAATTAAGCATTGCGTGAAATGGCTACCTAAGCTAACTAACTAATTCTAACTAATAAATTCATATTATCATTGAGATACAACGTTTTTGACGCAAATGGCTAAACCATTTGATTGATATACTGGTAACTACATAAATAATATTATAACAATACTTAATTCAGGAATGTCGGTGTTATTAGGGCTGTCCATTTCCAAAACATTATAAAATGCGAATCAGAGAGCATCACTTATCGAAAACTAAAGCTAGAGGTCTAGAACCTTCATAGGTTTTGTATTAATTATGAATGAGGCGTGAAGATATTTCATATTCCGTTAAATGAGAAAACATACTTAATAGATATGTCAGTTGTCTGCTTCTATTTAATTATCGTGCTTCCATCGCAACCACGGTAGCAACGTAGGTATTTTAGACAGTTTTCACTCATAGACATAAGCGATAAACGAAGAAAGTTTACCTATATTCTACTATAAATAATAAATTTTATAAAAAACATTATTTCACGCGATTTGTATAAATGCTTATTCATTATTTGTCTCAATAATTGCCGGCTCTTCTCAGTAAATTCAACTTTCAGAACCGTGCATAAAAGACTGTTCATAAATGCTTATAAAGCCCAAATATCCAAATAGATACAATAATTTGATTCCGCAGGGCGGAAAGCTAGTATATAATTAGCGTCTTGCCAGCCCTGACCACGATCTGTCATCTACAATCCTTTATTCTAAGAATAATGCATTCGCGTCATACTATACGATATCTATAAACATACTTAATCATTTTTAAATAATAATGATTAATTAGCCGTGACGGTGTTTACGTAAAATTGTTATGGAATTTGATGGTTGTGATAACAGATAAGGTTTTATTAGATTATGCAGATATTTCTGACGAGTATTTTTAAATTTACCTTTTTTTGTAGCATACAAGTGCATATAGATTTTGATCAACAAACCATTTCCTTTTTGAAAGCTGATTGTTGAAATCTATAGATTTATATCAATGAAAAACTTCATTCAGAAATAATTTACATTTTAAGGTACCTTACCACAGTCAAATTATAAAGAGAAAACATTTGATTTTTGTATTAAATAGGCTTCAAAATAACTGAACTTATCAGAATAATTCTTACATCAATAGACAGCTAAAACTGTTTTTGAGAAAGAATAGGTTCCGAACAGGACCGATCAAAATAATTCTTTCACCAATAGAAAACTACATTATCATAGAGTAACATAGGCTATATTTTATCCCCTCATTCCTACGGAAACGGGAACTGCATGGGTGAAATCGCGCGGCGTAAGCTAGTCTACCACTTCATCCTACTACTATTATAAAGGCGAAAGTTTGTAAGTATGGATGTATGTATGGATGTTTGTTACTCTTTCACGCTCCAACGGCTGAAGGGATCTGCTTGAAATTTGGCACAGAGCTAGAATATGTTCTGGAATAACACATAGGCTACTTTTTATCCCGGGAACGCGGGTTAAACCGCGGGGAGCCACTAGTACTTAGTATAAAACAGAGTCGCTTTCTCTGTCCCTATATCCTTAAATCTGTAAAACTACGCAACGGATTTTAATGCTGGTTTTTTTAATAGATAGAGTGATTCAAGAGAAAGGTTGTTATATACAATGTATACAATACATGCATAATATGTTAGAGAAACACTGTCAATTTTGGAGGTTTCAAATGTGATGTATAAGCATTGCACCCTAGTGAATCTGGAGCGGGTCGTTAGTATTTTATATAAGTCTAAGCATTAAGATTCTTAACCTCGATAATACGATTTACCAGTTAAATCCACTTATAGTTATTATACATACGATAGATACCGGTTTCTCATAAACACTTCCGATTATCTAGATATCTACTAGATATCTTATTATCTAGCTTAAGGAAAGGCCGGGGAAGACCCGTGGATCCGGCATACTCTACCTAACGGAGCATGGATTAAAATCATCAAGTTTTATAGCTCATTAAAATAAAATACAACCGTGTTAGTTATAATAATCTTTAGATTGCTTTGGCGAGTTTTATATACATTGTCGTTTTAATTCTGGATAATATCCATATAAGTATGTAGTATATCAGCAATCTGGTACCATAACACAAGCTCACTTTGAAGCTTACTTTGGAATCCGATTGGCCGTGTTAGAAAAATACCCCAGGATTTTATAAATTTTTGTCTAGGGGTTTTATTTTGCAGCTCTTGGCTGGTATTAACTACATTTACGTGCCGAAACCAAGTAAATGTAGCGTGTTTTGGGTTTTATGTGTGCCTGTTTTGGCTGTAAGGACCTATTTCACCTTCTTCTAATTGCATGAACTTTCTAACGATACGGCATGTATTTAAAATTGCAGCTTTTTGGAGGGTTATGTAGATATTATTATTATTATTATCTGATGCAGCGTAAGATGTTGCAAGGTGAAGCCAGTAATGTATGCTGAAAATGAAAATATATGCTTAAATTCAAATGCTTTAACTATGTCGTGGTACCACATACCAGGATCTCGTTTATATGAAACAAAACCAAAAATTCTGTAAAATTTATTTGTATAAAATAACATTATAAAGTGGAATGCTTTAATTTATGATAATTAACTAATTTTGTTGTTTTTGATGACCTGGTTTATCCGAAAACGTAGCCTTGGGGATTAGTAAACAAAATCTCTAAGCTGTATAAAACAAAGTCAATAGGTATATGCCGTATGTTTCTCTTATCTTTTTCTTAACCATGGAACCATAGAAAGAGAATTAAACGAGGAATGGCTCTGTTTTATAAGTATGTATATTGTATGTATTAAGTAATAAGTGTGAAAGATAATATACATAGTTAATGGTAATTTTTTTTACTGGTATTTCGTTTAATCAGTTTTGGAAATATTAATCTTATCTTATCCAAAAAACGTGTCAACTAGACCGTTTTAATTACGGGAAGATATCAAAGTACCTACCTGCTGCACTGTTAACCGCGATTAAACCGCTTATAAGTATTTCCATTGCATTTGTTATCATCGTTTATATTGATGTAATCATTTGAAGAAATCTGCATTATATTTGACAAATTCAAAGGTTTGTGATGTCGACCAATCGACATTAGGCCTGCGTGGCGGAGTTTAGCCTAAACCTATTGAGGGCTCTTGGGCCTCCCCAAGATTATGAGAGATGATACCTATAATATATATTATCGTCAGATTTCTGGTTTTAGCCTAAAACTGTGAGTCTGAGATATCTTCTTCTATACTATATTGTAGATTTGTTTGTTTGTTTGTTTGTTTGTTTGTTTGTTTGTTTGTTTGTTTGTTTGTTTGTTTGTTTGTTTGTTTGTTTGTAATGAATAGGCTCCGAAACTACTGGACCGATTTCAAAAATTCTTTCACCTTTGGAAAGCTACATTATCCCCGAGTAACATAGGCTATATTTTATCCCTGTATTCCCACGGGAACGGGAACTACGCGGGTAAAACCGCGGGGAGGCAGCTAGTACAAGATAAAGCACGTGCTTCAAAAGTTCGCACCACCACGCGACCATTACAATGATATTAAATATTTGATAACATTGCTCAATTACCTACTCTTAAATAAATTAATTTTCCATACACACGATAACTGTTGCTATGGCCAAGATAATATATTTAAAGAGCCACTCGTAACTGTAGTAACCTTTGCTTCCGTTGCCTCCGCTTATCTGTGCGAATTTATTTATATTTAAATGTGATTCATTCTTCGTTACTTCATGTGATGTAACTTGTTCTGTAATGGATTTCATAATTTTTTTTATTAATCATATGAGACATAGTTATATGTATAATATATTAGTTTGTGTCATAGATGTGGATTTTTAGTTTAATTTCTTGGCTGATAAAAGCTGTAACTCTAGTTTAAAAATACGTTTTATTTTGTAGCCGTCTTGTCATTTATGTTATGAGAAGAATTTACTGCCATGTGAGTGAAAGGATGATGATTATAAGGGTGAATAGATAGATATATTATGAAGGAATGTCTATTGGGTTGACGGATAGAAGGAACGAATCATTGCGCCAATTGTACCTAAATGATTTAGGGAGGAGAGGACGCAGTAACTTAACTTACTCACTCACTTACCTACTTAACTGAAAAATTTGTATTTAGCTTATTTGTCTATGTAATTGTCTAAGTAATCATCAAACTAGCTCTGACAGTCTACATGATGGTTAGCATATCTCCAAGTTATCACACTAGAAACATTCCCAATTAAAGTATAATAAAAATTACTGTGCCCGTAATTTTCACGACCACGTTTGACATCACGTTTGTCAACTTATCTAATAGATCGTAACATTAAAAAAATTCTCGAGTTTCCTTATCTTCTGCGAAATATTTTATAATCGAATGGTGATTGATTTTTTCTTAAGCAATTCCCGGTATAAAATTCTGACCTTTCCACATTACGGAGCGCGACAGTTCAAGATCAGGCGCCGGCACTTATCAGATGACCCCTTCAGGGTTCACACGAGTGTGACGTATCGCCAAATAACGTGAATACGATTTCACAAGCATAATCATGTCCGGACTTGTCATACAGAACTTGCTAAGTGCGTGTGCTATGTCATGAAGGTATTAAATAGGCTAGACGAAGGATGGCGAATGCGTGCTTAGCTTGACAATAGTGTAATACGTGGTAATTGGCAGGTGTCACAATTGCGGTAAAACCAGAGGTTTTTAAAGTATTTTTGAGTATCTCTGCGGTTTTTTTTTATTAAAGATAGGTTGCATTTGGTCTCTGACTCGTCCATACAAGACGCTGCCGAAACCTATGATGGTGCATGCTTGCCCAGAAGAAACCTATTCACCCTAGCCTTGAAAAGCTAGGTTTCCGAAGAGCTCCCTACTACGGACACTCAGGTTGTAATGAAATGAAATGAAATGAAATAAATTTATTAATTTAATTAGGCCTTCACAGGCACTTATGAAACGTCGACTCTAATGCTCGGTTCGGAAGGTTGCTTTTGCTGAGAAGAGCCGGCAATAAACTCAGCAATTACTCTTTTCAAAACAAGTTTTTACAATTTCTTTAACAATAATAATATTAGTCCTGATAGAACGAGCGCTATACCCATGCCACGTCATCATTAATATAATCGTTTATACTATAATAAGCCTTCTGTACCAAAGCTGACTTAACTCGTTCCTTAAATTTATTCATAGGCAAATCTATACTAATATTATAAAGAGGAAAGATTTGTTTGTTTGTTTGTTTGTAATGAATAGGCTCCGAAACTACTGGACCGATTTCAAAAATTCTTTCACCTTTGGAAAGCTACATTATCCCCGAGTAACATAGGCTATATTTTATCCCTGTATTCCCACGGGAACGGGAACTACGCGGGTAAAACCGCGGGGAGGCAGCTAGTCTAAAATATTTGTGGGGATTTTGTTATAAAACCGTGCACCAAGTCCTAAAAATGATCCTTGCACTTTCTGTAGTCTATAAGCAGATGTTACAAGTTTATGCTTATTTCTAGTATTAATGGAGTGCAAATCACAATTTTTCGCGAAAAGACTAATGTTTTGACGGACGAATATTATGATTGCATAAATGTACTGTGATGCAACTGTGAGAATGTTAATTTCCTTAAATTTATCCCTGAGGGAAGCTCGCGAGCTTAAATTATAAATAGCACGGACTTTTTTGCAAAATAAAAATTGTATCTATATCAGCTGCTCTGCCCCAAAGCAAGATACCATAGGACATAACACTATGAAAATAACTGAAATAGACTAATCTAGCTGTTTCTACATCCGTAAGTAGTCTGATTTTTCTAACCGCGTAAGCTGCTGAGCTGAGCTTCCCCGCAAGACATGATATTTGGGTGCCCCATTGAAGTTTTGAATCTAACGTAATACCCAAATGTAGAATGAACTCCCCGCCATGGTATTTGCCATTGGAAATTACTCCATTGAGTATAGCATGGGCATCTCAGGGTCGGCAATGCGTGTGACGCCCTTGGTGTTGGAAGCTTCCATAGGCTACGGTAACCGATTTCCATCAGGTGGGACCGTATGGCTGTTTGCCACCATTTTAGACTACAGAAATCAGAGCGTCTGAGTTTTAGGTACCAGATTCTTCTTGTCCAATATTATTGATCTATCGCGTACTATAAAAATTCCTATCATATTCCTGCTTAGAACTCAAACATATTGATCTACCGTTGAAGATGTTTGCAAACACATGGTCATAGAATTTGGACTGGTTTACGAAATCATTGAGTGTGTAATGACGGTAATGATTATGATGACGTCATGACTATCCGGATATTTAAGCACTTCATGATGAATATACATTTGATAAATAGTAGGTATGTCGTCACATTTGTTAAGTCATAATCCATTTCAGTGACGTCGTGACGGTAAGGTCAGAGGAAATATCGAAGGTCCCTCAAGTCCTGCTTTCAGATTGTACCAGTACTTTATTTTTATACCACTCATGTTATATTTATACATATATCGAGTTCTATGAAAAGTACATTTTTTGTAACGGATTTCTAATGCATTGTAATTTTTTTTTTAAGTTGTGGCCACGTTTTTCTCTGTATCTTTTGCATGAATAGTGTTTTTATTTTCATTGTCGTCAATGAATATTTTTTTTAATTTTTGTATAATTTTTTTTTTATTATAAATATAAAAGTAGGAATAGTTGTTTGTTACTCTCTCATGACAGAACGGCAAATTTACTATCTCGAGAAGATTTAAGATCTTCCAAAACCCCAGAGCGGAAGCTAGTTTAGCTAAGCTAGTTTCATAATATAGAGTCTTTAAAGCTATTATAATTAGATCATGTTTCTTGCAATTCTAGTGAATGAAACAGCGAGGTTTATCTCAGTTGTATGCTGATTTTTGACCCGGAAATGTTGACCTAAGGCTAAGTTATCATTAATACTTCTCAATTGAAATTGATACATATGTTTGTATAGTTTAATATTAGTTCGAGTTGTATTCTTTAATGTTACAGACATAATTGCCATTTCGTAACGTTAGACTTTGGCCGGCACACCTACTCTTATCTATTTTAAATATTTTTATTTTATCATTTCGTCATGTAGCTTCTGTGCCACATTTTGAAAGCATTCCACCAAATTTTTGGCCCGGTTGGCTTAGTGGTTCACTAACCATTAACAAAGTCAGGGTCACTACCCTGACTTTCTAGCCGCAGGTCGTGGGTTCGAATCCCACCCAGGACAAACATTTGTATGCATGAATATGTCAGTTTGTCCTGTGTCTGTATGTAAATATCTATATAAGTGTGTATTTAAAAGAAGTATATGTAGTATATCAGCTATCTGGTTACCATATCACAAGCTCTGCTTAGTTTGGAATTAGATTGGCCGTGTGTGAAAAATGTCCCAGGATATTTATTTATTATTTATTTATTATATAGATTGTAGACTATAAATCAGTTGTCGCTGTATATTTTAATGTAAGAGATGTGTCAATGCATTGATATTAAAGCTAATAAAGTATAAGAATATTTAGAATAATCTTTAGCATCTGGATATGTAAAGATTTGTGAGAGAACATTTCTAATGAAGACAAATTAGCATTTACAAAGCGTTGCTTACAATAATATTCTAAGAAGTTCTTTATTGCATAATAGAAAGCTTCTAGGTGATAGACAGACAGGTATAAGATACTTACTTTTAGATCATCAATACATAGAAAATGAGCGTTTGTCCATCTGTCTGTCTGTTTATGACGTGGTGACTCGTAAACCATTGAACTATTTTAAATGCTGTTCCTATTTCTACGCGAAGATTTTTGTGTTAACTTGCTATGTATTGTGACTATTTACGGTATTGGATATTCTTATAAATATTTCTAAAGCAGCGATAATGATACGTCGGGCAGTTAATTAAGACAAATCATACAAATTAAGGAGAAGGATATTAAACCAGACATAGAACAAATGATTGAACTGGGTGAGGACTGAAACCACGACTAACTCTTAAAAAAATTGGTTGCCTGTAAAGTCGGTATACGGGCGAAAGTTTTACGTGACAACCATTAGGCGGGCTAACCATGCCCGAGTGGAAGGGACGCGTGCCTCTCACTCGCTCTCGTATGCACTCGAGCGCATAACGTGAGCGGAGCGTAACGCAGTTTCTTGAAGTGTCACCCGGCAAACCAATTTATAAGACGTTGTCACGTCAAAATCAGTGTCGCTAACCACAAAACCGTCGACATATTCTTGAGAAAACATAGGTATTTTACTCTAGTCCAAAAAATTTATAACAGGCGAAGATAGGTCAACTCACTAAGTTATACCATAAAAAAAAACTTCGGCATTCGGTAGCTTTGTTAAAACCTCTTGCAATCTTATCATTTTCAATACGACTATTCCGTCAACCACGATTACAACATAGTCCGTCATTCAGTTCAATTCACAATGTTAGCGGTACGATTGATGACGAATTTACTAGATACGTGACATGAGCCACAAATGATAAGAGAAATCAATTCACACATCATCGTGTGTCCGATAATCGACCTTAATTTGGATAGGCCTCTTTGGTCATTCACACTAGACGTAGGAAGTGACTAGTGACCGTCATAAATTAGATGCTTAGGGAATATAAATGACACCAATATAAGAATCCTAACTAATATGATAAATGCGAAAATAACTCTGTCGCTTTCACGCTAAAACTACTGAACTAATTTAAATGAAATTTGGTACACATATAGTCTAGAGCTTGAGAAAAGACATAGGCTACTTTTTATCCCGGGACAATGGAAGATCTCCCAAGCGAGCCACAGTTACTTATAATTTAATTAAGGGGCTATTTAAATCCGGGCGTTTTTCAAGGCCTAAATCTTTTTCGATATTCCCAAATCCGCGTATAAAACTAACGGTCCTCGGTCATTATGACATCAAAAAAGACCAAACTTTCTCATATAACACCATCTAGATCTTATATATATACGAGGAAGCAATTATATTCTAATAATAACTGATATAATATCATACAAGTCAGCTTCAGTAACAGGGTCACAATATTTATAGTAACAGTACCAAAATAGATAAATAGCTCTCGAAATAGCGCACCGACAGCCTTCAGTCATAAATATCAAGAATATCAGCTATGTGCATTCCTATCCCACGCATCGGACACGTGGTGGAGCACTATCAATGTGGCACGTGTCGGTCGACACAAACGCGAAGATTCCAGCGGATTGATGAATCACTCGCACGCAGGTTGCGTCGCGTCGCGACTCGCGAGTGAGTAGCCGGCTTAAGTTTGTAGAATTGTGGCTTGGAATTTTAGTAACAGCCTAAGTAAAATGAATTTGAACATTAGGTACTTTAATATAATTTTTGTCAATTTTATTTGAATAGGCAGGTTATATGCTCATTTTCTAATTCATAACGTTTTGTGCTTAGCTCTGTAAAACAATTTTTATAATGCTAATGTAGGTATTCAATTTCGATTAAATAATTTTAAATACAATCACGTATTTATATTTAAGCAGTATCAGCAATAACACATAATTATTATATTACTATTTACTATATATATATATATATCTAGTAGTATATATATTCTACAAATATATGTTTAGCATTACAATTGTAGGTAGGTAATTAACATTATAAAAAAATATATCCTGGGGTATTTTTCACACGTCGAAACTGGTTCTTAACTAAGCAGAACTTCTACTATGGTAACCAGTCAGCTGATATACTAGTTCTAAATGCATGTATATACATAATATATGTATATGCATATATCAACATCCAGATAGAACTATTCGACAAGTTTATATACACATTTGTTGACCCAGATCGGAATTGAACCCATGAATCTAACTGAGCAGTTAAAATAAGTTGTGATAAATAAAACAAACTTTGTCACATTTCTATATAGGTATATATTTGCATCATTACAATGATTTTATTTGTTTATATTTATTAGTTTTTTGTAGTTACGTAAGATTTAGTTTTAAATTTAATATTGTGGAATTCAAATAAATAATAGGTAGATATGATGTACTTACAAATAATACATTATAATGACTTTAGTGGCCATTATTATCTAATTAGGAGACATCATTATATAACTTACCTATACTTTAATATATCTATGTTACCTACCATCATAAACATGGGGTTTCATTGCAATACATTATGAAATACATCTACAAACTAAGTGTGGTTTTTATCACATACATATCCGGCATATTATCACTAATTCTCGACCTAGCTAAACAATGTAAAACCCAAAGTATCCGTTATGCAATGAATTTGACTCATATTTACTGTCCCGTCAAATTATTTCCAAAAAGTCTATGATAAATTGATAATATTCTTACATAATAAAAAAACATAGTCCCTTTCCACCGTCTATATGCCAGGATCATTTAAACTACGCTACGCAATGGATGTTATGTGACAAGAGGAAGGTTTAGACGTATGGCTTTGTGTTAAAATCTATGCTCTAATAACCGTATATCTAAAGCCGGGGCAAGTTGCTAGTAGGTCATAAAATAAGAGCATCAAATTAATCTGGTTATGTACCTAACTTGATCAATCTAATCCCAGCAAAGGCTCTAGCTAGGATATTACAGGATTCGAGAAAAGAGCATCAGTGAGGCGTATCCAGTAATTTTACCAATTAGTTCCAGTAATATTCCTTATTATATTGCACACTAGCTTACAACCCGCAGTTTCACCCACGTAGTTCCCGTCCCGATAGGAATACGGGGATGAAATATAGCCTACGTTATTTATGAATAACGTAGCTTTTATTGGTGAAAGAATTGTGCAGATCGGTTCAGTAGTTTCGGAGCCTATTCGTTACAAACAAACAAATCTTTCCTCTTTATAATATTATTACTTAATTAATATAGATACATCTGCCATCTTCGGGTGCACCAGCGCTAATACTCTGATTAGGAGTCAAAGTGGTCACTATCATCATCATCTATCTATTATCTATTGAGTGTAAGTATGTACTTACACTCAATAGGTCATACAACAAGAACTAGGTATTATGTACATCTATAATGTTACACTTTTTGTTTGACATGCGTCTGCGCAAGCCACGCGGTCATTAACGAGCAACTGTCATTTTGGCAATACCGGTTGACTTCCGGTGATTTGTCATTGCGCGTCATTTTTTTTCCCAATCGTTTTTTCCCAACAAAGTCCGTTCACATTTTGAACTCTATACCGTTTGTAATAAGGCTGGTGACATGGAACAGATACATCTTGCGTCATAGAAGTGTAGCCGGGTCAATTCTCGGAAACTTCAAGGTAACTGCTAAATATAGATTACAATTTACAGTAACTCAGTATAACTTAGGATGTGAAAGTGTGCGCTTAGATATGTTATCCTTGGGTTGCATACTTGCTAAGTCATACTGTGTTCTAATGTTAAAGGAGAGAGGGTTTTTGCACTTTGCAGCACCACTAAATCATCATCGCGGATATAAAAAGGCCATGAGAGCTAGGAAGGCGTATTTGATTTATTTTTTTGTATTGACTCTAAACGCTTTTATAGCTCTATCACAGCCAAACCCTATTTGGGCAGTATAAAATTACCAACGTCAAAAAATCACAAATCTGAAATCAGGACTATTTAATTATCTCATTGATAGTGCAAGTTTTTGAAGCTCGGCCACTCTAACTCTTATTGCCTTTAGGACATTTTTCACACACGGCAAATATGATTCTAAACTAAGCAGAGCTTGTGATGTGGTAACCAGATAGCTGATATTATACTTATATTTATACATAGGTACTTACTTATATAGATATTTACACCCATAAGGGTTAGCCTATACATATTGCAGATGCGTATCCTTACGAAAATTATTCCAATAAGCATGCCCGCAGTCAAAGACATTCTTTGACTGCGGAAAACTAGCCCAAAAAATCGCCAAGTATTTCATACTAAATCTATTAAGGAAAATATAACGGAAGCTACTATAATTGTCACTATCATCTCTTATCTAATCAAATCTACGAATTTCGATGTGTTACGTATAACAGGGTTTTCATTTTAAATTTACAAATAAATAATGTTATGTCTATGTTCCAATTCGATACTTGTGAAATGTTCCACGTAATTGTACCTTAGGGATTTCAACTGATGAAATAAGGTCAATATTTCTTTTGAAAATGTCAAAGATTTATAATGATTGTAAAATTAAAGCTTTTATTTTAAGAGTTTAATAAATTTATTTTGGTAATTATGTCAGTGGTTGTTGCATCATTTTAGAAACACTTTTAATTTAAAGAAATAATTTTAACTATGTATTCTCAAATTTGATTTCTGGTAAGAAACCATACCTATAACCTTCTAATTAGGATATTAGACCATTTTCTTGTACTTATAGAAAGTAGGATATTAAAATATCTAATCAATGACATCATTGGTTATTTTAGAACATTTTCCTTATAGTAATTCATGAAAGAGATTTCATCTTAAAAAAACTGGTATCGTTTCTTCCTAGAATTACTTTCACTGTCTGACGCAATTGCTCCCAGCGTGCTGTCAGCTAGCTGTCTTACATAGTTCGTGCTATAGGCGAGGAGCTAGACTCATAGTATATTAGTTAATACTAATAAATTCGTAACTTTATGAGCTAAAGATTTCAACGAAACTTGCCATACCGATAGATTACGCTTTGGATATACCCATAGGGTAGTTTAGTCCCCGGGGGAAATTTAAAGTTCCCTGAAAACGCATAGAACTGGCTGAATAAGGGCAGTCAAAATAAACCTTTTCAATTTTAAAGCAACATCTTCAAACATAAATTTAATAAAGAAATACATAAATGGACCAGTTTTTTAATAAAATCTGACGAAAAATTTTATCGTTAGCAATCGTTATAATCCCAGGTCACATTGTGGTAAATACCCAGATTATAATACCAATAAAATGCCCGAATCAAATGCGCGATCAACAACAAAAATTCCGCAGATATTACAATCAAAAGTTTGTCATTTAATCCTATTAATGATAATGCGATACTACACACGTTTTACTATCTGATAATTTACAATAGTGAGTTAGGTGTATTAGATTTATCGTTTCGTCATTTTCTTTATGAAATAAAGGCAATGTCCAACGCTTACATTGAAAATTCGCTAAATATGTAAGACACTAGCTTCCCCCCCGCGGTGCCACATGCGTTCCCGTAGGAGCTTTAAACTATCCCGAGATAAAATGTAGCCTTTCCGTATCTTTTATCATCTGTACAAAATTCATCATAATCGGTTTTGTAGTATATATAGTATTAGTAAGGAAATCTAAATTTCCTTTATAGGTTATGGCAATAGCTAATTAATCTGATTATCCTCTAAATACCAAACAGATTATTTAGATACACACTTATTTCTGTCACCTTTCAAAACAAAATCTGAATCGTTTCATCCATGCAAGGCGTGCGAACTTTATATGTAAATGTTCAAGAATATTCAAATTTTCTCTATGCAATTATTCATTCAATGGGCAGCTCTTACGCTACGACATACTAGCACGAGTCGCGACACTTTGATGTCTGCCTCTTAATAGGACCAATGACATTGGCACGATCCGACCACGTGCCACTCCACGGTCATGTGTCCAACCCACTTTTAAAACGACATAACTAAACTTATCTATTAATAAAAGCAACCTTACACCACAGATATAAAGTCGGATAAACATTGCTGAGTTAGAAGTTCCCAGTATGTTGCTGCTTAGAGATTTTTGACTTTAAAGAGAATAGTTAGAGTCGAGTTTCTAATGAAGGATTGTTTGTTATATTGTTTTAGAGTATAGATAATACTCGTTCATTCATGAAAAGGCAATGCGGTCGTACTATTTGTAACTGTAGTAAGTGGTTTGTGCGTAGTTCTAAACATTGAGTTTGTAATTAATTATAGAGCAAAAGATAATGCAACGTAGTACACTAATTAACATTATACGTTATTACTGATTTACAAGTCATTGTAGATTATGATTTAAAATCATATGTCATCGCTTATCCGATGATATGATCCTATTAGTGATTATGTTATGATTCTTTAAGTGGCTTTGCTTTTGAATCTTCATCTAACTTTAAGTAAGGAAATAGTGCTTTAAGCTGCAGTCGTTATAGAATAATATATCTTAAGGCAGTGTCTGGATAATTAACTACAAGTATGCTTCTCTATACTAATATTATAAATGCGAAAGTAACTCTGTCTGTTTTCAGGCTTAAACGATTGGACGGATGTTTAATAAAATTTGGACTAAAGGTTGGAAAAGGAAAGGCTACCTTTATTCCTGGGAAAGTTCAAGGTCCCACGGGAATGCGAGAGAAACCGCGAAAACTACTAGTAATCGAAATTTATGTGTAGGTAATATTTTCAATTGCATGAGAGAAACACCAAAAATGTCGTGCAACAGTATTCGAGAATCCAAAATACCAATGAATCATCTAATGATTGCGGCAAATCTTGTCACGAGTGACACTTGACTCAAAAATAGATGTGAGAGCAGTATGAGCAATACACATAATATTATCACATAATACAATGTTCTACACTAGTGTTAGTTCAACTTGACTGGCCTCGGAGAACCAAATAACATTGCTTTCGACCTAAAATGAGTTTACGCCATTGTATTGTGAAGATGATTTTAACTGTGACCTTGGGAAGTTTTCTGAGGGGAACTTACTCTTAGATCTCATTCGCACGAGAGTTTTTTTAACGGACGTTAAAAAAGCGTTCAAAACATAATATGCTCTATTTCCAACGCCCAAAGTTGAAAATGCAACACAAATCGATAAAAAAGCGTCGCGTTTTAAAAACGCTGTCGTGTGAACATATACCTACATGGGAATGTATTTGTTGTATTTGAACGCTTTTTTAACGTCCGTTAAAAAAACTCTTGTGCGAATGAGAGCTAAGAGTAAGTTAACTACTGAATCAATTAAAAAAATTTTGGTACACAGATAGTCCAGATCCTGAGAAAGGATATAGGCTACTTTTTATCCCGGGAAAATTTAAGATCTCCCGAGTATGCGGGTGAAACCACGGGGAGCCACTAGTCATGTTATAAATACTTGTCGATAGTGATGGGATTCTTCCCGGGAAAGAACCTAAAATGGGAAGATTGAGGGAAAGAACCCGAGGAAGATTCCCAAATGGGAAAGTATTCGGGTTTTTTCATTTTTAGCAATGTAACAAATAGGTAATGTGTATATATCAAATAGTACGTACTATTTAAGTACTATTACTACTTGTTTGAGCTAATTTAACTTTGTTATTTCCCATAATTCAATAAATACGTTATACAGTCTAAGCCGTTTACTGCGACATCTTTTAGAACAATATACCTGTTATATTAACTTAGAACAAAGGTCCCGGCTGAATGCTATATGACCGCCTAATCAAAAACATTCCTTTTCCGACATTGTTATTGACGACATACCTCATTAAACGACCACATTTAACAATTATTTCGGAGAATTAGATCTGTTAATAGTAGAAACTTGTATAAAACTACTGGAACCTATAACAGATACTATTTTCAAACTCGAAGGCAGTGAAATACTTATAAATGAAGTTTATATGGCCTTCAAAGATATTAAGTCCACATTTAATTTTGCATTTCCGGACATCATCATCATCATCATCAACAGCTTATATACGTCTCCACCGAGGAGCTCGACCCTTTTTTTTTTTTTTTTTGATGTCCCAGGGGAATCCTCATAGGATACCCGGCAGCTCCGGGGGGAGCCGCCGGGTTATGTGGAGACTCACCGGCACAGAAGGTGCCGGTGCCTACCCACTAAACCCCTGGGGTTCCATTGACGCCTCGGCGCCGTGTGGCGGGGCTGCGGGACACGCGTAAGCCTTACAACCGCATGCCCCGCCGGCGCTGCTCGGCCTCCCAAAAACACTGCTGGAGGCCGAGCCCGTCTCGGGGGGGCGGGACTCACGATGCGAAAACGCATGCGAGTCCCGCCCCCCTCTCAACTTCACCGGAGATGCCCATGGAACAATGGGCATCTCCGGCATGGGACCGTTGGCGTGGGCGGCGGATCCCCCGATCCGCCGCCCCGGTCCCCGGCGTTACGGCGGCAACCGGCCCGCGAAGGCCTGTCGCCGCCTACCGCGCCTGCGGCGGCGAAGCGGGAGAGAGTTGACGTCGTCCTCTCTCACCCGCTCCGCCGCCTCCTTCTGCGACATGACTTGGCCGCAGAAGGTTGCGGCTGCCTCCCAGGCCTCCTCGCTGCCCACCATGGCCCTGATGAGGGCCGGCAGCGAGAGGTCTGCGCCGACCGTCGCGGACAAGGCGGTGCGAGGAGTCGCCCAAGCGGGGCACTCCTCGCGCGTATGTACCGCCGTGTCCGAGACGCCGGCCCCGCAGTGGTGGCACGTCTCCGTGGGCTCTCTGCCCGCCACCCGGCACAGGTATCGCCCGAAGCAACCGTGCCCGGTGATCACCTGTGTCAGGTGGAAGGTGAGAGCCCCGTGCTCCCGTTCGAGCCACTCCTTCAGGAGTGGTCGAACGGCGGCCACCACATCCCGGCTCGTAGCCGGGTTCTCGAGCCGGGCCGTCCACTTCCGGAGGAGAACGCCGCGAGCGTCTTCCCTCCAGCTCGCGATCTCCCGCGGATGCGGACGGCCCCCGGCCTCCTTCGCTCGCCAGTACACCGCGGCGAGCACCTCGGCTTCGAGGTCCCACGGCGGCGTACCGGCGAGCACACACGCGCCGGCGCACGACACGGTGCGATACGCTCGGACCACCCTGAGCGCCATGGCGCGCTGCGGACGTCGCAGCGCAGCCTGGCTTCGGGCGCTCAGGGCCCCGGCCCAGAGGAGCTCGACCCTCCCCTAACACCGAGGGGGTGTAGGCCATAGTCCATCACGCGGGCCTAGTGCGGATTGGCGGACTTCACATGCCTTTAATTGTGACATCTCAGGCATGCAGGTTTCCTCACGATGTTTTCCTTCACTGAAAGCCAGTGGTGTGAATCCGTATGTAAGTTTTTTTTATAAACTCAGAGGTACGGGCCAGGGATTTGAACCGGCACCCTCGTGATCGTGAGTCGGTGCGCTCCCAACTGAGCCACCACGGCTATCCGGACATTTCCGGATATATCCATTCTAAATGAGCATCACAAACAAGATTTTAAAAATGCTGTAATAAGCTGAACAAATAAATGTTTGACACCCATCCATTATGCTGCATATTAATTGGATCCAAGATAGCAAGGCATTAAATTAGAAGAAGAACACGAAGTGGATGGAGTGTTCCATCCACGGAGTGGATACGTGGATACTTCCGTCGGAGTGTATACACGACGTTAACCAATCGCACAATATTGTCGTTGGTGTTGATTTATCCAATTATAGAGCTAAATAGGGTTTATAGAGTAGACCATTTATATGGAAGGATGTCACCGAAATGGACCCAGTAGTTTGGTCGAGAGGACTCTGCAGTTCCAAATTGCTGAGTAGGGTTGCAGTACGGATTCTAACTGCTCCCTGTACTTCAGCAGCACAGAACGATTGCTTAGCACGCACGTCCATATACATAGTCGCAAAAAAAAACAGATTGACTACAGACAGGGCAGCAAAAATACCTTTTATTTCATACAATTGGAACCTGTTTCATAAACACAAAGATCATGACAATGACGATGATGACGAGCCAATATCTACGAGGGCTGCACTAAAAGTATGGGAATGGAATATTTCCACAATTCCTGTCATATTAAAATCTTTTAAATTGAAAACTCTTTGGTTTTAAAAATCGAATACCATTTATTTATTTAAAAAACGATTCTCGGTCTTGTCACAAGGTTTTGTCAAACTTGTTTAGTCGTTGAGAAAATGGAGAAAATGGACTCGAGAAAATTCAAGAACGATGATTTATTATGACTTTCGAAGTGGTTTAGCACAAAAACAGTGTGGTGACCGGATGATTTCTGCATTTGGTGCTGAAGCCCCATCTAAAACTACAATTCATCGCTGGTTTGCTGAATTTCAACGTGGACGTATCAAGTTCAGTGATGATCCTCGTCAAGGTCGTCCAAAAACTGCAGTCATCCAAGAAAACGTTGATGCTGAGCGAAAGCTGATTGAAGAAGATCGACATGTCATTGCCCTAGCAATAGCTGGCATGACATGTCATGCCAGCTATTGCTAGGGCAATTCCGCCTCAAGTAAATTTAATTTTATATCTTTTATACTAATTATTATTGCTGTTATTTTAGATTTTAGATTATTTTTTTTAGGTTTTTCTTTATTTAATATTTGTGTATAGTTCTGGTTGTATGTGATGTCATGAGGGGTTCCGACTGAAAACCAGCGCGAGGGCTAGTGTTTTGCTTGCCTAAGCCTTATGCTGAGTCGGGACCTTTTCCTGGCATCACACAACATTACATTTCTGTTTTCTATTTTATTTTCTTTGTGTTGTGTGTTTTGTACACGTCTGCTGTATTTTGTATTTTGTAATGTTGTGTGTTGTCTGGAATAAATGTATTTTCTTTCTTTCTTTTCTTTCTTTCTTTACATGTGATATACCACGAAATTCAGGCAACTTTAGACATTGAGATGAGTCAAATACAAATAATCTTGCATGAACAATTAGGTGTAAAATACATATTTGTTTTCCCGATGGATACCGCATTCGCTCTATAAAGAGCAAAAAGCGGCTCGTGTTACTTGGTGCGTCAGAACTTTCGAAAGACACGCAGGATCCTCAAATGCTATATAAAACATCGCATCAGGTGACGAATCCTGGATATACGCGTACGAACCCGAAACAAAAACCAGTCTCGAGTTTGAGTGTTCGAAAATGAGTAAAGCCAACAAAAATTGTTCGTTCACGGAGTGTTGCAAAAAAATGGTGGCTACGTTTGTCTCCAAAACTGGCCATGTTGCGACTATTCCTCTTGAGGGACAAAGAACGGTAAATGCAGAACGGTATGCTAGCATTTATTTGCCATAGTTCGTTTCTGAACTCCGTCCTCAGTTTTTTCGATGGTCCAAGCTGCGGCTCAGCATCTGATCAGCTTTCTGAATTGAACATCAGTGTGAGAACTGGAGAAGGAAGGGGTGTTAATGTCGGCGGTTCATCGTCAAAGTAATTTTTATTTATTCATTCTGAGAGCCCCATTACGTTGCTCTTAGTCTCTCCAGAACAATAAAAGCACACTGCAGAACATTTCAGCACTGCTTTTCAACATCCACACATCGCTCCACAAAAAGAAACGGTTTGCTCGAGTTTCTGAACATTTTCTCTTATAACTTTTTCATTTATAGTTCTACGACAAAAAGTTACTGAACCAAAGTTGTAGAGAATTTAATTTGCAACGAAAAATGTTACAAATTTTTTTTAATCAAATGAATAGTTTAAGAGATATATCGTATAAACCATTTCAATTGAAAAAACCCGTATAATTGGGTTTCTTCCCACGTAAACACCCGGTTCTTTCCCATTTGGGAATAAACCCGGGTTTATTCCTTTCGGGTTTATTCCCACCGCCCATCTCTACTTGTCGAATACCGATAACTAGTAATCGGTAGGTACTTACTGAATCACGTCTGTTTTATCACTTTATTACTCATAAACATAATATGAATTGTTATAATAATTTATGTAAGCCAAAAGGTCTTCCTTATATAGGTACCTGGTAACATGATATAATAGTAGTTAAATTAATTAAAGCTCATCCCGTTATAAATATGACTACGTTGAAAAGTGCATGTATTTTGTTAATGTAGTTCTCGTTAGATGTATTTGAGAGGCAGACAGACAAATAATGATGGTCAACGCATGCGGTTGTGTAGATTAGAAAGAACATACATCTATTTTTATTTATTACTAGTGGTTCCCCGCGGTTTCGACCACGTAGGTACCTGAGATTCTATTTTCCCGGGATAAATGTATTCTATGTCCTTTCTCAGGCTCTAGACTATCTGTGTACCAAATTTAATTTAAATCGGTTCAGAAGTTTTAGCGTGAAAGCGAGACAAACAAATTTACTACACATTTATAATATTAGTTAGGAATTGAGGACCAACGCAATTAAAAAAAATCTAGATGTTTCTACGAAGAATATTGGTAATACATGATTAAACAATAAAATAATCTTGTCTACTAATATTATAAATGCGAAAGTTTATAAGGATGGATGGAATGTTACACTTACACACATCAACGGCTGAAGGTATTCTGATGGAACTTGGCACACCGCTAGATTATATTCTGGAATAGCATTTATGGTTTTTATACCGGTTAAATTGAAGATCTCTTGGGACTGTGGGTGAAATCGTGGAGCGGTTGCTAGTTATTTTTCTAAGAACCTTAGAACTACTGTACTGAACGATTGTACCTAGTCTTCTAGTTTTTATCTTATTTGTATCAACTTCGTTAAGTTCGCACCTGTCTATTCATAAAAAATATATTTTAAAGTAGCCCTAGAAACTGTTTTTGCAAGTGTATTACTTGAATATTAAGTTCTATGCGTATACCTAAGAAGTAACATAAGTGCAGTTGCCAGATAAGAATAAATAAACACGTGTCTAATCACCATGCAATGGCTTTCCTACAGCATTTGTGACTACACTCATGACTTATGACTACACTACAGGTAGCTTACTTCGTTGAGGAAACAGGTATGGTACTTCCCTTGAGCAACTACGATAAGAAAGATTGAGGAAAAGGGAAAAGTAGGACTCGAATTATATAGGTTGCATAATTTGCCTCCATGCGTAATTATAATTCAATATAATGCATAATTATGTAATACGAAAAACCCATTTGTTAGTAACTTGGTTTTCAGGTAAAATTGCAATTAACTATAAAATTAATCAATAAATGAATACCTACTTGCACGCAGATAACATTTAGGGTTTACGTGACCTACTACACTACATAGTATAAAACAAAGTCTCTTCCTCTGTCCCTATATCCCTAAGTATGCTTAAATTTTTAAAACTACGCAACGGATTTTGATGCGGTTTTTTTAATAGATAGAGTGATTAATGAAGAAGGTTTATATATACAAAAACATGCATAATATGTTAGAGAAGCACTGTCAACTTCGGAGGTTTCTCATGTGATGTCGGCGCGTGCATATAAGCATTGCACCCGTGCGAAGCCGTGGCGGGTCGCTAGTATATTATAATTGCGTCAGTTTGTGAGAATGTATGTATGTATGTTTGTTACTATTCCACGCAACAACGGCTGATGGGATCTAGATGAAATTTGGTACACAGTAAGAATATATTTCGGAATAGTATATAGGCTACTTTTTATGCCGAGAAAACTGAAGGTCCCTTGGGAACGCGAGTGAAACCGGACGGAAGCTAGTTTCGTATAAAAGTTTTTAGAATGAATGAATAATAAATAATCAACTAATCATGTCAAGTGAGTCCCCACTTCCCCCAGTGACGCCCTGAGCCGAGGCACGGTCCCGCAGGGGACACCCTCAGCGCTGTCGCTTAAATTTTCCTTCGGTTGAGAGCCATCTGCGCTCACCGAAAAAGTCCGCGTAACGGTGTAAAAGCCATCTGAGGCTGTCACCTTCTAGTCCAATCAAAAAAAAAAAAAATAAGAAAAATAAATTACCTACTTACAACAGGAGTTTTAACCTAATAAATAAGTTAGTTATACGCAAACAGACTCGTCTTCACATATACCTAGTGATACCTACTCATATGACAGATATTTACTTTGGTATTGTGGTTTTTTTATTGTACTAGTTCATTGACATTTTTAAACCTTGAGTAATGACGTGAAATATTTACTTCAAACTGTTTCTTACCGGAAAATTCTTACGACACGTACGTTTTTCATTAAAAGTACTTAAACTATTATTTTCAATGAAAATTTTATATTGGTAATGCATACAGTTCATGTACCTACACTTCAAGACGAAAAAGAAATACGTATATGAAAATGAAAACATACAATTCGGCCAATTTAGTCAGATTCTAACACTCTAGGTACCTCTATGTATAGGTATTTAAAACTTTTCATTATAGTTTTCCTTAAAAACTTAAATATAATGGTCAGCACTTTAGTCTTATAACTTTCATTTCTAGACCTTAGCAAGAATTTTCCTCTAAAATTTGACTTCAAATATATCTGTCACATTCTAACATTATTTATGTAACTTGCTACGCTTCGATCTTGAATATCTATTTTTACTCTATGACCACTAGACTATTGATATCTCTATAAGTTGCATATTAATCTATTAATAGACGAAGGGATTCCCACTTGAGGGACAAGTGGCCATGACACCTTGGCGCCTTCACTACACTCGGAAATCGGAAGTTATCGCGTTGATTCATTCTCTCATTTGCGCTGCTAGCTAGTAAATGATACATTACGCATGTCAGCTGTCTAGTTACTAGACTAGCGTCCGCTACGCGGTTTCACCCGCCGAGTTTCCATTTCTGGGAAATACAGGGATAATAAAACAATTAATAATTAATATACCTCGGTATAAATAAAAATAATATAAAATAATGTGGGAATGCATGTAGCTAAAATAGTGCCGACATAAAATTGGTACTTGTTTTAGGTCTTTAAGTATGTAGGTACACTAAGCATAGAATCTCATCGACGATTTTCAAAAAATTGTTGTCAAGTGACAAAAATACATCAAAAATTGTTTTCAAGAAAAATTTTCTCCTAGAACTCAGTCCAGAGCTAACCTGGATAAGTAATAGCTGTGCGATCTGTGCGAAGCCGGGGCAGGGCGCTAGAGATGGAAGGCCTCCTGTTTACCAAAGGTTGCCATAGCAACGGCCTACTTTTGTTATTGTTTACCTACTTACGGCGTCCAAAAATATAAATAGGATTCTAAAATATAATAATGATGGAGTAGTAATTATAAGAGTTAGCGTTTTGTTCACATTTATTAGTAAAGAAGAGCATTCAGCATTTAAGTTTTTCTTAAAGTCAGTTCTGCTATAAAATGTTTACATCTAAATGTTGTTTTTATAATTGCCCAAAATATTCATCATAGATCATGATCTATGCACTGCATCCTAACTTATATTATAAATGCGAAAGTAATTATGTCTGTCGTCTGTCTCGCTTTCACGCTAAAACTACTGAACCGATTTGCATGAAATTTGGTACACAGATATTCTAGAGCCTGAGAAAGGACATAGGCTACTTTTTATCCCGGGAAAATAGATGATCTCCCGGGTACGCGGGTGAAACCGCGGGGAGCCACTAGCCAAAGGAGCACTACTTAGTATGAAATCAGATTGGCTGAACGTAAAAATAATCTATATCGTAGCATAGCACTTGATCTGATGAAATCTTATCTTGGTCAAAGAATCCAAAGAGTTGATGTAAATGGGGCTAAGTCATCTGGTTCTTCTGTGCATATGGGTGTACCGCAGGGCTCAATTCTAGGTCCATTCTTATTTTTAATCTATATTAACGACCTACCCTTTTATGTTAAAAATACCTGTGGAATTGTTCTGTTTGCTGATGACACCTCACTGATTTTTAGTGTTGATAGACTTAAATCCAACTATGACGATGTTAACAGTGCATTAGCCAGGGTATTAGATTGGTTTACTGTGAACAATCTAGTTTTAAATGCAAAAAAAACTAAATGTGTTAAATTTGCTTTACCTAATGTTAAAAAAGTAGGTTGTAATCTAATGTTAAATAATGAAGTTTTGAATCTTGTTGAATCAACAGTATTTTTAGGAATTACTCTTGACTCGAAACTTCAATGGGGCACACAAATTTCTACACTTGCGGGAAAGCTCAGCTCAGCAGCATACGCAGTTAGGAAAATTAGACAGCTTACAGATGTAGATACAGCTCGATTAGTATATTTTAGTTACTTTCATAGTGTTATGTCCTATGGTATTTTACTGTGGGGCAAAGCTGCGGATATAGAAACCATTTTTATTTTACAAAAGAGAGCGGTACGAGCTATTTACAATTTAGGTTCTCGTACTTCCCTCAGAGATAAATTTAATGAAATCGGCATACTCACAGTTGCATCACAATATATATATACCAACATAATATTTGTTCATAATAACATTAGCGATTTCGTTAAAAACAGTGATTTGCACTCCATCAACACAAGAAATAAGCACAAACTTGTGACCTCTGCTTATAGACTCCAAAAAGTGCAAGGTTCATTTTTAGGACTGTGTACACGCTTCTATAACAAAATACCTAAATCAATTGTAAATTTGCCTTCACAAAAATTTAAAGACCACATCAAAGCCGTATTAATAAAAAGGGCTTACTATAATGTAAATGAATATCTTAATGATAATAATGCTTGGTTATAGATTTATTTAATTTGTATACTTTTGATACTTATATGATGTAATTTACCTGATATAAACATGTTAATGGTCACACTGATAACATTGGGGGTGTGTGTTTTGTTCATTCATTTGTGGTTTGTTGCAAGCTTAGGTTAGTCATGCTCACTTAAAAGTCTTTGCTTGCGGCGGCGTCGTGTGACGGGTCACTTCCCTAAAATATGGCGAAGAGGGCGATGGCTGCCACATGCGTCATGCTTGTGAACAGGTGCTGCTTGTGGGGGCTGGTCTGCCTAAGTTTGCTATTGTTATTTTTGTAAACTTTCACTTTAAATTATTTTATTTTAAGTCATTCCCCAACACCCAAATATTGTCAGTGAGACTAATTCCTTGATATGTAAATAAATCTAAGTTTGTTTTGAAAAGAGTAATTGCTGAGTTTATTGCCGGCTCTTCTCAGCAAAACCAACCTTCCGAACCGAGCGTTAGAGTTTGACTATTCTTAAGTGTCTGTGAAGGCCTAATTGAATAAAAAACATTTTTCATTTTCATTTTCATTTTCATTTTCATATCTATACTAATATTATAAAGAGGAAATATTTGTATTTTTGTATGTAACGATTAAACTCAAAAAGTACTGGACCGATTTTAATAATTCTTTTTTCATTAAAAAGCTACATTATCACTTAGTAACATTGGCTATATTTTATCCCTGTATTCCCACGGGAACGAGAACTACGCGGGTAAAACCGCGCGGAGGCAGCTAGTAATTTTATAAGCTTTTTGTTGATAAATGAAGCTTCAAATAACTTATTTTTCACGTAACTTATTAACGGCGTTAGTCATAGACAGCGGATGGACAATGAATCTTATATTTGAAAGAAGATCCGCATTCTAAAGCTTATTATTATTCAATATTCCAAGTATTATAGTGTTGTAAAACAAATTTGAAAAAGATGAATATGTTTTGACGATGTAGTCTGCGTTTAGGATATTAGGTACTTTGTTTGGTTTATGTTGGAAAATATTGAGTTTATCTCAAGCTTGCGCCCCGCGATTGAATTTTGTTAATATTAATATTTTAATTTCATTTTTCTTATATCAAAATTTGTCAATTTTATATCTGACTGTATATAGGCTCCAAATATTTTTTTATTTTTGTAATTTTTTTACCTTTTATATTACTGTTTAGAATATTAGAGCAAAATTAAACGTTACGGTTGCGAAGAAGTTGTGTGGGGTTTTATTCCAGCAATCTAATCGCTACAAAATGTTAACAGTTAAACAATTCGTACAGGTATCTTTATTTCTTAAAAGATTAAAATAATTATAAATTGTCACTAGATGTTTGGATAAAGACATACTCTCTGGGACGACAGAAGTCTCAAATTCAACTTAATAATAGAGTTATAACATAACCATGGCGTTAATACAAAACTATAACATTTTCCGACAACAAAAATCAATCAACAAAAGTTTACACTTCAAAAATAAGCTCATTTCAATATTTACATTGAAACATTTCGTAAGAACTTCAACACTAAAACATTTCTCTTTTATCACTTCAAATTATAAAACAAATTCCCACGCCATGTGTCTGTTCGCGATAAACTCAGGAACTAATGTTTTCATCCAGTTTTTACTGATAGACAGAATGATTTAGGGTAAGATTGGAAAATAGAGAAAAGTTATACATAATCTTGCTAGGTAAGTTTCTTGCAGGTTCTTCTCAGCCGGAGGCAGGGTTTCGAAGCGGTTATTATACTAGCGGACTCGTTCTGCCCACCAGTGCCACCTACCGGGTCCACATTATACATAAAAACCTTCCCCATGAACATTCCCTGTTCAGTAGTTTTTTTTGTTGATCGCGTTCAGACAGACAGACAGAGGCGGCGGGGACTTTGTTTTATATACAATATATAAGGTTATAAACTGTCGTAAAATATTTGTTAAAAAGCTTCTACCTAGTCTTGTCTAATTACTAAATTTCTCTAAACCATCATAGTTTCATTTCTTCATTCATTAGTCCACTCCTCTCCCGAACATTTTGGCTTTGAATTTTGATGATTTAGTGTAAATTTGTTAAAATATATCAGTTTTCTGTTGCAACCGTGCGAAGCTGGGGCATGCTACTACATCACACTGTAAATTCCTTTAAGAAACTTCCGACAGCAGAGCGTGGGAACTTCACAGAAAACCAAATGTTTACATTAAACACACTAATAGTGTAGTCAGTAACCGGGGAAATATTTCAAATATTCGATGATTCACTATAGGTTTGTATCGATACATTCATCAGTGCATCAAAGAGTTTTTCGGCGCCAGGTGCTTACGTGACACTATTACTTACTTCCTACGTGAATCATGATTAACTGGAACGCTTCCACTTTGTAGATGCAACGATATATATTGGACCCTTTAAATACATCAAAAACATTATGAGAACGATTTGGAGACTCGGCTCACGATCATGAGGGTGCTCAAAATCCTAGCTTATATCTCTGAGCTTTACTTTAAGGGTTTACTTTAATGGCTTTCAAAGAAAACGACTTATTAACACCTGAGTGCCCAAGTCACATACAAAAGCACTGATTTAGGTTCCCGTGGTAGCCCTCAGTGTTAAGGGTCACGCACCTGCAGTATATGAGCTGATGATGATGATGAAAAGATGATTTATAAAACGTTCAATTTGTTATGTCAAAAGTCATTTAAAAAAGAAAAGAATATATAGCTTTAACTGCATTTACAACATAACTTTTTTAATAATAAATTATTTAATATATTTTTTAACTAGCTGCCTCCCCGCGGTTTTACCCGCGTAGTTCCCGTTCCCGTGGGAATACAGGGATAAAATATAGCCTATGTTACTCGGGGATAATGTAGCTTTCCAAAGGTGAAAGAATTTTTGAAATCGGTCCAGTAGTTTCGGAGCCTATTCGTTACAAACAAACAAACAAATCTTTCCTCTTTATAATATTAGTATAGATATCAATTTTGATGACGACACTAGGTAATCAATTAAATAAAGGTGTTTTTAAAAATCAACCTAAACTATTTATCCAGTTCATTGCTCAATGTACTTATTTGATAAAGGCACGTCATATTTGAGAAATATACATAATTAATTTGAACAAACATTCAGTCTACACCGAAATATTTGCTCTCCTTGATACCTAATTATTGATTTTGAACTGCAATTTGTAATATTGTACCAAATGGATTAGGAAAATATCGAATATCTCTTATATATAAAATTCTCGTGTCACAATGTTAGTTACCATAATCCTCATAATGATTTTTATGAAATTTTATATGCATATTCAGTAGGTCTAAGAATCGGGTACTATCTATTTTTGATACCCCTGTGATCACGGGAACGAAAACTACGTGGGTAAAACCGCAGGACGGCAGCTAGTGGCTCTATAATTTATTGTTAAAAAAATATGAGATTTAACTGAACTACCTTTTATAGACAGGTAAATGGGTTGCTAAGCTCAAATCTCTATAAAACGAGAACGATGTGCATATTTTTGATCTTAAAATTTTTAGATGAGATTATAATGAAATAAAAATTGGAAAATTTATGGAGTTTCCCAGGTGAAACTGTTTAAATACGTAGAGCTAACAAACATACTTTTACCACGTTATTATAAAAACTTCTATGGATTAAATAAATACAGATTTATGGAGGTTTTTGGTTCAAAATTTTCAAATATAAAGTGAACATTACGCATTAGAGATCGATTACGTACCTACTGTGGATCGGGACTTTTCATTTGGCACTTCATATATCGAAGGTTATATGTCACAGTAAAGTTGTGAAAACTGCTAGATTGTTATAATACTGTAAACCGTCTCGCTGTTTATAATTTACCTAACGCATATTGTTTGACCTGGCCTACTTTAGCTAGCATATCGGAAGATTCTATAAAGAAACTTTAAACCATCATACGTTTACCTATAGGTAAACTTAGATACTAATACGTAAATCTGAAGAGTTTGTCTGCTTGCACGTGCTAATCTCAGGAACTACTGGTCCTATTAGAAAAAAAATTCTGTGTTACATAGCCCGTTTATCGGAAGGCTACTTAGCATGATGCTACGACGAATAGGATCGAAGCATAATCATAAATGTTGCAAAAACGGACAAGTGACGCTAACCAAGTTGCGCGGGTCAACTAAGTAGTCTGTTATAAAATCCGTAAAATTGCAATCTGTCGGTATTAACAATTTTACGGTGACATGTGCATCGCAATATAAAAGCTATGATACGATATTTCTCAGAAATACACAATAAGATTGATAGATGTGTGATTGCTTTATATAACGATGACAGAATGTAAATTTACCAAATCTCTACGGGGAATATTAAGGCTGAGATGGAGTATCTGCTTAAGTATATAAATGTCAGCGACCTTTAGAATTACCAAGAATTATTTGCATCCTTATACCTAAATGTATAAGTGCTATTTCTTCTAAATAATCATATAAATTGGGATAAGGGGTGTAGGAAAGTCCTGTATAAAAACAATTATTGTTCTTTAAGACAAAGATACGCGATTTTTCTCGAGTATATTTGAATTTTCCTTGATATTGTTAATGCATAAATGGAAACTAAATTATTCTTAGATATATCATGTATTTTTTCGTTTTTCATCTGTTTAAAAGAAAATCGTAACTAATATTATAAATGAGTTTTTGGTTACGCTTTCACGGCTAAATCACTAAACTTATTTAAAAACTTCTTGCACCAATGGAAAGCTACATTATCAGAGAGTAATATAGGCTATATTTTATCCTTGTACTCCTACGGGAAATGAAACTACACTGGCTATAAAGACTCAAATCTAGATACCGCATTAATGTATGCATTGTTTTAAATAATTGTTATCAATAATTTATAATCAGTATTAATAGCCTAATTAATAATACGATAACGACGCGACAAAAAATGCGATGCAGGTGGTAGATTGTCTGTGGGTTTTACCGTAATGGCTAATTTGTGTATGTATTCTAATTAGGACAACACTTTGTAAACTTTGCATATGATTGCTTAAAGATCCAATGGGATTTCAGGAACATTTCTTAGAATTCTTTTCTGTACTTAACTTAAAAGTCAATAAATCTATCTGCAGTTATTAGAAGGTTTTATCGTTTGTAAACGGTGGAATAAGCTGTTTTTCTTATTCTTAATGTTACACTTGGGAAATACTTGCCTTCTAGGCTTCGTTTAATTGGGTATTAACAGTTTAAAAAATACATTAAATATTGATCTATTTAACACTAGCTTCATCTCCTTTTTGGAGAGCAAAAATAACTTCCCGAGATAAATAGCCTATGCTTTCCTTAGCTCTAAAGTAGTCAGTACTTAAGCCGTAATGGCACCTACGTCGAATTTTCCAACAAACTACACCGTGGTATTACATTTCCCTAATTTACTTGAAAACAAATGCAGTCAGTTTCTCCAGCTAATTTATATAGGTAGCTCACATTCATATCAATGACTCAGGGTAGAAAAAACTAACGATTCCAAAACAAATAGAGATATGGTATTGTGGCAGAGCGCGTAAATATTTTGACGGGGCTAACTGTTCGTTATACCTAATGATCTAAGCGTATATCATGATTGAATGCATTATTAACTAGCTGAGGTTTTATAATGTTTTTGGTGATGAGTAATTTGTGTCTGTCTGTATCGTATTCACGCTACAATTACTAACTTAAATGATTTTAATGAAATTTGAGAGCTTGAGAGAGGACATAGGCTACTTTTAATCCCTTTTAATTAATTTGGAAAAATGGTAGATTTCCCGGAAACAGTCACGTATATGAGCTGATGATGATAAAATGTTGTAAAAAATGCTGCTAGAAAAGTAACTACTTAATATTTATTCACCCACCCATCTCCACAAACTTAAATAAAAGCCACAAATTTAAGGTTTTCCTTAAAACTATTTAAAGAGCAATTCTGATATGAATAAAAATACCTACCTAAGTTTAGTTCAAGTTCAATTCCCCATTTCCTTTTACAGTGATGAAATTCCAACGATGTATCCGTAAGGTAAACAGTGAAATATCTTATTACATATAATATGTACGTCACTTATTATAACATGGAATATTCTATTACATCATGGATTTTAACATTCGACAGACAAGGTGGTTATTATCCCTGACCAAAATATTACAAGGAAAGGGGGCAGAGCTTCGTTCCAGTTAACAGAACAGTTTTTTGAGTAGTTATGCAAATTCTACATTAATACTTTCAGCGTCAGATTATAACAAAGTATAAACATTTATTTATCTTTAGGTATATGCATGATTCATCTTGGCGCAAATTTAGAATGTGATAGTATAGTGTGATTGCATAGGGTGATAGCATGGTGTGATGTGATCACACGTAACCATTGATATAATTAATTGAATCATATGATGAAATTAGAAACCGGTATGGTATGATTATACCTACATATTTACATTTAGTAACAGTGCTAACATTAAAATATTACTGGAAATTCAAACACATTTTACTGAACTACAAATAAGTAAAATAATATCTAATTAGAATAGAGCTGATAGTCTTAAAACTGCTACAGAGATTTAAGCTTATGTCATCTATACTAATATTATAAAGAGGAAAGATTTGTTTGTTTGTTTGTAATGAATAGGCTCCGAAACTACTGGACCGATTTCAAAAATTCTTTCACCTTTGGAAAGCTACATTATCCCCGAGTAACATAGGCTATATTTTATCCCTGTATTCCCACGGGAACGGGAACTACGCGGGTAAAACCGCGGGGAGGCAGCTAGTACTTCATATAAATGTTGTAAAACATTAGGATTATTTAGAGTATTAAAAAAAAAATCGACATTATAAGAGATAGGAGAGCAAGTGGACTAAAATTAAGCAAATTAGAAAAAAACACAAATTTCATAAAATTATGATTTCATATGATGATTTATTTAAAGATTATAATATTTTAAAGGGAGAAGTGTAATTTTGAATCTTATCGTGCAGTCACGTCACTGCTAACTTAAATCCTCAATTGAATATCTGTGTGACATCACTTTTTATCGATGAACATGCAGATAAAATGCAGACGTTTTTACTACGAAAATAATCACAGAATAAATATTGTTATAACAAATAGAAAACGCATTAAGAAGCGCAGCGTAGGGCGTCCACACACGAGGGACGACGACCTGATGAAGGCCGCAAGAACCCGCTGGATGCAGGCCATGTAAAACCAGTCTATTTGGAAATCGATGGGGCCTATCTATAGTAGTGGATGTCCTAGGATATGGTGATGAAAATGATGACAAATTTATATACTTTGTTATCAAATAAATCGATGGGGGCGTCCAGTGGCCATTAGTGAACATCCTATAGATAGGTAGCTAGTGATGATGAATTTATATGTAAGTATTATGTTATCAAATAAGATGCAAAGCATGGACGTATCTTATACTATGTATGGGAGAAGGATATACTATTTATCCTGGAATAAAAACCACAGGGAGAAAGCCAGTTTTATTGACCTACTTAAAAAAGTGATAGTTTTCTTTTCAAACAAATGTAGCAATAGACATTTTTTTAAACATTTTGTAAACGACTTTGGTTCTGTAATATTATTTCAGTCTTTTTGTATTCTGGATCAAAACTAAAAGGGATTACCTATGTATCAAGTTACTAATGTTTAAAATATATCCCTCATGATCTAACGACTTATAACAAAAAGCGACGGACACATTTTATAACCAAATTATAAACTAGCTCCGCGGTTTCACTCGCGTAGTTCCCGTTCCCATAAGAAAACAGAGTTAAAATATTAATATAGCCTATGACACTCACAAATAACGTAGCTTTCTATTGGTGAAGGAAATATTTAGGCCGGTCCAGTAGTTTTGGAGCCAAAAAGAAAAATCAAATATTTCCTTTCTTTAAGTAATCTCATGAACTTGGTGTCACGATGACAAGTTTTATTATAATTAAGATAAGACACTGTTTAAGTAATATCTTACATGTTTCAATTAAATGTATTTTCGTCTCCATAGATAACAAATATATTTTTAAAACACTGTTGTTTGTTCAAACTTATGAATGTTTATACTAAAAATGTATCGTTAACTGGTTCAAAGCTATGAATAACTGTTTTATGACTTTATACATTTTCAAAATACACACCTTCACGTGATTTACTCCTTCATAGTTAATCAGCATATGCCTGTGGGGTGGGGGCCTGGTAACCTGTAAAACAGGGTTTCCTAGTGCGGGTACCAGTCTCTCACAAAAGTTTACTGTAACATTAAACAAATTTTACAATATTGAATAAGAATTTAGTATTAAGAAATTTTGTGAAAGAGAAATAAAAAATATTATTATTATTATTATATTATTATTAGGGTCAGAACAGGTCAGTCAGTTCACGGCCATGTTGCTTCCTTAGTCGGTGGATTAAGATAGTCATTTTGTTTGTACCATTAAAGTAGCAAACCGGCCTACGGTCCCACCTCATGGGAAGCGGTTACCGTAGCCAATGGACGCTTGCAAAACCAGGGGCGTCACTCACGCGTTGCCGACTCTGTAAAAATCTCTTCACTCCCTTCTTAAAGAGATGCCCTTAATTGCCCTAGTAGGGCCAGAACTGAATGAATCATCAGAAAGGTCAATAATATAAAATCGGAAAGTATTTCATGACTATAGCCAATAAATAACTCCCGTTCCCGTAAGAATACAGAAATCAAATATAGCCTATATTACTCCCTGATATTATAGCTTTCCATTGGTGGAAGAACTATTCAGATCGGTCCAGAGATTTCGGAGCATATTCGTTACAAGCACACGATCTAATCTTACCGCTTTATAATCTTCTTAAATATAAAATTTTCGTGTCACAATGTTAGTTACAATACTCCTCTGAAACTCCGAATTTTATGAAATTTTATATGCATATTCAGTAGGTCTGAGAATCGGTTACTATCTATTTTTGATACCTGATCACGGGAACGGGAACTACGCGGGTGAAACCGAGGGGCGGGCTAGTATTAGTGTAGATTTAACCGTGGTACAGTTAACTGTTGCTCGCGGTCTACGTCATTATCAATGAGTCGGCATGAATGCCTGTGTCAAGGTCTTCGGCCGAGCCCGTGTCACAAGCGACGGCGATAAACGTCCCGATAATTGGGTCAAATTGTTTATATGACCGTCCTCACGTGCTACCTCTTTTGAACTTTTATATAAATGATTACATGGCAACAGAGTTATGTGAAGAACTTGCTTAGAATCACGTAATTGTCTTTGGATTAGGATGATAACAAATAGTCAGTACTTTTGTGGGATTTGGTCATTTTTGATTGCCGGTCGGCTAGGTGCTTTAAGTTGACCTTAGCTCCAACTTCTAAGGGCATAGTTTTGTATCAGGGTGACAGTAATATTTTTATAAACTAGTAGGTCTAAAAAATCCAATACTTTAAGTAAAGAAAATAATATCTATCATGCTATATTAGGTTTAATTTGATTTTTGATCGCACAAACAATTGCGAAAATCTACTCATAATTGGAGTCTCGTAAGAATTGACTTATAGTTTGGCAGTTTTCCAACACTAATTAGATATACTAAAGATTATTATAATTCGCATAGAAAGACCATGGCCTGATGTTATCAATTTAGGTCAATTCATTTCTTGGGACGTGATAATGGATATTGTAATTTTACTTGATAAGATGTGGTACTGAGCGATGTACATTGTACATGAATTACGGTAATCTGCGTACAAATTAAAGCATAATTTTTCAGTGCAAGTAAAATATATCAAAATAAATATCCTGGGACATTCCACATACGGCCAATCTGATTCGAAAGTAAGCATCAAAGTGAGCTTGTGTTAAGGTAACCAGATAGCTGATACACTACTTTTAAATACATAATTACGTACATTTTATAGACTAGCTGCTGCCCGAGACTTCGTCCGCGTGGAATAGTTACGTTGGGCTAAGGCTAACTTTAGCCCGCGACTTCTTTTGCGTAAAAAGTTGGAGTAGTTACATATTATAGATATTTACAAAATATGGAGTTAAAAACTATAAAGAAGTCAAGGGCAGAAAAAAAAATTGGCAAACTCACGTGGAAACTACGTCCACAATATAGGGAGTACCTACCTACTGAAGATACACTCCACCCAGACACATTGGCAACGGCATCCAGACATATCCCATGGCATTGGACCAAATCTCATGTAAATATAGGGCAAAGACAATTCGGAATGATTGTAACATTTCCTAAAATATTCCCGTGACGATTGTGTAGTCATCTCATAGTTTGGATGTTAATGATACACGGTTCGACAAGACACTGTGTAAGTAGATGATAGCATAGTAGTGGACGTTTGAAGCAACCAACACGTGGTTCCGTAAAGAGTTAATGAAAGCTAATAATAATTGAGACTGGTGGTACATACTATATAACAGTATAATCATGAATGTGGTTTGTAGTAAACGCCTCCAAGGATATTTGAGAAGAACTTATCTGATGAATATTGAAATAAACATATTAAAGCACTAGCTGCCTCCGGTTTCAACCGCGTAGTTTCAATTCAGGAAAACAGGGATAAAATACTCCTGCAAAGTAGCTTTCCAATGGTGTTAAAAATTTTGAAATCGACACCGTAGTTTTTGAGTAATTACAAACATAGACACAAAAAAAAATATTTTGTCTTTAAAAAATAAGTGTAGATTGACAAATACATAGGAGTGGGGAGGGGGTGGATACTGTCATGGAAACGGTCCGGAAACGCAGGTACTTTAAAATCTACAGCAAAGACTCTTGTGAATTGGACCACAAACGGAACAGCCTGATATTAACAATTAGGTTGAATCGAGGACTGAAAAAAATGAGGGTGGATTTCAATATACTAAGTCACGCTCGTGGTGACGTCACGGCTAGTTAACATATGACGTGTGCTCGCAATTTCCACGAAGTTCGAGTGAACTTTACAAATTTTCAGGTAAATAATAATTAATAAGAAATGGGAATAAAACGTGACGTATCGTACTATTTTTGTTAAGTTGTAACTTAATAGTCAGGCGGTATACCTAATGGTTTGGTCACCACCGCGTATAGATAGGGCTTTGTCCAGTTTTGACAGGGGTTTGTCGAGGAGCACGAGCCTCTACTAACAACGAGAGGTTTAGGCCATAGTCTACCACGTGGGCCTAATGCGGATTGGCGGACTAGACACACATGCCTTTAATTGACATCCCGGGCATGCACGTTTTCTCACGATGTTTTCCTTCACCGAAAGCCAGTGGGGTTAATCCGTACGTAAGTTCTATAAACTCAGAGGTACGGGCCTGCAGGTGTGAGTCGGTGCGTTCCCAACTGACCCACGGCTTCACGGTAGTTGCATAAATAATACCTATAATAATATTAGTAAAATCATTATAACAGTAATGTTAATTGACAACAATGACCAAAAATAAAGAACTAAGAACTAAAAAATCATTCTTCGTTAGTTACAATATTAAACTTAATTAAAAATCAAATCAAATACTAATTAATAACATGATTAGTTAATATTGTTGCTATGTAATAAAACAATAACATATCTAGTTGTAGAACTACCGGATTCCGGAGTGAAGTGCGTAAGTACGATAACTCGATATGACTTCTCTTAGGTCAAGATCTACAATTCATTACGAATGTTTTTATCTGTGGTATAATACTATTATATATATTACTAGCGGAGCCGGCAGACTTCGTTCTGTCCACCAGCGCCACTACTACTCCGAACTTGAACTACTCCGTAATTTGGTGAAAACCGCATGAAAATCTGTTCAGTAGTTTTTGTGTTCATCGCGATCAGACAGACAGAGGCGTTTGTTTTATATATATATAGAAGATATCATTGCTCTAATAAGACTCTTATTTGTCTTTATAAGAAACTTTTAAAATACTAGCTGATAAATTTTACACACACTAAATTTAATACGTAGGAATGTGATTTTCATATTACATCATATTATCAAAATATTCATGACAATTTTATGAAACAAATGTACGATAAAACATTATCATTATGACCGAACGGCTATTAGATTGCAGTTGCCAGAGGATTTACCCAGAAATTCTATGAAAAACACTAATCTTATACATGCGAATGCAGATCTAACCGATTACCGTATAACAATAATCAAGCGTCAAGGACTGAAGGTACGTGAGTTACGTGACTAACTATCACGTATAGTAAAAATGATAGGATCTAACCTAACCTAAACCTGAAAGATAGGGTCATAAGAAACTGCAATAATAAGTACCATAAATATCCTGGGTCATTTTTCACACATGGCCAATCGGATTCCAAAGTACGCTTCAAAGTGAGCTTGTGTTATGGTGACCAGATAGCGTACTATTAAATACATACTTATATAGATAATTACATCCAGACACAGAGCAAACAGCATTCATGCATACAAATGTCTGTCTTGGGTGGGATTCGAAGTCATTTCGAACCCATGAACAGTGGCTTGAGAGTCAGGGACCAACCACAAAGCATAGTCAACCATAAAAGGTTAACATCCCGTATGTGTTCTCTGAAATGCTTCGGGTGTCGCCGCATGGCCGGTGACGTAGGAACAGCTGTGCAAACAGTGCAACGTCTGCTGGGCGGTGCGTGTGACGCAACAAGCGGACAAGCCCACAGCGAAGCCTATTCCCGCACAGTTGAGTCAGTCGACTCAGGCTTTATAATAGAAAACCGCCGCGGCACCAACCACTCTCAAACAGACCGCCAAAGGAGTAACACGTACGTGACTGTGACAAGTGACTCGCTAATAAATTAACGCGGTGATACAAGTGCTCTTGAGTAGTGAAATATATTGTTTGTGAAAGATTCAGTGAAAGTTTACAATGGAGAAAATTGTTTTGTATCTCGTGATCGTCGTTGCAGCTGTGGGTGGTGCACATAAGCACCATCCAAAGTTCCCAAAAATATTGGAGGATTACAAAAAAGGTTATTATTTTATTTAAAATTGTTGAAGTGTTTTCGTTATTTTTTTTTATTTGACAATGATGCAACTGCTGCCCTAGTTGAGCGATGCGAGAATGTTTTTGATGACTGGCAATTTAAATTCAACCTTGGTTAATGGTTTAAATATTTTTTTATGTCAATTAGTTAATAAATTTTACTTTGTCCCCAGTGGCCTGCACCGGTGATAATTCTCGTGAACGTGATATTATAATAGAAAAGTCAAAATGTGGGGAACCGAAAGAGGTCTTCGTACCATTAAACTCAAAATTGCCACATGAGCAGGTAAGCTACATCTAATAAATTTCAATAATATAATATTTTTTTAATTAATTAATTCTTAAACGTTTAACATATATTCAAAACGCAATATCACTTGTTTCATAATTATCTAGTGACCTCATTAGTTTCAATGCCTCGTGATTATCTGGCATCTCTTTGATGATTTGCTAAAGAGCTTGACAATTACATAATTGCCCTATTTCACAACATATATATATATTTTTAATCAGCGTTCTAGATACATTATAGATGTATCAATATTTGCATCTACATTTATCGGTACCATACCGGTGACGTTTAATCTTGAATCGTGACAGAATCTTATCAGAAGAACGTGTGGCGTTAATGAGTTATTAAAAACATTAGGCGCTCATTTGAATATTTGGTCGTTTTGTCGTGCGCATCCGTGATCGCGCGGTCATTAAGGCTGCGTGAGAAAATCCGTCGGTTGTATTGTCGATTGTAGAGGTGCTGACGTGTGTGTGTTTCCCCAGGTGACCCCGAGCGCCGTGTGGGTCAAGAGGTGCGTCGGCTTGTGCGAGTTCGATAACTTCGGCACCTGCGTCGCCACCGCCACAGTCATCCGCCACATACCGGTAAGCAACACCATATTTGCCCAACTAATCACCACTAAAAGGACAAACGTTATATGTTTATCATTCCAATGCTAAATCGAGTGCATCCTTGACACAGTTATTATAATTTGTTTGAGAGTACACTACACACGGTTGCGCAATCCGTTCATTGTCCTTAATGATAATAATGACATAACTCTGTACTTGTCACAATGCGCGGTGATCCTCACAATAATGGTGACTAAGCAGATCGCCACGCGCCATAGATTTGTCTGGTAATCGATATGTTGTTTCTATAATAGAAACCGGTTTTCACGAATTAATGAGGTGTAAATGATTGTCGACAGGTACGAATAACTAACGCTAAAGCGAGTAAGGAGACGTGCGCGACGTTTCCAGTGGAGGAGCACGTGAGCTGCGGCTGCTGCTCGCTCTCGGCGGATAGGTGCCCGTTCCCGAAGGTGTTGAACACTCGTAAGTGCTCCTGTCAATGTCCCAACTTGGAAGAACGGAGGAGTTGCTACAGGAAGGTTCGTAAGATGATGGATGTCTGTCAACACTAACGTAGGTGTGGACCGGCCCGGCGCACGCGCATGCCTGTTACCAAGCGTCAGCACTATTCTTTCTTTCGCTGTTTTTTAACATTCTCTTACTCTTGATTTTATTTTCGCATTTATCGATGTTGTTTCGTCTTGTACAATTTTTTTTTATATTATTAATTGTATTTTTGTATTCGTGTGTGTATTTAACGACAAGAGCGGTGAATCTAACAGCGGTCAAAGCAGTAGGATCGGAGTAAAGCAAACATTTAGTTTATTGACTGGCGCATGTTTTGTGTCAGAGCGTGTACTGACCATCCATTGTCTTACAACCAATTCACTTGCAGTTTTGTTTTAATGCTTTATTGCACGATGATATAGACAGAATTTGCATATCTCTATTCTTTGTTACAGAGGAACAATAATATGAAGTGGAATCGATCTAAATGCAGTTGCGAAGAGAGGAGGAAGATAAAGTGAACTATAGTGATTTGAAGGGATCGAAAGCATTTCAAAAACTGTCGTTGAAAACGTCATGGGAGACACGAAGGGTGTTGTGAAATTTAGAGATAAAATTTACAGTGACAGTATACGTACCATGACTGACATAGTGTCTTAATAGTACTTAAGTGATACAATCTAAACAGTATTATAGTATAAGCTATTTATTTTCCTAGTGTAAGACAATATGGGGCCAAAAGGTGTTGTGAGTAGACTCCTGCCTACTTTGTTCCATAACTTTTGGTTTTAATGTACTTAATTTTGAAACTCCAGTATGATTTTAGGTTAGTTTTTAATTGTTAATAGATAAATTTATGACATCGCTATTCAGTATTATAATAATTAAGTGTTTATATGAAGCGTAAATTAAATTTGCGCAATTCCTAAATTGTGATAAAGTCTATTCCATTTCCAGTAGTTACTATTTAGGAAGGGAATCGTTTAGCATTTATATAGTGAATTGTATAGTATAAGTTTAAGCTTCTAGTCAAGCGATTTTAAATGTAAATATTGCGTCTCGTTTTAATTAATTAGCTCTCTCTCTCTTTTTATTGTAAGCGTATTATATCGAATTATGTAGGGTATATTTTCTTTGCATTGTAAAAGGGACCTAGTTTACTTTTGTGCCAAAGGCAAGAAATCTCATTGACCTGTCTAATTTATTTGCTTAGTTAATTAATTTATTATATTTCGGAGGTACTCAAGCTTTAAAAGCTAAGTGATGGACATGATTAGTATACATTTTTGTACTTTTAGTTAATAAGTTTATGAGAAAATAAAATTTGTACTTAATTTTTTTATAAATCATTTTTTTCATTGGCCATACCCTTAAACCTATGTTTCGATTAGAATTTCCTGTAATCGTATTATTCAACCTCATTTAGACATGTTGTTATTTTTTATGTGTAGAAAAAAAAATTAACAGATGGTTATAATAAGTTCATGTCAAGATTATCCCATATATCTTTCAAGTATACATACAATATATGCTGATATTTATTACTTATAACAAAATATAAGTCATTACTCATAATCATCCAAACCAGCTCAAAATAACTCTGATTATATAAGCTTATGTTAATAATTCAATTACTTAGTTAAATTCTGAAGAAGGAAGGACTCTTTCAGTCTCCAGCGACATTTTTATAATCAATCCAAGCGTTTACTGTAGGTTAAGCAGGTACGGAATACTGATTTGGGTCTTGCACTCGGATTGGTAGATGGAGAGGAGTGGGTGGACCAATCAGAACGCGAAACGCAAGGTATATTAATTACGAATCGGTGTGGTGATGTAGAGAATCATCTCTTCCGATTTTCTCATCAGAATTTATTTCTAGTCTTATATTTACCGTCTGTACTTAAAAACTCTATTTAAGATATCAAATCTATACTAATATATAAAGCTGAAGCTGTTAAAATAGTAATACTACAAATGATTTGAATAAATTGAAATAACGAAAGCATTTTACAAAAAACCTAATTTATTTTTACAATAATTTTATCTAAATCCGAAATTTTCATTTTAGACTATTATCTAACTATAACCGTTTTATATGTTATCGATTACACATTTATACATTTTTCGATCAGATCGTTCATTAGGCGGGAGATGAATGAAACATGGAAAATGACAAAGATACAAAATGTCATTGAAAAATCTATGAAAATTATTGATTTTTAATATTCAGTGTATTCTATTTCATTAACTAAACATCATTGGCAAACGTATGACATGATATAGGTACGCCATTAACAGAATTATAGTTTTCAACATTTTTAACTAAGATACAAAAACCGCGTAGCAGCGTAGCGTCTGCTACGACCGTAGCGGCTACAGTGCGTCAAATGAAAACTCGCTTATGTTTCGTAGCACCTTTAGTTTCTATGTAAGAGGAAAAGTACCTCATTTCATACATTAAAAGCAGCCTTTATGGAGCTGAAGATTATAAGATTTATATTAGATTTTGAAGATAAGAAAGATCATGAGATTCGAATTGCTCCATTACCCCTACTCCTTTCCTTTTTAATCTGTGAGGGAATTTAATATTTTTGACAACTTCTCAAAAAAGTGCGCCAGTTCAGGTCAGACCTCTGAGCGAAGAGTGAAAGAAAGTAGGGCTCCTAATATGAACAATAATAAATATAGATGAACCTCTTTAAGTTTTTAAGTCGGTTAATAAAACGTTTTATTCGGTGTGACATAAAAGATTATTCCATTCATTAAATAGAAATAGCTAGTCATTCGAAACTACACAGACTTGTAAACATAATTAGGTGCGACACGGTTGCGGTCGCAGCAACTATAAAGCTTCATTCGTACAAGAGGCTTTTTAACAGTCGTTAAAAAAGCGTTCAAATACAACAAATGCATTATTTCTCTCTTCAAGTACCTTTATATGCTCTATCTCCAACGCCCAAAGTTTTTGTTTTTATGTGTTGGACGACAAAAGAACAGACGTATCGCCTGATGGTAAGCGATTACCACCGCCCATGGACACCCGCAACACCACTAGTGCGTTGCCGGCCTTAAAAATTTAAAAATGCAACACCGCTCGATAGAAAAGCATTGCGTTTTAAAAACGCTGTAGTTTGAATATATACTTGGGAGTGCATTTGTTGTATATGAACGCTTTTTTAACGTCCGTAAATAAAACTCTCATGCGAATGAGGCCTAATGTAGCTAAACGAAGAATAACAATAAGAATACTAATCGGTACGTAATACTGTGATTCCCCAGCTCCGAACAGATAAAAAAAGTGGGCAAGCGTGAGTTAGATACAATATTTATTTTATCGATACTAATATTATAAAGCTGGAGAGTTTGTTTGAACGCGTTAATCTCAGGAACTACAAGTCTGATTTTTTAAATTCTTTCAGTGTTAGATAGCCTATTTATCGAGAAAGGTTATAAGCTATATATTTTATACTTAATACTCCTACTGGAATGGGAAATACGCGGGTGAAGCTGCAATGCGGAAACTAGTCATTCATATGTAGCCTGAACTTTTTAATTTATTATTGGATATATCATGCGGTAATTTTCCACTATCACTTTGACTGTTACATACTATATTATATAAATAAAATGGTAGGTCTTAACTCCAATATTCCTATTAAAACTTTAGCCTCTGTTTAAATTAAAACAAATCTCTAAATACATACAAAGTTTAACCCAAGAATAATCATTAGACAGTTAGACACAGAGCCAGATAAATTTCACACTGCTACGGTACCCTAAAACTACGGAGCGTAATATAAGCGGCCACAATTACATCAAATTAAGCGAACAAACCCATTGATAAGAAAAAAATATGACGGAAAACAAAACGATGCTGACAAAGTAAATTAACATCTGCCTTTGGGATTCAATTCTGTCAATAGAAACTAGCTTACTTAGTGAATCTTGCGTCCCTTTCGTTTACTATAAAATTACGTGAGAGGTCCGCTTTACAAGGCCGTGGTTCGCTCTTTTTATGACGTTTCTATCCTAGAATACTCCATGCCTATTGTTAGAACGGAAAATATGTTATAATTGATAATTATTGGTATTGTATTTATGGATAAAAATTTATAGGAAAGTTTCTGCAGTTAGGGTGCATATGACTGTACGGTTTTGGATGAAACTGGCATAGAGATAGATTCTAAATTAAAGTTTGTTATATCATAATTGTAACTAATATTATAAATGCGAAAGTAACTCTGTCTGTCTCGCTTTCACACTAAAACTACTGAACCGATTTACCTTAATGAAATTTGGAACATAGATAGATAGAGCCTGAGATGTCCTTACATGGGCTACTTTTTATTCCGGGAAAATTGAAGATTTCCCGAGTACGCGGGTGAAACCGCGGGAGACACTAGTATGTAGATAAATGCGTTGTCTTGTGTATCTATTGATCAGTCAGCAACTGACACGAAAATAACAATAAAATTACTTCAGACGGTCACAAAATAGGCTCTTTACCCCGGGAATGTAAGATCTACCGGGTACGCGGGTGAAATCGTAGGAGACACTAGTGTGAAGATATAGAATGTGTTATCTTATGTATCTATCTTTTAATCAGTCAACAAATGAAAAAAAATATGGACTTTAGACGGACACACAAAAAAACTAAATCAAGATATTTAATTAGGTTTTTCATAATTGTTATATTAAGCAGCCGTTCCCCCGAAGCTAACTGTTCTACCTGTGCCGGCTATAACAAGGCGGATGCACAGTACGAAATTGAGTCAGTTTTTACGTACAGCCTTCACGGATATTTATATTAGTGGGTTATCCCTCCAATTAGGTAATAAGACATGACGAATTTATTTATTTAACCGTACGTATTGTTCTACTATGACAGTTTTTGTGTTTTAGTCACTGCAAATCCGCTTGTAATGAAATAACAATAAATATCCTGGGACATTTTTCACACACGGCCAATCTGATTCCAAACTAAGCAGAGCTTGTAATATGGTAACTAGATAGCTGATATACTACTTTTAATTACATATTTATATAGATAATTACATCCAGACACAGAACAAACAGACATATTCCTGCATACAAATATTTGTCCTGGGCGGGATTCGAACCCACGACCCGGGGCTTGAAATGAACATAGTTTTGTCCTAATATGTCTTCAGGTATGTAGGAAGTCTCGTTCGGTTGGGAAGGTTGCTTTCGCTGAAAAGAGCTTGCAGTTATCTAAGAAAATGGTCAGCAATGAACTTTCAATTTTGAACTCTGTTTATTATAGGATGTAAGTTCGTATGGTTGATTACCACTAATATGCATTGGTATCGCTTTTGTATCAAGGTCGACAATGATATTGGAAATTTCCATAGATCGTGACTTACAAAGCATCTGACCGTTTGGGGGACTACATAGTAAAAGTATTCGTTAAATATCCTGAGACATTTTGCACACATAGCCAATCTGATTCCAAACTAAGCAAAGCCTGGTAACCAGATAGCTTACCTACTACTTTTGTACTACTCTTTTAGGTAGGTATCGACATGTAAATGTCGTGTAAACTCAGAGACAGAACAAACATATACCTTCATGTAGCAAGTCAAATATAAAATACATGTTTTTTCTTTATTAGTGATGGGCTTGCATTTGGTCTCTGACTCGTCTATATAATTAATATCCTACAAACAGGGAAGATGTAACCCATGCGAAGTTACGCGGGTCAGTTAGTCAAAAATATAGCAACCTTGATTCTGTAATTGATAGGTACCAACCCTACGCAAGCAATTGGTAATTCCGTTGATTCGAATGGCCTTCTCGCTTTTTGTTGTAAGCACGTGTATCTAGTGATAGCCAAGAACCAATGCATTTAGTTTAGTGCAAGTCTTTAAACCACCAATCGCAAGTACTTAGATAATGATTGGGTTTATTGTGAATGGGGGTGTGTCTTTAAACGTTTTTGAAGGATTAATAGCTGTTAATTGCGTTTTACTGACCTTTTACGAGGAAAAGAGGAAAATAAGACACATGCATAATTTTGAAACAGTAGCTATCGCGGTTTTGTCCGCGTCCACGGCACTTTTATTCCCCTGAAATAGTAGTTTAAAATATGTTGTCCCAAAATATATTTTAACTCTGTCCCAGAGTTCATCCAGATCTCATGTGTTTAAACGTATTAAAAGACTCTGGCCTTTATAATTTTAATTATTATTATCATAATCATCAATAATTAATAAAAGCAATTTATTTAAGTAAGATAACAAGCTTTTTCCATATAAAGCGATTATAACCGGAATGAAAGTTATCTCTCTAAAGTCATAGGTACGCCTCCAATTCAGAGACACAAACAAGCTAGTGGTAAATCTGTACATATGTGATTTTTAAATCTCAGTGGGGTATATGAACCTACACCCTTATGATTGTGACTATTTATTTAGGACAGCCCGGTTGGCTTTGTGGTTAGTGACACTGACTCTCAAGCCGCGGGTCATGGGTTCGAATGCCACCCAGGACAAACATTTGTACGCATGAATATGTCTGTTTGTCCTGTGTCTGGATGTCAATATCTATATAAGTATGTATTTAAAAGTAGTATATGTAGTATATCAGCTATCTGATTACCATATCACAAGCTCTGCTTAGTTTGGAATCCGATTGGCCGTGTGTGAACAATGTCCCAGGATATTTATTTATTTATATTGATTTAGGACGAAAGCAAATCAAATTATATATAGGTACTAGTGGACCAGGCAGACTTCATTCTGCCCACCAGCGCCACCTACCGGGTCCAAGTATATGTAAGCTATCCTATCTCTCAAGTTGGATCGAACTGCACATGGTGTGCGAATTTTATTATAATCGGTTAAGTGGTTTATGAGTCCATTGAGGACAAACATTGTGACACGAGATTTATATATGTATATTAAGATATATTTAAAAGTACAATCTAATCTCTACATATCCACAAAACTTGATTACGTACATCAAGACAATGCGTCAATGTTTATACTATAGTTTATTACGTGGTTTATTACCGCATTCTGTACGTAGGTTCACATTGCTGAGGCATTACTATCTACACTAATATTATAAAGAGGGAAGATTTGTATTTTTGTATGTAACGAATGAACTCAAAAAGTACTGGACCGAATTCAATAATTATTTTTTCATTAGAAAGCTACATTATCGCTGAGTAACATAGGCTATATTTTATCCTTGTATTCCCACGAGAACGGGAACAAAACCGCGCAGAGGCAGCTAGTCATGTGTATATACCTAATGCAATATTATCTTTAGGATTTCGGTAAACGTCATAGAAGGAGCATAACATGCCGTCAGACGTCGACTCGCGTGATGCGGTTAAAACAGGGTACGAGTGTAGGTTAAACTGACGTATTGTATACATAAGATAATGGGAATAGTTCATTGTCCATAATAACGGATACTAAAGCTTATTGTACTTGTGACTAATAATCAAATATGCTGAAAAAACTAGCAAAGCGTTAAAGCCGTGCTAATCCTTATTACAAACGCGAATGTATGTTCTTCACGCAACAAAGGCTCTATCTATGGAAAGAAGAAAATATGTCTTCCAAAAAACAAATAAGTAAGGTGATATATCAACATTGGCATAGCTCTTTAATCTATACTAATAGGGTTGATTTTCTTCTTCGATAAGTGATAGTGAGAGGTCAGCGAAAGTAACTCTGTCTGTCTCGCGTTCACGCTAAAACTACTGAACCGATTTAAATTAAATTTGGTACACAGATAGTCTAAAGCCTGAGAAAGGTCATAGGCAGTAGCCTATTACCGATTAGCGATCTCCCGGGTTCGCGGGTGAAACCGCGGGGGCTAGGGCCACTAGTAAGCTATAAAACCTCACGCTAAGAAGCGAAGCGATGAAAAATATTGCTAAAACAAATGTGACGCAGATGAAGTTGCAATCAGCTAGTTATCTCATTTTTCTATTGAAGGGAACTAGTATAAGCATAAAACACTGTCTTCAAATTAAAAGATGATTGATGATTATTCTTGGAGAGTGACGTCAAGCTTGAAAGGTCCAGTGGGCGGTCACAACTAGGTAGGTATATCGAAAGACCTAAATTGAAAATTAATTAAACTAGTGGGCAGTGGCGCCGTAAATAATATCATGATCATAAATGCCATGTCTATAGTTTGTCTGTCATATTATATATGGAATGGGAAATAATAAATTTACTGCAATAATAACCCTTTAACTGGAGCTAGTTTAACAGATCATAAGTTCCTGTGAGGTTTTTAGAGCAGTGTAGTTCTTAGTAGATATACTGCCTGCCTTCCCATAGGTCATGGCTATAGACGGCAATATCAAAAAAGTTATACTTAGCCTTAGCTATAAGTACTTGCTGAGATTATTGCCAGCTCTTCTCAGCAAGACCAACCTTCCGAAGCTCTGAGCTTCCGAGCTCAAGAGTCGGACTATTCATAAGTACTTGTGAAGAGAAGGCCTATTTGAATAAAAAACATTTTACATTTTTATTTCATTTCAGTGTAAAGTAACTAATTGTCACGAACAAAATTACCTTCTTTTTTAATGTAGCTCTAATCTTCTCTATTATTCTTTCTGACATGTTTGTTTACTGTCAATTCTAAAATGAATGCTGTTAGGTTAGCAGACGGCGAGGCGTCTATCACTTTCGAAATAGAGTATGAGCGAATGACTAACGTCTTGCTAGATTGCTTCAAGTATAACGCATTAATGTTGTTGACGAAGCTAAGATAATCCAGAATAGACCACTATCCTCTCTCGTAAACATTTTTGTTTGCAACAGAGTTATTTCCGAGGCAAATCTTAATTTAGTTAATAGCTTAATCGCACTGAAATGACCCCGATCTTCCATGCTCACAAATCATTAAATAGCTATGCAAACATGCTTTAAACGGACCCAAAATGACCCGTCTAGTTTCCAATATTTCTTACATAGATAAATCATAAAAAGTTTTGAAAGATCATTCGAAAATAAAGTCGAGTTTAAAAAAAACATTCGACATATTGTTACATTCACAAAAGAGAAGAGACTTAGCCGAAAAAGGCAATACCCATAAACAGGCGGGTCACTGGTTAACACTTGGCGTACGTGAGATTATTTTTGGACTGCAGCATCAGATTTAGTTCAAACCACCATTATAGCACGTAGAAGTGTAAACATCATGCTTTAATTAGGAACAGTACAACGGTTACGCATGCGCGTGGGCCCGCGTGGCAGATTGATGCCCGCCATGTTTGTTTTCATTCTGCCCGCCAATCGTTGTTTATTTTTCAAACGTTCGATTTAGTGAAAATTCACTAAGACCGCTGAAAGACGTGTTATTTCAAAATGTGCCAAGTGCATTCATTTAACTTGTTTATTAATTGTTTTATTTGCCGATTGCACCCGTTGTTATTACTATTTACGGTGAATGAAGTGGTAAAAATAAAGGTTTACTTACCCGCATTTTTCGAAAAACGTAGAGCTACGAATTGAAAAGAGATATTTTTTGTCATATTAATATTGAAAGGAAGAAAATTTCTAGAAGACAAATGATACTAAGGTTACAACTGGAAAGCACGCATAGTTCCGTTGATACCGTTCTTAACTTTTGTTGTAGATCTAAGCTCAAGACCTTTGTCATGGCATTCGATGTCGCAACCCTTGAACTAATAAACCATCCCTTCACAGAAACTTCCCATTACATTCTCATTACGTTAAATACGGCAAACTTATATTATGAACGAATTAAAATCCATTCATTTACGATTTCGTAATTCATTGATAAGGAAAATTACCAACAGAATCCACGCGAGCAGATGGAAATAGTTTACCTTTCTACCTGTACATTAAAATATCTATTTAACACGGTTATGGAACTGTGTTGCTTACCCAAGAGCTATGCGGGCCGATCGCCGGGCATCCACGGAATCACGGAAAATCCCCTGGAGCTATACCCTTTTTGCACACGCGTAATAATTTTAACCTCGCGAAAAATACTTTTGTTGTTACTCAGTACACCAGAACCGAATTCCAACAGGTAAATGTAAATACACATTACTGGATGGAATTAATTTTACACGGACACCCACGTGATGTGTCATGTGATACAAACACCGAGTTATTTTGCTTTCTTTGTAACAGAAAAAACTAGTAAAAACCTATTCAAAATGTCGTCATAAAATTGACAGTGACATAGTCAGTGTTGACAAAACCCCATTAAAAAAAATCATCGTCTTGCCCTTATCCCACCTTACGTGGGGTCGGCACAACATGTCTTCTTCTTCCATTCTCCTCTGTCAGTCGTCATCTCAGCACTCACTCTTTTCTTACTCATGTCATCTTTCACACAGTCCATCCATCTTTTCTTTGGTCTGCCTCTGCTAATATATCCATCCACTTCCAATCCTAACATTCTTCTCGTCACATGACTATCATCTCTCCGCATTACATGCCCGTACCACGCTAACCTATTACTCCTCATCTTTTCCGTCACTGGCGCTACTTTCAAACTTCCTCAAATATACTCATTCCTCACCTTATCTATTCTCGTCACCCCACACATCCATCTCAACATTCGCATCTCTGCCGCGTGCACTCTTTGCTCACCCGTCCCTTTGGTGGCCCAACATTCCGCCCCATTAAAAAAAATAAAGATTAAAAAAAAATTGACAGTTAAATATTGCCAACGTCCTTGGTATGCTTAAATACATTTAATTACGTTTTTTTGTCCGGAAGCCTGTTGAATAAATATCTTGGGACATTTTTCACACACGGCCAATCTGATTCCAAAGTAAGCTTGTGATATGGTAACCAGATAGCTCAAGGCCATGGTGGGCAGCGAGGAGGCCTGGGAGGCGGCCGCAACCTTCTGCGGCCAAGTCATGTCGCAGAAGGAGGCGGCGGAGCGGGTGAGAGAGGACGACGTCAACTCCCTCCCGCTGCGCCGCCGTAGGCGCGGTAGGCGGCGACTGGCCTTCGCGGGCCGGTTGCCGCCGTAACGCCGGGGACCGGGGCGGTGGATCGGGGGATCCGCCGCCCACGCCAACAGTCCCATGCCGGAGATGCCCATTTGTTCCATGGGCATCTCCGGTGAAGTGAAGGGGGGCGGGACTCTCACGTGTGTTTTCGCACTGTGAGTCCCGCCCCCCCGAGACGGGCTCGGCCTTGTAGAGCCGAGCAGCGCCGGCGGGGCATGCGGTTGTAAGGCTTACGCGTGTCCCGCAGCCCCGCCACATGGCGCCCAGGCGTCATTGGAACACCCAGGGGTTTAGTGGGTAGGCACCGGCACCTTCTGTGCCGGTGAGTCACCACATAACCCGGCGGCTGCCCCCGGAGCTGCCGGGTATCCTATGAGGATTCCCCTGGGACATCAAAAAAAAAAAAAAAAAAAAAAATGGTAACCAGATAGCTGTTATACTAGATATACTACTTTTAAATACATACATATTATAGGTATTTACATCCAGAACAGTTTGTTCTGTGGTCTCCACAGAACAAACAGACATATTCATGCATACAAAATGTTTATCCTGGGTGGGATTCGAACCCACGACCGGCGGCTTGAGAGTCAGGGTCACTAAACACAAAGCCAACCTGTCTGGAATAAAACCAGTTTTATATTGAGGTAGTCGATATTAAAAATCGATATAAAATATAAGTAAAAAAAAAAACGATAAATGAAGTGATAATTCCTGATTTGCGATCTTATTTCGTACGATCTACTTTGAGAACCCTGTACGTGAAAGTACGCATTTAGCATATTTTTTATTTGTTTGTGCTATTTTTCTGTAAATTTTTGCGTAGTGAATAAATTAATTAGTCACTGCGCAGTTCTGCTGACTGGGTGATCTCCATCTGTCAGAGAATCTCAATAAAGGTGTAGAATTTACTACGTTTACGGACCTACTTTTACGACACCATCTAAGTAGGATATACATTTTCTCATGTTATACATACCTACACAGACTATTTTTTTAAATGTATCTATTTTTTTAATTTGTTAAATTAGGTATCTACCTACATACCTAATTCTGACGGAATGTAACCTATAATTTATTCAAATTCCAAGTTGAAAAATTTATGGTTCAAGTAAATATTCATTAATGTTACTTAAGAACCTATAGGTACCTATATACCTACCTATTTATTATTTATTTATTTAATACTCCTACTTTCACTCTATATAAGCTTATGGTGACGGACGCTAGATGTAACTTCCTAACAAAACTCAATTCAATATTAGGAAGAGTAGGTATCCAATTTTTCGTTTGTTCATAAATACTTACACCGATTTAAATGAAGACATAACTTGAAACTATCTCTGAAATGGCCATTGCGATCTGAAATAAATTGCACATTAGAATTTATTTATTACAGTATCAAACAGCATGAATTAAACAAGGGAAATAATTTGAATAGTTGGCTGACATTCAAACGGAAACAGTTGGAATGGTTGCGAGTTTTGCGGGGTGCATCACTATGGCGGAGTTTATTGAACGATTTAACGATACGGACATATTATTTATTCAAAATGGTAAGATGGTCAGTCGACTAAGCGTTCAAGAATTTTAGTAATGTAAATTTTCTAAATTTAAATGGCGGGGGAATAGATTCCAATGTCGTTTTGTCACAGAATACACACACACACACAGAATATAGGTCCTACTACTACGACTACTATCTCCTATTTATGGGTGATTTCGAATCCCACCCAGGACAAACATTTATATGCATGAATACGGTTTGTCTGGATGTAAATATCCATATTAGCATGTATTTAAAAATAAATAAATTATATGTTTATTTATCTTTCTCTCACAAAGGCTCCTTATTAAATAATTAAAAATATGTAGTATATCAGCTACCTTAGCACAAGCTCTGCTTAGTTTGGAATCAGATTGGTCATGTGTGCAAAATATCCCAGGATATTAAATTTATTTACTGAAGGACAGCAGGTATATTGCAATGCCTACTTTATTTCGAGGTGGTACCCATAGACTTGAAATTAAAAGGGTTTGGTCTGCCTACTTTGCTCTTCTCTCACCATTTAAAATACCTTGTTTTGTGACCTATTCTTTTACAAAGATAATTGCTATTATGATAGCTCTCTTTTAAATTGCTACAATTGTAAGGCAGGCGCGAAATTGACACAACAGTCATCCATTTTTTTCATGTTGAATAATGCTCCTTTCTTTGTGTTGGACCTAAATTAAGAATTTTACAAGATGTGTAAATTATTATCTGTTCCTGTAGGGATGTACATGCAAAAATAAATAAATAAGAGTTTCCCTTTAATTATTATTTAATATGTTAAATTACATCAGAAACTACATACAAATATTTACATGTAATATATGTGCCTATGTTTTCAAAAGCTTATATACAAAAACATTTTAAGTATTGTTCAAGAAATTAAGGTACATTTTGACTATGTCCTAAGTTACTTTATAAGAATAAAGTTAAAGATATAGTAATAAATTATTAAAAGCCCTTTTCCAAAAGATCCCAATTTAATAAACCCACAATATATCCGTCACATTCTAACGACATACAATAGAAAGAGAAGAGGCAACTAAGCTTGCTTGTTGTATTCAGAAGTTAGATTTAAAATATAGAAAGGTACAATCAATGATGAATGAATTGACAGCCCGGTTGGCTTTGTGGTTAGTGACCCTGACTCTCGAACCACACCCAGGACAAACATTTGTATGCATGAATATGTCTGTTTGTAAATATCTATAATATGTATTTAAAAGTAATATATGTAGTATATCCGCTATCTGGTTACCATAACACAAGCTTCATTTGAAGCTTACTTTGGAATCAGATTGGCCGTGTGTGAAAAATGTCCCGGGATATTTAATGATATAATATTATTAAAAATTAATTTACTGAAATTGGTAATGAGTTCGAGACATCATTGCAACAAAATTGTTATATTTTTTGTGCAAAAATTATGTAAACAAGCAGATGAAAGAATTTAAGAATACAATGAAATAAGTACACAGAAATAGTAGAACAAAGAAATGCTTTCATCATATTCTATTGAAGATACAATATATGGATTTTTTGTATATGTCTATGTTATTTTTGTATTTACAATATTTATGTTTAATGGAATACATATTTAAATAGCGGTGGAGTTCATTTATTGGCACAATTCAAAATAAATAAATATTATTAAAATTTTGCAAATAAATTACAAACTAATATAAATATTTGGTCACAATTATTATGATCGATTTGACGCATATTTTAAAAATACAAAGAATTGCAAGAAACTTTTTTTTATATATACAAAAAAACTGTTTAAAAAATAGATTGAACTAAATGTGTAGGTAGTCAAAGTTTAAATTATATTAATAGACTAGTATTTATACACGTATCCGCCTCCTATATTGTAAATATAGTCTAAAAAAATCCAAGCAAAATATACTTGACTCCGCCATGTTGCGGAAAAATCTGGAACTAAAATAATGTATGGGCTTTAGGAGCTGAAAAACAACTGACAAGTGGCGCCCCCACGCAACTTATTCTCTGGTCGGATTTACAACAGTAAGATAATGAAAACTACACACCAATAACATTTATTAAACTACTAGTGGCTCCCCGCGGTTTCACCCGCATTCCCAGGGATCATCAATTTTCCCGGGATAGAAAGTATCCTATATCCGTTTCCTGGTTTTAAGCTACCTCCCCAAAAAATTTCAGCCGTTCTTGAGTTATAAATAGTGTAACAAACACGACTTTCTTTTATATTTATATATATAGACTTTAATATTATTTGTATTATAAAGGTAGGAATTTTACCATTTTAACAGTAGAAAACTACGCCTTTTTGGAAATAACTCTTAAATCTTCTAAGTTTTCTTGTGACAACGATCAATGCAACTTAATCGAAACGTCGTCAAATGACCTTATCTTTCAACGCCATTTTTACAAAACCAAGTTTATGAGGGTTAACACATTATTGCTTATCAGCATCCAGGTGATAATGATGGTCTTGATGTCTTACTTAGTTTGGAATCAGCTGTGTAAACTGCCTTAATATAGTTTGTTTCATCTCAGGTAATATCAAGTAAATCACAAAATTATGAGTATATTTATCCCAGAGGATAATTCCTCCCTTTTTAATGACTTATATATTTACCCCCTTGTTTTTGTATCAATGTAAAAATATTAAAATGTTAAACATTAATTATCCCTTCAAATTATAACAATATTTGAAGTTACATATTTTTAAGTCGCAATGATAATTTCAGTCTTTATATCACTTCTGAATTTCATTAAATTAATTAAAAACCGCGCTAATAAAACATTATTCAATCCACCCATTCTTATTAAAAAATAATTTATTACGTTTGGAATTGAGGAAAGAAATACCCGTAAAAACGATAAATAATTCCTATTTCACATTGGTATTAATAAAATTTACATTTCCTAGTCACAGAATGTAGCTTTACGCAAGCTATTTACCGATCGAAAAGTACTTGGTTAAAAGCCTTTCTCATACAGCTGGTATATTGTAAAACGCTGTAAGTCTTTCAAGGAAAACATTCTCTATTGTTTCACCGGTAATATCGTTCCTGACTTCTCTCTCTAAATGTCTAATATCACCAAGGGCGTCCTGAGAATTGTGTATAGGGCCATTTTTCTCCCCATTAACGTGTGTATAAACTTGTATTTTGCTATCAACTTCTCGCGTGTAATTTTTATCTGTGTCTCCATCGCGGAATATAGGTTTTAATATAGCAAAGTCTCTCTCGTTGTGTTCGTCTTTGTATCCCACAATAGTTTGTGTTGTATAACCATCTTTGGATTTGATCACTGCAACGTTTTGATCGTCTTTGTACACTATATTTGAGTCGTATAAGTCTTTGTATTTGTACGCGTCAACTTGTCTCGTGTCGAACACTTCCACATTATTTGTGTATTCTGTGTTCAATTTGAATACTCCGGCTGATTTATTTTGATTGACCGTAACGTTAGGGGCTCCCTTTTTCGTCGTTTTCTTAGGTTTGGGTGGTTTTTTCTCAACATTTTTGACTATTTGCGGTTTGGTGGTGGATGCTAGGGCGATTTTCTTCGTGGACCGTGGCGATTCAGTCTTTTCGTCTTTAACGTCCACTTTTGTCTTTTTGGGGTCCTTTTGGTCTTTTGTCTTGCTCTTTTGTTCGTCGAACCTGTTGCGCACTCTGTCGTGGGTGAGCTGGTGTCGCCGCAGGTCGAACGTCGAACGGAAACATTTTTCACATTGTTCACATTTGTAGGGCCGATCGCCTGTAGAAAAAGGTTAAGCAATTAAGTTCTTGCGTATTGTATAAGCTATTGTATATAATAGGGGTCAGAGACGGAAAAAAGGTAAGAAGACGTCTGTCTTTAAAAGCAATATTTTTCAAACTAAAATTGGACACACAAAAGCCTTTGCTTAACGGGAATTGTAAAAGCGACAGTTTATTAAGATGGATGTATGATGAGAATTTTTCACAAAACTTGTCTCACAATGTCTATAAAACTACCTAGTTATAAAAAAATCTAATAGGGCACATATATAAAAGTCAAAGCTACTATAGCTATATCAGTTCACAAATCAGCCTTTAACTAAGAAAAACATTAAGAAACCCGAATATTTTTTTTATAATTGGATGCTGATAAGCAATAATGTGTCAACCCACAAAAAGTCAAAAACAAAGGTTTTGATATATTTTTATAATGCATCGCGTATTTATTAACATTCTACAAAAGTGTTTCAAGTCATCTACAACATAAAAGTACATGCAAATGGATTTATATTACACAAAAAGTCATAAATCACATAGACATTATAATCTTTAAACGCCATTTTCTCAAAAGTTTATGAGGGTTAACACATTATCGCTTATCAGCATCCAATTATCTATTTAACTATTAATTACAATCAAGTGACAATACAAGACATCACGTTTAACAACATAGACAGCCCGGTTGGCTTTGTGGTTAGTGACCCTGACTCTCAAGCCGCGGGTCGTGGGTTCGAATCCCACCCAGGACAAACATTTGTATGCATGAATATGTCTGTTTGTCCTGTGTCTGGATGTAAATATCTATATAAGTATGTATTTAAAAGTAGTATATGTAGTATACCAGCTATCTGGTTACCATATTACAAGCTCTGCTTAGTTTGGAATCAGATTGGCCGTGTGTGAAAAATGTCCCAGGATATTTATTTATAACATACCGGTATGGGTCCGCATATGCGCAAGGCGGTAGGAGGAGGCTCGGAAGGACTTGGCGCAGTAGTCGCACTTGTAGTTGCGCTCGCCCGTGTGGATGCGCCGGTGCACGTTCAGCGAGTACTTGCGGGCGAACTCCTTGCCGCAGAACTCGCACTTGAAGTGTTTCTATAAGAACACACACCCTTTAGAGCAGTGGTTCTTAACCTTTTAGACATGAGGGACCATTTGCTGAAATTACTGTCTTGTCACGGACCACCTATCGGTTTATCAGTTTCGAGGTTATATACCTACATTATCTAAGTGTAAATAAATAAAGGCTTGGTCTATGTATCTAAAAAAAAAATGTATTTTATTATTTATTGGCATGGCCTTGCGGACCACTTGGGATGCTTCCAGGGACCACCAGTGGTCCGCAGACCACCGGTTAAGAACCACTGCTTTAGAGACACCAGAAAGCAAGTGTAAGCCGTGGTGGCTCAGTTGGGAACGGACCGACTTACGATCATGAGGGTCAAATCACTGGCCCGTACCTCTGAGTTTATAAAACTTACGTACGGATTCACACCACTGGCTTCCGGTGAAGGAAAACATCGTGAGGAAACCTGCATGCCAGAGATGTCACAATTAAAGGCATGTGAAGTCCGCCAATCCGCACTAGGCCCGCGTGGTGGGCTATGGATAAACCGTTAGGGGAGGCTTTAGCTCTGAGGTGGACATTATTAACCCATGTTCCGAAATTTTAATTATAATATTTATTGTGCCACTGTTTGTTTATTCAAGGATTAAAAAAACAAAGATAGTAAAAATATTAATGAGATAAAGTAAACCATTTAGTCTCTGGCCTTGGGCTTGCTTCCGGCCCAGTCCGACCCAGGAATGAAAGTGTTAAGCCTTTCGTACACAATGCTACGCAAATCTCCGATACTGATGTTGTACGCTACTTTAGTATCGTGTGACGAGTATCGAGTAGCGTACGGTTCGTACACACGCGCGACGTGAGCCGATACACCCACTACTCACGTATCAGACTGAATAGGCTAGGTTCATTCGTCCATAGAAAAAAAACATGAGCTGCTCCGCCATCTTGAAAATCGCCGCGATTTATGTAGCGAAGACCTCAGCAAACAGGTCGCGCCCGACGAGCCTCAATGACTTTGTATGGCGGTAGTCGCAGGGAGACTAAAGTATTACAGGATATATTTATGGGCGGGCAGAGCAGTGAAACCGCAGGAATGATTAATTTGTTTTATATATTTAATTTCTTCACGAAATCTTTTAATTACCTCCACCATTAATGAGCACACATACAAGAGAGAAAGTAGAGAGGTGACATTTAATTAGAGATGGCCACCTTCCTACCATAGATAACTAAACATACTAAACTAATATATTTTCTATTGCTATCATAACATAAAGTCGTAGAGTACCGGAGATTTCAGCCTAATAGGAGGGGCCATCGAGCATGTAACCAATAGAGTAGAACTGTTAACAGTTTTGTTAGAAAACAAAATACGTCAAAACGCTGCGCCGGCCCCTGTGTTCTGATTGGCCGACTCAAGGTCAAGTGTTGCACTAGACGTACACACAGGTCTCTTATTGGTCGGGTACTGTTTTGGTTCGAGCGTGGCTTGTTAGTTATACGTGACAAATCATTGATGCGTTGCTAAACAAATGGCTCACTATTGCTACTCTATTGGTTACATGCTCGATGGGAGGGGCTAATAGTATAGGAGGGTGTACCTGGTTGGAGTGCAGCGAGACCTTGTGGTACTTGAGGTCGTTCCACGTGCGGAAGCGGCGGCCGCACGCCTCGCACGCGTGCGGCCGGTCGCCGCTGTGCACGCGCCGGTGCACCTGCACACACCACACCCAACAACATTCAATATATATAATAATAACTAGCTGCCTCCCCGCGGTTTTACCCGCGTAGTTCCCGTTCCCGTGGGAATACAGGGATAAAATATAGCCTATGTTACTCGGGGATAATGTAGCTTTCCAAAGGTGAAAGAATTTTTGAAATCGGTCCAGTAGTTTCGGAGCCTATTCATTACAAACAAACAAACAAATCTTTCCTCTTTATAATATTAGTATAGATAGTATAGATAAATAATAAATATCCTGGGACATTTTTCACACACGGCCAATCTGATTCCAAACTAAGCGGAGCTTGTGATATGGTAATCAGATAGCTGATATACTACATATACTACTTTTGAATACATACTTATATAGATAATTACATCCAGACACAGGACAAACAGACATATTCATGCATACAAATGTTTGTCCTGGGTGGGATTCGAACCCACGACCCGCGGCTTGAGAGTCAGGGTCACTAACCACAAAGCCAACCGGGCTGTCTAAATAAATAAACAAAAAGTTATTACTGACTTTATTGCCGACTCTTCTCAGTAAACTACTATCAGAACCGAGCATTAATACTGACTATTCATATGTGCTTTATTGAGGCCTATTTGAATAAAAAGATTTTGATTTATTGATTGAAATAATAAATATCCTGGAGCATATTTCACACACGGCCAATCTCCAAAGTAAGCTTAGCCTAGCGTGTTATAGTAACCAGATAGTTGATAAACTACATATACTGGCGGTGTAAGGGGGCTCGAACAACAACTAAGAGCGCCAAGTCACTTGACAGCCCGGTTGGCTTTGTGGTTAGTGACCCTGACTCTCAAGCCCGAATTTCGAATCCCACCCAGGACAAACATTTGTATGCATGAATATGTCTGTTTGTTCTGTGTCTGGATGTAATATGTAGTATATCAGCTATCTGGTTACCATAACACAAGCTTCATTTGAAGCTTACTTTGGAATCAGATTGGCGGTGTGTGAAAAATGTCCCAGGATATTTTATTCTTACGACAGAATAACGTTTGTCGCGTCGGTTAGTGTCTATATAAGTATGTATTTAAAAAGTAATATTTCAATATTATTAACTACCGGGTTACCATATACCATATGCTTTGCTCAGTTTGAAATCAGATTGGCCGTATATGAAAAAAAACCTGGATATTTATTTATTTATTACCTGTAGAGCCCGCGGCGTGTAGAACATCTTCCCACACTCTCTACACACTTGCTGCTTCGCGTTGTGGGAGAGGATGTGGTACACTAAACTGTTTCTGTGCTGGTACACCCGATTACACTGAAAATATTAATGTTTGATTAAGCATTAGTATGCTTGGAACTGTATAGCTTACTTTGGAAAAAAGAATTTTAATAACCATAGCAAGGTCATGTCAAAAAATAAAATCAAAATATTTTTTTTTCAAGTTCTTTGTCCTTTACAAGCACTAAAGTCATTCTTATGCTCGGTTCTTAAAGTTTATTTTACTGCCGGCAATGTACATACAATACGTAGTTAAATAAGATTTATAAGACCTTCTGAAAGTATATATCAATAATACATATTTCTTTTACACTATAATATTTTAAAGAGGAAATTTTTGTTGATTGTCTGTAATAAATAGTCTCCGAAACTTAAGGACAGATGTCAATAATTCATCAATCACCAATAACTTGCATCTCTATTTTCCCACACCGAGGCAAAATAAATAATTTAAGTTATAAATCCTAGAAAACTTGATCAACCATCAAAACATCTTCACATTTTCTTTAGTCAAATTTGTTTTACATTAAGACCGGTCCACACGCTCCGTTTTGCCTGCAAAGTTCAGAACTGCACAGACAAAACGTCTTCACTCCGTCCTCAAAACTGCGCCTTGCAGTCCACACGCAACGTTTTGTCTGTGCAGGCAAAACGTGCAAAACGGAGCGCGTGGACCGGCCTTTAAATACTTTTGTACCCACCTGAGGACAGACAAACTGCTTCTGTTTCTTCTTAACCTCGTCTCCTTCTTCATAATTCTTCGACTCCTCAGGTTCGGGTTGCGGAGGCCCCGGGGCGGGTTCAGTAGGCAAGGCTCCACTACTCTCCGATATAATATTCTCGCCAAAGTTACCATTGTCTACGTCAGACTCGAATATCCTTTGTAACACTTCCTCTGGAAAATATTAATAAGTAATGGTTAATTAGATGGTGATAAGCAATAATGTGTCAACCCCCAAAAAATCGAAAACAAAGGTTTTGATATATTTTTATAATGCATAGCGTATTAACATTCTACAAAAGTGTTTCAAGTCATCTAGTTTAACACATTATTGCTTATCAGCATCCAATTTATTTTTTTAATAATTTATGGATGTACCATAAACTATATAAATGGTTAAATGTTTTATAATTAATTATGAATGAAATATCTGCTACAACAATTACAATAATAATAAATTAATCAAATAAAAACATAAAAGTACATAAAAAATGGATTTATATCATACAAAAAGTCGTAAATCACATACATGGCTGCTGATACGCAATAATGTGTTAACCCTCATAAACATAGTTTTGAGAAAATGACGTTTAAAGATAATATGATGTGGCAATAAGCAATAATGTGTCAACCCACAAAGTCGAAAACAAAGGTTTTGATTTGCTTATCAGCATTCAGTTATTATTACCTTTAAGTACGAGATGATGGGGGGAGCCACCTTCCCGTGTTCCGTGGTCCCTCGGGTGGGGGTCGGTGTGGGGGTCGGCGTAGGGGTCAGCATGGGGTTGGGGGTCAGGGTGGGGGTCGGGGGGCGGACATACGGGGCAGTAGGCGGAGTCTCCGGGACAAGGCGGCGGGGTCGTCCCGTGACGCATGTACCTGGAAACGAGATTATTAGTGGTTTTTATACATCTGTGTATATGATAAACTTTGAATACTTTATTATGGTAACAAATAAAACAACGTAATGGAGGAGTAACAACAGTAATGGACTTTACGGTAATATAATTAACACTTGTTCTAGTAGACCGGATTACCTAATCCATCTTTTTGTATATAATATAATACCGCCATGGAAAACTTTTTTTTTTTTTTTTTTTGAGATGGGGAAATCCTACATGGATACCCTCCGCCCTGGGGGTGAGCGGAAGGTTATGTGAGACTCCTACTCACTAAAACCCCACCGTGTCCCTTTGTCGCTATAAGCTGGGTATAAGGGTACGCCCGAGGCATGCGTCCTCGTACCCAGCGGCGACTTGGCCTGGTGCGCGGCCTCCTCGTCTAGTGAGCGTGGACCGGAGCTATGCCCACGCTCTGCCGTCTATGAGTAGTGTGCGGGAACACACACACAACTACTCGAGCCCGAGACTGTTGAGCGACAGACTCCCCCGAGTCTGCCGCCCAAGGGCTCATGTGGGGGGAAGGCGGATGAATGCCGCCCTCCGGCGCCCCGTTCTCCTGCGGCGGATGGCCAGTGTGGATGTTACCTCTCTGACCCTTTCCGCCGCCTCCTTCGCGAGCATTACTGTCTCGCAGAAGGAGTGGAGTGCGCCCCAGGACCTCTCGCTGTCGACGATCGAGCGGATAACGCTCGGCAGCGAAAGGTCATTCCCCACCTCGGCGCAAAGTGCGCTGCGCTCGCTTGCCCAGGATGGGCATTCTTCCAGCGTGTGCTGGGCCTCCTCCTCGAGACATCCGTCGCAGTGGTGACACTCGGCGGTCGGCTCCCTTCCGGCTATAAGACACAGATACCTCCCGAAACAGCCATGTCCCGAGAGGATCTGCGTCATCCGGAAGGTAAGTATTCCGTGTCTCCGCTCGAGCCACCACTCCAAGACAGGACGGATGGCCTCAATGGTTTTATGGCCCGCACTAGGCTGCTCAAGCCTGGTTTTCCATTCCTGGATCGCAAGCGCACGCAGCTGAGCTCTGCGCCCTTCTACTTCGCGTGGTGCTGGTCGTTGGCCCTGGGCCAGCGCCTCCTTGCGCCAGACAAAAACTGACGCGAGGGCTCTCGCCTCCAAGTCCCAGGGCAAAGAACCGGCCAGAACACACGCCGCCTCGGCGGAGATCGTGCGATATCCCCGATATGCGGGGATATCGCACGATGTGCGGTTGGGGGTCAGGGTGGGGGTCGGGGGGCGGACATACGGGGCAGTAGGCGGAGTCTCCGGGACAAGGCGGCGGGGTCGTCCCGTGACGCATGTACCTGGAAACGAGATTATTAGTGGTTTTTATACATCTGTGTATATGATAAACTTTGAATACTTTATTATGGTAACAAATAAAACAACGTAATGGAGGAGTAACAACAGTAATGGACTTTACGGTAATATAATTAACACTTGTTCTAGTAGACCGGATTACCTAATCCATCTTTTTGTATATAATATAATACCGCCATGGAAAACTAGGTCAACCCGGAAAAAAAACTTAAAAATTCCATACACAACTGTACAAAGAGTAATGACACTTACAATAGCGAAAAGCATATCATAGTCAAGAATTTCTCTGCTTTAATTTTTTTTTACCATCAAGGTGGCAAACAGGCATACGGTCTACCTGATGGGCCTATGGACGCTTGCAGCTTGCAACACCAGGGGCGTCACTTACGCGTTGCTTACCCTGTAAAAATCTCTTCACTTACCAATGCCTAACATGATCCTGGTGTATATGCCCATTATCCACAGTGAGGTGCGGCAGGATAGTATTCTCGTACTGGTCCCCACCTTCTTCCACCGACACGTGGATCCCCTCCATCAGGTCTTCGGGTTCACTGAACTCGCCCATCTCCTCTTGGTTGATTTCATTCTGGAACCATCATAATCACTATTTATTTAAAACAGGCTAGGTACTGCAGGAATATGGGAATAAAATATATATTTTTTTTAATAATAATAAAAAAAAAAAAAAATAATAAAATAATAAATAAAAATAGCTTTATTACTAAAATCAATTTTACAAAATTTTACGCCGAGTCTTCCCAGTAAGTAATCAGAGATACTTGTGTTGGGAATGGCTCGCAACTTCCCATTTGGATTACAAAGATTTCACTAATATTAAGTAGGTATACAACTGTTTATGAAAGAAAAATTTAAATTATTGAAGGTTAGTTAGAGTGTGTGCGTGTCTTCGTGTGTGTTTGTGTGCGTGTGAATATGTGTAGGTTTGGTGTATGTGTATGCATGTGTGTGTATGTGTGGTTGCCTGTTTAGGGCTGTGTATTTGTGCGATTTAATCTTTTACTCGGTTCATGTTATTCTAATAAGTAGATTCTCAATATCCTCGTATGTTTTTAATTTTAACCAATCAGTCACAACTTTTTTACATTTGTTAACTTGCATAGGATAGATATCAAGTACACTATTAATTTTATTGTAAAGATAGGCGGACTGGTTATCAAACTGACGACTAGCAAAAGCAGTGCGAATGGGATGCGAAGTTGCAACAATGGCTTTTCTTCGCTTATTTGCCTTAGCCTGGTCGAACTGCAATGATTTATGATATCGGAGTATTACATTAATAATGTACAGTTTTCTCACTGACAAAATGCCGCTGATCTTGTACAGGGAATCTGTAGGAAACCTATAGGACTTTGAGTACATAACTTTAATCAAAGATCTTTGCGCTCGTTCGACATTAAGGAAACTGGTCTTGTTCGCACCTCCCCACACCGTGATGCAGTAGTTAATAATGGATTGTGCCAGAGCAACATAGATTTTGTTTAAAAGAACGGTCTCCATCACGTGCTTCAATGACTTAAATAACCATATCAGTTTCCTAACTCGGTTCATAGTTGCTTCAATATGAGAGTGCCAGCTTAGTCTCTGGTCCACCATAACACCTAGGTATTTTGTACAGGTCATCTTTTGTAAAGCTGGACAATCACAATTTAGAGACATAACGTCTGAGCAACTATGAATTTTGACGCAATAACCATCTCCAGGCTGGGAGGCAATATTAGGAGTAAAACAGATATAGTTTGTTTTTGAGATGTTTAACGTTAGGAGATTGTCGTCAAGCCATTTTGAAACAACAGATAAGCCCCTCTCTACCTTTGCTCGAACGTCACCCCAAGATTTACCCGTAAACACTATGGCAGTATCATCTGCATAGGAGAATATCCTTCCCCCAACGCTCCCCAGGTTACAGAGATCATTAATGTACACCAGGAAGAGCGTCGGGCCAAGGACACTCCACTGTGGTACGCCGAATAGTACACCTTTTTTTCTACTCCTGTAGCTGTCAATTTTAACTTCTTGAGTTCTATCATGAAGATAGTTTTTGAAGAGGGACAAAGCTGTACCCCGTATTCCTATTCTCTCTAACCTTTGCACAAGGATGGGGACGGATACCGTATCGAACGCTTTTTTTAGGTCTAAGAAGACCGTAAGACATTTGCTACCTTTGTCCACCTCTCTGACAATCAAGGAGGTCAGGTCAATGATAGCATCCTGGGTTGATATTCGTTTCCTGAAGCCGTACTGTGCGTTAGATAAAATGTTGAATTTATTTAAATATCTTATTAGTCTGTCATTTAGTAGCTTTTCAATTATTTTGGAGATAACGCTCAGCACGGAAATAGGCCTATAATTATTGAGGACAGTTCTGTCCCCACCCTTGTGCACGGGAGTTATAATAGATCGCTTCAGTTCGCGAGGGAACACCCCAGTATGGAAACAAATGTTCGCTAATGTGGTGATGTGTGGAACGAAGAACTCCCTGGCAAACTTTGTGAATTTTGTAGTTATGCCATCCCATCCAGGAGCACTCTCCGAGTCTAGTCCCATGAGCACACGATCAACCTCACATACGGTAGCGTCGAGGAGAGCGAACGAAGACGAGTGAGCTACTTGAGTGCCAGTAACGAAGGAGTGAGAATCTAATGTATGGCCAATACGTTTACTAATGGATTCAGCTAAGTTTTGACCGATGTTTACAAAGTAATCGTTGACATGGTTCACTGAAGTTTCTTGTGATGCTGTAATGTTCAGTAGTTCAGAGTTTGTAGTTTTGGGAGCTTTATATTATAGCTTATGTTAGTCGCTGATAATGTAGCCTCCCATTGGTGATGATTATTCAGATCGGTCCAGTAGTTTCGGAGCATATTCATAGCAAAAACACAAAATCTAATCATTCCTCTTTATAATATTAGTACCTATAGCCACTAGCCGTCATCGCACAGCGACGCTTGGGTAGTTAATTTTACTACCCCTATAACCTTCGCGCAAGTGCAAGCCATAAGATGATATGTTGTAGTAACTATATTATTATGAATAGTATGGCAGTGTATAATATACGGACGACCATTAATAAATGTATAATAGATTTAAATCCAGACATTATGTTCATGCACACAAATGTTGTAAGAGGTAATCAAATTCGACCACCGTGGCTTGAATGTCAGGGATAGGTTCCCTTACTTAAATAAAGTAATGATTAATTTTCATGATTTATACTTATACTTTTTGCATTCCCCAATACAGTGAGAGTAAATACTTGAAATATAATCTAGGTTTGTTTAGAAAATAAATTGCTGAGTTTATTACCGGTTCTTCTGAGCAAAATCAACCTTCCGAACCGACTCTGACTATTCATATAAGTGCTTGTAAAGCTCTATTTGAATACAAATATTTTTCATTTTTGTCCTAATTATCTAAATGATGACTTTAATTTCGCAAAACTCACCTTAGAATTGGAATGTGCATCTTTAATATGAGCTTCACACTGCTTCTTGTGTCTAAACGACTTATTACATTTACCACAACTGTACAACTCCAATTTATCGAGGGAATCATATAGATCTGTCTTTTCCACTTCCACTACTTGTGTTGACTCCTTATCCATACTCGCCATTGAATATAGCACCTTATTATTTGTGTAACTGAGTGTTTTATCATTTGACGAGTACAGTATGTGTTTATCTGGCTGATACATTGTCTTAGGAACGGTGTTTTCTAGGGATAGTTCTACTATCGAGTCCGGTAGGGTCGCTACGTTGTCGACTATGCAGGTGTTTGTCATCTGAAATTGAATTATATATAGGTATATTACAAAATTAAACTATTTGTCCAAGGCCCCGACATACGAACGATAACGCTGAAGAGTTTGTGTGTTTGAACTCGCTAATCTCAGAAACTACTGATCCGATTTGAACAATTATTTCCGTGTTAAATAGCCCATTTATCGAGGAAGGGTATATCATTACGCTATAGGCAATAGGAGCGGAGCATCAAAGTGACACTAACGAACTTGCGTGGTTCAACTAGTACTACATATACCTACATACTACTTTTAAACTATATACATATTATAGATATTTACATCCAGACACAGAAGTTTGTGAGTATGGATGTACAGATGTATGTGACTCTTTCACGCAAAAGCTATAGAACGGATTTAGACGAAATTTTAAACACATGTCCATACTAATGTTATAAATGCGATAGTAACTCTGTTTGTATGTCTATCTCGCACTCACGCTAAACCTACCGAACCGTTTAAAACTGGAGCCTGAGAAAGGACATGGGCTACTTTTTATCCTGGGAAAATGGAAGATCTCCCGGGTACGCGGGTGAAACCACGGGGAGCCACTAGTAGTAGCCCAGACATTGACCACTTCTCACACCAGAAAATTTTTGAATCTAGAAATGTTGCTGAAAGAAAGTAAGATTTATACCTTGTCTATTCCTAAATCGGGTACAGGGTTCTCAATGATGATGGTGGCGTGAGGCTCGTAGTGCTGCTTGAGGTGGTGGTAGAACTTCAGCTGCTCATCACCGTAGAAGTCTCCGCAGAGTTGGCAGATGAATATTGGACGAACCTGGGTTGAAAAGATTATTATTATTACGAGCCTGTAGTCTCCCACTCCCTCCTCCACTCCTTTCGGTTCAGGGCTTTACTGGACCACTCTTTTGAGAAGTGGTCTAGCTCGTCCCGCCATCTACGCCTAGGTCTGCCGCGATCTCGTTTGCCGTTGAAAGGATACATCATATTATCTACACTGTACACACAGGTCTAGGCTTTGTTTGTGACCGACTCTCAAGCCGTCAGTCGTGGGTTTGAATCCCACCCAGGACAAACATTTGTATGCATGAATATGTCTGTTTATTCTGTGTCTGTGTCGGATGTAAAATATCTATAATATGTATGTATTTAAAAGTATTATAATATGTAGTATATCAGCTATCTGGTTGCCATAACACAAGCTTCACTTGAAGCTTACTTTGGAATCAGATTGGCCGTGTGAAAAATGTAAAAAAAAATCAATGTATTATAGTATATTAGTTCAAATAGGCCTGTGAAGACAGGCACTTATGAAACGTTGTTTTATAATGCTCGGTTCGGAGGGTTGCTTTTGCTGAGAAGAGCCTACTGGACGGATTCTAATAATTTACTTTTGTAGAATGTTAAATACGCGATGCCTTATAATAATACTTGTGGCTCCCCGCGGCTTCGCCCGCGTTCCCGCTGATCTTCAATTTTCCCGGGATTAAAAGTAGCCTATGTCCTTTCTCAGGCTCTGGATTATCTGTGTACCAAATTTCTTTTATATCGGTTCAATAGTTTTAGCGTGAAAGCGTAAGAGACAGACAGAGTTACTTTCGCATTTATAATATTAGTATTGATATCAAAACCTTTGTTTTCGACTTATTGTGGGTTGAAACATTATAACTCCATTTACAACTTTCCACTCTAAGCAAATAATAAAAGTCTATCTAACCTCATGTGTGATATGATGGCTATCTTCAGATATATGCTGGTGATGTTCATGGTGATGCTGGTGTGGATGTTGGTGCTGATGTTGGTGCTGATGATGCACGTTGGTGACCAGGGTGTCGGGCAGGATCTCCTCGGCGGATGCCAACTCTTGCTGCACTTGGGAACTGCAGTTGATTACCACTATATCCTGTAGAGAAGTAGCATTATATATAAATTAAAAGTATATAATAACAAGTGGCCTGGCCCGTACCTCTGAGTTTATAAAAACTTACGAACGGATTTACACCAGTGGCTTACGGTGAAGGAAAACATCGGAAACCTGCATGCCTAAGATGTCACAATTAAAGGCATGTGCAGTCCGCCAATCCGCATTAGGCCCGCGTGGTGGACTATGGCCTAAACCCCCTCGATGTTAGGGGAGGCTCGAGCTCCGAGCGTGGGGACGTATATGAGCTGATGATGATGAATAACAAGTGGGCCTCAGTTGTCCAAATAAACAATATTATTTTTATAAGCTGGAAAGGCTAAGCATCCAACAGTTATCTGGAAGAAATCGCTTTTAGCGATAAGGCCACCACTTGCGCGTTTAGTTTTACTTTTTTTGTCTTTTGGTGTACAATAAAGTGTTATCTATCCACCTATCTATATATTATTACTTGTACTATACAGGTATTTTGTATTTGTTAAATTGTGCAACTTCGTCTGTGGTCTTCACAATTTTACCATAAAAATAATTAGGATATTCTGCTCATGTTGATCGTGGCGTGGTATTATATAGACTGTAACAATAAAATTTCTTTTAAATTTAAACCAGAAGAATTAAGAGATTTAGAACATTCTACAATAGAAACAATGTGGTGAAACCCTGGTGATGTATAATATTAGTACCTTCAGGTCATACACGTGTATCATAGTACCTATATAGTATTAATATGTAACAAAATAAACCACTTTCAAATATATAATACTAGTGGACCAGGCAGACTTCGTTCTGCCCACCAGCGCCACCTACCGGGTCCAAGTATATGTAAGCTATCCTACCTCTCAAGTTGGATCGAACTGCACATGGTGTGCGAATTTTATTATAATAGGTTAAGTGGTTTAGGAGTCCATTGAGGACAAACATTGTGACACGAGATTTATATATATTAAGATTAGTAAGATTTATGTGGGTAGATAAATAGATAAATGGATAAAGTTCTTACTTGTTGCGGTGTACTATTCCCGTTGTTCCTTTTCAGTTTTCTAGAAATCCTCTTCTTGTGCGGGAGACTCTTCTTACTGTGCTGCTTGTTCTGAGCTGGAGACGCTCCGGCCAACTCTAGCACTGAACTATCTGAGTCCGCTAACATCTGTGTGTCATCCTGAAATATTATGAGTAAGGTTCTTAGTAATGTTGCTGAGTAGGATGTATACCTGAGATTTATGTTTAGGAGACTATGTGTTGATCTAGGTTATGAACTATCTTGCGACGTCCGCAGCGCGCCATGGCGCTCAGGGTGGTCCGAGCGTATCGCACCGTGTCGTGCGCCGGCGCGTGTGTGCTCGCCGGTACGCCGCCGTGGGACCTCGAAGCCGAGGTGCTCGCCGCGGTGTACTGGCGAGCGAAGGAGGCCGGGGGCCGTCCGCATCCGCGGGAGATCGCGAGCTGGAGGGAGGACGCTCGCAGCGTTCTCCTCCGGAAGTGGACGGCCCGGCTTGAGAACCCGGCTACGAGCCGGGATGTGGTGGACGCCGTTCGACCACTCCTGAAGGAGTGGCTCGAACGGGAGCACGGGGCTCTCACCTTCCACCTGACACAGGTGATCACCGGGCACGGTTGCTTCGGGCGATACCTGTGCCGGGTGGCGGGCAGAGAGCCCACGGAGACGTGCCACCACTGCAGGGCCGGCGTTGCGGATACGGCGGAACATACGCGCGAGGAGTGCCCCGCTTGGGCGACTCCTCGCACCGCCTTGTCCGCGACGGTCGGCGCAGACCTCTCGCTGCCGGCCCTTATCAGGGCCATGGTGGGCAGCGAGGAGGCCTGGGAGGCGGCCGCAACCTTCTGCGGCCAAGTCATGTCGCAGAAGGAGGCGGCGGAGCGGGTGAGAGAGGACGACGTCAATTCTCTCCCGCTTCGCCGCCGCAGGCGCGGTAGGCGGCGACTGGCCTTTGCGGGCCGGTTGCCGCCGTAACGCCGGGGACCGGGACGGCGGATCGGGGGATCTGCTGTCCACGCCTACGGTCCCATGCCGGAGATGCCCATTTGTTCCATGGGCATCTCCGGTGAAGTTGAGAGGGGGGGCGGGACTCGCATGCGTATTCGCATCGTGAGTCCCGCCCCCCCGAGACGGGCTCGGCCTCCAGCAGTGTTTTTGGGAGGCCGAGCAGCGCCGGCGGGGCATGCGGTTGTAAGGCTTACGCGTGTCCCGCAGCCCCGCCACACGGCGCCGAGGCGTCAATGGAACCCCAGGGGTTTAGTGGGTAGGCACCGGCACCTTCTGTGCCGGTGAGTCTCCACATAACCCGGCGGCTCCCCCCGGAGCTGCCGGGTATCCTATGAGGATTCCCCTGGGTAATCAAAAAAAAAAAAAAAAAAAAAAAAGGTTATGAACTATCTGTGTCCCAAATTTCATAGAAATCAATTCACTAGTTTTTGCGTGAAAGAGTAACATCCATACTCACAGACTTTCGCATTTATAATATACGTAGGATTATAGGGAGGCAAACTGTAAGCTATAAGGCTGGTTAAACCCTGACTTTCAAGCCGCCGATCGTGGTTCGAATTTCACCCAGGACAAATATTTGTATGCATGAATATGTCTGTTTTTTTATATGTGTGGATGTAAATATCTATATAAGTACGTATTTAAAAGTACTATACGTAGTTTATCAGCTATCTGGTTACCATATCACAGGCTCTGGTCAGTTTAAAATAACTGTCCTGGGTCGTTTTTCACACACGGCCAATCTGATTCCAAAGTAAGCTTCAAAGTGAGCTTGTGTTATGGTAACCAGATAGCTGATATACTACATATATAATATACTTTTAAATACATACTTATATAGATAATTACATGAGATAGTTTGGAATCAGATTGGACGTGTGTGAAAAATGTCCCAGGATATTTATTTAAACCTAATAAGGATGGTTGAAAACAAATCTAATATGTCACCTTAAGTGTACTCTTTGATTTGTTACTAAACCAATCTGTCTCCTGACATCTCTTCATATCCTGGAGGGGGGGCAGGGGTGGTAGCTGGGATACTTGCACCACTATTGGTTCTGTCTGGTGATCCTGGGACAAACATACATTCTTTATAATTATAGACGGTGATAAGCAATAATGTGTTAGCCCCTCATAAACTTGATTCTGAGAAAATGGCGTCTTAAGATAATATTGTATATTGTGATTTACGATTTATTTTATGATATTAAAACATTACTTAAAAGTAGTAAGTAGATTAAACTGTTTTAGATGAAACACGTTTAGAATGTAACTTTTTTTTGAGAATCAACAAACAGTAACTCATTAAATTATTAAGATAGTAATAAGATAGACATATAAAATTATATAATTGTGAAACCAACATCGTTGACTACAGATTATTGAAACTTACTAACTGACAGCACGGTTGGCTTTGTGGTTAGTGACCCTGACTCTCAAGCCACGGGTCGTGGGTTCGAATCCCACCCAGGGCAAACATTTGTATGCATGAATGTCTGTTTGTCCTGTGTCTGGATGTATATATCTATATAAGTATGTATTTAAAAGTAGTATATGTAGTATATGATATACTGTATATCAGCTGTCTGGTTACCATATCACAAGCTCTGCTTAGTTCGGAATCAGATTGGCTGTGTGTGAAAAATGTCCCAGGATATTTATTTATTTACTTACTTAATGTTAATATGTGATACATTATAAAAATATTGATATCGAAACCTTTAAATTCGACTTTTTATGGGTTGACATATTATTGCATATTATCTTTTCCACATGAGCAAAGCCAGGGGAAGAAGCTTATTCCTAATAATATTATAAATGCGGAAGTAACTGTCTATCTGTTATTCTTTCACACCTAAACCACTGAAGCGCTTTTATGAAATTTGGTATAGATATAGACTAGACCTTGAGTTGACGTTTATTGAAGATAGATCTTTAATCATTTCCTAAGGCATTAGAGTGGAAAATTGCCTCATTGTTACTTCTATAAAGAACTAGTATTTTAAAACAGCACTTACCAAACTTTGTCCATTGTATAACCTCATAGGAGCATCTAAAATTACAGATGCATCAACATCTCTCACTGAAGGTATCTGCGGATGAAATTTATAGTTTATAGTAATTGTTTTTTTGTTTGACTTAACATTCAACTATAATCAAGGATAGTACATAGTTTTAGTATTTATTCTAAATGATATTTTTCTGTATACATATGTTTTAAGTTGCAATTAAGATCTGTATGTTTTATTTTCTATTATTTTCTGTTTTTAATTAGTTTGTAAGATACATACACTTAATAAATAAATAAATACTTGACTTTGCATTATCTTCATATGTAATGAATGAGTCATTTTGAAAGAAGTAGGTATTGATTGATTATTGCAAGTAATTTGCCATCCAGGACAATCATTGTGGGCATGAACATGTATGTTCTATGTCTGGATGTAGATATCTATTTACATGTCTTTATATGACTTAATGCAGCAGTATTTGGTTATCAAAGACCATAGTATAAGCTCTGCTTAGTCTGGAGTCAAATTGGCCATAAGTAAAAATGTTCCAGGATGCTTATTTACTTTAGAATTGTATATGTAGTTTATAACCAAATTTATTATTTTTAATCTGGCATTGGGACAGCAACATAATTTCCCACATGGAACCTGTAGATTCACTTGAAAATAAGATATATACAAGTAGGTAAATCATACCTTATGATGGCTTAGCTGGTGATGATGTGACACCCGTGGGTGCTGAGACAAATGTGCTACCAATGCAGCTATCCGGCTATCAGGATCCAGCAGTTCTTCACCCCATGGTCCCTCGCCCACTTGCTCACCCACGGATACTTGCCTGGTAAATAAGACATAAATATACATTTCTTGAGTCAATTTTTTAAGACTTATGTGGTAGGGATATTGTTTGTCTGCTGTTGATTGATTAGTTGGTATTTTATTAATTCAACCTTTGTTTAATTGAATATTTCTACACCAACAATGGTAGATCAGGCATGTTATTTTTTAAGACATTATATTGAGACAGGATATTGTTCCTTGCCATTTCATTCTAGCATATTATATAAATAAATTGTACCTAAGTAAAATGTGAGATCTATTTCTTATATCTTGGTAACAAATTTTATTTGTGTTAGTGAACCAATGAATATTTAAAAGAGTAATGTTATGCTTACCGGCACAGAGGTGATGTGAAGCCTGAATGCATGACAGTGACTCTGCCACCACCGTCATCTTGCACATTGAGGGCCAGCCCATTTGAATCCACATGCACGGACTGATGACAAATAAAAAAAATGAGATTTATGTTTACTGTGGATGGGAATGGTGCTCACCAAACTAAACATTTTCAAACCATAAGTAGATAATTAGGGTGGGTTGATAAAAATGTGCATTATTTTGTATGTTTCAAAGATTTTAGAGTATGTACATTTATTTTATATAATGATACATAAAAATATTTGAGATTTGAGTAAGATAGGGTTCTGGCATATTTATTTTTTGCAATTCATTACAAAATTGATTCCATATAAGATGAGAGAAGAAAAAAATGGGCATAATTCCGTAGGGACATTCATTCCTTTCATTTTTGTTAGTACAGAAATAATGCTCATATATTTTTACTGAAGTACACATAATTCATGTTTTGCGTTATTTATTCAGATAACTATTTCATATATATTTATATCCTTTTATTATTGTAAATAAAGATAGTAGGTATTTTAAAAATAAAATGAATGTTGTGTACAAATACGTTTTTGATATTTTAACTTGGAGATAATTTCAAGATTCGATCAAATCGAAACAAAGATGGAACGATTACGCGTCGACAAAATACTAATATATCTAATCAACTAACCTCGCCTTGTTGATGTGCATTTATATAATGGGTGACTACTTCTTCCATTTTATCTTCTAGAAGATGAGAGCCAACATTCCTCATGTTGAATAATTTCCATAAAATTGCAGCTTGTTTATTCCATTATTTTTATGAAAGAAATCTCCAGGTTATTTTTTTAATTCACTCGATTGATATGACAGCTGACATTTAGAGATGTGCCTTGTTTAATGTAATGTATTTTAGAACTTCAAATCGATTATTTAGATTTAGAACCCCTGACCTCAGTTCAGTTTTTATAACACCATTTAATTAAGCAAAAATCCAATCGACAGGAATTGAGGTTTTTCCGTACGGGAAAATAGTTGTAATTAAATTAGATTTAATCAATAATAACAATAATACGATGAAAGAGGGCGCCGTACGTAATACTTGTTTACAAAAACTAAACTGTTCTTATTGAACATCTAAATTATATTATTAGGGTTCCGTACCTCAAAAGGAAAAAACGGAACCCTTATAGGATCACTTTGTTGTCCGTCTGTCCGTCCGTCCGTCTGTCAAGACCCTTTTTCTCAGGAACGCGTGGAGGTATGAAGCTGAAATTTATATCAATTACTCAGGTCTACTGTCCCTTGAAGCTGTGAAAAAATCAAACTTCTAAGCCAACGCAATCAAAAGATACAGCCGTTTATGCCGCAAATTTTTGACACTTGCAAGGGAATCAAAACCTACAGGGTGCTTCCCGTGAACTCAGAATCTTGAAATTTGGTACGAAGCAACGTCTTATAGCATAGATAAAGGAAAAATTACGAAAACCATAAATTTTTAGTTACATCACATAATATATTTTTTTTAATAATTTTAAACTTACTACCCATTTCCTCATAAACGCGTAGAGGTATTAAATTGAAATTCATACCAAATACTCAGGTCTATAATACCTTTAAGCTGTAACAAAATCAAACTTCTATGTCAACGCAATCAAAAGAAACAGCAATTTAAGCTGCATATTTTGAAACTCGCAAGTACTCGCAAGGGAATCAAAACCTAAAGGGTACTTCCAGTCGACCTAAAATCTTGAAATTTGGCATGAAGCAATGTTTTATAGCACACATAAAGGAAAAATTCCGAAAACCTTAAATTTTTAGTTACATTACAAAATATATATTTTTTAATAAATATATACTTATTACTTTTTTCCTCACCATAGTTATGACTCGATTGTCGTAATGAACGAACTTTGTAAACCTTGCAGGTTTGTACGGAACCCTCGGTGCGCGAGTCCGACTCGCACTTGGCCGTTTTTTTTATTAATAAAATTACTAATTAAACGGGTTGGCGCTTCATCAGAAGTATTCTGTAGATTTGCAATCTTTTATTGTTGCACTACACAATTCTATAATCTATTTAAATAAAAATGAATTGCTGTTCGTTAGTCTCGCTAAAACTCGAGAACGGCTGGACAGATTTGGTTTATTTAGGTCTTGAATTATTTGTAAAAGTCCAGAGAAGGTTTAAAAGGTTGGGAAGGTAGGGTAGGTAAGGTAGGTAGGGTTGAAGGGCTCAGATATTAACTTATTTAAATGATTTAAAATTCATAATTATGACAAGACAACGTCTGTCGGGTCAGCTAGTTTTTAAATAAAAACATGTTAAATCTGAACAACATTTCCAAATTGTGATCTTTTTTGTGTTGTGAACTTTTGATTGAATGATGCGAATGATGTGTATGATATTGAATTGTCAGTTGTATTGTCTATTTTTTTAATCATCTGGGTGATGGACGTCATTGAAAGGAGCGCAGTATGTGATTTGTTTTGATTGGATTTTTAACAAATTTCTTATTATTTATATACTTCTGTGGAGTATAACTCATAAAATTAATAATTTAAAATCATTTACAATGTTTCGTAATTCCATTAAAGCCTGTATAGTGCCGAGGAACCATGACGTAAGTACAGATAACCTTATGACTTATCTCCAAAATTCTAAACCTTGTAATTTCAACGTTAGAAGTGATTTAGGCTTCATTCTTATTTATTATCATGTTCTTTAGTTTATTGTCTATCGTTTCCGTTGGATCTTTGCCACCAAAAACGACCGAAAACGGAAGGAGAATCGAAGAATGGACGGAAAAGTAATATTTGAAATTTTAGCTTCACAGATGTTGTTCACACACTAGTTCTAAGCTCGATACGATACGAGAGAAGCTACGGGAAGGGCCTAGCTTAGCTGACTTCATATCTGAAGATCGTCCCAAGGATTGGGACGAGTATGAGGGCAAGTTGAAAAGGGAGAAGGGGGAATCGGAAAGGCTGAGACTTCCACCTTGGTTGAAGACCACTATTCCTACTGGTAAGTTTTTTGCTTTTATTTTTAATATGTATGTATATTAAAATTATGTTCTTGTTTCTGTGTATTATATATTTGTGTAGCACAAGCCATTTTAATATGTTTAAATTCAATTTGTCAGATTTATGAGTGCTTAATGCGGCTGCTATGAAAAAATTACAACATTTCTATTTCAAGGAGCCTTTATTTACTTCTAGGTGTTTCCATGCCTGTTTGCCATATTCTATATAACTAAATATTATAAAAGGAACAAAGTTGCTTTCTGATGTCTGTCCCTATGCCTTCTTAAATCTTTAAAACTATGCAACTAATACTTAGCAAAACTTCAACAACAAATAGAAATTATTTTACTAATTACTGAATGATTCAATATTCTAAATCATTAATCCTGTGTAAGCCCTTATATTCTTCAAAACAAGTAACATTATGCTTTATATAACTTATATAACTAATTGTGTATTTCAGGTTCAAAGTTCAGTGAAATTAAACAACAACTCCGCAGTTTAAAGCTGAGCACCGTGTGTGAGGAAGCCAGGTGCCCGAACATTGGAGAGTGCTGGAGTGGAGGCAAAAATGGCACATCAACCGCTACTATTATGGTAAATTACAATTTTACTGAACTTGAGATAACCTATATTTTATTGTCTGTTCCAATCACCTACAAAGTGTCTTTTACAAGTAGTTAAAAGTATTACAAAATAAATTTTTGTAAGTTTTAAAACATCAAATGCTCTGAGAAATTATAGCCAGCCCATATAAAGATGAGACCAAGAACATATTAGGTGTTTATTTATATAAAATATTTGTTTACTAATGAAATATCAGTGATGTCTTCTTTATGAATGTGTAATAATATTATAAAGAGTAAAGTTTTGTATTTTTGTACGTAAGGCACAAACTTAAAAACTACTTGACTGATCTGAATAATTCTTCGTGGTGGCTCAGTTGGTTACGCACCGACTCACGATCATGAGGGTGCCGGTTCAAATCCCTGGCCCGTACCTCTGAGTTTATAAAAACTTACGTACGGATTCACACCACTGGCTTTCGGTGAAGGAAAACATTGTGACGAAACCTGCATGCCCGAGATGTCACAATTAAAGGCATGTGAAGTCCGCCAATCCGCACTAGGCCCGCGTGGTGGACTATGGCCTAAACCCCCTCGATGTTAGGGGAGGCTCGAGCTCCTCGGTGGAGACATATATGAGCTGTTGATGATGATTCCTACAGGAAAGGTAACTACGCGGAGACAGCTAGTTATAATTATTTAAGTACTTATACATTCTTATTTCATGACTGAAACTGCCATTAAATACTCATTAATTGTAACCCAACCTTAACAAATTCTCTTCTCCAGCTAATGGGTGACACCTGCACCCGAGGTTGCATGTTCTGTTCCGTAAAGACATCCCGAGCACCACCACCATTAGATCCAGATGAGCCTCGGAACACAGCTCATGCCATCAACCAGTGGGGACTCGGTTATATTGTTCTAACATCTGTTGATAGGGATGGTGAGTTTTGAAGTCTGTTTATTGACGGTTTAAGTAAAAAGTTGACCCGCGTAACTTCGTTAGCGTCACTTGCCCGTTTTTGCAACAGTTTTGATTGATGCTCCGCTTCTATTCGTCATAGCGTAATGATTTATACATAAAAATCATCCTTAATAATCACTCTATCTATTAAAAAAACCGCATCAAAATCCGTTGCGTAGTTTTAAAGATCTAAGCTTACATAGGGACAGACAGACGGCGGATAGCGACATTGTTTTATACTATGTAGTAAAGTAGCCTATATGTTAATCCAGTTTATAAACTATCTGTGTTCCAAATTTCATCAGCATCAGAACAATTCAGTTAAGTGAAGTTTATAATAAAATAGTTGTTAATAGAGCCTTAGAAGTAAAGTTGGCACAGAATAAGCTATAATTGACAGATGAATTGAATCTATATAAAATTGATAAGACAATTTGAACAAATAACTTTCAGACCTCCCAGACGGTGGATCTTCACATTTTGCCGAAACAGTCAGAGAAATTAAAAGACAGTGAGTATTATTGTACCATTAACCACTTTTTAGTTTTCATAACTACCTATCTACCTATACCTAGGTATTTAACTTCTCTACCACTGACATATGAAGGCTCCATTGCAATAATGATGAATGTCCAAAGATATTTAAATCTTAACCAGTAATGCCATTCGGTCACTTGACTATGTATTTAGAAGCCTTGTTTAAATATGTTTTTAATAGTTTGGCAACACGGCTAGACCCCTCAACGTCACAGGTACAGCTTTTTACCGTTTATAAATTTAAAACAATGTTTTAAAGATTCGAGAAGACATAGGGACAGACAGCGGAAAGCGACTTTGTTTTATAATAACCCAACTAACATTTTGGTAATAAGAATAAGGGCTACATGAGCTGCTTAAGAGGATTTTTGTAACCCAAGGTTCTGTAAAGGCACTAACAACTTGGTGATAAAGCGTTCTGTAACTCTCTTATAACCCTGATTTGGGCCTGTTCGTACGAGAGCTTGAGGCTATTTAATGGTTATAGAGAGTGATAAATAAGTGTTTATTAAGAGTTAGAACAGTGCTACAGTAGCAGTGACTACCACTTCAAGTGTTTTATAAGCTATACACAGGGTATAACTGCAAGCTAAAGTAGTAAACAAGTTATGGAAACCACTTAAATGACTTTTTTGGTAGCAATAAATTTCACCGAAAGCGCTAAATATTTAAACTGTTTCGCAGAGTTTTACGTTCTTGTTAGAGTCAATAGTGATAGTATTTTATAGCACGCTTTCATGTCATGGCGTTTTAATAAAATAATTAAGGTGAGTACCTAAAGTGTTTAAGATTACTGGGTGTTATAGGGATTTAATCACATGCGGCGGTAAGTTTACGGTAACAATATATACTAGTTCTCATCTCATTTTTGAAGCGCCCTAAAAATAAACTACTTTTGATGATTAAATGATGTAAAAAAATACTGCCAGAATTTTTTTTTCTTTATTTATCTTATTTATCAATTCCTGGAGCCTCCTTAAGATATTTTAATTGAAAATTATGAACAATGTAAGTAAATAATTGGACTAGGAACATTGCAATAAGGTTTTTCTTTCACAATTTTATAGTAGGTATATCTTTATTAAATGGCGTCTTAGTTCTAATTACTTAAGCATCCTGATATCTCTGTTATTCCTCCCGTAGTGATTAAATACTGATACTAAGGTGGATTGCAGAATCTAGCTCTATAGGACTTATAATAAACACTTCTTAGATCCTTATAGCTTTCTTAGTAACTCTTAAGACTCGACAAAACTCGTTAGGTGATATAAAGTATTTGTCTAACTCTTTTTAAGAATACCAGTTGATAGTAAGTGTTAGTAGACACCTGAGTATCACTCAGAGTGTTTAATACTTCTTGAAGCTATTAGAGTAAGACTTCAGGTGTTACAAGACCTTTCACTACCCCAGTAGTCGAACATCACCCGTTAGTAAGTGTTAGTAGACACCTTACAATTGCTTTTATAGGTTTGTGCAACTAAAAGCTATAAGAATAAGTTATACAATGGTTACGATAAACTCCATACTACCGTCTTGATTTATATTTTTTTTATTTATTACTCTTATTCCTCTGGAAGGTTTAATTATTCATAACTAACCCTACAGTAGAGTCGAAGGTTGCTATCGGAGTTCTTATATACCTTAAATAACAGTAAGAGCTCTAAAAAAGGCTGCCGCTAGCACTAAAATGTTTGTTGGGAAGTAGTTATATATAGAGCCAGTTCACGATATAGTCCATTCTTCAATCCAAGGTTCTCCCTTTACCCTTTTAAATCTAATATCTTGTAAATTTTCAGAAACAAAGAGATACTAGTCGAATGCCTAGTGCCTGACTTCCGTGGCAACCGAGAGTCTATAGAAACTATAGCGAATTGTGGCCTCGATGTGTATGCGCATAATATCGAAACTGTCGAAAGACTGACGCCATTCGTACGGGATAGACGTGCTGGGTATGTTAAACATATTTTTTTATTTTTTATTTAAATGGTCCATTAAACTGGGCGTTACACAATAAATCCTAAAATTAAATATCAAAAACATTTTGCAATGTGCACGACCTTCTAGAAGTAGACACAGTATGCTAAATAAAATAAAGTACTTATTACTAATTATCTAGAATACATAAACAAGCCAAATTAATTAATTTACATAAAGATGAAAATAAACAATATATGACTAATTAAATAACCTTTTTATTAAGAAGGAATAATAATGAAAATCTTTAAGTAACACAGAGTTAATCTGATTCCAAACTAAGCAGAGCTTGATTTCAGCTGGATTTATTACTTAATTATGGTTTATCTCTTATTAAGATTTTGTTAACGCTTATATCTATACTAATATAATATAATATTATAAAGAGGAAAGATTTGTTTGTTTGTTTGTTTGTTTGTAACGAATAGGCTCCGAAACTACTGGACCGATTTCAAAAATTCTTTCACCTTTGGAAAGCTACATTATCCCCGAGTAACATAGGCTATATTTTATCCCTGTATTCCCACGGGAACGGGAACTACGCGGGTAAAACCGCGGGGAGGCAGCTAGTACTTTATTAACTGGCGGACCCGGCAGATTTAGTTCTGCCCACCAGCGCCACCTACCGGGTCCAAATTGATGTATTATACATAAAAACCTTCCCCATGAAATACTCCGTAATTAGGTGAAAACCGCATGATAATCTGTTCAGTAGTTTTTGTGTTCATCGCAGAATAGATAGATAGATTTGTCAGTTTTGTACATTTCCAGGTATCGTCAAACGTTGGAAGTGCTGCGGATAGCGAAAGAATTCAACCCGGACCTAGTCACCAAGTCCTCGATCATGCTGGGGCTCGGAGAGACGGATGAACAAGTAGAACAGACTATGAAAGGTATATTGAATACTAACTTTTGTCTTGAGGTTTCATCCGCTTACTCCGATAATGCGTCGACAAAATTTTCTCGACTTGCGCATGTTAAGCAGGCTGGGGACCTTAAATTTTCCCAAGATAAAAGCTTATTTATTTATATTAAATATCACGGTTAAACACCAATTACAATATTTAAGGAACAATTAACATTCCATATATAATATGCAGGTTTACTATATGTGTTCCAAATTTCATCCAAATCCGTTCTCGTTTGTGTGTAAGAGTAACTAACATGTATCCATACATACATTTCATATTGTAATTTAATTTTGTTGTTTATTAACTTTTTATTATTAGCCTTTATTGCTGATACTAAACAATGGTTGTAACAAATAGTTTTAACTTAAATCTAATACATCGGTTTTCCCGGTTCAGTGATCAGCGTGTCCAGTGACACATAGGCCTCTTCCAGCTGCATCCATTCTTCTCTATTAGAAGCTTTTCTAGACCAGATTGTCCCTCCAATCATCTTAATATCATCTGTTTAACTTAACTTAATTATTAACTTTTAAGTGTGCCTAAATATTGTTATCGGTGATAACCGTTATATTCAAAAAAATATCTAATGCCTTTTTTCCTTCACAGACCTTCGTTCATCAGGTGTAGACTGCGTAACCCTGGGCCAATACATGCAGCCAACTAAACGTCATCTCAAAGTCTTTGAGTACGTCACACCGGCCAAGTTCAAGCAGTGGGAGGACAAGGGCAATGAACTCGGATTCCTGTACACAGCCAGCGGACCTCTAGTCAGATCTTCATATAGAGCCGGAGAATTCTTCATAGCCAGTCTCCTGAGAGACCGGAAGGCCAAAAGTTTGTGAATCTAGTGCGAAAAATAACTTTATTGCTCCCGGTTTAAAGTTCAAAGTGAAAAATGTATGGTGAAAATAAAGCTTGTGAATTTAGTGTGAAAAATAATATTATGATGAAAATATGTTACTATCACTTTTGAGTCATACTCTAATGCTCGGTGCGGGAAGTTGGTTTGCTGAGAAGTAACAGCAATAAACTTAGTAATTACTCGTCAAAACATATATAATATATATGAAGTTATAATGTTTTTTTTCCTATAACAAACATTATCAATAGGCCAAAAGTTTGTGACTAGTTAAATAATGCAAAAATTTGCGTTCAAATTGGTGAATTTTATTTTTAGGCAATAGAGTTTGTTTTCCTAAAACTAATTTTGTTTTCGATACCGAATCTCGCACTTTCGATATTATCGAAAAAAACATTAGAAGAATAGCTTTGATACTAAAGTAGTTACAAACTAAACCGTTTGGGAAAGTGTTGTATCTTTTGTTTTATATATACCTGTCTCTTTTCAACAATTCAAAACGACTAATAGGTCATGACATTCTCATAGGGTCATTCCATGACAAACGCTACTGAGGGTAAAAAAAATAAAATGATCTTTTTTAATTTAATCTGATGAATTTAGAAAGAAAACATTCCAAATTGTAATATGCGGCAAAAAAAACCAGAAAAAAACACGTATTTTTTATGTTAATTAGTCTTCAAAGTCTGCAATGAAGTGAACTGTCTTAATGGCTCTTATGCCTTTGATTACTGGAAATTCAAAAACAAAAGAACTGTCCATATGACAACCGTTTTGCCACTTGAGATTTGAGATTATTATTCGTATTATTGGTGGAATACTTTACAGTCCCGAAAAAATTGATAATTATCAAGTAAAAAGTGTGTTTTCTTGATACATTGGCACTGTAACACCCGAAACGAAAAATCAGGTAATTGTTTTATTATTATAACTTACAGATTGATTACTTTAATAATATTTTGTAAAAGTAAGGTTATTATGGTAATGATTTAAAATACTAACTAAAAATTCAACTAGAGACTAATTTGATGGCTTTTTTTAATGATTAAAAACTGTAACACCCGAAACGTTTCGAGGTGCTACAACTTTTTTATACATCATATTTCCTTGTATCTTCAATGCCTGGTTTGTGTGTGGATGAGGTGATTCCTTAGAAAGATCAACATGCCGTCGACGACAAAAAATAGAATAGCGAAAATGTGGGAAAGACGAAAACTGATGAACCTCGAATACCCGTCGAACAGCTTGTTCGACGGGTATTATTTATACAGAACATCCATACTAATATTATAAATGCGAAAGTAACTCTGTCTGTTACGCTTTGACGCTAAAACTACTGAACCGATTTAAATGAAATTTGGTACACAGATAATCCAGAGCTTGAGAAAGGACATAGGCTACTTTTTATCCCGGGAAAATTTAAGATCCCCCAGGAACGCAGGCAAACCCGCGGGGAGCCACGAGTAACATATGAAAATAAGTGCTTTAAAATTAATTTCATTATTTTAGTTTACTTAATTTTATTTGTTTTAAAGAAGCTCATAATTAAGCTGTGTAAGAGAAGAATTTATTGTAGTTATGTTTGTTTGTCAATAGATTTTTTTTAAAGAAACTGCTAATTTATGTTAAAGGAGAGTTCATTATATTCATGTTAATTTGTTCCCTACTTATTTTATAATACCTAAAGTAATAAAACACCGATTTTGTTTATATAATGTGTTAAATTTTTGTACTCGTAACGCCCGAAACAAAACCATGGTAACGCCCGAAACAAAGTAAAAATTTATAAAAAAATAGTGGAACCTTATTTGTGACTGTAATTATGTGGTAGCTGGATAGTAAATATTATACTTTTGGAGCCCTGTGATTTTTAGAAAAGGTTACCTAAGAAAATTCGCTGAATTTCATATAAATGTAACAGTGGTCAGGTGATAGAGGCAAAATCGTGAAACGCCCGAAACGCACACTTTTCGACTTATAAAATTGTTAATTTTTATGCTAAACTCTACAAATTTTATAATTAAGATAAAACAAGTAAAAACGCTGAGAATAAGACATATTAATCGCTAAAATATCAATTCAAAGTACATTAAAATGTAGACTTTGGTTGTACAAACGTAACGCCCGAAACGATGGAATGACCCCATACCTAATGTATATCATAATAAAAACTAAATAAATTTGTGTGAAATTAGACTTATTTCAATATCGCCTCCGATAAAATGATTTTGGTTACAAAAATGTAAATAACTATTTAAGTTAGAATAGAGAAAATTTTATTTTTTGTAATTTTGTTTGAGTTATATTTTAATTAGTAAATGTTTTCAATTTAATGTAAACTATTTAGATCTGTACATAATTATTTTATGTTAAATATGTTGTTATTCACTTAATTAGTTCAATTTTGGTTTTCAAATAGTGCATTATATCATCACTACATAGTATAAAACAAAGTCGCTATCCGCCGTCTGTCTGTCCCTATGTATGCTTAGATCTTTAAAACTACGCAACGGATTTTGATGCGGTTTTTTTAATAGATAGAGTGATTCTTAAGGAAGGTTTTTATGTATTACGCTATGACGAATAGGAGCAGAGCATCAATCAAAACTGTTGCAAAAACGGGCAAGTGACGCTAACGAAGTTGCGTAGGTCAACTAGTTTACCTATAAAATGTAAACCATTTCAGTTTAATAGTAGGTATTTTAAGAGAAAAAATGTAAATAGTGACAAAAAATACTCGTGAGTTGTATATATTTTTGTTTTGTTAATCTGTTGATCATTAATTTATTAAATACACGTTTTTGCTCTGTTTGTGATTTTTAATTTAATAAACATCTTACATTCAGACCTTGTTGAAATTCCTATCAGTAGCAACAATTAGTCTGCGTGAGGTATTTTTAACATTACTACCTCTTTTCTTATTTCAATGGCACCTGATGTGTCCTCAGTCCTCATTCGCACCAGAGCTTTTTTACCGGACGGTAAAAATCGTTCAAATACAACAAATGCATTTCCATGTATATGTTCACACGACAGCGTTTTTAAAACGCGACGCTTTTTTTATCGATCGGTGTTGCATTTTCAACTTTGGGCGTTGGAATTAGAGCATATTATGGTACTTGGAAATGCATTTTTTGTGTTTAAACGCTTTCTTTACGTCCGGTAAAAAAACTCGTGGGGAAACTCGTCGAATGGGGTCTTAATATACACAATTCTGTAAGTGTTAGATTGTTTGAGAAAAAACGATAGAGATTGTACGGTAAAATTATAGGTACCTACCTATCTACCTATTTTTGAAGAATTGACTAAATCTTTCTTTCTTTTCTTAAATTGGCCAACCACCATGTAGTGTGCTAAATAAATTATTTAAAGTCAAGTACAACAAAAAAAAAAAATAATATACATACGTATTTATTACTTTTATAAAATATACAGTTTTATCTAAATTGTGAGAATAAAAGAACATACCTATTTAATTGCTTCTAATAAGGCCTGTAGCCTGTAAAAACGGAAGCTAATGATGTGTGGAATTAAGGGATCCATGCATCTGATCCTGTATAAGTAGTCTGGCTTTTATATACAACCATATAGTCCAGGTTTATTTATCTAAAAGCCCAATTGTAGCGGAACACGCACGGGCGCGCCATGTTGGCGAAAAAACCGACACACCGCGCGCTGAATACAGAAGATGTAACTAATTTAACCATTGACTTTGTATTGGTTTCACTGATATGGTACCTTGGATCTGGCTTTTCGAGGATAGTACCTATCTATACTAATAGTATAAATGCGAAAGCAACTCTGTCTGTCGGTCTCTCTGTCTCGCTTTTACGCTAAAACTACTATTGAAAATTTGGGGCACAGGTAGTCCCGAGTCTGAGAAAGGACATTGTCTACTTTTTATCCCGGGAAAATTGGAAAGATCTCCCGGGTACGCGGGGAGCTTCTAGTAATAAAACTTTTTTTACCCTACACAAATATACTTAAAATAGTTAATACTAAAACTGGGACATTTTTCACACATGACCAATGTGATTCCAAACTAAACAGAGCTTGTGTTTAATCAGATAACTGATTTATTGCATATATCTACTTCTTTTAATTACATATTTATATAGATAACTAGTGCCTCCCGGCGGCTTAACGCGCGTTGCTGGGGAATTTTCTCCGGACTTTTTATCTCTGCAAAACAAAACTACTAACTTGGCCGTGTGTAAAAAATGACCCAAAACCTTTTTTGGGACATTTTTCTCACACGGCCAATCTGCTTTCATACTTTTTAAATAGGTACATCGCATAGGGATGGATGCCACATCAAATTTTCCTATCTCATAGTGAATGATGCACGTATGGTCAGCAAACGGTGTGTTTGCACTGCGGTCGGCTTTTTGTGCGCTCGTGCGACTATGACGCGGAGGGGAGATCAGCTTCTAAGGATATAATAGTGGGTATATAACCCTATAAACGTGCACGGCCGTAGCTAGGAGGGGCATTGTGGGGCAACGCTCCTGAAATCACAATGCCCTACCTTACAAAACCAAAAACTACGATCAAAATGTGACTCCCGGCCCTACCAGTAACCAAAGCTGCACTACCTCAAATTCGACTCTAGCTACAGCCCTGTAGACGTGATAGATAGAAAGATAGATAACACTATATTGTAGGTACACCAAAAGACAAAAAATATATATAATAAATAACAGTAAAACTTAACTAAATGCACATGTGAGAACCGTTGGATGGAAAGGATTGCATATGTGGCAGTCTTCGAAAATCGGTTTCTTCCAGGTACCGTTGAATGGAAAGGATTGATAAACATGATAAACAGTACCTTAAAATAAAACCCCTAGATACTAATATTATTACGAAAGTAACTGTCTGTCTGTTTCTCTAAATCACTGAACGGATAATATTTGATACAGAGATAGATTACTTGGCTTGCTACCTTTTATTCCGGGAAAGTTGGAGTTGCTTCGGGAACGCGAGTAAAACCGCCGGTCGGAAGTACCTAAGTACAATAAATAAAATAATAAATATCTGAATTGCGATTAAAATTTATTAAGTAGGTATACATGTTTCGAACTACGGCGTCGCTAGCAACTAGGCGGCTAGTAATATATAAAGAACCTTCTTCTTACATAAAAGCAGGATTTATACGTAGGTACCTGTAAAAAAAAAATATTATGTGTATTAAAACAATAGTATATTCCAAAGATTACTATATTAGTATATTCACATAATCTTCTTGTAATAGGACCTATTCTACAAGTGCGTGATGCGTGTAGTGGGTTCAAATCCCACTACCGACATTTGGGCCGGGACTCCGCGCTTGAGACGCAAAACATTTAGATAATATTGCTTGTTTATGATTATTCTATGTCTGCTGCTATATGATAATGTATTTAAAATTGTAGAAAATTTGTTATCTGAATTTTAAAATGAATACAAGCTCAGCTTAGGTTCGAATTAGACAGTAAAATTTTGACTGATAGCGTGTATTGTCCATTATATTATATACTTAACTATCGGAGAAGTTCTCATGAGACATATTTAAGATGAGATTTATTTAAGTATTTTTGGGGAGCTAGGCTAATCTCTTAGAAGAATGTTGGTCATCGATAGGTTTTCTTAATCGATAAGTCTTGACTACCATAGAAATAATATAAAACGTATTCGCTAGGATAATAACAAGGAACTTTCACACTTACTAGCTACAAAATTCAAAACTAAATTTCAAAATTAAAATTCAATTTGAAAATTAGAACGCTTCAATTCCACACAAGTTCATGTATTGTACAACACGGCGCGGCGGGTGCCGGCGCGCGTTGTCACTGTTCCCACCACAGACCTACAATGTAACTAGACGTTACGAAGTTTTTACTTCACAGATGATAAAACAGCAAAAATATCTGCTTTTTTAGACGTAATTTAGTCTGCAATCGATCGTTATTACCTTGAAACGGAAAGAAAATAGTGACACGGTTTATCATAATACAAATTGAGACATTATCTAGTTATATAATAGGTCTGTGGTTCTCATGTAGCGAGTGTTGCCACTTGCTCATCAAGTATGCGCGGCTCTGAATTTTGAGCGGACGCGTATCCGAACGCAAACACGTCCCCGGTAAGCCTTTACAATGCGTATTTTATTGAGATTTTCACAAATATTCACATGGAAATAGAAACGTTTTGAGGGTGGGAAATAATAGAGGCATTTGATGGATGGGACGGAGCTGTTGTGTTTTGAATTTAATAGAAATGTCTGTCGGTTTCATTGCTCGCGTTCACTATTCGTTATAGTTTGTTTCACGTGTTTTTTTGTAGGAATGATATTGTTTCCTTACGGAATATTTAGCATCCTAAAGTATTATTTATCTAACTTTAGCTAAAGGTATTTTTGAAATTCTCTAACTATCATATCCATTGGATAGGGCTGCATAAGAAAGGGACAGCATCTAAGTAGGTAGTACCCAAATCGTATCATATGATATGTACCTATCTACAGGTAGGTAAAGGAGTTCAGTAGGTATTTAAGTATACTACATAGTCCAGCTTTAGCGGCCTATGATGTTGTAGAAGCATTTGAAAAAAGTCCTCCTAAATAAACCTACTTATGTTTAAAAAGTAACCTATGTACTATTCCAGAATATATTCTAACTGGCAGATTCCATCCAGATCCCTTCAGCCGTTGTTGCGTGAAACCAAAGCGTGAAACATACATACGGTCTCACAAACTTTCGCATTTATTATTTAGGATAGGTAAATATGCTATTTAGAATATTAGGATATGCTTAATTGAAAATCAGATTAGTCTTGTATTAAATAATGTCCCAGGATATTTACAGATCAACAAGGAACTGTTCGCTTACCTCATGAAATATTCTCAGCAATTTGAATATAACACCAGTAGGTACTTAGGGGAGAGGGTTATAGGTATTAGGGGGGATGCAGATTCAAGCGGCTCACAGCCTTGTAACGAAACGTTCATGAATGTTCTATGACAAATTACTATGTAAATAATGTTGTTCTTAGGAATTGTCTTATTCAAAACTACTGACTGATTTGTAGGTAGGTATAGTTTGAACTTCGCTATGTACCTTCTTTAACTTTTTTTGTTTCTAACTGTCAAATAAAATAAGCAAACCATGCTTGGCTATATGTACAATTGTACATATAGATGCTCTAAAAGCAGACCTATCAGATAACGATGATATACCTATTATATCATATAGGTATATTAGCTACAGCCTGTAGTTTTACCCGCGTTTCCAGTGGCCTTAACCCGGTATTAAAAGAGTCCTATGTGTTATAGTTCGGCCGTTCAGAGAATGCGTTCCTGACACCTATCAGTTAGTCACGACTAGTGATGGGCACAACATAACACTGAGTTCGTTACTGTTCCTCCAAAATGAACGCCGCATTATTTTTAAGATTATTTTCGTTTTAAATTGGCGGAATCATTTAAAATTTATATTTTAGTTATTTAAGTAGAAACCAAAAAAAGGTAATATTAATATAATAAAATTGTTTTATTTATTATTTGTTACAAAGTTACAATCTGTATTTCTATGCAATAAAGTACATTGAATTGAATGTGCGTACAGAATATTAATCAGACTCTGGTTCGCTTGAGGAGGTGGTGTGTTCATAATCATCTTCGCCTACATGTATTCGGCGTTCGGTTTGGTCGTAGTTTTATTTTTATATTTCATAAAAGTTATCTTATAGTCCATTATTTTCAAATTCTTAAAAAGAAAAACAAAACGTATTATTTTATAAAGTATAATTGCATAAGAACAGATTACGATACTATTTTTGCCTGTTATTATTAGCACAGCACTACAAATATAAAGCGCTGACATAACCTTGTAATAGCGCAGTATAGATTTAGAAAAATATTGTTTACCAAGTTATTTGACACTCAGTTTGGCACAAAATTATAACATTCATTGATTATCGCTATAATAATGTTGTTTTAATGCTCATCATATGTTAAAACGGTAAACAACCAGCAAAAATATTTTTATCGTAACTGCAACGCCATTACAAAGTTACGTCGTCAGTTCAATCGCGTCGTGTCAGGAACGCATTCTCTGAACGGCCGTAGTATAGATCTAGAACATGATCTATCTGCTTGTCAAGTTACGTCACTATATCCGTTGTTACTTAAAAATGTCTTATGTCACGCATTTATAATATAAATAGGTAAGTAGTATAGAATTAGATTAGTAGGATTAAAGTCAACTTCAGGAAGATATATTAGATATCTAACTATTTCATCCTATAACCTCAAACCAAGATAAATTAACGTACAAAACTATTCCGTATAAACCTCAAGTTCCGGACCCCCAAGTTTCCATTTACGAGAGCGACTGAAATCGTATTTTAAAATATAATACGCTTTTATTTTGGAAAATTCCGCGAGTGGCTCTGGGGAGGGAAAGCTAATTTCAATTTCATTTAGTTCTGGCGCGAGTCCATGCACCGTGCACAGACTATCTCGCTACGAGTGCAGGTAGAACTGCTATATTTTTTACTTCTACCCTCACGTACCAAAAAAAAATCGACTATCTACCGATCTTTCTAATTAAGAACATTGACACATAAAATTCACAAAAGAGTTCACACACCTCAATCGAAAATTAAAACACTCAACGTTCTAAATTCAAATCAAAGACATGAGTGTTACCATAAACAATGATAGGCTGTAAAATACTTTGCATACATTTAGGCACAATTTCCATTTCGCGTAACTAATCTATGCCAGTGTTGGGTAGTGCAGAGTGCTCCGAGCGGGGAGTCTCTGGAGCGTTAGGGTTCCGTAGGCAGGCAGATTACACCCTGTCTGAGCCCCAATACGCAATTCCATTCGTTGCAAGAGGATTCCGCATTTTTATCGCGGGTATTCGATGCCTCCCCTATTAAATTGGTCTCTTGAATTGGCCAAAGGATTTATGGACATTGATTCTCTTTTAAATTCATATTGTTGAAGTCATCTTTCATTTGTGGATTGTCTGCTATGGTTACGGTGAATTGCTTTTAAAGTAAACTATATCTTCGTTATTGTGAACTTATGAGTTTTTTATGAAGGAGACTGATTTATTTTTAGGGGTAGGCTTACTTTTGCGGTTGTCTTTCAGGTTAGTAATTTCAACTTTCAAGCCACCAGTCGTGTGTTCGAAACCCGCCCAAAATAAACATGTTACACATGTCTGTTTGTTATTTGTCTTTATAAGCACTTTTATAAGTTTTATAGTAGTCTATGTAGTAAACCAGTTATCACAGCACAATCTCTGCTGCTATTTCTATTGGATTACTATCGTAAAAATATTAAAAAAAGATAAAAAAAAACAGTTTCAAATTAAATTTAAAAGTTTATGGTCAATTCAATTTAAGTAAAAAATTATCGTTATGTTCGATATTATCTACACTTTAATATGGTAGCTATATAAAAAAAAAATATTGTACCTATATAATGTTGTAAATAACTACTACAATAAATTAAATCCTTGTTAGTATTTGTAGCACAATATTTACCAGTATGTTTCCAATGATATTTGAAACATAACATAAAGTAGAAGGTAATTTAAATTGTGGCACATTTTACGAAGATATCAAACCACCCCAGCCGAGGATGATTCATATTATTTGCGTTCAAGCGACGTTCAGAACTTGATTACGGACACGATAGCTTTGAGGAGTTTATGCACTTGATTCAAATATTTTTTTAAGTGTAATAGATTATCTACAGTTAATAAAAATAAAATCTCTTTCCTGGAGGTAATTATTACATGCGCTCAATATAATTTAAAATAAAATTAATCAGAGATATTTATAGATCTTCGGGCCAAACCTTCACGGTGGGGAATGTCTATGTATAAATCATAGACACCCGTTCTGACGGTCCTCTTTAAAAAGAAAACTTGACTTGTCACTTCACTTAACCACCATTTGCCACCTTGGTGGTATAAAAAAAAAAAAAACTTATAATTACTTCTAATGTCAACTACCATTACCGCGTATATATTTCACCGCATTTTATTCCGTATCGCAAATAGTGACTGTGGAAGTGTGCAATTCGGTTCCCGCGAGACTTACCCATTTATAGATAGGCATTATTTTCCGTGTGGGGTTGACCGGAACCAGCAGCATCCGCATCGTGGAGGGTCTTAGGACATGGAGCCCTAGGTGGCCGCCACAATATTTAAGAAAAGGCTACATTTAACTATATATATACCTATAGATAGTAACTTACAAAATAGTTTTTTTTTTTATGTCAAAAAGCTTAATTAGCATGTTTTTCACAGTGCATAAATACATTAGTGTCTAAAACGCAGTCCGCCATTTTCACGTTTTACCTAGACTTAACAAGAGGTTAGGTATAGATGTTGATATTTAGACTCGTGTTCTAAGTATGGGTTAAGGAAGTACTATACTATATAGAGGTAAACTTTGCATGCCTATAACTGGTAATCTCTGAACTGAAGAATAAATCTATAGCGATTTCTTGTAAGTAGGTACCTACATTATAAACCGTATAAAGTACAAATGCAGAGTGGAGTCCTTTTTGGGATCTCATCACATACTTTCTAATTTGTATGATAATAGCACTGTTTTTGAAGCTTATTTTGTTATTATTCTTTTTTCATAATCTTTAGTTCTTTTTTTACCGTTTATCTGAAATGTACCATAAAAATTGTAAAACCTTGTAATCTATTTCTGTTTTGCGATGTCAAAAAAATATGTCTATTGTCTAATATTCGTTACCAGGAGTTTCGACTTATGATAAATAATAATATCATTACATCTGATACAGAAGTAGCTGCCGCGTTCGAGTCATTCTTTACTGATATTCCAGTTCTTACTACTAAAACACTTAACTCGTCTCCTACCCTCGCTGAATCTTTACTAAAGGAAAATGTAACTAAATGTACTGTTAACTTTAAATTTTCTTGTGTTACCCCTATTGATATAATTAAGGCATTTAAATTAATTAATATGAAAAAAACAGTTGATCTATGGGAACTTTCAGTTAAACTTATAAATTATATAATTGATTGTATTGCACCGCATTTAGCATCTATCTTTAACAAATGCATCAATAGTGGTATATTTCCTGACTTAATGAAGTATAGTAAAGTAATTCCTCTTTTTAAAGCTGGTAGTACATCAGACCCTTCAAATTTTAGACCTATATCTGTACTACCAACACTAAGTAAAATCTTTGAAAAACTCATACTAAATCAATTAATGGGACATTTTAATAGTAATAATCTTTTTCATAATAAACAGTTCGGATTTACAAAGGGTCGCTCAACAACCGATGCCGGCGTTGAGCTTATTCAACATATCTTTGCAGCCTGGGAGGATTCAAAAGACATAATAGGGGTTTTTTGCGATTTATCTAAAGCATTTGACTGTGTCCAACATGAACTGTTAATCAGGAAGTTAAGCCACTACGGTATAAGAAATCAAGCACTCAGTCTTATAAATTCATACCTAAGTAATAGAATTCAGAGAGTAAATATAAATGGAAAGGTGTCCCCTGGATCAACTGTTGCTATGGGCGTCCCACAAGGCTCAATCTTAGGTCCTTTCCTTTTCTTAATATATATAAATGACCTACCCTACCTTGTTGAGAAAAAAAATGAGGTTGTATTGTTCGCTGATGATACTTCACTTCTTTACAAAGTGAAACGACATGAATTAAATTATGACGAGGTGAACAATGCTCTCTCGGATGTGGTAAATTGGTTTACTGTAAATAATCTGCTTCTAAATGAGAAGAAAACCAAATGTATCAAATTTAGTCTACCAAATGTTCGTCAAGTAGACACATGTATTAAAATTAAGAATGAAAATATAGACTTTGTAGAAACCACAGTATTTCTAGGTATCACTTTAGATGTAAAGCTTCAGTGGGGCCCTCATATTTCTCGGTTGGCGAACAGACTTGCTTCTGCAGCATATGCAGTAAAGAAAATACGTGCACTTACTGACGTAGATACCGCGAGATTAGTTTATTTTAGTTATTTTCATAGTATAATGTCTTATGGCATTCTCCTTTGGGGCAGTGGTGCCGACATTAACACTATTTTTGTTCTGCAGAAGAGGGCTGTTCGTGCTATATACAATATGAGTCCTAGGGACTCTCTACGAGATGAGTTCAAAAATATTAATATTTTGACTGTACCTTCACAATACATCTATGAAAATTTGTTGTATGTACGTAAAAATTTACATGTTTTTCCGAAAAATAGCGACACTCATAGTATCAACACCAGAAATAAGCACAAACTCGCTATACCTGTAACTAGACTTACTAAAGTCAAAAATTCATTTAAGGGGCAATGTATACGTTTCTTCAATAAACTACCTAAAGATATTCAGGATTTACCAATTTATAAATTTAAGCAGGTAGTGAAGAAAACTTTATATCAAAAGGGCTTTTATAGTGTATCAGATTACTTGTTAGAAAAAGACCCTTGGCAGTGAAATGCTCGCTACAGGCTATTTCACACATTTTGTAAAAATCACTATTGTATTAGATCTAAGCTGGTTTTTTTGAAAAGAGTAATTACTGAGTTTATTGCCGGCTCTTCTCAGTAAAAAACAACTTTCAGAACCGAGCATTAATAGTGACTATTCATAAGTGCTTTATTGAGGCCTATTTGAATAAAAAATATTTGATTTTGATTTTTTGATTTCGTCGGATGGTATGCACGGCGACTTTACAGCAACGATCTCGTTAGAACTTGATTAGACGCCACAATACGATAACATGGCGGCCATGGCGGGGTTACAAGAAACTTCTGATTATCTCATTTATGGCCGCCGAAACTTTTTTAAGGAACGTCTCTGGGAATTAGCTATATCAGGATATAGGACCGCCGGAGGGAGGACCAAATTGTCAATTTATACAGCACTAGCTTCCGCCCCGCGGTTTCTCCTGGGGCCTTCAAATTTACCGCGAAGGCAGTACTCCGTAGTCCTTTCCCAATCTCTAATAATAATTATAAATAAATCAATTTATTCATTAAAAAATATTCCGCTCTTCCATAACAGTGCACTATAAATGCGAAAGTAACTCTGTCTGTCTCGCTTTCACGCTAAAACTACTGAATTGATTTAAATAAAATTTGGTACACACATAGTCTAGAGCCTGAGAAAGTACATAGGCTACTTTTTATCCCGGGAAAATGGAAGATCTTCCGGGTACGCGCGTGAAACCGCGGGAAGCCATTAATAACCTACTTATAAATGAGCTCTAGTCTACGTCTGTATCAAATTTCATATAATATATTAAATATAATATAATATTGATTTTTTTTTTGTATAAATTAATAGAATAAATATTCTTTCAAATAAAGAAATTCGTTGATTAATCATTGATCCTCAAATAATAAAATTTTCTTTGGTTTATGTAAACAGACAGACAGTTTTGTTTACAATTTTATAATATTAGTAGATATTAAAGTGACTGTTGTTGCAATAATAATATTGTCGTGTATTGGACCCGAAACTTGGACAACTTGGTAATGCGATGAGTAATCTTTTGTTTTTCCCTCGAAATTGCTCGCCTTAAGTATCTTTCCTTATTTTATAGTCGTTAAGTTTTAAACGAGTTCTTATCTTTAGTTGGTTTACAATATTTTCTTATTCTTATGGGATTTATGTGAATCATAACTTAACAGGTCTGTTTACTGTTCAAAAATCCCTCTTCAAACGTGTAAATATACAATTAATTGACGGTACCTACATAAAAATATATCTAAGATATTGAAAACGGGGTTTTAATACTAGATAATTTCAATCACAAGACAAAAAATAAACAAACGAACATTTGCATTCATATTATGAGATAGGAACAAAAATTTTATCTTCAAAAAAATATCTCTCAGCATCCCATATCTGGTTATTCGAAATATCCCATCCCACATTACCGACAATGGCTATGCAATCACAAATGCATTAGTCCACTTGGGCCACTCACTTGGGCCCCTCACTTGGTCCACTCGCATTGGAAGTCGTCCACTAGAGGTGCGCCCGGCCAGTATGCAAACTTGCGCGGATTGTAATAGAGCTGCCCGTCTCAAGTGACTATGCTAATGCTGGATTTGACTAAGGATATTTGTGGCATAAAACTGATAATCAGATAGTTTGGAGTTTATTTTTATAGATTTGCAATAACGGTTAATTAAGCTTTTTATATTTTACTAGTGGCTCCCCGCGGTTTCACCCGCGTTCCCGGGATAAAAAGTAGCCTATATGTTAATCCAGGTTATAAGCTATCTTTATTCCAAATTTCATTCAAATCCATTCAGTAGTTTTTACGTGAAAGAGTAACAAACATCCATACAAACTTTCGCCTTTATAATATAAGTAGGATTTTGATAAATAACTAGGTGACCCGCGCAACTTCGTTAGCGCCTCTTCCCCGTTTTTGCAACAATTTTGATTGATGCTCCGCTCCTACTTGTTATAACGTAATGATTTATACATAAAAACCTTCCTCTTGAATCACTCTATCTATTAAAAAAAACTGCATCAAAATCCGTTGCGTAGTTTTAAAGATCTAAGCATACATAGGGATAGACAGACGGCGGATAGCGACTTTGTTTTACTATTAGTGATTTAAACATATGTTTAGTTTTTAAAGGCCATAGCTTCGCATATTTAGCAAAGCATCATCATGTCATATTTCAACAAATTGAGACTAAATAAAATCAATGGAAAAATAGTAAAAATACAATTGACATTGCAAATAGGTACTGCAGAAGTATATAACTTAATAGACTTTTACGGCAAGATACATGCTATAAGTAGACTATTTTAGACTATGCGATCATTGTCCGCGTAACAGCAGTAACTGCGCAACGTAAGGGTGTAAGTTGTAACAGCCATAGCCTATGATAGCACCTTCTATTAAAAAAAAAATAGAATTTCAGATACATAAGGAAATGTAGTATTATTTGTTTATCTAAATAAAGTGACATCATTATCAAACACGAATTTGTTACAATCTTTTTCAAACGCTAACTTGAAAACCAAAATGTAACGTATTATATTTTTAGGTTTCTAACTAAATATCTAATATGTACAAAACATAGTAAATTTTATATCAAAACATTTTCTACGTTTTATTTCATATTGTACTTTCAAATTAAAGTACATATTTAAAGATCTACTGGACGACATAAATCGTTCATTCTAAAAGGTTTTACAAACCAAAGAAAAGAAAAATGGCGCGCCTTATCTTAGTCAGATAAGTAATCAGGACTAATATCCTCACGCTAACAACTTAAGGGGGTAGGCAGCCAGCCCCACCTCCATCGAACTTTGATGAAGATTTCGTATTAGTTGCTTCCTTAACTCACTTGTAAAGTTTTACCCTTGGAAATTGATGGTGCATAGACGGGAATAGAAGTTTAGAGAGAGGCTTTCACAGACAATTTATTCTTGTTGATAAATATGGTGAAAATATCTTTGCAAAACGATTTGTGTTGGTTCATTTAGACCTTTATTTTATACTAGCTGCCTCCGCGCGGTTTTACCCGCGTAGTTCCCGTTCCCGTGGGAATACAGGGATAAAATATAGCCTATGTTACTCAGTGATAATGTAGCTTTCTAATGAAAAAAGAATTATTATAATTGGTCCAGTACTTTTTGAGTTTATTCGTTACATACAAAAATACAAATCTTTCCTCTTAATAATATAGATAAATTTTATCAATAATATTATCGAGTATGTATAATAATGACTCACGATCATGTTTAAAGTGATTTAGTTGAAACTTAGGCCTTAAAAGGACATTTATGAATGTCAAAGTTACTATCGCTTTAGAAGTCGGTCTTCAACAGAGAAGTACCGGCAAGAAACTCAAAAAAATACACATTTTATAATCTGATTACGGTTATTTTGATCACAATCACTACTAAATACCACATACCTATTACAAAAACTAAACAGAGAACTCCCAGAGCTAGATTCGAACCCACAATTAGGGTTTTAAGAAATAACACACATAATTTTCAGAAATCTTTAAATTTATTATTTTTCCGATAAAAGATTTGTCTATTTACAGCAGCGTTATAAGCTATATTGATTTGACGGTAGCATTTTTAATTACTCCTCGAGAGATGACGCCGGAAAACACCGGATATTTTATGTCTGTCAGTGGCATCGACGTATACTCTAGCGATAGACAAGAACGTTCATGTAAAACATTTGTTCAAAAACTGGTAAGAGTTAGAACTAAAGTTCGCTGCAGCGCTGTATAAAGCTGTGTCAACTAACCAAACTATTTTAAAAGATACAGCGCTAAATTGCTTAGAGTATAGTTTTCTCGCGACCAAAACGTCGTAAGCGCCGCAAATTTCGTGGCGCTTACGCGTTTCGTTCAGTTAACTACACTAAGATGTCGTCTCTATAGAGTTCACACCGCAGATGTGACACATCTTTTTTACCCACTAAACTTCATTAGAATAAAACTCGATTTCAAAATGTATTATATTAATATTAGGGGGGCCTAGTGCGGATTGGCGGACTTCACATGGCTTAAATTGAGTACTCAGAGGTACGGGCCAGGGCTTGAATTAACATAAAACAATTATTCAAAATATCAAACTATCACTACTAATTAAAAACTCATTAACAATTAATCAAATTAAAACACTTTCTAAAAAAAATTGGTTGCCTGTAAAGTCGGTATACGGGCGAAAGTTTTACGTGACAACGACTTTGAGTGGTAAAATAATTTTAATGTGAATATTCATTCGTATAGTAGGAAGAAGGATGAAATAATAGTAACAATTTAAAACATAACGTCACGTTACGTGAGCGGAGCGTAACGCAGTTTCTTGAAGTGTCACCCGGCAAACCAATTTATAAGACGTTGTCACGTCAAAAACATATCAAATCTGTGTTCAGTTACATATTTTTACCTACAACCAGTTTTAAGGGAACATCTGCACGTTTTAGTATATGATTGTAGAATGGCGTGGTATTTAAATAGATAAATTGTTTTTCTACTCTGGAATTACGAAATTATCACCTATTAATTCACTTAAACATGAAGTAATTTTACTTAGTTGACTACTGACTAGTTATTTTCGTCCAGGGTCCACTTTGATTCGGATTATCGTTGTTATTAACGCTGCTCCGTGCGCACCCGCACTGAATGAATGTCGAAGCCACACTAAAGTCGGGTGTGGGGACTGCAGTTCAGTTGAGTTGACCAAAGCGAGTGTTCGGAACGCCCTATCTAGTACGTAGTACATATATATCGATGGTCAGTGGCGATAAAATTAAAAAGTAATAAAAATGCAAACGAAGTAAGTTCCAAACGGAGCCCGCCGGGACGATTGCCGTTAAATCTCCGGTTAACTTTGATAAGAACCCCTTTTTTTAATGATACGCCTGGATTTTCCTGTAATCTTTGCATAAAAACGGTAAAAAATGTAATTTGTTTTACATTGAATTACTCCTCAAGGCTCAACAAAGTTCAAATCATGAGAAATATAGATTTAACTATAAAATATATGCTACATACAACATACATATACTTTTTTGCACGCCATTAATGGCATAATGATTCTTATCATTATTTTTGTCATCCTGTTACCATATTATTGCCAATAAATAAATAAAAAATAAAATAAATACTTGATGCTAAGACGTAGGTATCTATTTCGGATACTAACCGTAGCATCAACTAACTAACTTTCTGTCAGTCAAACAGGAATTATTGACAGTTTTTAGACGCACAGCAAATTTATTATCTGTAAAAAAAATATTCTAGTACAATTTTTATTTACCAAACACATTGCCAGAATCTGATTGCAAACAGCTTAGGTATAACAGTACAGCTTTTAAAATAGCTGATAATATAGTAGACTTAATCCATAATTACATTAATTACATACATATTGTTGGGTTTTTAAATGAAATGAAATTATTATTTAATTCAAATAGGCCTTCACAGGCACTTATGAAACGTCAATTCTAATGCTCGGTTCGGAAGGTTGCTTCCAGTAAACTCAAATAAATTTAAACTTAAACTAAACTAAGTAAACAATAAAAAATATTAAAGGTTTTCATTACATATAACTAATAATAAAGTTTCCATAAACACATTTACAGACGAAACTATATACAAACCGGCAAAACTATAGTAGTACCTTTTAAGTAGAATTGACAATAAATTAAATTTATTCAAAAGAGTTTTCATTCCAATTTCATTGTCAAATTGACAAGTTAACAAAATCGTCAACGAGAATTAGTTTATTTGGCGGCACTCGATATTTGTCACTGTATTGTTCCATAGATCATTAGGGATGCTGATAAGCAATAATGTGTTAACCCTCATAAGTTTGGTTTTGAGAAAATGGCGCTTAAAGATAATAATGTCTATGTGATTTACGACTTTTGTATGATATAAATCCAATTTTAATGTACTTTTTTAAATGACTTAAAACACTTTTGTAATATGTTAAATACGCGATGCATTATAAAACCTTTGTTTTCGTCTTTTTGTGGGTTGACACATTATTGCTTATCAGCATCCTTGTCTATACTAATATTATAAAGAGGAAAGATTTGTTTGTTTGTTTGTTTGTTTGTAATGAATAGGCTCCGAAACTACTGGACTGATTTCAAAAATTCTTTCACCTTTGGAAAGCTACATTATCCCCGAGTAACATAGGCTATATTTTATCCCTGTATTCCCACGGGAACGGGAACTACGCGGGTAAAACCGCGGGGAGGCAGCTATCTATACTAATATTATAAAGAGGAAAGATTTGTTTGTTTGTTTGTTTGTAATGAATAGGCTCCGAAACTACTGGACCGATTACAAAAATTCTTTCACCTTTGGAAAGCTACATTATCCCCGAGTAACATAGGCTATATTTTATCCCTGTATTCCCACGGGAACGGGAACTACGCGGGTAAAACCGCGGGGAGCCAGCTAGTCTGTTATATTTTATGAGCTGACCGAATGAGGCACGCTCCGCCCTGACACTGGCCAATTTCACGCACCAACGCTTACAGTTCGCAGGCACCTATATCCGGGAATTAAGAGCCGGAGTAAAGCTACCAAAAGTTGTATGGATGTGTATAAAAAATGCTTTTGATTTCATAAATTAGATATATCTCTTTAGCATTAGTAATATGTATGATGTTTGACTTACTAAATACACCATGATTAATTCAATTAAATTATATTATTCTTTTTCTTTGCGTGGACCTGCGCGGTTAACAGAGCATAAGCAATATTAAACTACAAGCCCTTCCTCTTGAATCACTCTATCTATTGCTACAGTCCGATACGTAGCTTAAACGATCTATACTTGAAGACGGCATTAACCGACTATATATCAGATTTTTTTTATTTCACTATGACGTTACATAGCGTAAACCATTGCGCATATAAAAGTAATTTTTTAATCAAATTTTGTAGGGCAAAGTACAATTCTAAGATATGTAACTTTGCTCTAGACCCACCCTCAAAGCGAAGCTCCAAGACATGCAGGTCCTAAGTCTAGCTAGGGTGCGGTTTGATTTAGCCGGATTGGAAAGTAATTGCAATAAAGTGGCAAAGTTTCATACGTTAAAAGTTGCACTGCAATCAAGCAGTTTAAATCAAACCAACTACATCGTTACGTTAGAAAAACACTCACAAACTTACCCAGCGCACCGGATTCAAATTAAACTTAACCTATTTATTTTAGTTTGAAATACATTAGTCCCTTGCGACCTATATATTCGTGTGAGGTCTAGATTTATGCTGGTAACACGATAATCATAACCGGAACAGAACAACACGTTTTATGGCATCGGGTCGGAATTCTAACAACTCGGAGTTTATTTGCATATTATTCCTTTATTACTCTCGCAGAATTCATATGCTAATAGTGACGTTATGTTGGACCCCTGTGGGACCCTCGCGATGTGACCCTAAAGGTTTCCACACGTTTTATGTGTTTCGGCGAACCTTCGATTTGAATATGCCTGCGTTTTAGTGTGGAATAGAACTGAACTGGCTGTGAACTTTTCTTGACAGTTTTTGAACGTAAATTTTCAGTATTTTTAAGAACTTTGTCTCTGATGACAGTAACTTTATTTTAGCTAATAAGTGCTTATACACTTTAAAAATCTATGCTTGATTTCGTAGTAGAGGCTAAGACACGTACTTAAACCCACTTTACCTATGATTCTATCAGGCTTGTTACCATTTTTCGGAGATCGTTTGTCAAATACAAAACATAGCTAAGGTAAGTGTTCTTTATATATATCAAGGTGTAATCAATGTTTAAAAAATAAGTCATTAAGCTTTAAATTGAGCAAATTTAGTCATAGAAATATAAGAGTTCAAAGCCATCACAAATTACATTTTGAAAATAAATTGCTAATATAAGAAGAATTCATTCAAAATTATTCATCTGTTCACGGCTTTATCGTCTTAAATTTCAAAATCCTCTAACAATTAGCGGCTTTGAATTCAAATGAGATCGCATTGTAGGGGTATTAAACAAGGTGTGCCTCGTGCTGGGACGCTGGCGGATATCCGATGTTTCGGATACACGCTGTTTCGGATATTGCGTTTCGGATTAATTGGAATCAAGGACCGTCATCCGTTTACACTGTTTTTGATCATTTTGGGGTCGACGCAATATGTCTCTGCTGCCCTGCGCTTTACGAGAATTAATGGTCATGTAATATTATAAATGCGAAAGTTAGTATGGATGTACGTATATTTGATTCTCTTTCACGCAATAACTACTGAATGGATTTGGATGAAATTTGAAACACAGTTTTATAACCTGGATTATCAATGTTTTTACTTTGGATTACTTTTTATCCCAGAAAAAATTCAAATCTCTTAGGATAAAACGGTGGAGCCACCAATTTGCCATAATGCCAACTCCTAAGTTTTTTTAGTGTTGCAACTAGAAGTTCGTATATCCGAAAACAAATGTGCCTCAGTGCCCATCACTAGTATAAAACCATTATATGGCTGGATGGGTCTACTAGCGGGTAAGTCAGCATTTTCGACTGCGTGGACTTGCTCACTGTATCCAGTATATACCTATGATAAATAGCTTGGGATACTTTTAGGTAGGTAATATTTATTGGCTGGTTATAGCTTGGTGTCTCTAACTTTTAAGCTGCTGCCCCCTTGTTGTGTAACTCTCTCTTTCTTTCAATTGTCCACCAAGACATTTCATAGTACATTGTTATCATAGTACAACCTCAGCTTAGTTAGGATCCTATTGGGTGTAAATGAAGAATCTATGATGACAATTTTTAAATTAGCATGCATTAAAGTTCACGTTCATAAGTACTTGTAAAGGTTTTGAATAAAAAATATTTTGATATTAATTTTGATTTCGTTACTAAAACGCTTTACAATTTTACGAGTCAGGGCCGCAAATATACAAAAAAAAATATTTATGTTTTACACAAATAAAATTTTATTTTATATTAAATTTAACTGAATAACCAAACGTTGGTAATAAATTAATGATAAATAATAAAGTATTAAAACTAATTAATATGAACACCGTCGCCATCGCCGGTAAACATTGTAAGCGACAATTCCAACCAATCGGACATTTTTAATCTGTAATCCAATATGGAGATTAAACATCGAGCGGTAAATACGATTGCTGGATTAAAAGTTCACAGTTCATTTAACCGCCTGCCTCGGTAATACAGTAACAGCATGGTTTAATTGCCTATAAATTATGTCACTGTTTTTATGTGTCTTATTCTGTTTGTTGGCTGTCTTTTTTGGGTACACAAATACATATCCTGGGTAATTTTCACACATGGTCAATCTGATAAACTAAGCAGCGCGTGTGCTATGGTATCCTGAAAGCTGATTAATATACTACAGTTAAATATATACTTATACTAGCTGCCGCCCGCGGTTTCACCCGCGTAGTTCTCGTTCCCGTGATCACTTGGGGGTATCAAAAATAGACAGAAGCTGATTCTCAGACCTACTGAATATGCATAATAAATATAAAATTTCATAAAAATCGATCGTGTCGTTTCGGAGGAGTATGGTAACTAACATAACACGATAATTTTATATATAAGAGATCGATATTTAGATCTAGATACGGAGCAAATATATATTTTGTTACCTTTGTATTAAAAGTGTTTTATACAATGATTTATACTAAGGCTCGTTCATAGGTCAAAGAGATCTAAGAAATAGTGGTAATTGATAGAAAATCTATTGAATTCGACTAAAAGGAAATGATTTTTTTTTGTTCTCGTGTCTAATGAACTCAAAGGTATCTTTTATATGTCAATAAATTTGATGTAAAAGAACTAAAACTTAAATAAATTACGAATGAATCGGTCGTTTAAATAGCTTTAGAAGTTTAGAATGCTCTTCTTTCATTGTTGAATAAATATATACATATTTTTCAGAGGTTAAAGCCAATAAATATACCCTTTTTCTACATGTACAGGAGCGTGTTGGTAAAACTAACTTTACCATTCCTTTAGAGTGATAAAAATATGTAAACATATGCGTTTGACGTGCGTTGCGTATATTTCAGCTGGTAGCAAGTAGCGCGGCGAGTAGCGAGGCAAGTAGCGGGAGAGTAACATGTCAAGTGGCTCGCGCGTGCTGTCGAGGCCTGTTCATACATGGGTACTAGAAAAGAGGCCGATTTTAGTGATTATTTGTAACATTTTCAATGCGTTGTGCCAACCGGCCTGTCGATAATACTCAAATAATAAAATAAAATCCATTTATTTCACAGCTACAGTCAATTTCTTAGTAACACAATTCTTACATGCTAAGAAATATAGAATAAACACATCACCCCCGGAGAAACCGAACTAATACAAAACATGTAGTTCGGTGAACTTCCTCAGCAGAAAGCTATCCACTATCTGCAATGACGTTCAAGACATTGTTTCGGCTCCCTCACACTCCAACTTTGACAAGCTTTGTGGTTAGTGACCCTGACTCTCAAGCCGCCGGTCGTGGGTTCGAATCCCACCCAGGACAAACATTTGTATACATGAATATGTCTGTTTGTTCTGTGTCTGGATGTAAATATCTATATAAGTATGTATTTAAAAGTAGTATATGTAGTATACCAGCTACCTGGTTACCATATCACAAGCTCTGCTTAGTTTGGAATCAGATTGGCCGTGTGTGAAAAATGTCCCAGGATATTTATTTATTTATTCATCTTTGACAAGACATTTAATATAACTTCGTCGTCCTGTCTGCACAGGCTTAATCTCAAGTGTATACGGCTACATTGCAAACGAGAGAAGCAGGTAATTGGTTGGAAAATCCCGAAGGTCTGCAGTTGCGCCCAATCTAAGCAACCCGCCATATTTACTTTGATATTTTTATGTAAGTATATGACGAGCCGTTTTCGTACAACATAACTTGACGGCCGAGAAATGTGATATGGTTAGTCTAAGTTGCAAGTACTTCAGGTTTTTAGTAGTCGTTACGTTTTTTGGGGGAATTTGGATTGGTTAGGGGTTCCGTCCTGATTTTTTTGCGGCAAATTAAATTTTATGTAGGTACCTATAATAATTTTTGACGAAACTAGTAATTATAGTTATTAATTTAATGCTGAGTTTTTTGCCGCCTCTTCTCAGCAATACCGGTTGGAAAACTCTCAGCAATTCTCTATTGATAAGTGCTTGTGAAGGCCTATTAGAATAAAAAAACTAAAATAAATAATGTGATTTACCTTTGATAATTTAGCCTCCCAAACCTTAGATACATAATATACAAGCATACACATAGGATATTTATATATAAACAAATTTAAACCCCTTAAAAAGCCCACAAATTAAGAACGTGTTATTATAATTCCTACAAGCATCTCATAACTCCAAAAGTTCCTTGCCCTTTACGTAAATCAGTCATAATAAGTCAAAACTTTTACTTTACAAGTTATATCTATTAGCACCTACTTAATTATTAAGTTAGTGTTTTAAAGCTCGGTGAACGCAGTATTTTATAATAACAACAAGCAAGTTATCTAGCGGCGTCGTTTGTCAAAGCTCTTCCCAAGTTTAGCTATTAACTGAACGTCCTGTCGGCTGCCTTAAACTTATAACTTAACTCTCACTTAACAACTTGACGTGATCGTTATTGATGCGTTCAATTTGTACCTATACTTAATTGATTGCTTTAAGTTATGATTATAATTTAATAATTACTCCAGTATTTTTTTCTGATTCAGTCTGTAATGTCTTGCTTGCGCTTGTATAATACTTTATACTTGGGTTTAATAGGTAGGTATACATTTTTCTGGTTAAAAACGTAGCAAATATCTCTTAGGAATTGAGTAACTTTCCATGATTGAAAGAATTGTCTGAATGAGATCCACGGTAAAGCCACAAAGACAAGCAACTGAAACCGTTGCAGTATATATATTTTTACATCTACTCACAATATATTTATTTCATGACATCATTTTTACTAACATACTCTTTCATTATTGTAATCTTGTTTTCATTATTTAGTAGCACATAAACACCGGATAAACAATTACGTTCAACGTAGGTTGATTGTATTTTACATACTGTAACATATATAATACTAGCTGCCTCCCCGCGGTTTTACCCGCGTAGTTCCCGTTCCCGTGGGAATACAGGGATAAAATATAGCCTATGTTACTCGAGGATAATGTAGCTTTCCAAAGGTGAAAGAATTTTTGAAATCGGTCCAGTAGTTTCGGAGCCTATTCATTACAAACAAACAAACAAACAAACAAACAAACAAACAAACAAATCTTTCCTCTTTATAATATTAGTATAGACTAGTGGCTCCCCGCGGTTTCAACCGGGAGATCTTCCATTTTCCGGGCATAAAAAGTAGCTTATGTCCTTTCTCAGGCTCCAGGCTTTCCAAATTTCATTTAATTCAGCTCAGTTACAGAAGTTTTAGCGTGAAAGGGAGACACACAGACAGAGTTACTTTCACATTTATAATATTAGTAGATACATATGTACATATATAGACGTCTCTCTCCAGCCCGAGGCGAGAGGCATCTATCACAGAAATCGGCCAACAATCCGCAGGAAACAATTGCTGGTTCACATATACCCAACCGAATTACATTTCCAATTCATGAAGGCAGTTATCCAAGTTTTTCCCTTATCCCTTCCACCCCCACTTCGCACCTTACGAGCTTTTTCTATGAATAATTTTTCGACGGAACTTGTTGACTTAATTTTATATCGGTTTCCCTTTTTTTCGGGATGCGTAGGTACTTTAAAAGTACAGATAATGGGGTATTTTATCATATTTCCACTGTGCTCGTGTTTACTTCTTTCTTTTTGTTTGTGGAGTTGAGTGTAACTTGTGCGGAGTTTAGAATTAGCATTCATAAGCTACTTGATCGAACAGTTTAGGTACTTTAGGGTACTTTCCTTGATAAACCTAATCGCTGTGACTATGAATAGGGGAGCGTAGGTTTTAGAACAAAGACATTCATGGTTTAAGTAAGTAGTGTAATGTATACATATATAAATAAATTTATTCTATATTTTATAAATAATTAGCTTCCGCCGCGTTCCCGGGGATCCGGGATAAATATAATTTTCTCGGAATAAAATGTGGCAACAGACAGATAATTTTAGTAGGGATGAATAATTTGGTTTATACGGCAGAATGTATGCAATAGTACATCCACAATACGTGCAAGGTATGTTCTTGCGAGTATAAGATAAACACAAACTCGGCTAGGTGCATCCAGAGACAATAGCGTGACAGACACACGGACAACAGACGGGGGGATGTGTCTAGTCACATAAAACACACGTTTTACCGACTTATTATACGGCTACGTTTTGTTAAAACGACTTTTTGCTCTCCGGGGAATCTAAATTGGTGAGAATTTTATGACGACCATTCTTGAGAGGTGTAATTTGGTCCGCAGTCTCATCTCGGTACCTATTCATGTATTTTTTTTACGAAAACGTGAGGGACTCGAATGATAATAAAGTGAACGTTTAGATTGAGCTCTGAGTGCTGGGAGCTGAGAGCTGAGAGTAGAGCTGTGTGCGTGCTCTTTACTTAGGCTCTCAAATTTTATAAATATTTGCTGTTCTGCGTTGAAACACTTTGGCGGTTTACTTATAGTCCGTGTGGGTTAGAAGCTTATTTATTGATCTCTACATATCTCATTTCTTATTATACCGATTATTATATTACACCAGAAAACGCGGCGTATAGACGAGGTATAGTTACTAATGGTTTAAACCCTAAAATTTACTAGCTTTCAAAATCTTCGTGAATCTATAAAATAGATTTTCATATTTTGAAATGATTATCACATAACTTGAAAAACCGAATTGTTATGATTTGAAAAAGCTTGACCGATTTTACAGTGCCAATGAAGTTGAAAAAATAATTTAAAAGTTTAAGGGGAACGGGAGAGAATCCTAGTATTGAATAGTTGTCCCGGCGCCGGCACCACGCGGACGATGAAGATGTTCCATCCCATCGCGAAGGCCTCCTGAGATCGGTGGCCGGCTGCCCGCGGTAGATAAACCTGCCTTCTAGGATCGGTACACTTGCGGACACGATTACTTGAGGCTTTGAAACAAAAACATGGCGAAACATAAAAGCGTTGCAGAAAAAGGACACACATGATGCTTTAAAAATTTAAAAATAAAGTTTAAGTTTAAAAATAACAATAAAATCTCGCCGGTTCTTCTCAGCAAAAGCAACCTTCCGAACTGAGCATTAAAACCGACGTTTCATAAGTGCCTGTTTGAATAAATAAATAAATAATAACTATAAGACTATCTGAGGATAAAAATATAAATCTGTATTTTTATCCTCAGATAGTCTGTTGTTAGTCTATTGTCATATAAGGTTGATTCTTATGAGTTTCCAGTTCACATAACATTGTCCTAAAGTGTAAATATCGTGGTATAGGTATGTGTCTACTTGATTCTAGGTAATTCTGTTTTTAATTAAAGTTCAAGTTACCGTGAAAAAAGTTCCCCGGATGCAAATGAACATTTTCTTCCTTACACCGTTTATAGGAGAGGGAAAAACTAGATCCCGGACTAACTACCCATCGGGATTTAAATCGAAAGATCCCTATTTCGTTCGGATTGGATATTTGTATACGTTGTAGTTTAAATAGTTTCCCGTCTAATTATAATTTAAGTGTCTTCAAGGCTAGAATAGGCTATTAAAAAAGTAGTGCGCCTTACCATCAAAGATCGCATCACTGCTTTCCATCAGGTGCAGTCAGTTTTTAGCAGTTAAAAAAAAAATTACGAAAAAATTAAATTACACCATATTTTATTACGTTTTTTTTGTGAAGCTATTTTGATTAAAAAATCTAGGTACACGCGCGAAAATCTTACGAATTTCATGCAAAGCTTTGTACCTAATATAATTTAACGTAAGTGTGTATCGTGATTATCTAGGCTTTTTAACAATTTGCTGAAATTGGATTAAAACTTTTTTATCTCATTTTACCTTAGGATAATTAGCAAAAATGATTAGTTGTATGTTTCTAGAGAAGAATCTAATCTAGAGATTTTAATAAAAAATTGTACAGACATAGAATATATCCCGGAAAAAAACATATGATACATTTTATTAAGAGGGATAAAGAAATACTAAGTGAAATCATGATACAGAGGCGTATTGAAACAACGTCAATTTGCATACATAGATGTAAAATCGCAAACGCCTAGACAATCAGTTGCGGCAACGAGACGCAAATACGAGTATACGCGACTCAAATTGTAATCAGGCGCGTGGTTAACTAGGTACTGTCGCCTACATAAGTGAACTAGCTTTCGCCTGCGGTTTCCTCCAGGGTAATTAAAAAATGATCTTACTACAAAGAGGCCTTAAAGAACGCTTTTAAAAAAAACAGTTTATCCGTTTTCATAATCAATTCATAAGGAAATTTGTAGTGTAGGTAATTACAATCCCAAGATTCTTTCAAATGACAAAAATTGTGGATTTTATTAAAATTTACATGAAAAATACCGTATTAGTATTCTAGTGAGCTGTTTAGTTTGCTATCTGTATCTACAGGCACTAGGCATTAGGAATCATATAGTTAAATCTATGTAATCCTTCATACCATTACTTACTACTTCTATGCGATAAGTTTTCAAGTTCAGAGAGTCCCTTAAAATATTAATGCAAAACAAAAAAATAAAAACTTAAAAAATTAATAAAAAAATATTCAAGTTTCCCCAGAATAATATGTTTGGATTACTTTAATAGTAAAATAATTACCAGGTTTATGCTAAACTTACCTATGTATTTACTACACAGTAGCGACTAAAAATCGTCATCAGCTTGGAGAGAGATTCGCTAAAAAACTGATTTTGTAAAAAGTTGTAGGTACCTATCTTACGTTTACCCGATGTGTGATATTTATTTATTAATATTATTTAATAGACCTCTCCCTCTACTCCATCATATTAATATTATTTATTGCAATCATATAAAAAAACCTCTCAAGCTCCTAGTTTAATAAACCCTATCCTTATAAAGGGGTAATTCTCACCCCTTACCTATCAGTTAGAGATCTCTTTATTTCTTTTTTCTTTCCTTTATTTAAACCACTGGTCGTTGCTTTAAAAATCCATTGGTCAAATGAGCGGCAGATCAAAAGAGTCGGGCCCTTTGATGCCGCAACACCTTCTGTTTACCGGTTACTATTGATGTTTATACTCGTTATTAGCTAATTAAAAAGCAAGTTCGATTTACCTTTGAGGGTAACGAGGTTTTTTACGTTGAGAAATGTTTAATGTTTTCACTTAAAAACTATTTTTTTTATTGAGTTTTTTTATTTTAAAAAGTGGTAGTGATTGTGAGTACTGAGTTAATGAATGGCTTAAAATACTACTAAATTATTAGTAGTGATAATTAAGCTGTCCTAACATTATTATCGTAAAATTAATTGTTAAAAACTTGTTTGAGTTTTTTGTCGGCTTTTCTCAACACAAGCAAGTCCCTGTGAAGGCCTGTTTTAATTAATCTTATTTTTCAACTAATTCTGTATCTATTAAAATATGTAAATAAAAAGGGTTATATTCCATTTAACTCCTAATTCGTTACCAATTGGGTCCTAAGTAAATTATATAAAATAATTTTTTTTCGGTCTTTAAATTTATTTTACCCATACAATAAAACATTAACTTAATAATATACTTCATATAACAAACTTCTAACTTCAAAAGCTCGTCAAGCAAGATACAAAATCTTTGATCGTTCACTCTTACGGTTATTTCTGACTTGAAACCAGTTACTTCAGTAGTTATAGCCACTATTGTCGCCAAGTTTAAAATCTAGTTTGGGGCGAGACCATTCGGCTGTCTACCTGTACCTAAGTCCACCAGTGCCTATGGTATGACTCTGTAATCAGCCATTCCTATGCAAATTTGCTCCCAGAACCAACTATGACTTTATATAAAGCCGTGCACTCTCATTCACGTCGGCGTATTAGAGCCATGTGTAAATTTATACTTGTTAGTGCTAATATTGCAATGTGGTGTGCGTGGATGCAACATATGTGGGTATTATTAAACTTACAGATTTACCATATAATATATAAGTAATGTCGACTCAGCTTTGTTGACCACATTGACAACATCGTTTGTTCTGCCTTTCGAGCTCTGGGATTTGTATTGCGGTCCTCGAAGGAATTTAAAAAGTCTTCCACGACTATTCTCCTTTATAATAACTATGTACGTAGTCAACTGGAATACTGCAGTACTGCTTGGAATCCAACATACCAGGTCCATGCAACTCGCATTGAAAGAGTACAGAAGAGACTTGTCCGCCATCTTGCTTTCAAGTTTAAGGTTTGGAACTGTGGATCGTATGATGACAAGTTAAGTCACTTTAAAATAATGTCTCTTGAATCTCGCCGTGCTGCATCTGACTTATTTTTCTTATATAAGCTTTTAAATAATGGTTTTGATTGTCCAGATCTACTTGGTAAGGTGTGTATTAGCGTACCTACTAGAATCCCGCGCTATCCCCGTCCATTACTGTATAACCCGCTATACCGTACAAATTTGGGAAAACATTCTCCGCTTGCCAGAATGACTCATCGATACAATAATATCTCGATCTCTTCACCTGAAATTGATATATTCTCGAATACTATCGAGAAATTTAAATATTTAACTCGTACTCATCTGACTGGTGTGTAAGTGTCGACAAAACTTGTAACTGTTATTTTATTTCATTTTTTTTTTCTTTTTATTTGATACCAAAACAGTGTTTAACTTTAATTTAATTGAATGTGACTTTACAAAATTACTTGTTCAACCATAAGTAATAATTTAAGACTAACTGTACTCATATATTATTTTACTTTTTTCTTTTTTACTTTTTGTGTGTTATCTGTTTGTGCTTTCTGTGATGTCCTGTAACTGAAGAAGCACTAGTGTAAGCGCCAATGTCATTGTTATTTTTAGTTGTAAGGTGTATTCTTTGTTGGATATTCAAATAAATAAATAAATAAATGTAAAAATATAAGTGTCGTAACGTTTTGTCAAAAACTTCGTCTTAATAAAGAAAAAGAAATCATCTTGAAGTTGACCTTCAACTTTTCCAAAACAAAAGGTGGCCTATCTTTTTTTCCAAGCATTAGTCGTATCTCTGTATGAAATTTCATCAAAGTTGGTTAAAGCGTGAAAGCGTAATTGACAGTTATTTTTGCATTTATAATTATACTAGAGGCGGCTCCCCGCGGTTTCGACCGTGTACCCGATAGATCTTCCATTTTCCCGGGACAAAAAGTAGCCTATATCGTTTCTCAGGCTCTAGACTATCTGTGTACCAACATTATTTTAAATCGGTTCAGTAGATTTAGCGTGAAAGCGATTTAGACAGACAGACATAGTTACTCTCGCATTTATAATATTAGAATAGATTAATCAATCTACTCTACTTTAATTTTGCTTCTGATCCAAAACCGGTATCTAATTAACCTTATTAACAGTGCTAAAAATCAAGTAAAACACGTAGGTATAATAATATGCCATTAAATACTTTAACCTTAACGCGAACAAACACTCATTCTCAATGTTTGGACGCCCGCGCCCTAGCGCCCGTCCGCTATAGCAGTAAGTGAATTTTCTCCTTTATGCAGCCACTTGACTTGGCTACAGAAGGTTTTATCCTTTGATTACACGTTGGGAAAGTTTCTTGGAACAATGAGCCCTCGGGGCGAGCCGATGGATGACTTTTGTTGTTTGACAGCCCGGTTGGCTTTTTGGTTAGTGACCCTGACTTTCAAGCCGCGGGTCGCGTGCTCGAATCACGTCCAGGACAAACATTTGTTTGCATGAATATGTCTGTTTGTTCTGTGTCTGGATGTTAATATCTATATAAGTGTGTATTTAAAAGTAGTATATCAGCTATCTGGTTACCATAACACAAGCTCACTTTGATGCTTAATTTGGAATCAGATTGGCCGTGTGTGAAAAATGTCCCAGTTTCGTAAACTTTGTTTTCACGTGTCAACCGTCCGTCCAATTTCCAAAATCCGAATTGGATGCTGATAAGCTTCCTTAATAATGTGTCAATCCACAAAACGTCGAAAGCAAAGGTTTTGATATATTTTTATAATGCATCGCGTATTTTACATTCTACAAAAAATTCAAGTCATCTAAAACATAAAACTACATAAAACATGGATTTATATCATACAAAAAGTCATAAATCACATAGACATTATTATCTTTAAACGCCATTTTCTCAAAAAAAATAAAATGTATGTGGGCTAGCACATTATTGCTTATCAGCATTTAATTGGACATTCTATTTTTGTATAACCCTTTGATCAATCCGATTACAATCTTCTAGAGCTTATTTTAAAGTCGTTTGTAAGTTTATGTCTTAAAATTTAAAAATATAAAGTAACTAGGTTTTTTAGTTTGACAAAATACTTTATCTCAGTGATTTGTGTAATAGTGGCTAATCGACGAAGTTATTTTATCCAAATCGTTTGAATGTTCTAACTTTTTATAGATCAGACTTTGAAGTAACATTAAGGATAAGATTATTTGGACATTTACGATTTTTAAGACATAAAATAAATAAAAAGCGTGTAGCTAGATACCTACATAACTTAGCTTATAGCATATTTAATTTTGGAAGGATATTTATAAGAAAGATTAGGCAATATATACCTACACAAAACAAGTTTTATCATTTACCATCTCATTTACAAAGTATATAAAAAATTGAAACTTACGAAGCATTTCTAGAACGCTTCTGAAAATAACAAACGACAATAACAAACCGTCGTTCAAACACAAACACTAAACATTTACAAAAATGAAATGACGTTAACAATAGTGCAGTATTCATAGTCTTGTCACGCGTCCATCGTACCGTACTCGAAGCAAAAATTGTAAACCACGTAACAGTACGGCGCGGCGTGCCAACTCAGTTCATTAGCAAAAACTTGTATTTCTGTGCCTTTTAAACTTACACTTGTTTGCTCCGACTGAGCAAATACACTTGTTTTAGTGTCACACTAAATTGAAGTCTTGTCAGACATGTTGGTTTTTGCTCCGTCCAACGGCTTTCCTTCAATTTGAAAGTCTACGGAATAATGGTTTGGGGAATTTATTTAGCTGCTTTCATGTGATGCTATGGTTAAGTTATTTATTCTGTTTAGGCTTTGTTAAGGTAGGTAAGTAAGGGCAATTTTATATCAGGGACAGTGCCTCAAATGTTTCAGGCTAAAATCGCTTTAAAATTTTTCATGTGGGCAGGATAATTTTTATAGAATTATTATTAAAAATATATTTTACTAGTGGCTCCCAGCGGTTACACCCGCGTTTCTGGGGGATTCTTAATTTTCCCGGGACAAAAAGTACTTAGTCTCAAACTATCTGTGTTCCGTCCAAAGTCCAAATCCATTCAGTAGTTAGTAGGATTTTTATACATACAATTTCACAGGAGATTCGGTTTACGGTTGTTTTAAAATCTATCCTAACTATTCTATGTATTATCAAAATCTGTTACCATCTGCGTCTCGTCCATTTTCCCTTTCTATTTGCAAAATTTGAACCGATTGGTTTATTCAATATTTGCCCAGAGCTCGGCCACTTCAGACGTGGAGGGTAATCCGCAAGGGTACGGAATTACCCCGCTGATTGGTTAAGTACATAGCGGCAATCACCGCCGGACGATGGGTGACCAACTGGACGTTTTCTTCTCAATTTAGATGTAGATCAATATGGGCTTATGTTAAGACTTATTATAATGGAGCGAAATTATGCAAATACCTTTAATATTTGTTTTATGTACATATATCTATGGCCTAGACCCCCTCATTGTTAGGGGAGGCTCAAGCTCCTCGGTGGAGACGTTTATGAGCTGATGATGATGATGATGACATAATATCTAAACTGGCTTCCGCTTTGCGATTTCACTCTCGTTTTTATTTTCTCCAGATCATAATCAATCGGTGTGCCACGTTTCATCTAAATCCCTCCAGCCGTTGTTTCGTTTAATAATACCGAACCCATATCTACAAACTTTTGCATTTAAATAGAAAGTTAGAGACACGTTTGAAATTTTAACTTATTGTCTTTATTGCATAGATGGCATTTGCAAGTTTAATTGAAAATTTTTAAAGATTTCTTTAGAATAAATAAATAAGAACATCAGTATTCTCTAAATATATTGCCTACCCTGTATTATTAGGCCGGTCGTGCCTATTTGCATTGGAAATTCATAATAATGCTATTATTGTTGAGTTTGACAATCGGCGGCGCCCTTTGATTGGCGGCCGCCCTTTGTAATTGTGTTTGTGTCCGCCGCGGCCGCCCAAACTGTTCGTCCTATTGATTTTTGTTATTAAATCATTCACACAGCATAATATAATTTGGTAGTCTCTCATTACAATATGTCCATACTTTGTTGATCATGTTTTTTGGCATGCTTTTATTAGTTTTGCTTGTATTTCTATGTAACTCATTCGTGTAAGTGGGTTAATTTTTAACGTGATTTTCACTGACTGAATGTGTGAGAGTAATTTGGAACTGCTCTATTTTATTTAAAATATACTTCAATGTAGTACTTATGTTAAGAATTGAAGGAACCCTAATAACGCAGCGGCGGCCGATGCCGACATCCCGATTGTGTCGTCAGTTGTGCCACGACATCCACGAAGCGTGCGTGCAATTATCCACTCGCATCTTAATAATTTATGTTTAATCTCCAAAATACAGTATACAATCATAACTGAGTGTTTTATATTAACGATTCAACATCGAGAACAAAATTTCCATATCTGCATAATCATCGTTTGGTCACTTCGCGCCGGATGATTGGGAGCCGAACCAGGATCTTCAACGTTAATCATTAAGAAGAGGATCTCTTTACGGATGGCAACAATCATTAATTGCAAGCTATGTACAGTACCTACAAGATAATAACAAGGCAAGCTGTCTGAGTGAGTCCGAACCATTAAGTGTGTCCGTGGGTGTCATTTGCCAATAATTTTGTGTTTGTGCCCTTATTCTTAGTATTTTATTCGTAAAATTTATCTAACCACGTAATTTAAACCTTTATTAAACGTAATCAATAAAAAACCGCATTAAGGATTAGCGCACTTTCGTTATATTAGCATATAAAACTTATAGTCAAAACTGTTTATCAATCGCGTATAGTCATTCATCGCGGCAGTCAGTGGCATCGAGCGAGCCGCTAGACAAAAGGGTTACGGCTACCTACCTGCGAGTATTTTATAATAAAATGTTATGATCAGTATTTTTCCATTTTAGTTAACCGATTCCGCGATGTTATAAGTTAATAAATGAGTCTGTTATTGCGCTTAATATAGGTATATGTCATTGATAATTCAATTTCCGATCAAATTAATTCCCAAATACTAATAATTATATTTATTGTTTAATTAATTCGACTCGTGCGAACTAATATAAACAAATATTACCTAAATAGATCAACCTTATATGAAAGTATACTGGTATAATCTTTGCTAAACTATAAATTTAATTACTGTTGCATTATATTAATTTATTTCTCATTTTTGAACATATATTTCTACTATTAATCATTTAATAGTAAAAAATATAGTGTATTATTTATTTATATTTCATTATTTTTTCTAATTCTTTATTATGGCTAAACTTAACGATTTAGTAATGAAGCGAGGTACTTATAAAGGTCGTTTGACTAAGTTTAAATCGTACATTGATTCATTTAAGGATGTTTTACGTCTTAGTGAGATTCAAACCTTAGAATTAAAGCTTCGTATGAGTAACATCGAATCAATGTTTGCGGAGTTTGAGGAGGTGCAAACTAACATTGAATGCCTAGTGACTGCGGAGGAGGAGTCTCAGAATCAAATGAGCCAAAGGTCAGATTTCGAAAATCAGTACTTCACTATGATGGCTAGAGCTCAACAATTATGTGGTACTTTTAAAAAGTTTACTAAGTCTAAAAAACACTACGATCATGATTCTGATATTTCCTTTTCATCGGCTAGCGAGAACGAGGGTGATTCAGTGAAACAAGTACATATTCAAGGTGTGAAGCTACCTACCATACCAATACCTAAATACAACGGTGATTTTAATAACTGGCTGGAATTCCGCGACACCTTCTTATCTCTGATTCACACAAATACAAAAATTACTAATATACAAAAATTTCATTATTTACGGGTATCCCTCGAAGGCAGCGCTGCTCAGGTAATTCGTGCATTGGAATTTTCTGCTGCAAATTATACTTTAGCCTGGAACTCTGTATGTGAACGTTTTAATAATACAAGGCTGTTGGTGCATAATCATATTAAGGCTATTTTTGATGAGGAGGTAATTAAAAAAGAATCGGCCCATTCAATTCGCAGGGTGCTAGATTCCTATACAAAAAATATGCGTGCCTTACAGATTCTCGGCGAACCCACAGATAGTTGGGATTCTCTAATAATTTACATAATTTCATTAAAATTAGATTCGTTAACGCAGCGCGAATGGGAAGAACACAAAATTACACAAAACAAGATAACATTAGAAATATTTACTAACTTCCTAAAAGGTAGGGCAGACTTGCTAGAAAACATAGAATTAAGTAACAATAAACAAGAATCAGTCAGTAAAGGTAGGAATGTTCGATCGTTGGCGACTGTTACACCTTCACCTCTTAAATCATTTGAATGTCCCCTCTGTAAGGATGAACATTCATTATACAGGTGTAAATTATTTTTGCAAAAGAATATAAACGATCGTGAACATTTTGTAACTAAGATGAAACTGTGTACTAACTGCTTAAGAGCAGGACACAATCTGCGTGCTTGTAGGCTGGGATCGTGCAGACTGTGCAATAGGAAACACAACACTTTGCTTCATAGGAATCAGGGAACTGACGATGTAGTAGGCAGAGCGCAGCATGCGGCACCTCAGAGCGCGACATATGCCTCACCCGCACTTGCATCTGCGTCCGCGTCCGCGCCCGGGCCCGATTCCTCGGTTTTAAGTAAGCCATTACCCCCGCACTTAGACACAGCGCAAGCACCGCCCTTATCTATCGCTGATTCATTAGGTTCAAATCATATTAAGAATTTTACTACTTCGAATAAGCAATCGGGCCAAGTTCTTCTTGCGACTGCTTTAGTATATATCTTAGACACACAAAACAGACCTCATATGGCGAGGGCAATTCTTGACTCAGGAAGTCAAGCCTCCTTTATGACAGAGTCTCTTCTTTCTTCGTTGGGTCTAAAACCTGAAAGGATTATATCCACAGTCGCGGGCATTAACAACTTGGTCTCGTCTATAAATAAGCGATGCAACGCTACAATTCAATCCAGGATCAATATGTTTAAAGCAAACGTCTCATTTTTAGTGTTGCCAAGCATAACTTCATCCGCTAATGAAGTCTTTAATGTTGGCTCACTAAACATTCCATCAAACATAATACTGGCAGACCCAGAATACTTTAATCCGTCAAGTTACGATTTATTGCTTGGCGCAGACATTTTCTGGGATTTATTATGCAACAATCGCATTCGTTTAGGTAACAATTGTCCTGTGTTACAAGAAACAAAGTTCGGATATATTGTATCTGGGCCCACTGGACAATCAATTTCGCAGAACATTACATGTCATCTGTCACAGTTTGATGAGATACAGGATCAATTGGCTAAATTCTGGAATATCGAGGAAATTCCAGAATCCAATAAATCATGTTTTTCTACTGAGGAAGAGTTATGCGAGCAACATTTTATGCAAAACATGTCCCGAAACAAAGATGGTCGTTTTTCAGTAGGAATACCTATGAAGAAAGATGAGTGCGAATTAGGCCAGTCTTTCGAGCGCGCTTTACAAAGCTTTCTATCGTTAGAAAGAAGACTACAAAGGCAGCCTACGCTACGGGCCATGTACATTGACTTTATGAAAGAATATGCAACATTGGGTCACATGTCGGAAAGTAGTATCAATAACCGTCACGAGCACTCTTATTTCATGCCTCACCATGGAGTTTTGCGTGAACAAAGTACCACGACAAAGTTACGCGTCGTTTTTAATGCGAGCGCTCCTTCGTCTTCCGGTCTGTCACTAAATGATCTTCAGATGGTGGGACCGACAATCCAAAGCGACTTGTTTGCTATTCTCCTGCGCTTCAGGCAGCATCGCTATGTTGTGGCGGGAGACATAGAAAAAATGTATCGCCAGGTACTAGTTAACAAAGATCAGCGTCATTTGCAGCAAATTATCTGGCGAGACGACCCCTCTAAACCTCTGCAGTCATTTACGCTGAACACCGTCACGTACGGTACAGCCTCGGCACCATTTTTGTCTGTTCGTTGCCTCAAACAAATTGCTGACGAATGTGACGATGAAATGGTACGTACGATAATAAACGAGGACTGCTATGTTGATGACGTCATCACTGGGCAAGAGACTGCACAGGGTTTGATGGAGATTCGAGCACAGGTATCAAAAATACTTGCTTCCGGCTGCTTCAATCTTAGAAAATTTAGATCGAACTTACCTACCTGTTCTGACATGGAGGAGTCCACTGATAGTTCGATTGTAGTAGATTTAAGTGAGCATGAGCAATCTAAGACACTAGGCTTAAAGTGGTCACCATCAACTGATGACTTAAAATTCGACATCAAAGCTGATTCTATTCCTGACGTTACAAAGAGAGTGATTCTGTCAACAATCTCACAAATTTTTGACCCACTGGGACTCTTGAGCATTTTCATCATAGCTGGTAAAATTATTCTTCAAAGGCTCTGGTTGCATAAACTGGATTGGGATACTCCATTGCCCCAAGATATCATAAAACCTTGGCTTAAGTTCATTAGCGAGCTACCTTATCTTAATAAACTCAACATCCCTCGTCATGTTGTGTGCGAAAATCCTGTAAACATACAATTTCATCTTTTCTGTGATTCTTCAAAGGACGCTTATGGTGCGTGCGCTTATGTCAGGTCAATTAACTCTAGTGGCTGCATCCGAGTACGACTACTGTGCTCGAAAACTCGTGTTGCTCCAATAAAGGCTGTGACTATACCACGTCTCGAGCTTTGCGGAGCTCAAGTAGCAGCAAAACTTTTAGAAAAACTTTTGATCACCACTCGTCTGCACGTAAATGCTTGTTTTCTGTGGACTGATTCATCTGTTGTCCTATGCTGGCTTAAAACTCCACCTAACAAACTAAAACCATTCGTAAAAAATCGAGTAGCTGATATTCAGGAGAAGACCAAAGCCTTTTCTTGGCGTCATGTTCCCACGGCAAATAATCCCGCAGATTTGTTAAGCAGAGGTGTAAGTGCTACTCAATTTGACAAAACGGAATTGTGGTGGCTTGGTCCTAAGTTTCTGTCTGAGAGTGAAGAGACATGGCCAAACAAGACATTTGATCAACTTACTTTAAATTTACCCGAAGTCGTATCGCACGTGACAATGGCAAACGAATTAAATGAGTTGTTTCCATTCTATCGGTTTTCTAAGTTGTCTAAAATAAAAAATACAATGGCCTATGTACAATTATTCATCTATAATTGTCGAAATAATATTAAAAAACAAGGTATTTCATATACCGAAAAACAATTTGCATTTGATACGTTATTAAAATTGTCTCAAATAGAATCGTTCGAAGAGTATAAAATGCTAAAAAGTGGTAAGCCACTATCATTAAAAAATAAGTTACTTTCTTTAAGTCCATTTCTCGATAAAAATGGTCTCATTAGAGTTGGTGGCAGAATTAAAAACGGGGACTTTAGCTACGATAAAAAGCACCCTGTTCTTCTTTCAGCTCATCATGCGTTAACAAAAATTATATTTCAATTTGAACACTTACGTTTGATGCACGCAGGACCCCAACTATTATTATCATCCATTCGCGAACAGTTTTGGCCTCTGGGTGGTCGAAATTTGTCTAAAAATACAGTCCACAAATGTCAACGTTGCTTCCGCCTTAAAGCACAAACAGCTCGTCCAATAATGGGTAACTTACCTGAGCAACGCCTCCAACCAGGGTATCCTTTTCAAACAACCGGTATGGATTACGCCGGACCGCTTTTGGCGCTTAATAGAAGGGGTCGTGGCAGCAAGACCGAGAAAGTATATGTAGCAATATTTATTTGTTTCGTCACCAAATGCATTCACCTCGAACTAGTTAGTTCTTTGTGTAAAGACTCCTTTATATCCACATTACGTCGCTTCATTGCTAGGCGTTCAAAACCGTCAACTTTAGTCTCTGACAATGGGACTCAATTTGTTGGTGCGCGTAACGATATCTATAAGTTCCTAAACACGAACGCTGATGCCATTGCTAATAATATGTCAGACGAAGGTATAGAGTTCAAGTTTATACCAGCATACGCAGCTCATATGGGCGGTTTATGGGAAGCGGGTGTGAAATCGTTAAAATCACATTTGCACCGCGTGTTAGGGAACGCTCATTTAGTTTTCGAAGACCTTTACACCGTTTTAGTACAAATCGAAGCGATCTTAAACTCGCGACCCTTAACACCCTTATCGACTGACCCACATGACCTGACTCCATTAACCCCGGGACACTTCTTAGTAGGACGACCGATGACAGCTTTGCCAACGCCACCGCTTGCTGATGCCAATGAATATAGACTCACAAGGTTCGAGAGACTAGAACAACTGCGTCAAAATTTCTGGACAAGGTGGAATAAAGAGTACGTCGCCGAGCTCCAACAACGCACCAAATGGCGGTCCTGCAAAGGTCAACAACTACAAGAAGGCGCTTTAGTCCTAATCAAAGATGAAGCCCTCCCCCCTATGAAATGGAGTCTTGGCCGTATCTTGAAGGTTCATTCTGGAACTGACGGAATTAACAGAGTCGCGGACATGAAGACTTCTAAAGGAATCATTCGCCGTGCTTTCAATAGGATCTGTCCCCTACCGATTGCAGATTAAGGGTTGAAAGACAAGCCTTTCAACGCCTGGGGGCATGTTAAGAATTGAAGGAACCCTAATAACGCAGCGGCGGCCGATGCCGACATCCCGATTGTGTCGTCAGTTGTGCCACGACATCCACGAAGCGTGCGTGCAATTATCCACTCGCATCTTAATAATTTATGTTTAATCTCCAAAATACAGTATACAATCATAACTGAGTGTTTTATATTAACGATTCAACATCGAGAACAAAATTTCCATATCTGCATAATCAACTTATACCATAAAAGTTATGTTGATAAATCATCGTAATGATTGAATTAAATTAACTTACAACATATTTAGATATATTTTATCAGGCCCTGGGCAAAAGTGTAACAAGATAAATCTCATATCCCATATTTCAATTAAAAAAATATTTTGTGCACATTTTCAATAAGTTGAGACTTATGTAACATTGTATTCAAATATTTTATGATGGCTACTTACTTATTTATATAACAACATCGACCTCATTCAAAGCCACAATTTTATAAATTCTCAACTACCGAAGGATAAAAATAAAACGTTCGACTTACACGATAGGTATTCGAATAAAACATATTTTTATTTCTCGGCTTTCTCGGTCTCCCTTCAAAATAGTCCGAGAGTCGTGGGTTTGTTGTCTCAAAGACAAAGCCGCTTTCCTTGTCTAAACCTCAAACGATAAATCCATTGGTGTCCAGCGCAGCTTAAGCGGAACCCCGTTGCTCCTGTACTAAGCTTTACCACCCCATTTGGCAGCGACATGAAGAGAAAACAACCCTTATAACAACTGAATAAGATTTACAATAAACGAAATTTAAAGGTTATTCGACAGAGCAACTGAACAGAGTTCCGATGATGTTTTGTTTTGGGAAATGAATCTTATTGTAAGGGTTTAAGAGCGGAGTGTAGTGAATGTGATGTTGCAATTGTAAATGTCATGTTTCCGATAGTAGAGGCGTCTTGTTTGTCTTTGCTCAGTGTCAACTTTATTGCGAATCATATAAAATATCTGTCATAATAAAATAGGAAATACCCTATGTGCTTGTAACTTCTATGATTTTAAAATGTTTTGTGTAAATTTTAACCATAACATTTATGGGTCAATCGGTGCATGATGACATTTTATTTTAATTCATCTTTAGTATAGAAATCTTCAAAAATATCAGGCTACCATAATAAATACTTGTTTTGAATCATATAAGTATGATAGAGCTGAAAAACTGTGCGCACAGTAATAATTTTACCTAGTTCTTATAAAATATGTGTGTTATCATATCATCATCATATCAGCTATAGGACATCCACTGCTGAACATAGGCCTCCCCATTGACTTCCATGCAGACCGGTTGTAGGTTGCCTGCATCCAGCGGGTTCCAGCGACCCTTGTCAGGTCGTCAGTCCACCTTGTGGGTGGACGCCCTGGACGCCCTACGCTGCGCTTGCCGGTGCGTGGTCTCCACTCGAGAACCCGTCTGCCCCAAAGCTCTTCTCTTCGGCTCTTCTCAGTAAAAACAACTTTCAGATCCAAGCATTAATATTAATAATGACTATTTATAAAAACTCGTAAAGGCCTATTTGAATAAAAAAAATTAGATTTTATTTGATCTGCATGTGTTTTTGGAACGGAGTTCCTTATCACACGTTGTGAAAGGGGCCGAGCGGTGCGTGGCCTAAGGCTCGGCCGTCTATCACTAAATAGAAATGAGTTATTTCAAATAAACATCGTATTTTTATTTATACAAATACCTAACAATTAATATACCACTATCCAATGCGTTGCGGGGGCCATGCGCCAGCGTAAACGTTAGGCGTAACTTTAACGCTCACGTTTGCGACGGCACATTGAACACGATTTGTGAGCGACGTGAACACCTAACATGCACAGTAGTAAGGATTTAGCACTCATAGTTGGAAAGCACTGTGTTACCGTGCTTATATGACACTATAGTTTGTTCTATACACTATTGTATTAAATCTAAGTTGGTTTTTGAAAAGAGTAATTACTGACTTTATTGCCGGCTCTTCAAAGCGAGCATTATTTATATTTATTTGATTAAAAAAGATTTTCATATTTTTTTATTTTTTATATCAGCTGTTATGTACCGACTATTTGTAACATAAGCTCTGCTTAATAATATTTGTAATAAGGTAGAATCATATTGGCATGGGATATCAAGGCATATTTATTATAATTTATTATTTTATATACCTTCTAGAGAGTCTGTCTGCGTGGACTATTATAAAAAGGCTTGTTTCCTCCAGTAATGTCAATAAAAACAGTTTTTTTTAAGCGATGAAGTTTCTGTATTTCAGGTCCAAACTTTGAGTCATTTTAAGCTAAACTCCATAAATAATAAAAACAAATATATTTAATAATTTTATATATACTCTTTGGAGCATCCTGTTAAAACCATTCACTATGCATGCAAATAAAATTACTTTAATCACAATAAGAGAATCCATTCGTCGTTAAACGTGCGTATGTAAAGTTTCAAGAAAATTCACCAATTTAATTCTAATAAATTCCATTACTAACTTCAAAATTATTTTGTATATTACCAAAATATCACATACAAACATTAATAGGTACCCTTTATCGCGATCTGTTCTGTATCTCCTGAAAGTTACCGTATCCGTACAGGAGGGTGGAGTGGGCGAATATGAATCAGAGGCGATAAATTAAGGAGCTAACAACAAACTTTCCCTGGATAATTACAACAGTGGGGTGTCCATTCACTTGTACTTTCATTATTCTTGGTGTGCGTTCGCTTTGTTTTAAGATACGCTGTTTAAATTTATAAATATGTTTTATTACCTACATAAAAAACTGAGGTCATACAATTAATGATATGATATATAACTTGTTTACTTACTAAATAAAGCAGTGAATTTTGTTCATATCTGTTATTTTATTTTAGCAATGATAAAGCATAATATTATTTTTAAAACTGATCATATCATAATATTAAATCTAACTTCTTTTCGGAGACATTCACAGTTTAATGTTGAAAATCAAGCGGTATCAAATCCATGAAACTATTAATAATGTATTATTTACGCTACAATAAGCGACAGGGACATAATTTTTAGGGTAATTGAGTATCCAGTCACTTACTAAAAAGCTTCTATATACAATAACCACTATAAAAAGAAAACAAACAGTTCTAAAATCGTGTCGTATATCAATGGAGCAACACGTCCAACTTTCAACGCAGTCGTATTGTCGCACGTGCCATTAATGACTCCAAACTGTTTGATTTAAAGTCGCTACAATTGTTTACGAGCGAGAGGTACGATCTCCCCTCCCGCTTCTCCTCCCAACCCGTACAACACTAGGCGATGCTGAGAAACTTGGCGCTTAATAGGTAGATGCTTTTCGTATATTTAGCTTAATTGGTCTGGCGATTTATGAGTGAAAAGGGCTTTAAGAATATTGAATCGTTTACATGAGAAACACGCGTTTGTACCACGTTTTGGTGGGTAGAATATTGGTGGTTTAATCTATGGCTTGAGAAAGTAATTTAAATAAATCGTTAATAAGTTAGTGATTTGATTGAAAACTAGATTTATAAATTCGCGCGTAGACTATATGTATAATAAATATATATCTTATATTGTTTTGACTAACCTCGCTGTGATAATATCATGAAATTTTTAATTTAAGTTTAGCGAAGTCAAAAAATTACTATTGTTCAGGTTTCACATTTATAGAAGATGTCTAAAAGGTAATTTTTACTCTACACAGACTGGCGTTTAAAAATAATAGTTCCAAAGCTACACAAAACCAAAAAGTTTATTTTGATAATGGAAATTCTCCCGACTGACCTGTTCGGTTTCTTCTTCTAACTAAATGTTTAGCCTAAATATCAATTTCCTGTAAATTTAACTCGCCTTTAATACAACGGTGAATACATTTTCATAAACACCTTTCACTGTGCACAAAGCAACGCGAACGCCTCGTAATAAACTGTTATTTGACAAACTGGAAGGAAAGTAATACTTGGTGAAATATTCCAATGAAATATGTATTAAATCTGCGGCCACCGAGATTAAGCCGACGAAGACTTCGGATATTACCCGGGGTAAATATCCAGGGTAAGCGAAGCGATAGCCAATGAGCTGAGTGAACAATCTATACTAATATTATAAATGCGAAAGTAACTCTGTGTGACTGTTGGACTGTCTCACTTTCACGCTAAAACTACTGAGATTTAAATGAAATTTGATACACAGATAGTTTAGAGCCTGAGAAAGGACATAGGCTACTTTTTATCCCGGAAAAACTGAAGATCTCCCGGGTACGCGGGTGTCTACGGGGAGCTACTAGTCACTAATAAAGATGTCGGCAAATTTCTTGATATTTGATAATAATTGAAAGTTCAAAGAGTGCTACTGAAATAATCTTTTTAAAACTGCTTATTTAAAGGCATTTATTTACTTTAGACTTATTAGATAAGAAACTTATTACATACCTACAATAGTAGTTCCTCTTTTTATTTGCCCAACATTTTGTAGGTTGCGTGTGTGACGTATTTAAAAATATATCTGTCATGTAGATAAACATAATGACAAAGACAGAAAAATTAATGTTCCCAGGAAAAAAATACAAATATCCATTAAAACATTCGCCTTTATAATATTTACGTTACGACCTGCATTATTCCCATTCTCGATATAATTAATGGATAAATATAGCCTATGTTACTCCATGATAATATAGATCTACGTCGGCATGTAAAATAATTATTCTGCTTGGATCTGTAGTTTCGGAGCCTATTGAATTGTATTTATAGTATTAGTTAGATGTCTTAGTAACATGTCTTCGTATAGCATATCTACCAATGGTGAACAGCGTCTCGTAGCCAGCTAGGTGTGCGGGAAGCAAAGAATTTAATCTACAATGAAAGAAGTTTGAGGCTCTTTGTGCGTGTCACCTACCTCCCGACCCCTGGAACTTACAGTGATCTCGCCCACGAGGTACGAATGGTACGCATCATATCTATTGTTGAAGGTATGTCGGTTTGATACCGTCGTGGGTTCGACTCTAGGTGTTATATTTAAAAAGTAGTTAATATCCTGGGACATTTTTTTTCTCACACGGCAATCTGATTCCAAACTAAGCAGAACTTATGCTATGGAAACCAGATAGCTAATATACTACATAGTAAAAATGCTGCTAAATTTGAGTGCTCTCTACCGTGTCAAAACTATTTGTAATAAAATAATGTAAGTTGACTTTGAAAAGTTTTAATAATGAGTTTATTGCCGGCCCTTCTCAGCAAAAGTGTCTTTTCGAAGCGAGCATTTAAATATGACTATTGATTAGTGTTTGAGTAGAAATATTTAGATTCTATTTCTTAAATAGGCCTTTCCTTCAGCAGAACCTATTATTGACTATGTCTTTCTCCCCTAAAAATATACAAGAAGTCCTTGGAAATGACTTTTTCTAACTTATCTCTTTACTAGCGTAAATAATATTGATATAAGAGTAAGGTTCTAAATGCCTTCTCCACATGGCCCACATATTCCTACCTCTCAGTCCCTTTCCTTACAATTCAATATCATCCCTTTGTTGCTGGTTTTTCTCTTTAATAAATGCGGTGGATCCCCAATTTTGGCCTCAAATAATATTGTCACCTCGCCTGAAGCCACTCGCTCCTATGTGACCCTAGTTGACTTTCATTGCCTTTTTATAAGGTCCTGAATTGAAAGGAGATTTAAATTATCAAAGCTTGGAAATGAAAATGGCGTGGTTTTTTAAACAATCTTTTTGAATCGATTGGTTATTGAAGAAATGATTTGGTGGTTTAATGGAATTTTGAGTTGAAACTAGATGTTTTATAAAATTTATTCTTTTACATAAAACATTATAACTGTATTCAAAGTTATTTAACTTTTCATCGAAGAAATATCTGCTGCTCAAAATATTATTCACACACACATATAAAATAATTGTTAAAACCTTGATAATAATTACTTTTCGGGTTTAAGAATATTTATTTCTCATAAGAATTACAAACAATTCACTTACATGAGATAATACATTAATCTATTTGTCTATAAATACATATATCATTCTGATGAGCGTACAGGGACATCAGCACTAAGAAAACAAAGAAACAAAAAATAAAAGTAGCTAAAATAAAGTAGAAATAATAAATATTTAAAGTGGGTACTTATTAAATTTGTTTGTCACACCAGCTACGCGACGGTTTCTGTCGCAACCATCGATATATATGTACTACGTACTAGATAGGGCGTTCCGAACACTCGCTTTTATCAACTCAACTGAACTGCAGTCCCCACACCCGACTTTAGTGTGGCTTCGACATTCATTCAGTGCGGGTGCGCACGGAGCAGCGTTAATAACAACGATAATCCGAATCAAAGTAGACCCTGGACGAAAATAACTAGTCAGTAGTCAACTAAGTAAAATTACTACCTGTTTAAGTGAATTAATAGGTGATAATTCCGTAATTCCAGAGTAGAAAAACAATTTATCTATTTAAATACCACGCCATTCTACAATCATATACTAAAACGTGCAGATGTTCCCTTAAAACTGGTTGTAGGTAAAAATATGTAACTGAACACAGACTTGATATGTTTTTTTAGAAAGGTTTTAATTTGATTAATTGTTAATGAGTTTTTAATTAGTAGTGACATGATAGTTTGATATTTTGAATAATTGTTTTATGTTAATTCAAGCCCTGGCCCGTACCTCTGAGTACTCATTTAAGCCATGTGAAGTCCGCCAATCCGCACTAGGCCCCCCTAATATTAATATAATACATTTTGAAATCGAGTTTTATTCTAATGAAGTTTAGAAGGTAAAAAAGATGTGTCACATCTGCGGTGTGAACTCTATAGGGACGACATCTTAGTGTAGTTAACTGAACGAAACGCGTAAGCGCCATGAAATTTGCGGCGCTTACGACGTTTTGGTCGCGAGAAAACTATACTCTAAGCAATCTAGCGCTGTATCTTTTAAAATAGTTTGGTTAGTTGACACAGCTTTATACAGCGCTGCAGCGAACTTTAGTTCTAACTCTTACCAGTTTTTAAACAAATGTTTTACATGAACGTTCTTGTCTATCGCTATACGTCGATGGTCGCAACAAAATAAACAGATGCAATGTTACGCATTACTAGATGTGGCATAGATCAGGTATAGTCAAATTAAATTAAATTAAATAAATTATTGTTACTTTTAAATATGTGATGTTTTAATGATTTTTTGAAGCTATACAATGATTTCGTTTCCTTTATATCTCTTGGAAGTTTATTGTATAATAGTGCGCCTTCGTATATTAAATTTTTCTTACCATAGTTAGTTCTTGGATACCGTAAATAAATGTCGTTTGCTCGTCTTAATATTTTTTTCTGAACTTGGTATTTCTTTGTGAAAGTTATTTGTGTTTGTATGTCTTTATTTAAAATTTTTCTTATTAGAATACAAGTATAGTATATATATGTTTGTTTAATGTTCATAAGTTTCGTTTTTTTATATATTTTATCGGTTGGCATTAAATAATTATAATGAAAAAGGGCTTTTATTAATTTATTTTGTGAAGTCTGTATGATAGCGAGGTTGCTCTTTGCCGATGTACCCCAAATTTCAATAAGGTAGTCAAGATGTGGTTTGACCAACGAGTTATATATTGTATACCGCACTCGTAGCGGCAGACATCTAGCGATACCGCGGAGAGCTCCCGTCAGGCACACTAGCTTGCTTTTAATACTTTCTATATGCAGTTTCCATGTCAAGTGACTGTCTAAAGTAAGCCCTAAATATTTTTCCTGATCCTTTTTGGTGATTAATTTATTGTTTATTGTTAATGGTTGATGAGTATTAATTTTCTTGTTTTTTGCCGAGAAAATAACATAGTTAGTTTTCGTCACATTAATTGTTAAGAGATTAGATAAAAACCATTTGTTTAATAAATTCAAATCGTTTTGTGCATTATTTATTACTGTTTCAATAGAATGACCAAAATAAAACAAGCTAGTGTCATCCGCGTATAGGGTTATATCACCGGTTAGACCAATATGTTGTATACTGTTTATGTAGATCAAGAAAAATAAGGGTCCCAGTATAGATCCTTGAGGTACACCGCACATTATAGTTTTAGAGTTACTTTGGTGTTTGCCTATTCTTACAACTTGACGGCGGTTTGTAAGATATGATTGAAAGATGTTGAGAGCTTTATTGCCAATTCCTATATCAGTTAACTTTTGGAGAAGTAATTGATGACTAACGGTGTCGAATGCCTTTTTTAAATCGATAAAAATACCGAGTGCAAATTTTTTCTGATCAATATTGATTTTAATATTTGTGACAAGATCGGCTGTAGCTGAAAGTGTATTAGATTTAGATCTAAACCCATACTGTTTTTGGTAAAGAAATTTGATTGAATCTAGGTATTTTTGAAGTCGCTTATAAAGTATTCTTTCAAATACTTTAGAGAGGACTGGTAATACAGAAATGGGACGATAGTTACTCGGGTCAGATTTGCATCCAGATTTATGGATTGGTGTCACTCTTGCAACTTTGAGAGTATCTGGAAATATTCCGAGATCTAGACATTTGTTAATGCATGCAGTGAGTTCATGAGCCACGAGGGGCTTGAGACATTTGAGAGATTTTGTATTTAATCCGTCTATACCTGAACTAGTATTAACATTTAATCGATCGATAATCTTACTTACTTCGTCAACCGTAGCTGGTGAGATTTCGGATAGCTGATGATTTAGTTTTACTTTGACAGATGATGTCATTCCGGTGAAGCTGGTGTTATTGTGGTATATTTTGGGTATTGCATCTGCGAGGCTTAAGCCAATAGTCGCGAAGAAGTTGTTGAAACAGTTACAGATTTCTTCTGGAGTTGTTATTGTACCAGTCTGAGTTTGCAGTTTAGGTAGAGATACTGGTTGTTTTACTTTATTGTTGGCAAGGCTGTTAATTAAGCTCCACATGTTCTTTGGTTTATTTTTACAATTCGTGAACATTTTGTAGTAATATTCTTTCTTAGTAATTTGGATAAGTTGTGTAACTTTGTCTCTCTCCTTTTTAAAATTCTGTTCGCTGATCTTGTCCATTGGGTTATTTTTATATTGCTGCCATTGCATATTTCTTTTATTGATTCCAACTATAATATCTCTATTGATCCAATCTTTCGTCGGTAGATTAAGTATTTTTGTTTTTATATTTTTACTTTTAGACAGACTTGATATAAGTTTTATCTCTAAAGCTTCGTAAACACAATCTTCATTTTTACTGTTATATTCTGCAACCGTTTTGTAAAATTTTTCGTAATCTATTGATTCATATTTTTGCTTTAGTATGGGTTTTGGCTGGTAATTTTTTAGCTCTAAATAAATTTGTTTGTGATCCGACATCGCAGACTCAATAATTGCCAAATGGAATTCGTTTTCGTTTATATTAGTACACACGTGATCTAATATAGTTTTGGTAGTGTCTGTTTCACGAGTGCAGTATTTTTCACAGACTTTGTTTAATATACTATAGCCAGATTCTATTAAAGTATCCTTATATGTATTTGTTTCCCGGTTTGAGCTTAGTAAATCGTAGTTGAAGTCACCAAATACTAATGTTCGCTTCCTTTTCTGCAGTTGTTGAGAGTATATGTCAATAAATTCTTTTGCACGTGAACTTCCTGGTTTGTATATAGCTCCAATATCAACAGCAAATTTTTCAAGGTGTATCCATAGGTAATGGTTTTCATTTTGGTACAGGTCTTCACTGAGGTGATGTTTCAAGTTGTTATGGGCATAAATAGATACTCCTCCACCCCTGTTTTTTGTTCTGAAGTTGTAGTTAGTTGTAGTTAGGGTACTTTTTATTTTACTTTTATACATAACACTAAATAAACTAACAATAGTCTTATAGTAGGTAGGTATATGAAATTCGCCGATAAAGTGAAAAACATTCTTGTTTTTTGAAATGTCCTCAAATTTTTCATTGGAATATTTTCCCTACTTACGTAGTTTTTATATATACGTCTGTACCTAGCCTTTATGCAATTGCTTTGAAATACATTAGAAATATTCTTTATGCGAGTAGAATAGGGTAGTCAGGATCAATTTGTAATATCTGTTCCTCTCGTCCATTGAACGGTGCACTTTAAGGAAATATTACAATTTATAGTGCATTCACAAGAAAACGTTACGAGGTTAAGGGTCTGAGTGGGATTGAAACTAAGTAAGGTACCTTAATTGGTACTAGCGAACGATTTTATATAGCTTTTTTAGTTTTTAGTAGTACATAATGGAAAACGTATTTGATATTTCATCCTTTATAGATAGATTAATGTAAGTAATAAAGTTTATAACGTATTTTAAATTATTAAGCAATATGGAAATAGTTTTATTAAACTAGCAAAATCTTCTGAGTTGTTATATACCTATATATTCAATCGGTTTCAAAATTGTGTACAAAGTAATCTATGCTTTTATCTAAAACAAATTCTACAATTGTACCAAGTGTCCTCTAAATTAACTTTTCCGCTGCCGTTTTCTCGTGAAAGAGTAAGAGATGGATATCGATACATTTTCATGAGCAAAAATTTAATTAACACATTCTCTACAAAGAACAACTTTGAAATTAATCGACATCAGACGATCTCAATCACGGTAACAAAATCAAATACATAATTGACTTCTGAAACACCATTTTGTTGAGACTATTCAACGTATTTCAACAATTCCAACCCCAATGAACCTTCGGCCGATTCATTTTGATGTAACAAGGAGTTTTCTTAGACAAGTTAATTAAAATATTCAGAGTGGGTACTGGGAGCCAATCATCGCCTCCGAACAACTTTAATGGCCGTCTAATGCTCCTTAAATATTGCTTAACGCTTTATTAATGTTCTTGTTTAGTTTTGTGTACTTTGAGTTTGGGAATAATGCCCATAGAATGTGTTTATATTTGCTGTTTAGCAAATTGATTTTATGTTAGTCAAAAGCTGAGCTATTTATTTGGTTTAAGTTACGTATTTGGCTACGGATGAGTGCTATCGATAAAACTGTCAAAACATAGTCTAAATCTTTATTGATCTTCGAACGAAAAGTAAACTCAATTGATTTACTATTTCAAGTGATTAAATGGCATAATATCAAAATTCCAATCATTTTCTAGGTTTAATACAACTATTTTTTATACAAATACCAATCTCTCCTTCTTCGTGACCTGCCATCTGTGTATTTTGCTAATTTCTCCAAAACCATACAACAGAATTTTCACATAAAAACACAATTTTCTCTATAAAACATTAACATTTAGATTACATACACAAATTTTACTAGATCATATATTTTATGTTGCCAGCAAAAAACAATGCCGTTTTATAAATATAAAATGAATGGCAGGTAATCTTTAGTTATTATAGTATACTGCATATAATTAAGCATCAATATATGTGGGATGGACGTGAAATTAATCCGTATCGAGGTAGATTAACTGTATAATACACGGCAGTCAGGTGACATATTGTATCATTAATCTGAACTGGGGGCGCGGGCGGCTGCCAGAGAAATTACACTAGCCATATGAACATTTATATACGTACATAATAATATAGGTACTTGTTTTATATATTTATGTCTGGTTTTTCTCTGATAAATTTATAGTTGTATTTGAAATGACCAGTATCAGTGGTGGTCTAAATAAAAACTGGGTGGAAAAAAAGCGTTAGAGTTTGAGTGAATTAAATATTTTATTTACATGGGATTTGAAATACACAGTGGTTTTGAAAGCTCTAAATGACTTCAGTTGGTTGTGTTTCGAAATAAGATCTATTTTTATTTAATATGATTAGTATAGATCTAAGTCAGTTGATACCAAAACTTAAAATAATATATTGTCCTTTGAGACTTAATGTATCGTTTACTTTGAATGAAAAACAGTTGTCAATATTTATAGGCCTAGTCTTAGGACTACTACTTAGTTTTAGTACTTAGCCTATACATAGATATATGAAGTCTGGACCTAAATAATTTGTCAACAAAAAGTAAACTCGATCAATACTATAAAACTAATGACAATATCATATACCTCATCAATCCGGTACCTTTTTACCCCATTCTTCCATCGCTTCGGCACGGCGAGTTTCCCACACGGTTTACGTATGCAGATGTGATCTCGTTTAATCTAGATCTGCGCACACGTGCGGCCGGCCTGCTAGACGCACGTTACAATATTAATTATTCATCGGATCGGGCGAATAAACCAATTTCACGGTTCTTTGCGCGCGAATCGTAGGCACCGCGCGTCGCTTATACAGGATGTGGCGAATATAGCGTGGTACGTTCCTGGTACGGATTTCTTCTCGTGCTACTTTGCTTGATGCATGTTGGGCTGTTAAATGGTTCATTTATTAGATATTTGCACAAGAAATAAATAAATAAGAGACAAAATCTTTTATGTGTAAAATAAAAATCCTTGATATTTTTACACACAGCCAATACTAATAATAAGCAGAGCTTGTATTACGGTAACTCCATAGCTAAAATATGAATATATACTTATTTGCAAAGCATAATATGTAGATAAACATCTAGATACAACGCACAGACATGTTATTGAACATAAATATTTGTCACGGTCGCTAGCCACAAAAACTGGTCAGTTGAGGTACAAGGTTGAAACGCGTCCATTGGCTATATTTAACTTTGAAAATTTACTCTTACCTTCATATGTACCATATGCTTATTAATAATAACAATGTATGGAACATCCCGTAGTGCAATAACTAAACGTACCGCGTAAGCCAAAACCGCGCGATCAAATTTGCCGCGTCAGCGCTCCCGCGACCCGCTCGGTACGGTGTGCTTTTAACGTCATGCAATGTAATTATTAACGAATAATACATTGCTCTAATTAGCTAATTAAATCACTAATGGGACGATGTATTGATTGATGTGTACCATAATGGCTGCGATTTGTCAGCGGTATGAATTAGGCATAGATGGGGTACTGATCAAATATTGAGGTGTACCAGTTTTTATTGGCTTTTCGGTGTTCGGCTTTTGGTCACTCTAATATGGATTGAGACGCTAGCACTTGACATAAGATTCATAAGAGCATGTCAAAGCTATTATAAATGTTGGACATTTCTATTTTTATTACCCACATAGTGATTTGGTCTACCGGTACAATTAGTTTCATCATCAACCTATATACTTCAAACCTAATTTTCGACTAGTCAGCATATTCTATAAATTCAATAAAAGGTCTTTGTTTTATAGGTAAAACTCTTTAAGTCTTGAAAACATAATACATATTATTTAATCTTATAAGCTCTTTATATATAAACTAGCTTCTGCCCGCGACTCCGTCCGCGTGGAATAGTTACTTTGGGCTGACCGCAGAGGCAAGTGATTACTGCACGCCGCGGCCGGCCCAGCACATAAAGGCGCGCGCAGTACTTGATAATTATTTTGGTGCGATGTTATTTTAAATTTGCGATATCTCCTAAGATATTTATTGAAATTGAATGATGTAAATGGCAATTTTGTTTTAAATTAAATACTTGCGATGAATAACGTATTTATTTGGATAAGGATTAATATCATCTTTATAAAAACACCTTCACAAATAATGCTTAATTTTCGAACAAATTTGGTTAGTATAAAAGTGGTTATAGTGAGCCAACCTTAACAGATAGACATATGCTATCGCGGACTTTTTTTTAGAACTTTTAAAGGGGAACAATTCTGTCATACATCATTTTAGCGTAACTTTAACCGTTTACGCAGCGTACGCAGCGGAAGCTCTCCACTGGAAAAGAAATCTCCCGATTTTGAAACATTCTTCATTGGTGCTCCGCTCCTATTGGTCGTGGCGTGATGATATATAGCCTATAGCCTTCCTCGATAAATGGACTATCTAATGGCGAAAGAATTTTTCAAATCGGACCAGTAGTTCCAGAGATTAGCGCGTTCAACCAAACAAACAAACAAACAAACAAACTCTACTCCTTTATAATATTAGTATAGATGTAACCGACAGACAGACACGTGCAATAAATCAGTATTGGAACGATCCCGTCTATGTAGCATCGTTAATTGACAGAAGGGATTTTCCAGA